>BSBK01000594.1:897500-1562500 GCA_027943335.1 Chamaecyparis obtusa
AAGTGTTGTGTCCACAGCTAGGTACAATTTTCACACACACATTTCTAACGCCCACCATGGGGCAACCCACCTTTACATGCTGGTTTTGGTTATTTTTTTGGAGCTAACCCCCTTCTGCAGATTTACTTGGAGACTAAAACCCTAAATTTTCAAAGATTTACTTTTATCTCCCAGACGGCTTAGAGTTTTGGTCTAAAAAAAAATTTTGCAGGTTGAAGACATATTAGGGAAGCTTTGATAAAAAATTCAGAATTTTCTAAGGTGTTTTAAATTTTTAATAAAATTTTCTTTATTTTTCATAAAAAATTAATTTTCAGTGCAAATTAGCATATTTTTTTGAAAATTTTACATTTTCAAAAATCTCTTTCAATTATACAGGGGATCCATTCTTTGTGTTTTAAATTTGGATGCAATATAATAGCTCAAATAGTCAATTTACAAAAACTGGTTTGTTTTGGTAAAATAAGTCTCTAGGGCACAAGTGAAGAGATTTTTCTAAAATTTTTACATTTTTGGAAATCTCTCTATTTTTTAGCAGGGGTCTCTATTTTTTATTTCTATTTTTGTGGCTGAAATCATATAAAAAAAGATCTTGTTGACTAGGTCAAATGCAAAAAAAATAAAATTTTTGTGATGGGTATGCACTTATTTTTCATATGATTCAATGCATGATATGAGTTGTCATTTGGATTATTTTCTGGTTATTATTGCTCCTAACAATTGGTTTTTAGATCTAACCCTAGGGTTTTCATAAGTTGAATATACGTTGCATATCTTGTTTGCTTATTTTCTTGTCGGAGAGTTCGTAGCTTGCTTGCGTGGGATTGCTCAACAAAGCTAAAAATTAAGTAAAATCTACTAAGCGCATTGTGAGGGAATTCAAGTATTCTATTGCGTCTTAAAAAATTTCAATTTGGACATAAAACAAACATCTCACGTGTCAAGCTTGTGTGCCTTTCCAACTTTCATAAATTAGACTTCAATTTTTGGCTTTAAAATGAACATAGATTTTCTTTTTGCATATCTATTACACATAGTAAATAGGCCCTATGAACACTATTTGTGGATGATCTTGAGAGAGTGGGCTTCATTCTCTTGTTTACATGTGAAGCTCTTCTTGACAAAGGATCCCCTTGTAGGTAGGGAGGTTACTGTGATTATTTCACGTTCCACTTAGTTTGGTCCTCAACTTTTAATCAATGTGTTCCCTCTCCAGAGAGATCAATAGACCATAGTTGTTGACATCACAAATCTTGGTGAGATAATTTTAGTCTTAGCATGTCAGATTAATCTATCTGCTTTGTTTTGGTGAAGTGAAGAGGCTAGGGGATTATGCTCTACTTCCTTTTTAGATAGTATCAGAAACCTTGATCCTTGAATTTGATCTAGTCCCCATGTGGTATCTTTTGTGAGTCACCTTAAAAGAGGGTTAACCATAGTGGACATTCCCTTTATTGGGTCAACAACATGGATGAAACCTCAAGTGGTAATAGTCATTTTCATCATGGTAGCAACAAACGCTATATAAATGTCCTTGTGGAGGAAATCTTCACAGGTGTGATCTCTTGTTGGGCTATCAGATCTCCCTAGTAGATCCTGATTGATTAAATTCTCAGACTATGTCAAAACCCTGGTGCACCTGGATTGGAGTTCACCCTCTTGAGATCATAAAAGTTGCAGAGTTAGACCATTACTACAAACCTTAGCGAGGCCAATTTTTCATTTTCTAGGACTATGTGCGTTATTGAAAAACTTTTGAGAACTTACACAATTAGCATTCCTAGGCATTAGTGCAATAAGTCACTATTTCTTTTTCATATGCAAGGTTTCTTTTTCCCTTGTTCATTGTTTTGAGATGATTGCTTGCTTCCCTTTGCTTGTTGTTCTGCATGTTTTCTATCTATTTGGTCCTTTGGAAATGAACAATCCCGAACTATTACACAAATCTGCAAAATTAAATAGAGGATATCTTACAAACAATCTGAAACTGAAAACTAAAAAATTGCAAATCTGAAGCAAAAATCCTTTCTGGTGTCAAAAGTCATCTTGAAATTTCAAAACTTGTATGAAAGCTAAAGTCAAAGTTGTCAGAAGCCTTCAAAATTTGTCAGGAATCTAATTTTTGCAGCCTATTTATAGATTCTGTCAAAATATTCACTATGTCAGGAACAGAGCAGAAACTAGAAAGAATTCAATCATTTACCTAAAGTGGTCTCTTGAGTTTGATTTAGCCTTCTGATTTATCAATTTGAGTCTTTTTCATCTTGTGTCAAAATTATCTCCAAATTCAATCTTCATACAAAATAGCTAAGTGTTGTGAGCTCATGTCCGCCATCTTTTGGGTGTCTACCCATACTACTAGGGCATAGTATCCTTCATTTACGTCCAATATAATATTCAATTAATCCAACTTGACAAGGTTGTGTCATTCGATCTTCTTGAATCAAGTCATTCTTCAGTGTCTTCATCTTTCTCTTTTGCTTCATCCAAGGTTAATGGTGGAAACTAGAGCTTCCTCACACAAGAAATTCAAAGAAGCACCCAATACCTTACCTTTGTCTACTCACGTGGGTCCAACCTTTGAGGAACTCTACAATTCAGGTCTTTACAAAGACGATGGTCTTGACAATCTTCAATTAAAAACTAGTTACATACCCCCCTCCATCAACCCATAGAGGTGATCAACAAACTCCACATCAATCTATCCTAGGGAGTCCTAAAATTCCTAACATGTCTCAAGGAGGGACAAACCACAGTTCCCAAGGACATCAATCACAACATGGTGTGGATCAAGAACCCACACCTTCTGAAATTGCTCGATATCAAAATGATGATGACTTCAAGAAAATGATGAGGCATTTCTTGAAGGAAGATAGAGAAACATACTTCCTATAGTTAGCTCATCAAGGGGCTAAACTTCCTCCCAACTTTAATGTTGAAGATATCATTATGCATGAGGAAGAAACTCTAATCACTACTATGATGAAATAGATGCATGCAATGCAAGTCAAACTTAACAAACTTGAAAAAGAAAAGGAACCTAAGGAGTTCTCCATGGAATCTCTATGCCCTTTTCCATTTGATAAAGACTTGTACATGCCACCATTTCCTAAGCAAGTGGAAATACCTAAATATGATAAGTATGATGGAAAATCTTATCCTCAAGATCATGTCAGAGAATTATGTACTCAATCTATGGAGTTCATGCATGAACCAACCTACCTAATGTGTCTTTTCCCTCGATCTTTGGGAGGGTCGGCTATTCATTGGTTCTCAAAAATGCCCCTACTATCAAAAATTTTGAGGAGTTAATCAAACTGTTCTATCAACAATACTCCTACAACATCCAACATCTAGTCACTATGATCACCATCTACAATCTGAAACAGAACTCAAGAGAACCATTCCTATCTTTTCTCAAATGATGGAGGAAGAAGTTTTCTCTATATTCTAGACCTATTCCAGAAATTGAGAAGCTGGAAATTTTCATCAACAATCTTGTTCCAGAACTCAACTACCATTTGCAAATGCAAAATCATACATCCTTTGATAAAATGGTAGAAAATGCAATCGAAATTGAGAAAGCACTTGTGCAAAAAGGAGACATCACTTCAAAAGGACAAGTATGAATCTGGATCTAATTCTAAAGACAAAGGCAAAAATTGGAACAAGAATAAGGGCGTCATCATAGATGGCGTTGTTGATACTATTCATGCCCCATCTAAGGCACCCGCTTTCAATCTCACTGTTGGCACCAAAGCCATCAAGGCTTTCAAAGCTAAAGCAATAGAATCTAACAAGAAGCCATTTGACTATAAACCTTGGGCTACATATCCTAAATGTAAGTTTACTCCTCTTGGAGAATCCTTGGAATCTGTCATGGAGACTCTATTGGCCAACAACATCATCTCCTTGCCTGAGATAAAGGTATTTGATCCTGAACCTAAACCAAAATGGTGGAGAGAGAATGATTTCTGTGACTTCCATCGCAATAAGGGTCATAAGACTAATAACTACATATGCTTGAAACACATCATACAAGACAAAATTGATAATGGATAAATTTTAATTGACAATCATAAAAGCAATAATGATCATACAGCATTCACAGAGCCATTTCCGAAACATGGTCAAGGAGATTCATCTTCTTAGCCTAATGTGGGTGCTAAAGTCAATTATGCCTACTTTGGAAATAATGTTTTCATCAATATGGTTGAACCATGCCTATCTAATCATTGCAATATCATCACAATTGTAAGAAAAGATAAAGAAAATCAATCAACACATGCAGTTACTCGATCACAAGCTCAGGCACATCTGCAAGGACAAATCCAAAATTCATCCAATGTCCCTAAGATACCTTTCAATCTTGTTAGGAATGAATGCTAAAGTGTTTGGTACCAATTCTATAGCAGTTTTTGTTGCATTCATTACTATGATTGTCATTGATGTCAACACAGTGTTTTACCGAAGACTTGCAGCGAAGTAGACAATGTTTTGATTAGCGCATGTGAGATATTGTAGTTGGAGCTATGTGACATTAAGGATATACTCTTTGATATGTTATATGTCTATGGTTAAGAGCATAGACAGTAATTCTTTTATTCATGAAAGTTATGATCATTTTGGTGGAAGTAGTATTTAGGCGGTGTTCCTGAGTAGCGGTTTCTGGCAATCAGATGATATCTCCTAATCGGGATGGAATCTAGCTTTGTGCAGTTAAAGGGAAGTTAGAGACACATTGATAGTGACATGGATGAGAGTGCAAATTTTGAAGTCACATGAGTGAAGATTTATTGTATTTGGAAGCCGACAGTTTTATGTAATTTTGGTGTAGCATGTGAAATATTTTATTTTGTAATTGTGTGCCGACTCATTTGTAATTATTTGAGTGTGGTATAAAGGAAGGAATGTTTTTCCTTGTTGATATAGTGAGAGTGGTTGATTATGAAGTTGTGAAATCAAATTGTGAAGGAAGACATGCGAAGTACAAAGATCTGAAATTGAGATCTAATGTAGCAGTGAGTGCAGTTTGGCATAGTCAGAGAAAAGGTATCATATTATTCTATTGAATAATGCAAAGATTATTTGGACAGTGAGTTCAGTGATCTTACCTTGAAGCTATTTGGGCAGTGGGTCCTTCTATCTTCTATAACACTTAACAGGGTTAGAATCTTTTAATAGGGATTCAAAATCTCCTAACATAGATTTATATGTACTAAATGTATTTCATAAGACTCCTAATAGAGTCCATCCTTTCACAAGGAATATTCATATTAGTGCATCTTTTGTGGGCATCATTCCAACCAGGGTTTACTCTTTGATCAAGATGTTCCCTAGTCAACATATCTTGTGTTATTGTGTAATTGTGTATGAATATCTTTCTATGGTTGGTAATTATAGTGCTTACATGATTTAATGCTATTGAAGATGATAATAGTTATAATTATCTGATAACTGATTCACCCCCCCCCCCCCTCAGTTATCTTGGTGGACTTTACTTTCTAACAAATCTTTCATCTACTTCTAAATAGAAGGCTACCTCTAAATCATCAAATCCTAAAGACATGAGGCCAACATCATATAGTATTGTCCAACAACTCCAGCATACAAATGCAAAAATCTCCATGTTTGAGTTGCTTCATATATCTCCAGCTCATAGAGCCATTCTAGACAAAGCTCTGCTTGGATCCAATGTTCCTGATAACCTTGATTTAGATAGATTCCAGACTATGGTTGCTAATCTCACATCTCCATAGTATATCTCCTTTTCAGAGGAAGATGATAATTCCTTGAGTCATCCGCATAACCAGCCCTTGCACATTGAAGTCTTGATCCAAAACCATCATGTCAAACACATGTTGATAGATGGAGGTGCTGGTCTCAACATTTGTTCTTATAGCTTGATCACAAAATTTAGATTCTCTAAAGCTACCATTGATCCTAAGAAGAAGATAACTATCAAGACATATGACGAACAAGAAAGGTCTTCCAAAGGCACAATTGTCTTACCTATCAGAACAGGTCTAGTTATCAGAGATATCACATGTCAAGTTCTTGATCTACCTTTGGCTTACAACATCCTTCTAGGAAGACCCTGGATACATGAAATGAGAGCTATTCCTTCCACATACCATCAATGTGTGAAATTTCCTTATGAAGGAGTAGAGGTGATGATTCTAGCTCACCTATATACAACTTGTAATGCATTGAAAGAAAGTGTTGATAAACTTATTCCTAATAACAAAGAATCTTCCACTAAGCAAATAGACATTACTTCAACATCCAAGATGGAAGACATTGCTAGAGAAGTCAAAATCAAAGACAATGGCATGGGAGAATACACAATGGAACCTTTTTTATCTCTCACATCTCTCCCTTTGTCACCTAAATGTTATGGACAACCGTCTGACAAAGTGAAACCCACAGCTAAAGAATCCTAGGTCATATTCAATGGAAGCTTTGTCATAGAACAAGTATCTAAACAAGAGTTTGAGGAGGAAGAAGCTATGCTTGCATGGTTATAAAGGGATGAGTCTCAATCCCAATCAATCTAGAAATGTGACTCTACTTAAAGAAAAATTCCTCAGAAGTCATATGGACTGGGGGATAAATTGATCACAAAAATGGGATATACTAGGAAAGGACCTCTAGGACTACAAAGTAAGGGTCTTCTATTACCTCTTGATCATCGTGGCCAAACAAAAAAGAATACAACAGGTCTAGGATATAAGAAGAAGCCTTTCTATCTTAGCAATAACTCCCCACATGTCTTAGAATAGATTGAACCAAAAGAGGAAATAACAGAACAATCTGACAGTGATGATTTAGACACCACTAATGAGCTCATTCCTTATGAGCATTTTCCTAAAGAAATAAAAGACCTTATTGAAGTGGAGGATGATCCAATTAAAAGAATCAATGTAGTAGACACACAAGAACCTACTATAGAACAATAGATAGTTGCACCACAAGAACCAACTGATCTCGAAGGCAATTAAATAGACAAAGAAGAAGGTGGAAGCTATTCTGAGATAGATTCTCATGAGTATGAATTCAAATCAAAATCTGAGGGTAACCCTTCTTGGGGTATTCATCCTGACTTTACACACATTCTCAGATTTCCTAGAGGCATAGATGAGGAATCAAATGACTATGATTGGGGAGCCATTCCAAATGAAGATGAGCTTATCATAGAAAAACATATTGATGTTGTTCACCAATATGCACCTAAACCCAACGTAAGTCTAGAGTTAAATAATGAACTTAACGAGTCCGATCCACCCATGGCTAAAGTGGACTCCCACAATGACATTGAGCCTATTCATGAAGTGAACATTTTGAGTTGTAATATCACCTTCAAATATGAGAGTCGGGTTAAGACCAATGATGACAGATCCATATCCGTAAACACTATTTCCCAATCTTTCACCACTTTGACTATCCAACATCCCAAACTTCTTGACCAAACCTCCACGAATCCAAGCCAAGGTATCTATACCTCTCAAAATGACTATGCCATTTCTTGCTACCTTAATGTAGTTGAGCCTATGATGACTTCCATCAATGAACCAAGCATTAGCATGATGGAGTCGAACATCAAGTATCTTAGTCAAAAGAATAGAAATAAAAATAACAAGAAAAGGAGTTATGAGGGTGAAAACCACTTTGTGGCAGTCTCATAACCTACAAAAGTAAAAATAAAAGATGTATCTAAAGGTGAAAACCTCTCTAAGGTGCCTAAGGATGAGATATTTGATGTCCTTCTAAGTCATTTACAAGACAGATCTCTAGTTCTAATTGAGCCCACTCAATCCATCAACTTGGGAACAATAAAAGAACCATAGTTGATCCATGTAGCACAATCCTTATCAAAAGAAGAAAAGAAAAAATTTACCACATTCTTAACAAAAAAGAAGATTAACTTTGCATGGAAATATTCAAATATTCCAGGGTTGGATCCTAATCTTATAATGCACCATTTATCTATATCTCCAGGGGTCAAACCTATTAAGCAAAAATTAAGAAAGATGCATCCACATGCTGCACTCTTGGTCAAATCTGAATTGGAGAAACTACTAAAATCTGGATTCATCTGTGTTATTGACTATGTTGAATGGATCTCTAATATTGTACATGTTTCTAAACTAGATAAATCAATCAGAGTGTGCACAGATCTCAGAGATGTAAACAAAGCATGCCCTAAGGATGATTTTCCATTACCTAATATTGATATGATAGTGGACATGACTACGGGCTTTGAGATGTATTCTTTGATGGATGGTTTTTTTGGATACAACCAAATAAAAATTGTTCTAGAAGATCAAGAGAAAACTTCTTTCACATGTGTGTGGGGTACCTTCTATTGGAATGTCATGCCATTTGGGCTTAAGAATGCTGGTGCTACATATCAATGAGCTATGACATCTATCTTTCATGACATGATGCATCAAACTATGGAGGATTATGTTGATGATACTTTGGCAAAATATATGATAAGATCTAAACATCTAAATGATTTGAGAAAAATACTAGATCGAATGGAGAAGTTTAGTCTTAGGCTGAACCCTAAGAAGTGTGTTTTTGGTGTCACTTCTAGAAAGCTCTTAGGCTACATTGTTTCAAAGAAAGGAATTGAAGTAGATCCAGCTAAGGTCAAAGCTATCATGGAGATGCAACCTCCCAAGAATATTAGTCAAATGAGAATATTATAAGGGAGATTACAATCTATTAGATGCTTCATATCTCATCTAGCAAACATATCGCAGCCTTTCACAAAGACATTACATAAAAGTGTGACCTTTTCATGGAATGAGGAATGTGAAAAGAACTTTAATCATATCAATAAATATCTATCAAATCCTCCTATTTTGATGCCTCTTATTCAAGGGAAGCCATTGATCTTATATGTCTCTCCCACAGATACATCATTGGGGGCATTACTAGCACAACATGATGAGAACAAGAAGGAAAGAGCTATATACTATATCAGTAGAACAATGGTAGCATATGAGAAGAACTATTCAATGATTGAGAAATCATGTCTAGCTATGATCTTCACATCATAGAAACTAAGACACGACATGTTATCTCATACCACACATTTGGTAGCTAAGATTGATCCACTAAAGTACCTCCTAAGGAAAGCTGCCCCCATAGGCAAGTTAGCTAAATGGGTGATGTTGTTAAGTGGATTTTACATTGAATATGTTGAAAGAAAAGCTATCAAGGGCCAAGTAATTGTAGATCAACTAGCTGACGCACCTTTTTTTGATGATACACCAATGCAAATGGAATTCCTAGATTCCTCTATCATGAATCTTTCTTCTAGAGCATGGAATTTATTCTTTGATGACTCCTATACACAGAATGGATTTGGAGTAGGCATATTGTTCATCACTCCTCAAGGATACTCAATCCCTAAAGCATTCATAATCAAGTTTCCTTGCACAAACAATATTGTTGAATATGAAGCCCTTCTTAACAGCATGAAGATAGAAATTGAGTGGAGAGTAAAAGAACTACACATTCATGGAGACTCACAACTTGTAATAAACCAAGTCAATGATGTGTATCAAATGAAAGTGGAAAGCTAATCCCATACAAGAGAATGGTAGATGATCTAAAGAAATATTTCATATCTATTACCTTTGAACAAATTCCTAGAATGGAGAATAGGGCTGCTAATGTTATGGCAATGCTCTCTACTTTATTACAGCAACCTGAACATGAGCTACACTACGAGTTCTTGGTGGAAGCACTATCTTATCCCTCATATGATTCCCCTGAAACCTGCATGATCTACACTATTGTTGGTCATGATTCATCTCAATACAAAAATCTTTTCTCCTATCTCCAAGATCAAATCATTCCCAATACCTTCAACCGCCATGAGAAATGATACCTTATCCGAAATGCATACCGGTATGTCATCATTGGTCATGATCTATACAAATGAGGTCTAGATGGTGTGTGTTTGAATTTTGTACCTAGCTATAGACACAACACTTCAGTAAAACATTAGAGGTTAGCAAAAAACTAAAATCTGCAAGTAATTGAAACCATGCTAACCAGGTGATTTACTGCCTTCTAGTAGGTGCGAGTATGATGTTCTCATATTGAAATTGAGATCAGTGACAATGCAACACCTAAAAAAAGGATTTGAATGCAAAGAATTGAAAAACTATATGAATGCAGATTTAATCTATATTTTTGTATTTTTTGTGCAATAAGAATGAGAAAATGTATGATTCTAAGCTATATGAATGAAATTGAATGCAGATTTATCTAAGAATGCTATGAAAACTATGAATGCTCAAAATAATAAATGAAAATCTCACAATAGCCTTGATTCCAAAAGATTGATTCTTCAGTCACAAATTTGCCAGAGTGAGGATGCAATTTCGAGGTCCCTTTTGTGAAGAGTTGAGCCTTGATTTTATAGAAATCCAAGGCTTTGAGGATGCAAGAGAAAATCCATAAATCACTCTTGATAAACTTAGGTTGATTTTTGAGTTATCAAGAAATCAGAGATAATTAACTCACAAAAATCATGCAAAAGCAGGGTTTAACTCAAAATAGAGTTTAGATCAAATTTCAACTCATCATTAGATGTTGAGTTTCAATTTTAAAATTGATTGTTAATTTCTAGTTGCCTGCTTTACAGATTGTGCATGATTTAATTATAAATTAATTTAATAAATAAAGTGATTTATTCTCAACTTAATTTTGTTATACACTAAGTTTGCACCCTTGTTTCAAGCTCTCATAGTCTTGATAACCTAGTATAACATGAGAATCATCTCCAGGTTGTGGGACCTATGCTAACTAACATGAGACCTCCAGATTCTAGGCTGGTTCCTCTTGGATAATCACCCTAATTTTCTTCTTGACATGAAAAGTAAAGCTCTTTGGAGGGAAAGGGATAGAAAGAGTACTTGAAAGTAAAAATTCTTGAAAGCAAACTACCTACTAGGTGATACACCAAAATTAGGGTATGAATTGTAGAATAGAGGAATGAAGCCAAAGAAGAACTTAGGTCTAGGAGATCACAACTTCTTAAATAGGCTTGCATAAGTGTTTCATAGAGGGGTCTGAACATAAGACACAAACTATGACCTGCAAGCAAACATTCACCTCTGCAACTAGGTGTAGGAAAGAGACAAGATTGTCAGGGGGCTGAAGTATACCCACAAGAGAATTCACATCAAATCATACACAAAAACACATAGAATTGCAGAAAAGAAGAGGGATCGGGAACCCTAAATTGTCACTAAACATGCATAAACTTCAATTCAATAAGAGATACTTCAAACAATGAAAGGATAGGGACAGAGAAAATGTCACAAATACCTTGGAGTTGTTTAAATCATCAATGGGAGATTACAAGAGTAGAAGACCAAAGGGTAGAAGAAATACCATAGATAGCCTTTTGAGAAAGGATTATTTCTTTTTACAATTCCAACCTCTGAGCACTGAGGCTCCAAAAAAGAACTATATATCTCTCACTATGCACGTAGGCAGGAGCGAAAAAACCTAATTAGGGTTACAAAAGATTTGCATGAGAATAATAGCAAACCCTAATTCAACCAATATGATCATAAATGTATCTCTGCAACATCGTGACTAGTTAGATATTTGTGTGCCCATCCTGTACTGCATCCACCCGTGGAAAAGCAACCTTGATTCATCAACTTCTCTGCAAAAAAGTCTCAGCATGAATGCACAAAAATGGTACCTCACAGGGACAAGAAGTGACCCATGATGGCTGCCCAGACCTCTTCCTTATCTTCTTCAACTGCATACATCCTGAAAACATAAATTTTTTGAGCTACCCTGCCGCTTCACAGCCTACTGGATCAATTGTTGGCAAAACCCTCTGTAGAGATATTCAAATTAGAATTATAACAGCTAGTTGGTCATTTTAAAATGCAGCCATTGATGTCTTTTATCTCCCAGTAGTCGAACAGCTCAGATTATCTTGACAACAATCATGAACCTTCATGAAAAGTCAAAAACCACCTCAGCACACTATAGCCAATGAAACTTTAGCACGTCGGCATACCTGTCATCCTGGACCCACCTTGATTTTTCTTTCCTTAAGTCATGAATAACTTATCTTAACCTCAGGCCCAGACTTGCCACTTGTCAAACTTTTATTCACTCTGACCACCTTGTGGGCATACACCTCGGCACTTCTCTGACATCGGACCCACTGAGAACTAGATTCCAATCTAAAGGTGGGTGCATGATCTCATAGCCCCTGAATATTCCTTCCGATCATGTGCCCACCGTAGATCTTATTAAGCCAGGACCCTTCTGACAAATGGACCCACCTGAAACCTTGTCAACACTCGGCAACCAATCACAAACCAAAAAATCAGCACACCTGGCAATGCGGACCCACTGCAAAGAGGCTGAACACTTAGCAAAATGGATGGTCAATGCATAATCTCACGGCTCAAAAGATTCCTTTAGAACATGCACCAGCCATTGATCTTCATATCTCTATCGATACTCTAACATGGCCCCACTGCACATCCAATCATCGCTATGTGGACCAATAGAAGACGAGCACATCAGCAAGACAGGACCCACCTACAAGGCTCTGACAACATAATGAAATCAATGATCAGTGCATAATCTCATGTGTCAGAAAAACCTCATGAGAATACACGCCAGTCGTTGATCTTTATAGCTTGACAGTTCGCTGGGCCCACTGACAAAGTTCCACACCATTAGCTCTAGCCAATCAGAAACCTCCACATAGGACAACATGGCAATGGACCCACTCAAGGTTTGAAGCGCTAAGCAAAAGGGAAAATTGACGGTCATCTAAAGATCTCATGCTCTGACAATGGCCTATGCAAAGATACGCCAGCCGTTAGATCTTCCTAACCGGGACCCCACTCTGACACATTACCCTGATACCAAATCTATGGCTAGTCTCATCTCCTTATGACCCTAGAATATTCCTTCAGATTATAAGACAACCGTCCGATGCAGAATCTTACCACTGCCTGCAGAACTAACCCCACTTTGACCTGGCGATTTAGCGACCGAAGGCTTTCTCTTGTTCGCTAAATACTTCAATGAACCACGGTTAAACTTAGAGAATACATGAACAAAGTTCTTCCGCTAGTTCGCTAAATAAAAAGGGCATGCCATCGGGAACTGGGAGAACTAGCGACTGAGGAAAATATAAAGCGCACATGCATTTTTGGGGATTTAAGTGGCTGATAAAGTAACAAGGAAATATAACAGGGCTTAGGGTTTTTTGGGGCTTTTTGAGGGTAACGGCTACTTTTTGAATTTTTAAACTATAGACCAGGGGACTAAAAGAAATTTGCAGAGGCCAGAGAACAGGGCAGAAACCCATGAAATTTTTTGAGGTGCTTGGCAAATAAAATTGCAAACCCTGGAATAGATTTAGCCAAATTTACATGGAACAGGGAAAATTGGGTAACAAACTGATTTTAAAATTAAAATAATTGATTTATGGGTTAATCAATTATTAAATCAAACTTTATTCAAAAACTATATTATTAAATATTGACAACTGACTTTAATTAATTAAATAGGAATTTAATCAATTAGTTATAAGATTTTTGATCTATTATCAAAATTAAATAATACAATTTAGGAATAAATATAATTGAATATAATTAAATAATTAAGTGGTAGTATTAAATCTAATTAATTAAATATTCAGAATATTCAATTAATCAAACTTTAGGATAAATTAGCTTTATCACCAAATAATCATTAAATTAAAGATAATTAGGATAAATTAGGAATATTTAGAGAATATTCCCCGATGCATAATTAAGATAATCAATTAAGTTTTTGATAAACTGATGTGTAGATGTGCCTTAGGTTAGGACTTTGATGTTGATTTCATTCGATTTGTCGATATAGAAGGTTAATGAACTTATAGCCCATTTTTGGGGTATTACATTTTGCCCCTCTTTGAATCACTATGCAAAGCGTAGTGGTTCAAAGAATAGTCTATGTATGATAAAGATGTTTGAGATTGAAACTGATTTGAAAGATGAATCGATTTCGAGACAAAAATCAATTGAAATATTTAAAGATTTAAGATTAAGGTCCTAAATGACCAAAGATAATGTTAACTATAGCAGCAATGAACTGATGATTACAAAAAAGTGCCAAAATGCCTGATTCTGAACCTTATGATTGCAAAGAAGTGAGTGACCGATTCCAGACCTGAATGTCCTTGTATGAATCATATTGGTATCACATCCTAAACCCATCAGTTATGAAGAACCAAAGAAATAATGCTTAATGAACCGATGGTTATGAAAAGCTAATACAGTTTACAAGATAGATTAGGATACCAGATTGCAATAGATTTGCCCCAAGCGATGAGGACTTTAGATGAATCAGCAACTAGACATGGTTGTTGTCTTGATCACTGAGAAAAGAAATTTGATTCACAAAATTAGAGTTACAAACTTTAAATGATGTGCAATACTATGCCCCTTCAGGATTAAAATTGAAATCTGACAAGAAAAGTCAGTGTTGTATAGTTTAGAAGCATGTTAATTGATTTGAGAAGTGGTTATACACGTTTGGGAACGCGTTCTACATCATTTAGAGGTCCTGGAGACCAAGTTTGACTAGGTTAAACCATGAGTTGACCATAGTTGACCAAGTTGAAATTTTGATAGTTTGATGTAAGATAATCAGTTAAGTTGAAAAATGGATTTCTATGATGATTAAAGGTCAATTATGCAAGTAGTTAATAATATGAGTGATCTCAGATTTTGATTTTGATCCTGAAAATGGATTCTACTTGCTATTTCATTCGAGGAACCTTCATACAATGCTCAGTCCTTGTGTCATGTTTAGCATTTTTGGTTTTGAAGAATCATTTAAGTGTTCAAGCAATTTGTGAGATCATGCAAAGTGCAAAATGACATGCAGACTGAAATGCAACCTAAGACCTAGGACCTAGTCACTGATCATGTGTCGATTTGTTGTCATCATTGAAATTTTAGGTAACCAGATAAATCAATACAATGCCCAGTAGTTAGGAAACCATAGACATATGAATATCAATTTGTATGCGCAGGAATCAATACAACACCCACTGGTTAGGAAACCATGGACATATGAATATTGATTTTATTTTCAGAATGTCAGATTAGATATAAGCATGAAGGCACAAATGCCAGGATGACTTCAATATCATGTCCATTTTGATATAGAAATTTGTATAAGCATCAGAACATAAACATTATGATGACCTGAATACACCTTATGTTCAAACACATCGAACAGTCAAGAGATCATTCTAAATCCAGTATGAATTACCCATAGTGACCCTTTATTATTCACATCCTTAGGCAAGATCGTGTTTCACAGTAGGAGAAAGAACTCATTCAAAAAGATAATAGTTAGATCAAACTTCTTTGAATTTTTTAGGTATCAATGGTCGAGGTATGCATGGCCATCCAATTCAAGATAGAGGCTCTTACAGACAGACACTATTTCAATCCAGAATTTCCAAAGTTGTTAGATTTTCACATACAAGAAGAAGACAAAGAAAATATTATGCCCCCAATCATCACTCTCTAAATCCTATAAAGGACGTCATCGAAGAGCTCAAAGAGACACAATATGCAAAAATCTCAATGCGAATCAGTAAGCATACAAAGAGATAAAAGCATGTAAAAGCATAGTTTGTTTTCAATTTTTGTTTGATTGCATTGTTGTAGATGCAAAATCCTTTCTAGAGAGGAGACCGACTGACTGACTCGGATGAAGCTTCAAAGGACTCTGACTAGATATGACTCGTCTAAGATGTACTGGAGGCCATAGGATATGACATTGATTGCCCCCAACTATGAACATTGATAGGATACAGACACTTGAGCTGATTGGGGTACAGACTAACTTATTGAAAATAGAAATATGGAACAAACCAAGAGATAGGTACAAACTAAAGCAAGACTGAAAGCTGGGAAAGACCAAGATTGCACTGATAGATGGAGCATTTTGAACAAGTGGCACCTATTTGTTGGGTTTTCACCATCTTGGCAGAGATTCTATTTTTGGTACCAAGGCGCCTGTTTCCAGGTTTTCACCAAGGCACTTTTTTTTTTTCTTCTTTTTTTGTATTTTTCATTTTTTCAATTTTTTCTACTTTTGATATTTTTTTATTTTTTTGTGAATCATCAAGGCACCCATTGCTAGGTTTTCACCAAGATGTTCATTTTTTCAGGACTTTTTCAGATTTTTATGATTTTTTCAGGACATTTTACCATACACTGAATGCCTTAGGCATAGAATTTCTTCAGATGGAGAATGTTGATTGGTTCTCAGAGCTGTTTTCCTTCATTCATTGAGAGTTGATAGACTCCAAAGCCAAAAGTAGCAGTGATAAAAAAGGGACCTAGCCAGTTGGGTTCAAACTTCCTCTTGCACTCTCTATGTGATTGATTTTTAGGATTCTCTCTCAAGACTAGATCACCAACCTGAAATTCTCTATGTCTGACTTTCTTGTTGTAGCCTCTAGACATTCTTTTCTAATACACTCTGAGACAATCATACGCTACTTGTCTGCACTCATCTAGTAGTTCAAGTTCTTACAACCTAGACACTCTGTAGTCATCATCAGTTACTAGACCATGCATTCTGATTCTTAGTGATGGGATTTCAACCTCAATAGGCAGTACCACTTTAGACCCATAAACTAAAGCGAAAGGTGTAGCCCCAATAGGCATTCTGATACTTGTTCTGTAGGCCCAGAGAGCTGGATTGATCATGAGATGTTAGTCTTTTCCTATCTTATTAACTGTACGGTGCAATATTTTCAATAGATTCTTATTAGAAGCCTCTTCTTGTCCATTCCCTTGAGGATAGTAGATAGATGACCAATGTTGTGTAATCTTGAATTTAGCACATAAATCATCTAAGTCTTTGTTTTTGAATTGTCCACCATTATCTATGACTATAGAGTGTGGAATACCATATCGACATATGATGTAGTTCAAGATGAACATAGATATTTGTTTTCCAGTTGCTTGTGTCAAATGGACTGCTTCTACCCATTTTGTGAAATAATCTATAGCTGTGATTATATGGGTATGTCCATTAGAAGAATGAGGATGTATGGCTCCTATAAGATCAAATGCCCATTGGTGAAAAGGCCATTGTGTAGTGAAGGGAATTAGATCTCTCCCTAAAGCATGAATTAAGTTACCATGCACTTGGCACTTTTGATAGTTCTTAGCAAACTTGATAGACTCTTTCTCCATTTCAGGCCAATAGTACCCAACCCTAATAAGTTTTTGGGCTAGTGTTAAACCATTCAAGTGTGACCCACAAATACCATCATGGACATCCTCTAACGCACATTGAGACTCTTCCCATTCTAAACATCTAAGTAACATACCATCTAGACCTCATTTGTATAGATCATGATGAATAGGTTTTTATAGCGGGATGAATCATGACCTATAATAGTGCAAATCATGCGGGTTTTAGGGGAGTCATACGCAAGATAAGATAGTGCTTCCACTAGGAACTCGTAGCGTAGCTCATGTTTAGGTTGCTGCAATAAAGTAGATAGTGTTGCCATTGCATCGACAACCTTATTCTCTATTATAGGTATTTGCTCAAATGTGATAGATAAGAAATATTTCTTTAGATCATCTACCATTCTTTTGTATGGAATGAGATTTTCATCTTTCATCTGATACACATCATTGACTTGGTGGATTACAAGTTGTGAATCTCCATGAATGTGTAATTCTGTGACTCTCCACTCAATTGGTAGTTTCATGCCATTAAGAAGGGCTTTGTATTCAAAAATATTGTTTGTGCAAGGAAACTTGATTCTAAATGTTTTTTGGATTGAGTATCCTTGAGGAGTTATGAACAATATGCCTGCTCTAGATCCATTCTATGTATAGGAGCCGTCAAAGAATAACTTCCATTCTCTAGAAGAAAGATTCATGATAGAGGAATCTGGGAATTCCATTTGCATTGGTGTATCATCAAATAAAGGTGCATCTGGTAATTGATTAGCAATAACCTATCCTTTTATAGCTTTTCTTTCAACATATTCAATGTCAAATTCTCTTAAGAGCATGACCCATTTGGCTAATCTACCCATGAGGGTAGCTTTGCTTAGTAGGTACTTTAGTGGATCAATCTTAGCTACCAAATGCATGGTATGAGCCAACATATAATGTCTCAGTTTATGTGATGCAAAGATCACAACTAGACAAGCCTTCTCAATCATTGAATAGTTCTTCTCATATGCAACCAATGTTCTACTGATATAATATATAGCCCTTTCCTTTTTATTCTCATCATGTTGTGCTAGCAATGCCCCCAATGATGTATCTGTAGAAGAGACATATAAGATCAATAGCTTCCCTTGAATGGGAGGCATCAAGATAGGAGGATTTGATAGATATTTCTTGATATGATTAAAATTCTTATCACATTCTTCGCTCCATGCAAAGGTCACACCTTTATGTAATGTCTTTGTAAAAGGTTATGATATGTCTGTTAGTTGAGATATGAAGCATCTGATAGATTGTACTCTCCCTTGTAATGTCCTCATTTGACTAATGTTCTTCAAGGGTTGCATCTCCATTATAGCTTTTACTTTAGGTGGATCAACTTCAATGCCCTTCTTTGAAACTATGTATCCTAAGAGCTTTCCAGAAGTGACACCAAAAGCACACTTCTTAGGATTTAGTTTGAGACTAAATTTTTCCATTCTATCTAGTATCTTGCTCAAGTCATTTAGATGTTCAACTCTTATCATAGATTTTGCTAAAGTATCATCAACATAATCCTCCATAGTTTGGTGCATCATGTCATCAAAAATAGATGTCATGACTCTTTGATATGTAGCACCAACATTCTTAAGCCCAAATGGCATGACATTACAACATAAGGTACCTCGTGCACATGTGAAAGTAGTTTTCTCTTAATCCTCTGGAGAAATTTTTAGTTGATTATATCCAGAAAAACCATCCATTAAAGAATACATCTCAAAACCCGCAGTCATGTCTTCTATCATATCAATGTTAGGTAGTGGAAAATCATCCTTAGGGCATGCTTTATTTACATCTCTAAAATCTATACATACTCTTATTGATTTGTCTAGTTTTGAAATAGGTACAATATTAGAGATCCATTTAGCATAATCAATAACACAAATGAATCTGACTTTTAGTAGCTTCTCTAATTCAGCTTTTACCAAGAGTGCACCATGTGGATGCATCTTTCTCATTTTTTACTTAATAGGTTTAACATTTGGAGCTATAGATAAATGGTGCATTATAAGATCAGGATCCAACCCTGGCATATCTAAATATTTCCATGCAAAGTTGATCTTCTTTTCTATTAGGAATGTTGTAAATTTTTGCTTCTCTTCTTCTGATAAAGATTGTGCTACATGAATCAACTGTGGTTCCTCTACTATTCCAGAGTTTATAGATTGAGTGGGTTCAATTAGAACTGGAGATCTATCCTGTAAATGACTCAGAAGGACATAAAATATCTCATCCTTAAGCAGCTCAGAGATGTTTTCACCTTCGAATATGTCTTTTATTTTTACTTTTGTAGGTTCTATGACTGCCACAAAGTGGTTTTCACCCTCAGAACTCCTTTTCTTTTTATTTTTAATCTTATTTTTCTAACTAAGATACTTGATATCCAACTCCTTCATGCTAAAACTTCATTCACTAATGGAAGTCCTCATAGGCTCAACTGCATTGAGGTAGCAAGCAAGGGTATAGTCATTGAGAAAGGTATAAATACCTTGGTTCAGGTTTGTGGATGTTAGGTCAAGAAGGTCAGGGCATTGGATAGTCAAAGTGGTGAAAGATTTGGAAAGAGTGTTTATGGATATGGATCTGTCATCATTGGTCCTAACCTGATGCTTGAGTTCAAAGGTGATATTACAACTTAAGATGTTCAATTCATGAATAGGCTCAATGTCATTAAGGAAGTCCACTTCAGCCATTGGTGGATCAGACTCGATAAGTTCATCATTTCACTCTAGAATTACATTGAGTTTAGGTGCATATTGGTGAATAACATCAACATGTTTCTCTGTAATAAGCTCATCTTCTTCTGGAATGGCTCCCCATTCATAGTCATTAGATTCTTCATCTATGCCTCTAGGAAATCTAAGAACATGAGTAAAGTTAGGATGAATACCCCAAGAAGGGTTACCCTCAGATTCTTATTTGAATTCATACTCATGGGAATCTATCTCAGAATAACTACCACCTTCCTCTTTGTTTGTTTGATTTTCTTTGAGATTAGCTGGTTCTTGTGTTGCAACTATCTCTTTCTCTATAGTAGGTTCTTGTGTTTCTACTACATTAATTCTTTTTACTGGATCCTCTTCAGCATCAAGGAGGTCTTTTATTTCTTTAGGAAAATGCTCATAGGGAATGAGATCTTCAGTGGTGTCTGAATCATCAGTATCATATTGTTCTATTGTTTCTCCCTTTAGTTGATTTTTTGTGGATGGCTCAACCTATTCTAAGATATGTGGGGAGTTCTTGCTAAGATAGAAAGGCTTCTTCTTATATCCTAGACCTGTTGTATTCTTTTTTTCTTAGCCATGATGGTCAAGAGGTGATAGAAGACCTTTACCCTATAGTCCTAGAGGTCCTTTTCCTGTATATCCCATTTTTGTGATCAATTTGTCTCCTGGGCCATATGACTTAGAAGGGATATTCGGTATTTTAGCATCACATTTTTTAACAACCTTATATTTGGGTTCATCTTTGTATAGCCATGCAAGCACAGCTTCATCCTCTTCAAACTCTTGTTTAGATACTTGTTCTGCAACAAAATTTTCTTTATATGCTTCAAGAGGTTCTTTAGACTCTAGTTTGGACTATTTCAGAGTTTGTCCATAAGACTTAGGCGAGATAGGGAGAGATGTCAAAGATAAAACTGGCTCTATAGTATATTCTCCCATACCATTTTCTTTGATCTTAACCTCTTTAGCAATGTCTTCCATCTTGGATGTTGAAGCAACGTCTAGCTGCTTAGTGGAAGATTCTCTATCATTAGGAACAAGTTTATCAGCACTTCCTTTCAAGGTATTGCAAGTTGTATATAGATCAGCTGGAATCGTCACCTCTACTCCTTCATAAGGAAATTTTAAAAACTGATCGCATGTAGAGGGAATGGCTTTCATTTCATGTATCCATGGTCTCCCTAGAAGGATATTGTAAGCCAGAGGTAGATCAAGAACTTGACATATAGTATCTCTGATGACAGGACCTACTCTAATAGGTAGGACAATTATTCCTTTTGAATATCTTTCTTACTCTTCATATGCTTTGATAGTTATCTTCTTTCTAGGATCAATGGCCATTTCTAAAAATCCCAATTGTGTAATCAAGCTGAAAGAACAAATGTTTAGGCCAATGCCCCCATCTATCAACACATGTTTGACACAACGGTTTTGGATCAAGACTTCAATATGCAAGGGCTAGTTATGTGAATGACTCAAGGAGTTATCATCTTCCTCTGAAAAGGAAATGTACTGAGGAGACGTAAGATGACTAACCATAGTTTGGAATCTGTCTAAATCAAGGTTATCAAGAACATTGGATCTGAGCATAGCTTTGTCTAGAATGGCTCTATGAGCTAGAGATATCCGAAGAAACTCAAACATGGAGATTCTTACATTTGTGTGCTGGAGTTGTTGAACAATACTGTATGAAGTAGGCCTCGTGTCTTTAGGATTTGAAGATTTAGATGTAGCCTTCTATTTAGAAGTAGATGAAAGATTGAAAAGCGCCTTAGGGACATTGGATGAATCTAGTATTTGTCCTTGCAGATGTGCCTAAGCTTGTGATCGAGTAACTGCATTTGTTGATTGATTATCTCTATCTCTTCTTACAATTATGATGACATTGCAACACTCAGATAAGCATGGTTCAACCATATTGATAACAACATTATTTCCAAAGTAGGCATAATTGACTTTAACACCCATATTAGACTAAGAAGAAGAATATTCTTTACCATGTTTAGGAAATGGTTCTGTTAATGTTGTATGATCATTATTGCTCTTATGATTGTCAATCGTGATGTCTCCTTTATCAATTTTTTCTTGTATGATGTGCTTCAAGCGAATGCAATTATTGGTCTTATGACCCTTATTGCGATGGAATTCACATAAGTCATTCTCCCTCCACCATTTCAGTTTAGGTTCAGGATCAAAGACTTTCATCTCAGGCAAGTAGATGATTTTGTTTGCCAATAAAGTTTTCATTCCAGATTCCAAGGACTCTCCAAGAGGAGTTAATTTTTTATTAGGATCTGTAGCCCAAGGTCTATAATTAGATGACTTTTTGTTAGATTCAGATGTTTTAGCTTTAGCAGCTTTGATGGCTTGGGTGCCAATAGTGAGATTGAAAGTGGGTGCCTTAGATGGGGCACAAATATTATCAATAATTCCATCTATGACGATGCCTTTATTCTTATTCCAATTTTTTTTCTTGTCTTTAGAACTAGATCCAAATTCATACTTGTCCTTTTGAAGTGATATGTCTCCTTTTTGCACAAGTACTTTCTCAATTTTGATTGCATTTTCTACCATCTTATCAAAGGATGTATGATTTTGCATTTGCAAGTGGTAGTTGAGTTTTGGAACCAGATTGTTGATGAAGATTTCTAGCTTCTCAGTTTCTGGAATGGGTCTAGCATATAGAGAAAATTTCTTCCTCCATCTCTTGAGAAATGTCAGGAATGGTTCACCTGGATATTGTTTCAGATTGCAGATGTCGATCATGGTGACTACATGTTGAATATTGTAGGAGTATTGTTGATAGAATAGTTTGATTAACTCCTTAAAATTTTTGATAGTTGGAGGCATTCTAGAGAACCAATGAATGGCTACTCCTCCCAGATATCGAGGGAAGAGATGCATTAAGTAGGTTGGTTCATGCATGAACTCCATGGATTGAGTACAAAATTCTTTGACGTGATCTTGAGGATCAGATTTTCCATCATACATATCATACTTAGGCATTTCCAATTTTTTAGGGAATGGTGACATGTACAAGTCTTTATCGAATGGAAAAGGGCATAGAGCTTCCATGGAGAACTCCTTAGGTTCCTTTTCTTTTTCAATTTTTTAAAGTTTGACTTGCATGGCATGCATCTATTTCATCATAGTTGTGATAGGGGTTTCTTCCTCATGCGTGATGATATCTTCAACATTAAATTTTGGAGGAATTTTAGCTCCTTGATGAGCTAACTCTAGAAAGTATGCTTATCTATCTTCCTTCAAGAAATGTTTCATCATTCTTTTGAAGTTATCATCATTTTGATATTGGGAAATTTCTGAAGGTGTAGGTTCTTGATCCATACCGTGTTGAGATTGATGTCCTTGGGACCCATGATATGTCCCTTCATGAGAAATGTTAGGAGTTTTAGGGCTCCCTGGATTAGATTGAGGTGGAGTTTGTTGATTACCTCCGTGATTTGATGGAGGGGGTATGTAACCAGTTTTCAATCAAAAATTTCTAAGACCGTCATCTTCGTAAAGACTAGAATTATAGAGTTGTTCAAGAGTTGGACCCTTT
Source organism: Chamaecyparis obtusa (assembly GCA_027943335.1). Lineage (NCBI taxonomy): Eukaryota > Viridiplantae > Streptophyta > Pinopsida > Cupressales > Cupressaceae > Chamaecyparis > Chamaecyparis obtusa. The sequence goes on from BSBK01000594.1 coordinate 921,107, forward strand.
TGAGTAGTCAAAGGTACAATGTTAAGTGCTTCTCTAGATTTCTTGTGTGAGGAAGCTCTAGTTTCCACCATTAACCTTGGGTGAAGCAAGAAAGCAAGATGAAGACAACTAAAGAAAGATCTGATTCAAGAAGATCAAATGACACAACCTTGTCAAGATTGAAGTGATTAAAGATTAGATCAGACATAAGTGAAGGATACTGTGTCACAGTAGTGTGGGTAGACACCAAATAGATGATGTTCATGAGCTCACAACACTTAGCTGTTTAGTAAAAAGATTGAATTTGAAGATAATTTTGACAAGGTTTTGACACAAGATGAAAAAGACTCAAATCGATAAATCAGAAGGCTAGATCAGACTCAAGAGACCACTTTAGGAAAATTAATGGATTCTTTATAGGCTCTGCTCTATTTCTGACACAATGATTTGTTTGACAAATTCCAAGATTTGGTTCTCAACTCTAGACATGTAGTTTCAGAGAGTGTCCAATAGGAAAATAGGCATACAGACTGCAGACAAAAATTAGATCTGACGGAATAGTTGACCAACTAGAAGTAATAAGCTCTCTATTTTGTAAATTTTAGGACAGGTTCATGCGAGAGAATGTTGCTTCATGTGAGGAAGTACCAGGTTGCATGCAAGAATGTGTTGTCTCGCATGAAGGAATGCTTAGAAAGTGAAATTTTGTGTGATAAAAGGACACAGTTTGATAGTTTAGAAATAGTTTTCAAGGCATAGATTTCAAGACACAGATTTCAAGACACAGCGTTGGCTGTTCTCTAATAGAATATTCAGTTCTCACTCCAGAAAAGGATTTTTGCTCAAATTTTGCAATTTTTCAATGTTTTAGTATCAGATTGTTATGCAAATTTTGAAGATTCATTTAACAGTTCATTTCAAGTAACCAAGAAGATATCAAGTACACAAAACAACAAGAAAGGGAAGCAAGCAATCATCTGAAAACAATGAACAAGAGTAAAAGAAACCTTGCGCATGAACAAGCAATAGTGACTTATTGTGCTAATCCCTAGAAATACTACTTGTGTATGTTCCCAAAAAAATTTCAATAACGTACATATTCCTAGAAAATGACAAATTTGGCCTCACTAGGGTTTGTAGTAATGGTTTGACTTTGCAAATTTTGTGATCTCAAGAGGGCAAACTCCAATCCAGGCACACCGGGGTTTTGACACAGTCCGAGAAATTAATCAATCAGGAGCTGCTAGGGAGATTTGATAGCCTAACAAGAGACCACACTTGTGAAGATTTCCTCCACAAGGACATTTATATAGCAGCTGCTACTACCACGGTGAAAATGGCTATTACTACTTGAGGTTCTGTCCACATGCTTGACCCAATTAAGGGAATGTCCACTATGGTTAACCCTCTCTAAAGGTGAATCACAAAAGATACCATAGGGGAACTGGTTCCAGATTCAAGGATTTGAGTTTCTGATACTACCCAAAAAGGGAGCAGAGCATAGTCCTCTAGCTTTTTCACTTTTAACCAAAACAAAGCAGACAGATTAATCTAACACACTAAGACCAAGATTATCTCACAAAGATCTATGACATCAACCACTTATGATCTAACAACCCCTCCGAAGAGAGAATGTATCAATCAAAATTTGAAGATACACAAATCTAGTAGAACGTGAGACACTCTCAGTAACCTCCCTACCTACAAGGGGATCCTTCATCAAGAAGAGCTTCGCATGAATTAACAAGCGAAAGAAGCTCAATCTCTCAAGATCATCCACAAATACGATTCATGGGGCCTATTTACTATGTGTAACAGATATGCAGAAAGAAAATCTATGTGCGTTTTATAGCCCAAAATGAAGTCTGTGATATGAAAGCAAGAAAAGTCACACAAGCTTGACACAAGAGAGGTTCATTTTAATCCAAATCAAAATATTATCAGCTTGAGAAGAATACCTTAGTTCCAATGCTTTGCAATCTAGAATTTAGCACACATCTGAAAGTACAAGATCAAGACAAATCAACAGCAAACAATAAGCGTTACAAATCAATAATCTAAAAGTATGAATCTATCAATTTTGTGTGTGTGTAGAAAAATCTTGCGTGAGTCAGGATGTGGTCCCGCATGAGGAAGTACGGTCTCGCGTGATGAAAGATGCAGTCTCACTCGAGGAAGTGATAAAACCAGCAAAACTTCACACGGTGTGATGAAAAATCTCACACGAGAATAATGTCCCGCAGAGAATACCAAATCTGAAAAAAAAACTTGAAACCCTTAACCACAAAAACTGCTTCAAAAACACCAAAACAGGCAGTAGCAGGGGAGTTTTGATAGAGAAATGATAGAAGATTGATAGAATAGAATGGAAACCTATTTCAGGGCCCCACGATGGGCACCAAAAATGTGTGTGTGAATTTTGTACCTAGCTGTAGACACAACACTTCAGTAAAACATTAGAGATTAGCAAAAAACCAAAATCTGCAAGTAATTGAAACTATGCTAACCAGGCAATTTACTGCCTTCTACTAGGTGCAAGTATGATGTTCTCAGATTGAAATCGAGATCAGTGACAATGCAACACCTAAACGAAGGATTTGAATGCAAAGAATTGAAAAACTATATGAATGCAGATTTAATCTATATTTTTGTAGCAATAAGAATGAGAAATTGTATGATTCTAAGCTATATGAATGAAATTGAATGCAGATTCATCTAAGAATGCTATGAAAACTATGAATGCAAAGCTATGATATGAAAACTATGAATGCTCAAAACAATAAATAAAAATCTCACAATAGACTTGATTCACAAAAGATTGATTCTTCAGTCACAAATTTGCCAAAGTGAGGATGCAATTTCGAGGTCCCTTTTGTGAAGAGCTAAGCTTTGATTTTATAGAAATCCAACGCTTTGAGGATGCAAGAGAAAATTCATAAATCACTCTTGATAAACTGAGGTTGATTTTTGAGTTATCAAGAAATCAGAGATAATTAACTCACAAAAATCATGCAAAAGCAGGGTTTAACTCAAAATAGAGTTTAGATCAAATTTCAATTCATCATCAGATGTTGAGTTTCAATTTTAAAATTGATTATTAATTTCTAGTTAGCTGCTTTTCAGATTGTGCGTGATTTAATTATAAATTAATTTAATAAATAAAGTGATTTATTCTCAACTTAACTGATTTTAAAATTAAAACAATTGATTTATGGGGTAATCAATTATTAAATCAAACTTTATTCAAAAACTATATTATTAAATATTGACAACTGACTTTAATTAATTAAATAGGAATTTAATCAATTAGTCATAAGATTTTTGATTTATTGTCAAAATTAAATAATACAATTTAGGAATAAATATAATTGAATGTAATTAAATAATTAAGTGGTAGTATTAAATCTAATTAATTAAATATTCAGAATATTCAATTAATCAAACTTTAGGATAAATTAGCTTTATCGCCAAATAATCATTAAATTAAAGATAATTAGGATAAATTAGGAATATTTAGGGAATATTCCCCGATGCAGAATTAAGATAATCAATTAATTTTTTGATAAACTGATGTGTAGATGTGCCTTAGGTTAGGACTTTGATGTCGATTTCGTTCAATTTGTCCATGTAGAAGGTTAATGAACTTATAGTCCATTTTTGGGGTATTACAGATGGTACACTCCTTAGATGTTTAGAGTGGGAAGAGTCTCAATGTGCATTAGAGGAAGTCCACGAAGGTATATATGACTCGCATTCGAACGGTTTAACACTAGCTCAAAAACTTATTAGGCCTAGGTACTATTGACCTGAAATGGAAAAAGAGGCTATCAAGTTTGCTAAGAACTGTCAAAAGTGTCAAGTACATGGTAACTTAATTCATGCACCAGGGAGAGATCTGATTTCCTTTACTACACAATGGCCTTTTCACCAATGGGCATTTGACCTTATAGGATCCATACATCCTCATTCTTCTAATGGACATACTCATATTATTACAGCTACAAACTATTTCACAAAATGGGTAGAAGCAGTCCCTTTGACTACAAAGTGTCTAGATTGCAAGAACTTGAACTACTAGATGAGCGTAGACAAGCATCATATGATCATCTTAGAGTATATCAAAAGAGAATGTCTAGGGGTTACAACAAGAAAGTCAGACACAGAAAATTTCAGGTTGGCAATCTAGTCTTGAGAGAGAATCCTAAAAATCAATCACATAGAGAACGCAAGGGGAAGTTTGAACCCAACTAGCTGGGTCCCTTTGTTATCACTGCTACTTTTGGCTCTGGTGCTTATCAACTCTCAATGACTAAAGGAGAACAGCTCCGAGAATAGATCAACATTCTCCATCTGAAGAAATTCTATGCCTAAAGCATTTAGTATTAAAAAATGTCCTGAAAAAATTATAAAAATTGGAAAGAGTCCTAAAAAAATGAACATCTTGGTGAAAACCTAGCAATAGGTGCCTTGATGATCCACAAAAAAATCAAAAAATATAAAAAGTACAAAAAAATTGAAAAAAATAAAAAATACAAAAAAATGAGAAAAAAAAAATGTCTTGGTGAAAACCTAGAAACAGGCACCTTGGTAGAAAAAATAGAATCTCTTCCAAGATGGTGAAAACCTGGCAAAAGGTGCCACTTATTTCAAAACACTCCATCTATCAGCACAATCTTGGTCTCTCCCAACTTTCAGTCTTGCTTTAGTTTGTACATACCTCCTAGTTTGTTTCCGCATTCTTGTTTTCAATAAATTCGGTCTGTACACCAATCAAAAAACATCGGTATCCTATCAATGTTCAAACTTGGGGGCAATCAAATTCATATCCTATAGTCCTCAGTATCTCAAATGAGTCATATCTAGTCAAAGTCCTTTGAAGCTACATCTGAGTCAATCTGTCTTCCTCCTATCCAGAAAGGATTTTGCATCTACAACAACGAAATCAAACATCAACACAAATTGAAAACAATCTATGCTTTTACATGCTTTTATCTCCTTGTATGCTTACTGATTCGCATTGAGATTTTTGCATATTGTGTCCCTTCGAGCTCTTCGATGATGTCCTTTACATGATTTAGAGAGTGATGACTGGGGGCATAATCTTTTCTTTGTTTTCTACTTGTATGTGAAAATCTAACAACTTTGAAAATTCTAGATCGAATTGGTGTCCATTTGTAAGAGTCTCTATCTCATATTGGATGGCCATGAGTACCTCGACCATTGATACTTGGAAAATTCAAGGAAGTTTGATCTAGCTTACATCTTTTTGAATGATTTCTCAATCCTACTATGAACGGCTATTATCCAAGGATGTGAATGATAAAGGGTCACTACGGGTAATTCACATTGGAGACAAGAATGAATTCTACAATTGTTTTGCATGTTTATACTGCAAGGCGTATTCAGGTAATCACAACATTTTATGTTTTGATGCTTATACAAATTGCTATATCAAAATGGACATGATATTCAGGTCATCCTAGCGTTTGTGCCTTGGTGCTTATATCTAATCCGACATTCCAAAAACAAAATCAATATTCATATGCCCATGGTTGTCTAGCTAGTGGGCCTTGTATTGATTCTTGTGCATACAAATCAATACTCATATATTCATAGTTTCCTAACTAGTGGATGTTGTATTGATTTATCCGGATACCTAATAAAAATTCAGTAATGAAAAAGACCGACACATGATCAGTGACTAGGTCCTAGGTCTTAGGTTTGCATTTCATTTTGCACTTTTCATGATCACATTTATCTCACAATTGCCTAAATCAACTTGACACTCAAACGATTCTTCAAAACTATGCTAAACACATCATAAGGACTGAGTATCGCATGAGGGTCTTCTTAATAGATCACCAAGCAGGCACTGCTAGCTAATTTCAATGTTCTGAACCCATTTTCAAGATCAAAATCAAAATTTGAGATCATTTATATTGTCAAAATAGTGATTTCAAATTTTTAGACCGAGGACGATCGACTGCTTTCATAATCAACCTTCAATCATCACAGAAATCCAAAATTTAACTTAACTGATTACCTAACATCAAACTATCAAAATTTCAACTTGGTCAACCATGGTCAACTCATGGTCAAACCTAGTCAAACTTGATCTTTAGGACCTCCAAACGATGCAGAACACATTCTCGAATATGTACAATCACTTCTTCAATCAATTAACATGTTTTTGAACCATTCAATGCTGACTTTTCTTGTCAAATTTCAATTTTCATCTCGAAGGGGGCATGGTATCACATATCATTCAAATCTGTAAATCAAATCTTCTCTCAATAATCAAGATAAAAACCACGTCTAGTTGTTGATTCATCAAAAGACCTCATCACATGGGGTACATTGCTTGGGGCATATCAGATTCATCGAGATCCATATCAATCTGGTATCCTAATCTATCTTGTAAACTATATCAGCTTTTCATAACCATCAGTTCGTTAGTGTTATTTCCTTGGTTCTTCATAACTAAAGGGTTCAAATGTGATACCAATTACAATTCCTTTGGACAATCAGGACTGGAATCAGGTCACTTACTTCTTCATAATCATAAGGTTTAGAATCACGTGTTTTGATACTTCTTCATAATCACTGGTTTATTGTTGTTATAGTTAACATCATCTTTGGTCAATCAGGACCTAGCATCTTCAAATCTTTCAATCAATTTCTGTCTCAGAATCGGTTAGTCTCTCAGGATCAGTTTCTCCACCACATAACCAAGTCCACATCTTTATCAGACATAGACTATTCTTTGAACCACTACGCTTCACACAGTGATTCAAAGAGGGGCAAAATGTAATACCCCAAAAATGGGCTATAGGTTCATTAACCTCTTACATCAACAATTCGATCAAAATTGACATCAAAGTCCTAACCTAAGGCACATCTGCACATCGAAATCCTAACTGATTATCTTAATTCTGCATCAGGGAATATTCCTAATTGATCATAATTATCTTTAATTGAATATTATTTGGTGCTAAATCATATTTATCCTAAAGTTGATTAATTGAATATGATGAATATTTAATTAATTAATTTAATTCTACCACTTAATTATTTAATTAGATTTAATCCTATTTATTCCTAATTAATATTATTTTATTTGACAATAAATCAAATTTGCTAAAAATAATCAGCTGAATTCTTATTTAATTGATTAAATTAAGTTGTCAATATTTAATAATATAGTTTTGAATAAAAGTTTGATTAAAATAATTGATTAACCCATAAATCAGTTGTTTTAAATTTAAAATCAGTTAAGTTGACAATAAATCACTTTATTTTTAAATTAATTCAAAATAAATCATGCACAATCAAAAAAGCAGGCAACTAGAAATTAACAACCAATTTTAAATTTAAACTCAACATGTGATTGTGAGTTGTAAATTGATCTAAAACTCTGTTTTGAGTTAAAAGCTATTCTTGCATGATTTTGCATGATTTTGCATGATTTTGTGAGTTAATATGTTTCTAATTTCTTGTTGACTAAAAAATCAACCTAAGTTTATCAAAAGTGATTTATGGCTTTTCTCCCGCATCCTCAAAACCCTAGATTTCTATAAAATCAAGGCTCAACTCTTCATAATATATCTCTCGAATTTGCACAATTACTCTAGTGAATTTACAACTGAAGAACAAAGCTTTTGTGACAGGCAATTTTGTGAGATCATTTCATAGTTTTTCATAGCTTTTGCATACTTTTGCATTCATCTTCATAGCATTGTTAGATTAATTGCATATCATTTCAATTCATTCTAGATTAGTTTCATATCAATTTTTTCATCTAATTGCATCATAAATAAATAAAAAATAGATTAATTTGCATTCATATTTCATTGCTTTCATCATTTTAAATCCTTCGTTTAGGTGTTGCATTGTCACTGATCTTGGTCTAATCTAAGAATACCATACTCGCACCTACTAGAAAGTAGTAAATCGTCTTGTTAGCTTAGTTTCATTTATTTGCAGATTTTGATTTTGCTAACCTCTAATGTTTTATTGAAGTGTTGTGTCTGCAGCTAGGTACAATTTTCACACACACAGGAGACAATTTAAATATTGTGTCCTCAAATCTTGGGACAAGAAGACAAAATGTGTGGACAAGATGTTCTTTTCAAATGAGTGATTGAGATTCAATTTGTACTTGATCCTTGTGAATTTAATCCTCAATTCCTATTGGTTGGTTGATTTTTCTCCCATTTGATGGTTGAGAGAAAATAGGAATTAATTAATTGAACTTAATTAATTTGTTTAGCCATGTGTACCCCTTAAATGGGTTGATTTCATTTAAATTAAACTATGTAATTAATTATATTAATTACACAACTAATTGATTTATCATGATTTATTCAATTTAAATTGATTTGATAGCTTTTGATTTTCAATTGATTCTGGACTAAGGTTTGATTTCAATTTATCATTGATTTTGATCTTATTTGATTTAATTGAATTGAATTGCCTTGATTTGCCTTGATTTTTCATTAAAATGATCTTGTCTAATTTTTGGTGATTACACCAGCATAATGAGAAAGCTTGACATCTAGATCTAGCATTCTCCACACCTCTTAATACCATGGTTCTAGCTTTAATTGAGTAGTTTCCATCATGTGATGGAGCCCAAAATACAGAGTCTGGAAGATGTTGAAAATATACCTATCTTGCTTGAAGAGATACCTTGAAAAAACTAATTGTAGAAGCAGCAATGGGAAGTGCACTTGGATCTTTCTATTATCTCTATTGAGCCTTCTAAGGTTGTCATTACTACCAAAGGTGTGTAAAGATATCGGTTAGTTACTTACAATGAGCTAATCGGTAACATAAAGCAGAACAAACTAGTTGGTAAAGTCTATAGACCGAGCAATAGATAGTTTACCGAGTACCAGCAGACACTGACACTGATAGATAGTAAACACCGAGCATCGCAGTATACATCGATCAATTTACACAGTGTTTACCGAGGATCACAGGTAATGGCATAGTAATCAGGAATTGCACATTCTTTTATGCAAACAGTTATGACAGTTTGTAAAATGTTTTACCAAGATTAAGGAGCATTTAATGTAATGATATTCATTAAATACAATGTATATCTTTTTTAATAGATTATCTAGGTTATTATTGTACACTGTAGATCTTAGGGTTATGATTATAGTGTGTAACCTAATTGTGTTAAAGCAGAAAAGTAGAACACTATATATGTATGTGTTCGCATCACTTTTGGAGTGAGCTGATAGATGAATCACAGAGCACTTGAAGCATTTTTCCTATCTTCAAGTCTATCAATTAACATAACAGAACCAAGTACAATAGAATTCAGTTTGAGCAGAATTAGCAAAGGCTGCCGAGCAGTTCAGAGCAGATATTCATCACAAGTAAGGTGATATTTTATTAGAGCTTATAGATCTGTAACAGACAATTGAGTGTCAAATAGAAAATAAATACCTATTGCTTTCTGACAATTGTAATAGAGTTTTTGGATAAAATCTCTTAACAAAGTAGACTTAACAGTCTTATGTAAATCTCTTAACCGAGTGCACACTTCATTAGTGTTGCTAAAATCCTATAACTAGGTAGATCTAGCCGATCTAACATGTCACTCCTAACAGGGTGAGATCACCAAAAGTGATCAAAACTTGTAGCTCTGATAAGCAAACATTTTCTATCTGCAGTAGTGAAGAATTTGTGGGTGTCATCCCCACCGCAGTTTTTACCTTCTAACAAGGGTTTCTGCATTACCAAAATACTTGTGTCATGTGATTGTGTTATGGATTTCATGTTGTTTACTTACTTATGTTAAGTGGATAAATGATTCATGCAATTAGATTCAAGTTATATTGGTCGGTTATCACTATTTATAGTTTTAGATCTGAAAGGTTTTACAAGTAAATTTTTGAAGGCACTGATTCACCCCTCCCATCTTAGTATCTATCTCTCCTAATTCCAACAATTGGTATCAGAGCGCATTTCTCTTATTGAACAGTTTAACCACTGAAGGGTAAAGATCTAAGTCATGGAGAGATACAAGCTTGACAAGACTATTGAGAATCAAAAGATACAAATGCAAATATTTGTGGAACAGTATAAGAAAGCCAAGGAAGGACTGAAGAAATTACTGGATGAAAGGAAGAACCTAGCTAGACTACATAATGAGATCGGTTACCATGAAGAACCTATTGATGACATATTCGAGCATATTGGATCTAGTTTTGGAAGCATCTCTGATGGATCTGAAAGCATAATCACTGATCTATCTGAAAAGAATCAATATTTAACTGATCAAGTGAAAGCACTAGAAATCGGTCAAGAATCTTAGATGGTGAGAATGTTAGAAACAATGAACAAAGAAAAACAAGCTGAGCAAGAAAGAAACCTGGCAATTGATGGTCGAAGATAGATGAGTGAACAACTTCAAACTAAAGAAAGTGAGATACAAAGACTCACTGACCAACATTTCCAAGTAACTAATCAAGTGATGACTATGAATCAAGAGGTAAACCAAGTGAATGCAGAATTGTCAAGAAAACTAGAAGATGTTGCAAGACTCAAAGAAGAAAATGAGAAGCTGATAAATGAAGTAAAAAATCAATAGCAGCAAAATGAAATGAAGAAACTTGCTGAGGACAGCTCCAAGAAGATTGATGACTTTTTAACTAATCAGAGAAGATTTGGAAACAAAGTCAGTATAGGCTACACCGGTGAAGGAGAATCATCACAACAAGATGAACAAATCAACATCGAACAAAATCAAAACCTAAAGTGTTGGCATGTTATCATTGTGGCAAACCAAGACATACATCTAATGTGTGTAGAAGCAAATCACAAGGCAAACCTCCTGTCACTCCTAAGTTTAATGGATATTGTTATTACTATGGTAAGTTTGGACATCCTGCTTATGAGTGTAGAGCTAAGAAAAATGATCTTGCTAATAATACCACTATGGAAAAAATGTGATATACTTGTAACAAGCATGGACACACTGCATGAGACTACAAGGCAAAAATGAAGCAATTCTGGACACCTAAGGAGAAACCACAATGCAGACCATATCAACCAAAGAGACAAGGTAACTCTTATGTTTGGGATTATAATACATGGACTAACTGTGTTGTATGTGGTAGATATGGACACATTGCAGTAAACTGTTATAGAAAGAGTCAGATTAGACAATCAAGAAATTGGACAAACTCTGGGATGGCTTGTCTGCACTACCATAAGGTTGGTCATTTAAGCAAGAATTGCAGAGACCGAGCACCAGATGAAAACCATATGTTTGAAAGTGGATATACTACTGTTGATATCATGAAGTTAAGGAACACTATGTGGAAGAAGGCATCTAATGAGAATGCTGAATCAAGTAATGTTGTCGGTGAAACCTCATCCACTGGATTAGGTGACATCAGTACCTCCACTTAAAGTGAAATAGGTATGTATGGGACTGATATTTTAAAAGATCACATTTTACATACAATTCCTTATGCATAATGTTCTTATACCAAATCAGCATGAATAAAGATGTACTATGGTTTAGTTGTCATAAGCTAACAATGTTATACAGTCAGTGAAAGAGAGACCGAGAGTTGGTTACCCATTGGTAATCACTATCTAAGGTTAACCGAGCATATGTATCAACTGATGAAGAAAGCCTATGTTAACCGAGCATATGAAAGTTTTAGTAGTCACCAAGATGACATTTGTTTTGTACCAAAAGTTAGATGGATCATTTATTACATAAAAGTTTGAGCGGGAACATCAAAAGACTATAAATACATGGGAATAGAGCTCATTTCTACAATGCAATTTCGAAGAGCAGAGAATTCAAAGAGTAGAGTTTGAGCTAAAAGATTTTTTGAAGGATTCAAGGCTACACTAGATCGAACTGACATCACTCTTCACAATACCAAGTAAGTTCATTTGTGATCAAACACTTCCTATCCTGTTGCTTGCTGAAACCCTAGAATTAATTTATGGCATCGACATCGTCTACAAGCAAAACTCAAAGCGTTGAAGAGGAAGTTAATCTAATCATTAGGGAAAATGTCATCGAACCAAAGATTAAGCCACATCCTAAGGTCACAACATAGATAGATACAATGGGCACATTTTCGAGCATACCAGAAAGGGTTTTACTGACAGAAGATGTAAGGTCTTATATTCACTGCAAAATCAGAGAAGTTGGAGACTTTGAAACTATTACATCATATCAACCACTTTGTGGCCCCGATGGAAAAATGAAATCAAACTACAAGAAGATTGAGGAATCAAGTTTATCATACTTTACACACTTACCGCAATCATTCAAATCGTATTGGATTAGAATCATTTTGAGCAGATATCACGATGACAAGTTCTGGCTAGATAAACTGATTGAGGTCAACAAGAAAATAATCAGTAGGGTTACTGGGCTCCCTACAACTGACAAAGCTAAGGCTTTCCGAAGTTCTTCAAGACCGAATGTTGAGAAATACACTAGAGCATAATGGGACGGTCAGGAATTGAAGATTTCAACAATCAAGGACCCAGTAGTAAAATTTGTAGCACATGTGATTAGGTACAAGCTATTTCAATCGAGTAGACTCAACAATGTACCCTGTAGCATAGTAGACATGGTGCACAAAATTGTAGTGAAAGGTCACCAAGTTGATCTTGCCGAGGTACTGTTTCATCAACTTCAAGAGAATATGAAGACCATAAGGAAAAATAAATCTAACAAATGTAAGTATGGATATCTACTTGCATGCATATTCCTCTATTTACAAAAGTATGTGCCTAGCACCAGTAAAGTAAATTGGATACTGGATGTACCGATAACAAAATAGATTGGTGAAATGATGAACAAGTTAGGAGATAAGTTGAATGTAGAGTTTAATGCATACTTCACTGAATTTCAATCTAAAATGCATAAGAGAAGCAGAATTCTAAGGGAATTAGTTTAGAAATTTGAAGATGACATATGTTTTGTGGTCAACACTGATTATACCTTGATAAAAGTAGTTGAGCCTAGGATAAAATGGTTGGCACCGATGGGATATGAAATAGACCATGATTTTGCACTAAAATCTATCAATGCACTACTTGCAGTACCGAAGGATCCCATAGCCACTAGGTTCAGAGTATATGAAGAAGCCAAATCTAGAATATCTACAAATATTGAGATCAGTAAAATAACTAGAAATGTAAAGAAGATGAAGAAAGATCTCACTGCTAAATATGGAGATAAGTCTGAAACATCTGAAGGGATACCGGTTGAATAGGCAACCAAAGGTCAGCTACAGTTAGCTGACAAACCATATGATAGTGAGGAGAGCTAGTCTGACAAAGAAGTAGATCCTACATAGGTTCCTCCACCAAAAATTCCTACAAAGAAGCAGTCACCTATACATGAAGGTATGAAGACACGTTCGTCAACTACAGCACCGCCTACCTGGAAGGAAGAAGCAGTAAAAGTAACAAAAAGAAGAGAAGCTACACCGACAAACAAATACATTAAGAGAAAGAACAAGGTTGTAGCTGAGGCACCAAAGAAAAGGAGGAAATACATAAGAAATAAGGAAGATCTAGAGGATACAGAGACAGAGGATGATGTAAATCAATTCAAAGTGGTTAGTAACAAGGCCAAAACAATAGATGAAGTAATTGAGGACATAATTGAACATGGAGACCTCACTTATCCCTTGCTAGACAAATTTGACAAAATATCAAAAGAAGATCAAACTAAAATTGAAGAGGCTGTCACCCAAATGATGATAAAATTTAAGAAAGTTCCAATGGAGTTTGCCTGTGCATTACCAAAGAAATTGGATGATACAATTACTGAGAAATGGGCTATTGCATTAGACATTGAGAAGAGAAAGAGAGAACGCTCTCTAGTTCGGGTAGCCGCACACTTAAGCTTTGGACAAGTTAGTGAATACTTGATCAAATACCAAGAAAACTTTATGATCAAGAATAGGGCCTTAATGATCATGGATGACAATGTAGCAGATATGGATATCACTACTGATTCTATATGGACATCAATTCTGAAAGCCGAAGAAAAAGCTGAGCAACAAGCATTTTTGAACCTATCTAAGAAGAGACAAAATTCTAAAGGTAAAGGTATTTACATTGATGAAGGACAAGCAAAGAAATCAAAGAGTACCGGTATATCAGTTACCGAGGCAATTGATATAACCGAGGACAAGGAAGAAATTAAAGTTTCACAGGATGCACCGGATAAAGTTGAAATCCAACTGAAGAAGAAAATTGATGACGATGTACTCGTTGTAGACATCACACATGGTGATCCTAATGATCAAGATGATGAAGATGTAAATATTGCACCAAACAAAGATGAAGCACTAGACACTGATAGTCTATTTACATCACTACCGGGTGAACTTCCTGTACTTGCCAAAGCAACTGATATTCTTTCCTAAGTACAACCTGATGGCTCAAATCCTAAGCAAAACAATGATATCACAGGGGATCAAAACATAGAGAAACCTGCAGAGATAGATGAGCCTACACATACAGAGGCACCTTCCACTAAACCAAAGGAAACAGATGAAATAAAGGACACGCAAGAACCAAAGGCAACAGTGGTGATCCCAATAAACACCACAACTGAGACTCCTACTACAACAACTGAGACCACCACTACTGAGGAGCAGAAGAAGGAAGAACAAGTGCTAATAGGGAAGGACACTCTAAAGATTGGAGATAGATCTAGTGCTATCATTGAGAAGAAATCACCCCTAGCACAGAAGAAGAAGAAGAAGAAAGGAAAAGGATCGGTCACCCTAGATGAAATGATTATTATACCTGAGTGTGACCCAAGGACCCTAAGCCCCAAGGATTTGAGTAAATATGGGGAGTTATGTTCAAGGAAGGCAGCGCAAGAGAAGCTAAAGCAAGAGCACAAATGAAAAGAAGTATTAAATGATGTACAGGATATCCTCCAACAGGTAGTACCTAAGATACATATTGATGAGGATATGCCCATTATAGATCAACTTGCTACACTTGCTGAGAAGATCAATGCCCCGGACACTGATGCAAATAAATGAATTGAAGAAAGGGAAGAATCCAGAATACAGCACAAATTAGTCGAGAAAATCAGCCAAGAAGTGGCATTACTTAAGGTCAAATTATCTGAGGTAATTACTGAAACAAAATCAATCACTCAGACAATTTGTCAATATTTATTGAAGCTTTGTACTACAAACACCTTCACTGTTGAAGTCAGTGAAAAGATCAAAGGTTTGGAAGTAGAAATACAATTGAGTACCAATGCAGCTATCACCGAGCCACATGCTTTCCTAAAGCATATTCACTGAGTTCAGGAACTCTGGGGGTTGATAGTAGATTTGAAGAAACAAGAAGCGCACCTAACAGATCAAGGTACTAAGTTGCAAACCGAACTCATTCCATACCTAAAAAAAATTGAAGCACATATTGTCAAAGCCGAGCAATTAGTTGCAACACCATAAATTTCGGTGTTAGAAAACATCTTTGACATGCATGCACAAGTCGGTCTTGAGTACATTACTCTCACCAACTTGAAAGAGGAATGGGCAAACCTCTTGGAGTCACTGAAGAAAACCCATCAATCAATCTTTGACAAGCTGTGAGTATACTACCTCAATTTTGTATTTGGCATTACTATCAAAAAGGGGGAAAACAATTTATCAGATGCTATTTTGTCAAATATTATGTACATGGATGCTATGTATACTATATTACTGGGAGCATGCACCGAGGGGGAGTACTTAGTACTTAGAAAAATTTTGATGTGTATATGTATATGGCAGAGATATAAGGAGATATAAGTCACATAGAAAATTTTTATCTTTATACATTTGAATTTTTGACACTAATGCCAAAGGGGGAGATTGTTATCTCTATTGAGCCTTCTAAGGTTTTCATTAGTACCAAAGGTGTGTAAAGATATCGGTCGGTTACTTACAATGAGCTAATCGGTAACATAAAGCAGAACATACTAGTTGGTAAAGTCTATACACCGAGCAGTAGATAGTTTACTGAGTACCAACAGACACCGACACCGACAAACAGTAAACACCGAGCATCACAGTATACACTGATCAGTTTACACAGTGTTTATCGAGGATCACAGGAAATGGCATAGTAATCAGGAATGGAACATTCTTCTATGCAAATGGTTACAATGGTTTGTAAAACATTTTACCAAGATCGAGGAGCATTTAATGTAATGATATTCATTAAATACAATGTATATCTTTTGTAATAGATGATCTAGGTTATTATTGTACATTGTAGATCTTAGGGTTATGATTATAATGTGTAACCTAATTGTGTTAAAGTGGCAAAATAGAACACTATATATTTATGTGTTCGCATCACTTTTGAAGTGAGCTAATATATGAATCATGAAGCACTTGAAGCATTTTGCCTATCTTCAAGTCTATCAGTTAACAGAATAGAACCGAGTATAGTAGAATTCAATTTGAGCAGAATTAGCAGAGGCTATCGAGTAGTTTAGAGTAGATATTCATCACAAGTAAGGTCATATTTTATCAGAGCTTATAGATCCATAACAGACAATTGAGTGTCAAATAGAAGATAAATACCTATTTCTTTCTAACAATTGTAATAGAGTTTTTGGATAAAATCTCTTAACAGAGTAGACTTAACAGTCTTATGTAAATCTCTTAACTAAGTGCACACTTTATTAGTGTTGCTAAAATCCTATAACTAGGTAGATCTAGCTAATCTAACATGTCACTCCTAATAGGGTGAGATCACCAAAAGTGATCAAAACTTGTAGCCCTAACAAGCAAACATTTTCTATCTGCAGTAGTGAAGAATTTGTGGGTGTCAGCCCCACCACAGTTTTTACCTTCTAACAAGGGTTTCTGCGTTACCAAAATACTTGTGTCATGTGATTGTGTTATGGATTTCATGTTGTTTACTTACTTGTGTTAGGTGGATAAATGATTCGTGCAATTAGATTCAAGTTATATTGGTCGGTTATCACTGTTTATAGTTTTAGATCTGAAAGGTTTTACAAGTAAAGTTTTGAAGGCATTGATTCACCCCTCCCCTCTCAGTATCTATCTCTCCTAATTCCAACACTTTCCATATAAGTAGATGTGAATGAGGATCGACATGGTCAACTTAATGACAAACCTTTTCCCTCCAAATTTTTTTAAATACATGAATTGCATCTGCAAATTGAGGAATCTTTACAAGTGGGGGGAAGCCATTTCAAGAGTCATCCCAAAAGCTAGCACATTGACCATTATTATTTTCCCAATAAACATAATCGACAATAACTTCTCTCTAATCAGCCATAAAGTTCCAAACCTCAAAACCTTTAGGCATAGAGGAGGCAGTAATATTACGATTGCGATCCATATAGTCCAAGTATTTTTCTTGCATAATTTTACACCATGTGTTGTTTGGTTTCTTCAACATATGCCAAACCAACTTACCCCCAGATGCTTTGTTGCATTGCTTAAGGTCATGTAAGCCTACCCCCCCTCTTTTCTTATCTAATCCCATGTCCTCTAATAAGATTAAAGGAATTTTTCTTTGACCTGACCAGTTGCTTTTCCAAAGAAAGTTAGAAATAACCTGCTTGATCTGTTTGATGAAACTCGAGGGAGCACGAAGTACTGAAATAAATTACTTATGAATAGCAAAGAGAAATGACCTGATTAGGAGAATCCTACCTGAGAGGGACAACCACCTTACTTTCCATGCAGATATTCTATTCTTAATCCTATCCATAATTTTCTTCCAATAAACTACCTTGTTTGATCTAACAAAGAATGGGATCCCCAAATATACTGAAGGAAGGAGCTCTTGCTGAAATCCCAAGATTTTCACGATTTTAGAGGATATTAGTGCATTAATAAAAAATATATAGACTTTTGACTTAGGGGCACCGATTCTCTGGCCAAACACTATCATATATAGATCTAACACTCTCTTGATAACTTTAGCTTCTTGAACTGCCATGTGGCCAAATAATAAAGTATCATCTGCAAAGAGCAAATGGGTCACTAAAATTGAGGTCCCTGGGATAGAGAACCCCCTCCAAAGGCCTTTCTCATGCTTCATAGAAATAATCCTGCTAAATGTCTCTGCTATAATGATAAAAAGTGAAGGATAAATAGGATCACCTTGTCTCACCCCTTGTGAAGATGAAAAGAAGCCTGAAGGGATCCCATTAATAATGACTAAGAATGATGCACTTGAAATACAAGCCTTAATCTATTTACACAATTTTGGTGAAAAACCAAATTTGCCAAGGACCTTTAGTAAAAAGTTCCAATTGAGCCTGTCATAAGCTTTCATCATGTCTAATTTTACTACAAAGGAGGAAATCTAATGGGTGTTAATAGAATGCAACACCTCGTGAGCCATCAAAGAACCTTCCATTGTCTCTTTCCCTAGAACAAAACCTCCTTGTTCTGAAGAAATAACCTTTGGTAACAAATTTTGCAATCTAAGGTAGATATATTTTGTAAAAATATTATAGACCGTGTTACACAAGGATATCAGTCTGAAATCAAAAAAAGTTTTAGGAGTGTCAGACTTGGGAATCAAAGCTAAGTTTATAGTATTGAAATTTTTTAACATCGCACCATGTTTCCTAGATTCTTCCATTGATGAAAGTAAATCAAAAGAAATTACATCCCAATATTTTTGTAAAAAAATAGCAGTATAACCATTAGGTCCTGGGGCCTTATCAAGAGGCATGGAAAAAACAACTTCTCTGACCTCACAGAGTGTGAATGGTATCAATAAATCCTTATTATCTTGAGGGGAAATCAAATTTGGGATAACTGAAAGTAGCTCATCTTCCAACTCAGGGGATGACAGTTGACCTTGGGGTGGCGATAAGAGGTTTGAAAATAATTTGATACCCTCAAATTGAATGCCTTTAGCATTATTCAATAGGACAGTTGAATCTTCATTTTCAATTTGAAAGATTGTATTTGTTGCTCATCTTTTCTTGGCTGGCATGTGAAAGAACTTCATATTTTTATCACCCTATTTAAGCCACAATTTCCATGATTTTTGTCTCCAATATTCCTCCTCCCTACAACAAAGCTCTTCCCACTCTGCTTGCAACACTTTTTGTTTAACAAAAACTTCTAGATCCAAACCATACTGAATAATATGACAATGAATCTGCTCAAGTTCTATAGTCACCTTCTCTTTCTAAATAAAAATATTCTTGAAGACATGCTTGTTCCAGATTTTAATTTTCCCTTTGAGAAATTGTAGTTTCTTACTAGATTGAAACATTTTATAACTTGGCTCAAAAGGCACACTAATCCACCATTGCTTCAAAAGAGGTAGAAAGTGAGGATGTCTAAACCACATATTCTGGAATTTAAAAGAAGCTTTCAATTTAGAGACAGGAGGACCCACTGAAATGTTAAGAAGAATTGGGTAATGGTTCAAACACATGAAAGGCATCACTTCCAAATTAGCACAAAAATTAAGTAGTTTCCAACTGTGAGACAAAATAAATCTGTCAAGTCTTTCTGTTATCTGAAGAAAACCCGACCTCCTATTAGTCCAAGTATACTTACCATTCTCTGGTACAATATCAAGTAGGCTATTGTCATGAATAAAACACTTAAAGTCTTCCATAACCCTGGGAGGAGGACAAATTCCCCCCTGCTTCTCTTCATGAGACACAATAGAATTAAAATCCCCACCCAAAATAACATTAGAGTCGGCATGATTTTGTATAATTTGGGCAAGGTTCAGCCATAGATTGTGTTTGTCAAGAGTAGAAGTTGGCCCATAAACATTAATCACCAAAAAAGATAAGTCATAATGACTAAAGCTAACCAAATGCCAATTTTGATATTGTTGAATAAGGAGACCAAATATTGTTGTAGGATTCCACAACACAATCAAACCTCCTGAAGCACCAGCACCTTGAGAGTGAGTTGATTCCCATAAAGCCTATTTACCAACTATTTTGGAAAAGGTATCTGCAATTAATTTGGTTTCTTGTAAAAGAACAATATTCGCAGACAAAGAAACCAAATGCTGTTTGATTCTTTGTCATTTGTCAGGGGCATTAATTCCCCTGATGTTCCAACTAAGGATCCTCATGGGCTGTGAGGAGAACACTTAGTTCTCCTCGTGATTCTTTTGACTGAAACAAATTTCCCATCTAATGTAGATTGATACCTACTGCAATTTCCTCCTTCGTTATCACACTCTTAGGTTTCCTCCCACGCTTCTTAGGAGTTTTAACAAATTTAGGATCCAACATTGGTGATTGAGATATAGAAAGTTTCTAAGAAAAGTCAAATTGTGAGTCATGCTCAAAGTGGCCAACAACCTATTTAGAGTGGTTAGTGTCAACCTCATCAAGCAAATGATCCAAAGGAAAATCTGTGTGTAAACCATCTTTGACAATATCATTATATACATCCATCATTTGAAGTTCCTCCACCACAAGATCAACTTGGGGCTCTGCAATAACAGTCTTAGTTTGTAAAAGTGAAGGAGTAGTTACATTTTGGTCCAATTCTTGAATTTCTAGAGGAATATACACTAGCATTGCATAAGTAGCTAAGTCGTGAATGAAAGAATCTATGACATGAGCACTGAAAAATCTGCTTAAAATGAACATTTTTACCAACAAAATCCTAACAAACACCAAGGTCCATACATTCTTCCTGGGCAATCTCCTGAAAACGTTGCCCTACTAATGAAATAGAAATATGAGTAGCAACAAATTTAAGTTCTTCTTCTGTAGGTTTTACAAATTTGGCCTTGTTTTGCAATGCACACAACATATCCTCCCAGTTGTGGTATTTTCCCAGATCATGAGATTGTGGAATTGGAACATCATCCTACGAGTTCGGTTGGGCAGTAGGAACATGAACCTGAGATCTATGTTGAGTAGAGGAAGTCAAAAGATATTGATTACCAATAGATCGTTTACAAGTCTCTGCAAACCAACCATACAGTGAATTGAAGAAAGACTTTAGGAAGGTTTCTAGCGAAGCTTGATCTAGAATGTACTGAGAATCATGATGGATCAATGGAGAAGCAGCCTGAACATCTACTGAGTCATTTACCTGATCCTTCAAGCTAGAGACTTTAGCGTTGTGGATTGAGCATTTTCCTAGATCTGTAATATGGTCTTGACAAACTCAAACAAACTTAGTTGTGTTTCTCTTATCTGAACTGCATTGTGTAATGAAGTGCCCTAACTTGTTTTTCCATTTATCAATAATAGCAGCCCCTTGAATCTTAATCTATAGTCACCAAGATCCCCATTTAGATGTGAAGAGGATATCCTACAGAAGAGGTTTGGCTGAAGAAACAAGAATGCAAACTCTAGCCTCAATGTGGGGAAGCTTAAAAGGGATCAAGTCGTGTCCGAGAAAGATGCCTAACTGATTGGAAATGATTTCAATCAACTCAGGATCATGGTACTCAAGAGGTAAAGAGGGAAATGATACCCACATTAGAAAAAATTAGCAGATCGTTGAATCTGACTTAAAATTTGGGATCCAAAGAAGGGTGAAGAGGCCTGAACCTAGGCAAAACCACCCTTTCTCTTTGTACACTCTATCTCTGGCTTCTTTAGTGCCAAATATGGAAACAAAAAACTTGGAAATCAGATCCATAATGAAAATTTCTTTTAATCTTGACCAATTTTGTTGTGCCCAAGGAAATATATCAATAGGTAGAAGCGAAGAGTTTGAGAACTTACCAATAAGTGAAAATTGACTAAGAAACTGAACATGGGAGCTGAGGAGATGGTCCGGAAAGGAAATAACATGTTCTTTGTCCTTATTTGCTTGACGTGAGAGAGGATGAATTACTTTTTGTGCAAAAACCTTTGGCCTCCAAACCAATTTCGAAACCGGTTGCATAGATCGAGCTAGATGCTTGGGATTGAGGGGAGCTCGATTCTGTTGAGACCCTTGTCTTTGATTGCGGATATGGAATGGAGGGTGCTTTTGGTGATCATTTGGCTTACCCTACCTACGCATGGAAGATGAACCCTTTTGAATTTGGCAAAATTTGTTTCCCCATCCAAACATATCATTTAAATTTTGAAATGCCAAACCCTTACGAACTCTATATTTGGACATTTTGCCTACCTCAAAGCCAGAGAATGGTACTTGGTTTGGAAAACCAGATGATTCCCATTATCTGAAGCAAAAAAACCCTTTTGAGCATGATGTCTTGTTTGCTGCACTTGAAACCGGGGGTTGATAAAAAAAGGCTTAGCAGGTTGAACAGTCAATGTTCCGGAGAAGATATTAAGCCCGTCATCTTGAAACTTGTCATGCACACCACTAGATTTGCTAGAGAAATTTGAAGGAAAGGTATTCTTCTAGAATCCCTTCTCAAGCCAATCAACACCATTTGCAGGTTGCACAATCGGAGTAACTGCAAAAATGTCCTTGAATGAGAGTCAGGCATCATTCCTTTTCCCTCTATCCACCGTTTTGTCTGGAACCTGAACTCTACCGCCATGGTCTTCCCGCATCCACTCTCTACATTCTCTCGGCTGCTCCATTTAATTAGTAATGTTAAAATGTTAGTTTTAAATTATTTTTATTAGAAAATTTTAGAATATTAAGAAAATTTAGAAAAAAATTAAAACTTTAGGAAAATTTACAAAAACTTGAAACTCTAGGAAAATTTAGAAAAATTTGAAATCTTTGAAAAAATTAGAAAATTATTAGAAAATGTTAGAAAAATTTTTAACTTTGTCTCTTCTCGTGTCCCTTAGGATTCTCTCACCAAAATCCTTAATACTCTGTCCACACCCTCTTAAGACTCTCTCTCTCTCCCTGCCCATTAAGACTCTATTTCTTTCTCACTATTGTTTGACAATAATTAAGACTCTCTCACCAAACCCCTTAAGACACCCCCACCCCCTTAAAAATCTATCCGCATTCTTTAACACTATTTGTCTCCCCACTTAAGACTCTCTCTCCCCACCCCTGAAGATTCCCCCCTTAGGACTCTCTCTCTCTCTCCACAATCAACACCCTTCCTAACCCTATTAACTTAAGATCAAAAAATTCATCACAGTTTGACATTCACATTTTACATTAAAATAGAACCAAACACACAAAGACCTTAAACCTTACAAATGAACTTAGTCAAAGACCACATGATATTTAATCACATAGGGTTTCCCAAAGACCTATAATTCTATTGGCCATGGAATTATCTTGCACACTTGAATTCCTATGTTAACATATCTTAGTTTTTTTAAACAGTACATAGTAAATTTTTAACGTGAATAGTAATGTTGGTATGACATGCAAATCTGCAAGTAGGGGACCTCATCCCCACTCCTCACTTTTTCAAACCTGCAATCTCAATGGCCCAATGAAGGAACAAGGCTTGTGAACACAATGACTCAACAAGGGTTTGAAACTTGGTGTATGTTTCACCAATAAAGTCTTTAAACCATGACACTACACATCCAAAGACTTGTTAACGTGTCCCAATTAATCATGTTGAAGGAATTTAATTTAGAAACATACATCATCCTACATGCAATGATTGATGAAAATCATCCAAAAATTAATGAAATATTATCATAACATTTAACCTATATTTCTTATTTTAAATCACTATAACTATGTCATGAATATCATGATTGGTAGTTGTTTAGAGTCATTCATCAAATAAATACTTGATATGGAATACTCATTGTATGACATCTCATAATACAATAGATAAAGTGTTCAATTTCATGTTAATCATCTAAGAGATAAGATAATAAACCTTCAATCCCAAAATATCCTTAACACACAATTAAGATTATCATATATATGTAAATCATCCACACATAGTCTAATTATGAAATCTCCAAGTTTTTTATTATATACACAATGATACAAAGTGCTAAGGGCCTGTTTGGTACATGGCATACAAAATGCTAGATATAGTCAATTCTGGAATATGCTGCAATTCTGGAAGATACAAATCCTCAAAATGATATCCGGAATATGTGTTGGAACCATTTGGTTCACCCAGAAGATGACTGAGAAAATGCATTTTTGGTGTTTGGGTGCCACAATCTGGAATTGGAATATGCACTAAATAAGAATTTGAATATAAACAATTTGAATTTTTTCAAATGTAATTATGTTTTTTACATTTTCTAGAATGTGAGAGAAAAATCCTTCAGATTAATTAGCGGTCAAACTCAAATTAACCAGGACCCAGATTTAGTATGTGACAGAAAAATCTTTCGCTCATTCATTGTGCATTCTTAGTGCAGAAGCCTAAGGTCTCTTAACATTATAAAGATTTAAAAGCTTATCATCGTTATACTGAGCTATATTAAAAAAATCTACACTAGTAGTTTCAGATTAGGCCCAAAATCACTCATCAAGGTTTCAAGGAAATTTTAGAAGTTCACAATCAACAGAAGGCAATGAATATGATCCACACAAGCTTATTACCCTGTCTTGAAATAGTTACGAGACCCCTGTCAAATTAACCCATAATGGAGACACTGGAAGTGTCGCTAAAAATTAACCAATCCCTATCTCTGGCAATATACCCCTAAATTGTACACAAATAACATCACACATAACCTGTGTAACAGATGCAAAGAAACATTTGTTCATAATATGCAATGGAATCGCTTGAAAGCCATGGAAAAACCAGCATATTTCAGCCATAAATCTGTACAAAAGAATTAGGGCTTCCAATTATTCGTGTAAAAGAACTAGGTTTCACAGAGATCACATAAAATTTGTTGCCGAGCTCTACCAACACCAGTGCAAAAGAACAATATACGTAAATCCCAAAGAAAAATTTGTGCATAATTTGGAAGCAGGGCAGAGTTGAATGCATTGCAGGGTTGCAGCGTAGAAGAGCTTCAACAGTAGCAGGGCAGCGTAGCAGAGCTTAGACGGATTAAATGGGATCCAGCAAAAATGAAACGGAAGAAAAAGGCACGCACGCGAACGTCAAAAATTATGGAGCACACACGGACCTGATGGAAATTGAAAATTGGCATGCCAAATGTGGAATTAGAGCTCAAATTCTAATTCCACCATTTCAAGTGGAAGACAGAATACCCATTTTGTGGGCAAAATTGGAATTCTGAAATTCCAATTCTAACTTCTTTAGATGGACAAAAACATTGAAGACAATAATCGGAAAATGCTATTCCAGAATTAGGGCCCATATTCCATGTACCAAACGGGCCCTAAATGATTATAAGTTAATTTAACAAGAATGCCAAGACCACCAAGGGGTGGGCATCACACACATGAAATATGACATGGCCAACTCTTAAAAATATCTTCAACATCATTCACACTAATCTAAATGCTTTAATCCACACATTGTTGCCTACTGTAATATAACCAAAGGATCATTAGCATTTGCACAAATTTCCAAGGTCTAAGTACAACTAGTAATATTCAATTCAATAGATTTCATAGTCTTGAAATGCTAGGGTGGGCCTCACATCTTGTCTATTACTACAATCTACTATTAATGTTGAATCTCGCCACTTATCTTCCTTTCCATGATTGTAACCTACCACTACATTGTAAATTACTCCACTTGGCTAGATAGTTATGCCATCAATGGTACCACCTAACCTTGTCACCATTAATCTTCCCAAAAAATATGGTATCATCGTATGACCATCCTGACATTGACATGGGTTTATTCAAGGGCCCTAATAGAGATATTTTTTGACATGACATAACATTAAATTAGGGTATCACTTTTACTACTACTTATAGGATTTAGAAAGCTCTTGCTAACCATTCCATGTAATGATTAAGGTATTTTTTCTATATCTTCTATATGTGTATATAATGTCTATTTAAAGCCTCTACTTGCACTTTTCTTTTCTATAAGGCATACATTTTACCCATTAAATATATATTTTTGACTTCTTATAGGCATAAAAAATCTATTTCAATGTACTTAGTGATGATGTAAGTAGTTTTGACATTACAAGAATCCATTATACACACTTTCATATCAAGAATCCATTATCTACTTGTATACTTCTTTTCTACAAGTCATACATTTTACCCATCAAATATATATTTTTGACTTCTTATAGGCGTAAAAAATCTCTTTCAATGTACTTAGTGATGATGTAAGTAGCTTTCGACATTCCAAGAATCCATTATACACAATTTCATATTAATAAACACATTGCATTAAAACACTACATAGTATACTTGTATTTTTTAGGATATTGCACATCATATTATGTCATTCTTATAATCAAGCTTATATTCATGAACTGTCATTGGGGTAGTATTCTTGTGTTAGCAATCAAAACTTTATGTACCTTCATATACATGTATGTTGTATGTGAAAACCATTTATGACACTTTCATGGACGGAATATCATGGACGGAATATTTTTGTGTGCCTTGTGCTGACAACCTCATCTACCTTCATGCAAGAGTTTCTTATGAGTACATTCTATTTTAATTATAGGTAAATCATATTTTTCCTTTTGATGTTAGTCCTTTATCTTTTAACATTACATTTTGACAAAGTATAAGTGAATCTACCATGCTTCTTCATGTCTCCATTATTGGGGTATCATATTACATATGCTAATACTTCCTCTGAAAGGCTTTAGTTTGTTAAAATCTAGATGCATATTATTTGTTTTCCTTTTTACTAGTGAGTGTAGAGGTTAGTTACCTATACATTAAGTGTGATAGAATGTATACTATATAAACTTTATAAATACTATTTATAGAGGCCACCTTCTATATTGTTTGGTTTGATTAGTTATTTGAAGGCAATTCAAACTTATACATCTCTTTTGAAGAGGAGATTTTTCCTTATATTAAGTAGTTCTCAGATTATATACAGATCGTGATCAAAGGCAGAAGAAGAAGGGAAGGTTGAGGAACGACCTAGAAGGAAGGTGGAAATATGTAACTTGGGAATAAAATCTGATTGTTCAGATGTATCTATATACTTTATGATGTATCAAGGCTTAGGTCATTTATTTATAAAAAAAACATCTTCATCTAAATTAATTTCAATAGGATATCTCATATGTCATGGAGATAAAGAAGAATCATTAAGTTTAGACAACTTGAATCTTTATCAAGGTAGATTAAGATAAAGCTACTCAATAGGTTTAGGCGAGGGTGTGGTCAAGGGAACCAAGGAAAAAATAGACAACTTCAAAGAGGAAACTCTTTGGTTAAAAATCTTACAAGTCTTAGCACAGTGTCTACATCGGTTTTCTCTTGCATCTAAATATTGCATAGTTGGGGATTCAGGATCACTCAACATAGGTTCCTTTTCTTCATTTTCTATAGAAACAAAAGTAGGAACACAAAAAAATACACTAGGTTAATAGATGAAAGATGTTGGCCACTTTTTCTTGTAGGTTTTAGGAGGATGAATAATGACATAAATGGGAAGAATAATAGGAGTAGGAAGAAGTCCAAGTCCAAGATGCTAGATCGGGAAACCATATCCATGTCCATAGATGAGGAATAATAATTCAAAGGGCTTCTTAAGGACATGTAAGAGATCTTATTAGCTTTGAAATGTTGATAGGATAGACAAATGATATCCTCATGAGGTCTCAAAGGTTGGGGTTTCCTAGGATAAAAGTATTCAAGTGTAAATTTTCCACGATTATCTAAGGGATGAAAAGGACTATGAATGATCATTATAACTTTTCAAACTTAGTGATGATGTAAGTAGCTTTCGACATTCCAAGAATCCATTATACACACTTTCATATTAATAAACACATTGCATTAAAACACTACATAGGATACTTGTTTTTTTAGGATATTGCACATCATATTATGTCATTCTTATAATCAAGCTTATATTCATGAACTGTCATTGGGGTAGTATTCTTGTTTAGCCATCAAAACTTTATGTACCTTCATATACATGTATGTTGTATGTGAAAACCATTTATGACACTTTCATGGGTGGAATATTTTTGTTACAGGTAAATCATATTTTTTCTTTTGATGTTAGTCCTTTATCTTTTAACATTACATTTTGACAAAGTATAAGTAGATCTACCATGCTTCTTCATGTCTCCATCATAGGGGTATCATATTACATATGCTAATACTTCCTCTGAAAGGCTTTAGTTTGTTAAAATCTAGATGCATATTATTTGTTTTCCTTTGTACTAGTGAGTGTAGAAGTTAGTTACCTATACATTAAGTGTGATAGAATGTATACTATATAAACTTTATAAATACTATTTATAGAGGCCACCTTCTATATTGTTTGGTTTGATTAGTTATTTGAAGGCAATTCAAACTTATAGATCTCTTTTTTGAAGAGGAGATTTTTCCTTTGAGATTTCTCCATGTCTCCATTTATTAAAATATATTTTATATGTGGATACTTCATTAGACAGGAATAGACAGGAACCCACTCCTATTAAAACAAATCATTGAGGAAAAGTAAATCAAATGTATAGGATCATCCTCATCGAATATCAGTTATTAACACATTATAGCTATCAGGGCCAATAGTGCGAACTCCACACAATGAATACAATGGGGACTTGTTCAGAAAACATTCTTATTTCAGTTAAGGATTTCACAGAAGGTTGATAAATCATGCCACAAATTCTGAAGGGAGATGCTAGACAAATCTCAAAAGGGAAAATTAATCCCAAAAGTGCTTACAACATAGCCCTAAATCGCCTGCAACATCTTATACCAAATCTGCAATATTTTCTGGCAGTTCTTCAATTACCACACTGTAGAATCTTTGTAGATCCTGAAGCCTTCTCTCATCATACCGGGTGACAAAGTTAATTGCCACACCCTTCCTACCAAATCGCCCACTACGACCTATACGGTGTAGATAGTTATCTGGTTGTGTAGGCAGGTCATAGTTGATAACAAGAGAAACTTGTTGAACATCAATACCTCGAGCCAAAAGATCAGTTGTAATCAGCACTCTGGAAGAACCAGATCTGAATTCTCTCATAATCATTTCTCTGTTTCTCTGGTCCATTTCACCATGAGTTGCAGACACTGTGTGATCACGAGCTCTCATTTTGTATGTGAGCCAATCAACCTTTCTCCTGGTATTGACAAAAATCACACTCTGTGTTATGGCCAGTGTTTCATACAAATCACACAGTGTCTCAAGCTTATTTTCCTCTTTGCCCACATTGACATAGAACTGTTGAATACCCTCCAGAGTAAGCTCATCTCTCTTCACAAGAATCCGGACTGGATGATTCATGAACCTCCTTGTGATCTCCAGGGTTTCAGAAGGCATTGTAGCCGAGAAAAGCCCAACTTGGATCTTTTGAGGAAGCAACTGGAAAATATCATATATCTGACACAAAAAGGAGATCAATTAATGATCAAAACAGGGGATAAAATGGGAATTTTAAAACAGGGGGTAAAAAGGGAATTTAAAACAAAAACTGGCATATGATAAGATTTAATGCAGCTTCCTATGAATAACTTAGAAATTTAACTCTAATATTACCATGTCCTTGAAGTCCTCTAACAATTGATCCGCTTCATCAAGAACAAATATTTTAATACGATCAGAGCACAGGGCACGGCGATGTAGAAGGTCATAAACCCTACCAGGTGTACCCACAACAACATGAACACCAGATTGGAGAATACGTCGGTCCTCCCAGGTGCTTATTCCTCCAACACAAGCATGTACTTTTACTTGTAGATAATCACCAAGTGCCCTCATAACTTTCTCTATTTGCTGTGCCAGTTCTCTAGTTGACGCCAAAACTAGTGCCTGGCACTTCTCTAGACTGTAGTCCAGCTGCTGTAGAATTCCTGAACAAAATGTTGCAGTCTTTCCCGTTCCTGATTGTGCTTGCTGAATAACATCAAGGCCTCGGCAAAAAGGAACAATACCTCTCTGCTGAATTGCAGACGGTTTTTCAAGACCTGAAGATCATGTTGGAATAGATCTCATTAAGCCAAATCAGAAACCAGCCCATTAGCCACTTTATAAACTACTATGCAACAATTAAGCCAGGGCTTCAATTTAGTATTAATCTGATTCTCTGAAAGATGTCAGTGTGCTGATGGTCTTTACAGTTGTTTTTTAAGAGGGCATGTACAATGGAAGCACTCTTAAGTTTCCAGGGCCAGGAAATTCTGTTCTTAAAGTTAAAACAAAGGGAGTTATCTGTTGTTGGAGGAGCTGGGTTTTATAGGTTTGTTACAGGGCATGCTATAATGGAGACCCTCTAGTTTAAAGGACTCAACGCTGTACTCAGATTCAAATAACGGAAATATCAAAGTGTATGCATGTCTATAAAATAGAAATTGGTGTGAATCAAACTTCTGTGAGCAACTGAGCAACAAATGTCCCATAAACACATACAAAAAGAAGAAACTGTGCAACAAATGTCCCTTAAATGTTCCCACTTACCATAGGCATAAATTCCTCTCAACAAATTTTCTTTAAGGCCCATGGAGTCAAAAGTATCGTGAACTTCCTCCCAATTAGTATAATGTTCCCCACCTTCAACTTCAGGGCTGCAACACAACCACAGTACAAGCATCATTCACAACACACAAGTCATCTTCATTCAAGGTTTTCTCAAAGCTGCCAATTGAAATACAGAAAGCTCATTAACTTTTTGGCATCCAAATTAAGCACCTCTTTCACTGATACAATTCATACCCTTCATAAAATACAGGTCACAATTTCATCATTTAACTAATCTGGCTGGACTATCAGCATCTATTAGACCATAGAGACAACCAGCGTTGTGAAATAACAAAACTAGTCATTTTAAACTTTAATTTGTTCATATGGCGGATTCAATATAGCATTAGTAAATAGATCCTCCTATATAAATTCAAATGAACCAATTACACAAATCAAGAGTAGTGTTTCAATCAAAATATATGTTACTCATACTGACAACAGATTTTGAATTATCAAATTTAACTTAAAAACAACATTAACAAATCCATAAATTCTTTGCTGAGATTCCCTTGACGAATCTGTCAGGCGTCCTACTAACAATAAACTGGGGAAAGGTGTTGAAATTGGGAACATTCAGAGTGTCATTGTCACTTTGACGGAAGAGATACCACAAGACCAATGGGAAACCAAAATTGCTCTGAACCTTATTATATAATGTCATATCAATCCATATATTTTTCTGAAAACAAAATTTCCAATTCCCTAAAATTTCATACACAAACTATATGGGCTTTAATCAATCAAAATTTAATTGCCAAATAGATTTAAATATACCCCCAAACAAAACAGACTTAGGAATAAACCTAGAAAACCCTTGAAACAGATAACACATCCAGTTTACTTAGAATTGCCTAAGGTTGAGAAAATTTCCAGTTGACTGCATGGAATCTGTGTCTGTGTACTTACACGTTCTGCATATTTCTAGCATCAGAATTGCCTCCCGTTTGATTCAAGCCTGTCATCTTAAAACGTTTTTTAAAAGAAATATTATAAGTGTATCTGTCTGAGACCAATTCAAGTTCGTGTGAGCACTTATTAGAGGATAATACAAGTTTTCTCTGAGTGCCCACACCAGAAATCAATTAGGGAGGATTAAGTGTTTCACTTCGAAATCAATCTTATATAGAAACCATATCTACAGAAGAAGTTAATTGTGGAAGATCAATAGACGCCATTAAGAATTCTACGTTAGATATCTGTATGAGAATTTGAACTTAAATTTTAACAATAAACGTCCAATAAATAATTCAAACCCTTGAACTTCCATCTACAATTTTTAATAAAATATTGCTTTATAAAAACGTTGATAGAAATTAAACTTTTATTTAAAGAGCACATCACAAAGTGGTTTTCATAGATTGTATGGTGTTAAAAGACAAATTTCAAATTCAAGATCAGTAAACCAGAACTTACCTATTGAATTACTTCATTATGTTAGAATAATCTTGTCTTCTAAATTTTCCTTTTATAAAAATAGTATTCTAAATAGCTCCAGGCAATGTTAGAGTTTAATTTAAGTTAGAAATTTGAAATTCTAACTGAAATTCTTGAAAATTTATAGCTTAAGTTAAAAGCTTAGTTCAATTCTTGTAGGTTACATATATATACTTATATATTGTTCTTCAGGTTTCATTCTGATGATGTATGAATCAAAACATTGATGATGAAAAAATTGTTACATTTTGAACCAAAAATCCGCTACACATTTCAGTAGACAGTGGAAAACTATATGACTTTAATTACATATACTTAATGATACACAAATCATTTTTGTAATCCAGCAAAAACTCAAAATAGACATTGAGAAATAGCAAACAACATTTTTGTCATAGTAACATGTAAAACTCCTCTTTTTATTAAAATATAATACACATTTTTAATTTGTGAACAATAGTTTGTAAAAGAAATTTTTAGTATTTATAATTATATGTATGCATTTCAAAAAATAACCATATTTAAACATTATATAATGTAAGTAAATTGTATAGAATTTTAGAGTAAAAGTATGATACACAAAATTTTATCCACATTATAGGCTTGCTCTTTAAGCAACTCATATAACGGATCTTGAGGATTCCTACTTGCATGGACATTTCATATCTTCTACTCCATATTCAAACCAAGGAATAAAATAGAACTAAACAATTAGAAAATTGAAACTAAGAATCACCATATATCCTAAAACTATTAATTATTTTGTAGAAGTGTGCTTGATTGTGTAATAACTATTTTAAAAAAATTACCACACAAAAATAGCAGACACCCAATTATACCTCATAAGACCTCTTCAAAAAGAAAAGAAAAACTAGTTTGTAGAAGCTACTTTATTGATTATATGATTTATATTAATTACAAAATAACTTGCACAAAGTGCAATACAACTAAAAAATTGTTCTATTATTATTTTTGCACACATATTAATGGAAATAATACAATTTAGAAGATATATCACGCATTACTGATATGGGATCTCCTCCAACATTTGCCTCTAGTGTGGGTATTTTGCACCCTTTTTGTAATATTCTTCTTCAACTGTGGTGAATCCTTCGATTTTGGTGGTGGCTCTACCTAGTGATGCTTTTGTACTGATTCTCACTACTACTTGTGAGGTGGTTTTTCCTTCTATGCATTTTCTTGGTAGACCTTCTCTTGGGTCTTTGACTTTTGTGGGTGTTAGGGTCCCTTCTCCAAGGCCTTTTTTTAATTTCTAGTGATGTGATCTTTTCTTGTGTTGCTAGATCTATTGCTTCTCATCCTCCTAAGGGGAAATCTCATGCTCTTCCTTGTTTCGATACTTCGCTTGTTGTTGTATGTGGTCAATATGTGGTAGAAAATATAGATTTCTACCAATGTTGCAGGTTGGTGTGTAGATTTACTAGTCTCTATCTTGCTCTCGTGGTACCTACATCATTGGGTGATGGATTCTTGGAAGTCCTTGGTTTCTTGCACTATTGAGCTCTTCCCGTGTGCTAAAGGTTTTTTTTATTTCTATGTTTGCTTCTTTCAATGATCACAACTTGGTGGTGAGCAAGATGTGGGCTTGGAGAGTTTACTCTCTCATAGTCAAACATTGCATAACTTCTTTTAAACCTCTTACTAAACTACTCAATGTGTGTTTGTTGTGGTATCATCCTCCCAAAATTCTCCTTCATTTCTGGGATAGTTCTTGTTTTGATTGCCATTAACAACTCTATCGATCACTTCTTGAAGGTTGATGATACCACTTTCTTCATGTTTCATTCTACTTTTTCTTACATTTTTATCAATATTGCTATCTCTATGCCTCTCCTAAAGGATGTGGCTCTCATGGTCGGGGATAGGCCATTGACTTAGTCATTGGATTATAAGGTATAATGTCATAAAAAGTATCCTCATAATTTAAATGCTCTCTTAAGCCTCACTTGAGTGCTCCAAATTGTGTACCCCTTGATTTGACTAATCTTGCTCATCCTTGGGCCTAACAATGCTTTCATAATGCTCTTTCGGTTCCCCGACCTCTAATCCAACCCTCAATGATTGGACTAGGATGCCTAGCTCTGGAGTTCTAGTGGACTATGGCACTGAGAACTAATTTACAGTCAAAAAGGGCCCTTTTTTTAATATGTTCATGGTCGGATTTTAGTGAGTGGGAAAATATTATTCATGTTGGCTTGCTATAGGTTTTTTCACATGCTTTCTTGAGGTTTAGTACAAAAAGAGGCCTTGCCATCCTCATTTGAACATCCACACAACACAAGTTTCCTTTTCCACCAAGCATTGAGCAATAATTCCAATCACTTTTAAGACAATGAAGAAAGATATGCAAGCATTGAAAGTATTAACATTGAAGAAGGAATTCATGATCAAGTTCTTATGGTTCCTACATGAGTGAAGGCATACAATAGATCCATTCCTATCATATACCTTTTCTGAAGGCTTCAAGACAAAGAGAATTCATTGGAGAAGGTATATCATTGTGATTCAATAATATTTAATTCAGATTTGAGGATTATTTCATACATTAAATTAGTATAAGGAAGGTTGAATCCTCCCAAGCCTTGACTAAGGAAAGCCCCTATACACCATCAAACACCATTTTTTCTCCCTCTTGTGAGTAGGTTTTCAAACCTAGAGGTTAAGTGTTATAGATCTAGAGAAGGTGGATTGAGACAAGAAGATTCATATTTTGAAATAAGAGGTGGGACACTTCCAACTTTTGCACATAGTTTCCAGTTAGCAAATTAGTTCAATTCTTTTTAGGATATTTTTTAGAGGAAGCATCAGAATGACATTCTAGTTCTATTACCAAAAATGTATCATTTATGGATCTATATGAGCAATGGTTCCTAGCAAAGTAGTCCTACCATTTTGAACCCAATTTCTATTCTTTGACTCTCCTTTCCAGATCTGTGTTCCATATAGTTTTGTCAAACCTTTAGCTCTCCATTCATGTCATTTAATGCATAATTTCATGTCCTTTACCTAAACTTGTTTTATCAAATGAATCCATATTAATCAAACAAATAAAAAAGGAGAGTGCATCATTCCAAAGCACTTTGCATCCATCTCTTGCCTACCTCCAATGGCTTGAAGTTGGATCAAGTGTTGATCATCCCTAATGAAACAATGGGTGGGAGTAGGTTTGATTTCTAGTTTGCAGGATTAAACCACCTACCCTATGCTACCACCTTTCATTTTGGTGAAACCAACTTCACATGTTCTTTATTTCCAATTTGGACATTTATATATGAGTTTCATTGCATTGTTTGTGAGCTTTGAGTGATTGAATATGTGGCTAAGTAATCAATTCATTACTATCTTGCATTGTTTAATTACTTCTTCCATTATAAAAATTTTCAATAGTTCTAAAAGCACAATCAATTCTCTTGGCCCTATGCTTCATTGCCCATTATCCCAAACCTAATATCTCGATGAGAGGAATTATAAACTTATGGCTTCCCAAGGTTTTCATGCTATAGGTATTGAGTCCGAGTTGACTAACTTATTCCCTAGGAATTTGAGTGAATCCTCTCTCCTTAATCTAACACACACCACGCCAAGCATTGTTGATAATTTATCCCCTAGCACATCTTAGGATGAGGACAACTCTTCTACTCAATTATTTCATGAATTTTCTAGTCAAGAGCATGTGGATAGAGAGGAAACCCTATTTATTGAAGGTTTAAGGAGGTTGATTCAAAATGATGAACATGGTGTGGAATTTATACATGGTATAGCTCACATAGTGGATGGAAACACTATGTAAGTAGCTAGTTGTGTTAAGGTTTTTGGATATTCAAATCCTTTGAATTATTTTGAGATGCTCATGTCTACTCTTACATCTATTCCTAAAGTGTCTATATATTTAAATAATCCATCATGGCTACTTCTATAAAAAATTCTAATGATATTACACATGTTAGTAGTGGGAAAATCATATACAACAATATGCTTGTGTTCCACTTTCAACAAGCTTTTTGTTTATTTCTCAACCATCATCTTTACCAACATACCATAGTTCTACCTCTTTCAATCGTCCATCATAATAAAAAATTTCTCAAGATAATTTATCCATCAAAGTCACCATTAACCATTTTTTACAAAATACCTCATACTTGCAACAACAATTGGCTTACATCACTCAATCCATGTCCAATATTCCTATATAGTACTCTAAGTCCAAACCTCTTTCCATTGAGATCCTTCATGAAACTCTTCCATTTAACACATTGAGTTTCCTTGGTTGAAAAATTATAATAGACAAGATTACCCTCACACTCATGTGAAAACATTTCAAACTTTGTCTACCAATTTCAACTATGACAAAAATATTCTTGTAAAATTTTTATCTTGTACCTTGAAAGATAGAGATCTCAAATAGTTTCTCTCTTTTCTTAGATATTTTTGTTTCTATTACTTATCATTTAGCATAACATTACATGAGTATCACTATCTATAATTACATGTTTACAAGATTAATTTTTGGATCAAAAAATATTGTAAAGTATCACCAAACTCTATAGACAACTATTAAAAACCATGTACAATATGCTATTGCATTATATACTAGCGCAGTTCTATCAAAATACTAACTATGACTATCATATTTTACAATTTAGCTCTATCTACCCACATTGTCCATCCAGTCGGGCCATCAAATCAATATAAGATCTTATTGTACAAAATATAATATTGTAAGGATGCTCAACAACTTCTACCACAAGTAAGATATGTCCCGGTACTTCCATGAGTGGAACAAATACTTCAGGATCTATTGTTCTAGGTGGGTGTGCATTCATATGGTTCTACTCCTTCACTTCTGCCATGAAATTATGAAGTGCAACCTTGAATGGGGTCCTCTCCTTAGTTCTCCTAATCCAAGTGTACTCATGGGTTATGTCCCACTTGAATACTCTAGTCGTGTCGTCCTGAAGGAGCCTCTCAAACTTTGTTCTTGCTAGATTAAGAGTGGCTATAACCTGCATTTCAACATCATACCAAATGAGTCTCCTTAGAGACTCGATAAGGGTCTTATTCTTGCCACTGAAACCATTATCATTTTTAAATTTCCAAATGAGCCATAAGATTTCAATTGAAATTTTAAGACCACAAGATGTTAAACTATTTCCTAAGGAATTGGATATAACAAAAGACCACTTCCATGATAGAAATATTTTTGTTAATAGAAATTCCAAAAATACCTCAGATCTCTTTGGGAAAAAAATCATTCAAAAAATAGATGCTTCAAGGTCTTTGTTGTTCTGCAAATATTACATTTATTCATCTCTAGAGTAGGCCTCTTAATAGGCAATCTATTCAGAATGAGTTGCCACATGAAACATTTTTTCTTAGGCTCTACCTGAGTAGCCCAAAGGTTAGTAAAGACTTTCCTTTGAGAGATATTATCAAGGATAACATTTTCCTAGATATTCAATTGCTTCTTTTCAATAATTGGTTGATGCTTTTGTTCAAATTTTTCAAAATAATATTGGTCCACAATTTCTTTTGAATGATTTAGTGAATTGTAAAAAAGGGCCTAAAGAGAAAGTAATTGATTTCAATGGTATATATAAACACTTCTAATTATTGATGCTTTTGTTCAAATGTTTCAAAATAATATTGGTACACAATTTATTTTTAATGATTTAGTGAATTGTAAAAAAAGGACTAAAGAGAAAGTAATTGATTTCAATGGTAGATATAAACACTTCTACTTACAAAATACTTATCCTATTTGTGATGATGATGTACAAATAATTTTCTTTGATAATTTACAAAAACATATTAGAGGTAAGATTTTGTTTATTGATTCACCTTTTTCACACATTTGTGCTCTACACTTCATAAATATCAGTATCAAATAAGCCAATATAAACCCCATTCATCATTGGATCTGGTTGATAGGAATGAGGATGTTCCCTTGAGAAAAGAAACCAAAAAATTCATCAAAATCAACAATAATTTTTCCAATCATATTTAATCTGAAATAGCAGCTACAACTTCCATTGTCACTCACTTTGGATCTAGATTCAAATATTGTAATATTACACCTCTTTTTGAATCATTACACTCTATCATTCTTTTATTAATAAATGCTAGTATTTTGAATCTTCATCCTATCTTCCCCATAGACACCTCTAAGCCTTTTCCATCCTCTTTTGACCAAAAATCCTTTTTGTGAACCTATTCATGATATCAAGAAGTTTCTCTATTTGAAACATGAAATCCAAGACCATATTGATTCTAATTATATAGTGGTGCATGGTGAGAATGATAAGGGAAATAAGTCTATGCCACCTCCTAATAAAAAATTGCAAATCTATACCAATCCCTTTCCTTCCCATTCTACCAATTTTGTTGAGCATAATCATACAAGTTTCATTTATATCAAAGATATATCTAATGAAGACAACAATGTTGTAAAATTGATTGAGAAATCTAAAATTAAGTGTGAACCTTCCATTACCTCTCTCAAGAGATATCATCAATGCACCTGGTGGACCATTATACATTATTGTGAAGATTAAATACAAGATCTCTCAAGGATTGCTCACAAATCCAATATGTGTGGTGAATGTTGTTGCTAAGGAGCATATTTATACACAAAAAATTTCATCAAGATACATATGCTAAATCTGATGTGGTGGTTAAGGTGCACGAAAATTTCACTTCACCTACTATAGGTTTCATTAACCTCCTTGTTGAAGTTGGTTCCAAGTCCAAATATATCACCTTTGCTATTATCCCTACCTTAGACCAATTTTGTGTGAAATTATAGAACATCCTTTTCTTAATTGAATGAAATAAATTATTTCTACTTCACATAAGTTTTTGAAGATTTCCCACAATGGAAAAGTTATAATGATCATTCATAGTCCTTTTCATCCCTTAGATAATCGTGGAAAATTTACACTTGAATACTTTTATCCTAGTAAACCCCAACCTTTGAGACCTCATGAGGATATCATTTGTCTATCCTATCAATATTTCAAAGCTAATAAGATCTCTTACATGTCCTTAAGAAGCCCTTTGAATTATTATTCCTCATCTATGGACATGGATATGGTTTCCCGATCTAGCATCTTGGACTTGGACTTCTTCCTACTCCTACTATTCTTCCCATTTATGTCATTATTCATCCTCCTAAAACCTACAAGAAAAAGTGGCCAACATCTTTCATCTATTAACCTAGTGTATTTTCTTGTGTTCCTACTTTTGTTTCTATAGAAAATGAAGAAAAGGAACCTATGTTGAGTGATCCCGAATCCCCAACTATGCAATATTTAGATGCAAGAGAAAACTGATGTAGACACTGTGCTAAGACTTGTAAGATTTTTAACCAAAGAGTTTCCTCTCTGAAGTTGTCTATTTTTTCCTTGGTTCCCTTGACCACACCCTCACCTAAACCTATTGAGTAGCTTTATCTTAATCTACCTTGATAAAGATTCAAGTTGTCTAAACTTAATGATTCTTCTTTATCTCCATGACATATGAGATATCCTATTGAAATTAATTTAGATGAAGATGTTTTTTTTATAGATAAATGACCTAAGCCTTGATACATCATAAAGTATATAGATACATCTGAACAATCAGATTTTATTCCCAAGTTACATATTTCCACCTTCCTTCTAGGTCGTTCCTCAACCTTCCCTTCTTCTTCTGCCTTTGATCATGATCTGTATATAATCTGAGCACTACATCTTGCACTTATGTTAAGGATAAAGCTCTAAATAGTCATGAAACCATGAATACAGAAAGGGCATAGAGATGAAATGTAAAGAGATAAAAGTATTTTCTTAATATATATATATATATATATACACACACACACACACACACACACACACACACACACATATATACATATACATATACATCTAAATCATCAGAAAATGCATTTAATAGAGTGAAGTAGTTATTCCTCAACTGAGAAAACATATCCTAAGTAGCACAATTATCAGTTTGTTATACCAAACAATGTTTTCTAACTTAGTTACATAAAAATACAACAATAGTAAACCTATGTTACCTTATTGGCATAAAAGAGGCTCCCCGTCATTCTGAATGTCCACCGAGTCCAAATTGGAAGATTCCATAACCTCCAATATTCACCTCAGACTTTGTTGGAAATTTAGCTAAGTAGGATATCATAATCTTGTCATTATGGCAACATATACTCAGCATAAAGATAGCATAATAGTTGGAAGAAGTCTTGTATGAGTGCACTAGAAAATTGTCTAAGTACAACAGTATTTACCAGTCTAATTAGAGACAGTTTTGATTAGCGATGTTCAGAGAAGAAGGTTCAGCCCATGCACACTTGAACATGGATCATTCTATGTATATCAAAGCCACGTATGAGAGCGCAAGTATGTACAACATGTACAGAAGAAGATATTAAAGATTTACAGAGACAGTGTTGAGCCAACCTGAACATAGCAAAAGATAGAATATGATCACAATAAGTTAAGGGATTATTTTGTTTATCAAAATAATGACTTAACTGTGTAGGGATGACATCCTAGATGTTAACCCTGAGGCAACATGAATTGATTTTATATTTTGAGAAGAGTTTATGTATTTTAAGCTGACTGGAAATTATTAATTGTAATAACTTGTATATATGTAAGAACTATGTAATGAAAAATACACACATGATACATATAGAAATTGCAATAAGTTGACATATGATGTCAAGTTGTATATTGTAAGAAGGAACAAAGAAATATCCATATGTGAGAGCGAAGAGCCTACAAAGCTACATCAGAATAGAAAAACTATTTGGCAACAGTAAAAGGTTTTGTATTTTACCTTTGTATCAAAAGCTATTATTGTATATTACATGTTTGGACAGTGAGCTCATCTTGCAAACATTTTTTTTGTAATAGAAACTCCTAACAAGGTTGAGGCTTCTAATAACGCCTAAGTCCTTTAATCAGGATAGAGACACTATATGTATGTAACAGACTCCTAATAGGGTCAACATCCTTAACCGGATATCTTTTGATTAGTGGATCAGTTGTGGGTATCATCCCCACAGGGGTTTTCCCTTAGATAGGGTTTCCTTGAGAACAAACATGGTTTTATGAGTTCACTTTCTTTATTTCTATGCTTGTTATTCAATTTACTCAGTTTAGTTTCTTATGCAAGCTTTAAGTTAATTTTTTGTATCCATAATTGGGCAAAAGTAAAAGTTTGTGAAATACTGATTCACCCCCCCCTCTCAGTATTTCCTATTTCTAACAATTGGTAGCAGAGCATAGTTACTCAAAACAAAGTTATTCGGAGAAAGCCTAACAACTTGAGTAAGATCTCTATGGATATGGATCAATTGTAGAAGAATCTTGAAGAAGCTCTTGAACAAATTGATATTCTTACTGAAGAAAGAGATACTCTGAAAGAGAAATATGATGATGCGAAAAACTACTTTGAGAAACTAAAAGAAAAGATGGAAGATCTGAAATCAAAGAAAGAACCTACAATTCAAGTCAAGGACTGTGATGAAGTTTCAAAACTGAAGAAAGAAACTGAGATCCTTAAACATGAGTTAAAGATTGTAGATCTGAAGTTAAGCTTGAAAAATGAAAATAGAAAAGATGAATCAAATCTGAAATCTGAGAATGCTAAACTGAAATCTGAACTTACCAAAGTAACATCTGAACTTAAGAAGACAAAATTGTACTATGCTAAAATTGAGAAGTACAATACAATTGTGAAAGGAGAACTAACTCAATCTAAACATCTTGAGAAACTATATTCCATCAATGAAAAGATTGATGAACAAATGTCTTATCAGAAACCATCTTATGATAAAACCGGTCTTGGATATCTTGAAGATAAGTTCCCTAAGAAGATTGAGGAATGCAAAGAACTAGATCCAAAACACTTTGAGAGAAAAGATGAAAAAGAAGCCTGATGAAGCTAACAAATCTAAAGATATACCTAATCCACCTAAAGATATGTGAAGAGAATTCAAAGGTAGATGTTTTTCCTGCAATTCTTTTGGACACATGAAAAGAGATTGTACAGGTAAGAATTTTAAACCTGTCTCTGGTTATTATTATAATTATCATGGTTTTGGACATAGAGCTATTGATTGTAAGAAACCTAGATCT
This sequence comes from Chamaecyparis obtusa, assembly GCA_027943335.1. Classification (NCBI taxonomy): domain Eukaryota; kingdom Viridiplantae; phylum Streptophyta; class Pinopsida; order Cupressales; family Cupressaceae; genus Chamaecyparis; species Chamaecyparis obtusa. The sequence goes on from BSBK01000594.1 coordinate 963,154, forward strand.
AATGATAACAATGGTAGTAGAATGTTTAGAGATACTAACACTACAGATAAAAGACCTATTGGAGACATGAACAAAAGGAATGGAGTTGTGTGTTATAGATGCAACAAGATTGGACATATTGCCAGAAATTACATATCAGAAATCAGTCAGACAGGATTGAGATATGGAAACAATGGAGTAGTTTGTCAGATATGTAACAATTTTGGTCACACGACGAGATTTTGCAAAATGAACAACATGAGAAATCCTAATCCTAGAAACTATACAAGGAGAAATGTGAGCACAAACAATAGTCAGAAAGGATGTTGTAGTAACTTGGAAGAAGTTGAATTTGTTAAAGAAACAGACCAAGAGAGCACACTCAGTATACTAGGAAATCAGACAAGTGAATTACTTGATAGTGTGATTCATTTCCTTATTCATCTCAAAGCACTTAAACATTTATTTCATGAATTATATATTAGAGTAAAGTAGTAGAATAGTGTAGATGTTAGAATAGTTTGAATTGAGTCTTGTGAAGTTAATATGAGCTAGTATATGATATAATAAAGCTATAGTTAAGAGCACATGAATTTATGAATATGTATGCGAGTACACAAAGAGAATGAAGTTTTTTAGGTAACCAGGAACAACTTTTTGGCATGTTATGTGATGTCAGAATCTTGAAAGATTTGAAGGATAAAATTTGATGATCAGTATTAGTTGATCATTCAAGCGATTACAAGTGATAAAGAGAGCTATCTAGTGGAGATTAAGAGCATTTTGTAGGATTTGGAGATGGATTTCTTGCCAGATCTACACAAGCCCTAAATCATGATTTTGATGTATTTTCCTAAGTATTCACTATCAAAGAAGTTATGTTTTTATAGAATCATCGATGTGTCACTAGTTCACCACATCAAAGATACAATCAGACCTAGAATGAAGAAGGAACCTATAGAACCTTTGGAAGAAGACCCTAGTTTAGCCTTGTCATTCATTCCAGACGGAGTTTTACATTTGGAAGATGTAAGAGGTTATCTGAAATATAAGTTTGAGACCATAGGAGATGGTAGCCTAATCATGAAATATGATAAGATCTATAAATAGGTTATGTCATACAAAGAAGGGTTTGAACATTTGAGTGAGATTGATGTTATCAAGTATACACTTCACTATGAATTTCATAATGATGAATGGACTAAGATAATATTGAGTAGAATTCATAATGGAAAGTTTTGGTTAGATGATAGAGTCATAGACATCACCGCAGACCTTATTCATGAGGTAACTGGTTTATCTAAGTCAGGAGTAAATCCCTTAAATGAGAAGACTGTTAAGAAAATAGTGTTAGACAACACCAAATTGTCATACAATAGAAAAGGCATTGTTATAAGATTGAAAAAGATGATGTTAGATATGTATGCAAAAATTTGACTTCAAAGTTTTGTGCAAGTTCTAGAGAAGATGATATGACAGCTAGCATGGTACATGCAGCTTATCTTATGTGTGTAGAGAAAGTACAGGTAGATATGACATAAATTAATCAAATAAAAATATTTAATTAATAGGATGTCCTAGGAGAAAACTAAATAAGATTACTAAATAATGTAATCAAATTTAGGTGTCTACAGCAGTCATTTGGTTTCTTCAGAAATTTAAGATGTTTTAAATGCTATAAATTTGGTCACATAGAAAACTATTGTAGAACCTTTAAAAAAATAGTTCAAGTTTGGAAACCAAAACTAAAGCAATCAATGCTTGTCCAAACAGCCCTTATTTCAACAAAATCTACTATTTGGGTTCTTGATAGCAGATGTTCTCATCATATGACTGGGGACAAAGACAAATTTTTAGAATTAAGGAAACATCTAGGTGGTTTTGTGAAGTTTGGTGATAATACTGGACTTTATATAACAGGAACTGGAACAGTAATGATAAATAAGGATACACCCATGCATGATGTCTACTATGTTGAAGGTCTTAAATATAACTTGTTGAGTATCAGTCAAATTTGTGATAGCGGATATTATGTAACCTTTGATTCCTATGGGTGCACTGTTAAAAGAACATCAGGCAAGACTGTTGCAAGAGGTTTCAGGACTCCTGGAAACCTGTATAATTTGTCTAACTCTAGTGATCAGGAACAAGATACAGGTATTTGTCTAATGAACCGTGTAGAATAAAATTGGTTGTGGCATAAAAGAGTGGGTCATGTAAACTTTGATAATCTAATCAGGATCAATAAGCATGGAAATGTCAAAGGTTTACCTTTAATCAGTAGACCGGTAAATTTTGTTTGCAGTGAATGTATAAAGGGCAAACAAACCAAATCTTCTTTTAAAACTAAAGAATTCTTATCTACCAGACCTTTGGAACTTGTACACACAAATCTATGTGGACCAACAAAAACTCAGGCAATGAATGGTGAAAAATATTTCATGTTGTTTGTGGATGATTACACTAGGATGGTTTGGGTAACCTTTCTGAAACACAAATCTGAAGCATTTGTTAAATTTAAAGTTTTTAGGAAAATGGTTGAAAAAGAGTTTGATCTTAAGCTAAAATGTCTAAGGTCGGATAAGGGAGGTGAGTTCACATCTCAGGACTTTGTGGAATATTGTGAAAATCATGGAATCAAACAACAATATTCAGCTGCCTGAACTCCTCAATAGAATGGGGTGGTTGAGAGAAAGAATAGAATAGTAAAAGAAATGGCAAGAACTATGTTGAATGAGTCAAATATATCAGATAAGTTCTGGAAAGAAGCTGTAAATACAATAGTATATGTTTTAAACAGAGTTAAAATCAAAATTAGAATAGCATGTACTCCTTATGAGCTATGGTATGGCAAAACAACATCTGTTAAGCACTTCCAAATTTTTGGTTGTCAATGTTTTATTAAGAATGATTCTGAGATTCTTGATAGTTTTCTATCAAAGTCTGATGAAGGAATTTTCTTAGGCTATTCTTCTAGCAGTAAAGCATATAAGTGTTTTAACAAACACTTAAATAAAATTGTTGAATCAGTAAATGTGATTTTCAATGAGAATCATAATATGATGAAAAATCAAAATCTAGATATAGAAGATGATGAGTTGGAACTTGGAAATACTTCATCCTCAATTGAACCAAACATTACCACTTTTGATTTAACTAATTCCAGCAGCCAAGAACAAATTTCAAATTCTAAAATAGTTATACCCCAAAAGACACCCTGATACACTTGTTATTGGTGATAAAAATATTGGTATATTGACTTGTGGAAAGGCAAAACTGGTAGAACAAGCTCAAATGGCTAAGCATTTTTGTCTTGTTACAAATTTTGAACCAAAAAATGTATCTGAAGCTTTACAAGATAAATCTTGGTTAAATGCTATGAAAGAAGAGATTAATCAAATTGAGAAAATAAAACATGGGAACTTGTTCCCTGTCCTGATAACAATAATGTAATAGGTGGGAAATGAATTTTTAGAAACAAGTTGGATGAATCTGGTAAGGTTATTAAAAATAAAGCCAAATTTGTTTGCAAAGGATATGCTCAACAGGAAGGAATAGATTTTGGTGAAACCTTTGCTCCCGTGGCTCGATTAGAGTCTATCAAAATGTTTCTTGCATATGTGTCTTTTAAAAACTTTATAGTGTATCAAATGGATGTTAAAACTGCATTTCTAAATGGATACTTAGAGGAAGAAGTGTATATGGAGCAACCAGAAGGTTTTGAAATTTTTATGTATCTCGATCATGTATACAGATTAGAAAAGGCCTTCTATGATCTTAAACAAGCACCTCGTGCATGGTATTCTAGGCTAGATGCACAATTGTTAGCAAATGGTTTTACTAAAGGCAGTGTAGACAGCACGCTGTATACTAAACTTGTTAATGATGATTTATTGGCTGTTGAAATCTATGTGGATGATATAATTTTTGGGTCTACAAATAATGAACTATCACAAAGTTTTTCTACTATTATGGAATCTAAGTTTGAAATGTCAATGCTTGGTCCTTTGACATTCTTCTTGGGTATTCAAGTTTCACAATTAGAACATGGTATTTTCATTTCCCAAGTTAAATATGCCAAAGAAATGTCAAAGAAGTTCAAAATGGATCATTGTAATCTTGTCAGTACGCCTATGGAAACAAGTTGTAAACTGATAAAAGTTGATGATTCTCCTCTAGTTTATCAAAGCACATGATATAAATCTATGATTGGTAGTTTGTTGTATCTTACCGCATCCAAACCTGATTTAATGCATGATGTCTGTAAGGTATCCCACTATCAATCTACTCCTCGGCAGTCTCACTTAAATGTTGTTCATAGAATTTTCAAATATATCCAAGGAACTCTTGATTTTGGCTTATGGTATCCCAAATCTGATGATTTTACTTTTCTCGGCTACACTGATGCCGATTGGGGAGGCTGTGTTGATGATCAGCGTAGTACCAATGGTGCTTCTCTCTTTCTTGGCAATCGATTAGTTGCCTGGCATAGTAAGAAACAAGATTGTGTTGCCTTATCCACTGTTGAGTCTAAATACATTGTTGCTATTGCCTGTTGTACTCAAATGCTCTGGATGTCATATCAATTGACTGATCTGCACATTTAGGTATCAAAACCCATGACTATGTTTTGTGATAATACTAGTGCAATACAAATTTCCAAAAATCCGGTCATGCATTCTCGCACCAAACATGTTGCTATTAAGTTATAGTATTTGCATGATCAGGTGTCTGCAAAGGAAATTACTCTGATTCATGTGTCTTCTCAAGGTTAAGTTGCTGATATTTTCACCAAAGCTTTACCAACAGATATTTTTTCTTCCCTCCAAGATCGATTGGGATTTTACTCTCAATCTGCTCTTTTTCTTTGACCCTCTCTGAGTATGGGGGAGCTTGTCTTTCACTTCCCATATTGGTCCTATTTGTCCTTGATGACAAAAGGGGGACAATATCATTGCATTGGCATATTTTTGGGCATCAATTGGCATATCTTTGGTTACTCATGGCATCATCTTTGGTCTTTGGTTACATGGCATCAGTTGGCATATCTTTGGTTACTCACGGTATTGGTTACTCATGGCATTGGATGGCATATCTTTGGTTCCATGGCATCACTTTGGTTACTCATGGTATTGGTTACTCATGGCACTGGCTGACATATCTTTGGTTACATGGCATCAAAATCTAATCTTTAGTCTTTAGTTGCTTCTTGGTATTTAGTACGGTTGGCTGATGATTTTTTGGTTCTATTTGGCATTGGTCATTCCTATTTGGCATCATTGGTGTTTACAGGTTCATAATACATTCTTGAAAGTTTTTTACTCATTTGACAGATTGACAGTTTTGTCTTATATTTGTAGTTAATATGCATGGTGCAAATTTTTCATTTGACTCTCACAAGTTTTTACTTGGACAATCAGGTATATTCATTTGAAAGATCTATTGGATTTTTTGTCTTGTACATCTATGATAGATTACTCATTGGCTTTTTCAGTTTGGATGTTGAGTTTCTTTGATAGTTCATTTTTGTTCTTATTTCTCTTGAAAGGTTTGTTACTGATTTCTTAATGGCAGTTTTTTTGTCATCAAGGACAAAAGGGGAGTTTGTTGACCCCATTGCTAGTTTGTCCTTGATGACTTTTTGCGACACGTGCATATTATTTGGAATATCTAAAGACACCTGTTTGGAGTGATATTTAGCATTTACGTGGCATTTTTTTTGGCACTCATGATTATGGTGACTTGGGTAAAGCACTTGAGTTTGTGCTCAAGTTAAAGTTTATGGACTTAAAGACTAAAGTCTTTTACAGATCTCAAATTATCTTGTGTTTTTGCAAAGGGCATAGTATGAAAGGTTTTTGGTTGTCTTTCGATGCCTTAAAGCAGCTGTTGGTTTCTTTGTTTCTTGAAGCTTCATTCAACGGACTATGAGAAAGGATGCATTCAGATTACAGTTACTTTGGTTTTGTAACTAAAATGGTTGCAGTTTTCTTTGAAACAGTTTTCTTCTGCACTGTTACAGGTAACCATATGTGACCAGATATGATCTTGCAAACTATGGTTTGTTGGAATTAAGTGGTGAAGTATTTTTATGGGTTGTTATGATTTACATGCGGATGTGGCAGTTTTGTTAACCTCGATTTGTCTTGAAACCAGAGGTTGGCATTTGGATGAATAAGGATTTCTCTAATTTTTGGTAGTTGAACTATAGATTTCAACAGTTGTATTCTATTTTGTTTTGATAAACTCACATATATGTATAAATCCAACGGTTTTGGTAGATATATGTGTGTGTGTGTGTGTGTTTATATTGTTGGAAAAACAGTGGTTTTGAATGAAAAATAAGAGTTCAAGTTTGATAAATAGTGGAAATGAAATATTAGGAGCAATGTTGAACTTGAGAAAAAACTGAAATAAATGGTTTGTGCATCATTTCAAACCTCTGAAACAATTTTGTAAGGAGTTGTAGCTCCTACAGCTATAACTGCACATTTGGATATTGGATTGGTTTAATAAAGGATTTACAGAGTGTTTTTTCCCTATGATAGAACCTAGTTTGGTTCTGAGGGTTACCACTTAGCACATTTCTTATGTTATGGTTTTCTGGTTCTTTTATTTTGTCTGAAACATACATGATCTGTCATGATTAAAATAATCATTGTTCATTCAAGTATTTTCTGGTTATGATATGTTGTTAAAATTTAAAACTGGATCATTATTGGAATAAAGTTTTACAGTACTCTAATTCACCCCCTCCCCCTCTCAGAGTACAGTTTCACTTTCTACAAAAATATGCACAAATGAAGTGAGAGGTCTTTTATTTGTAAACTTTCCAAAATGAAATAAAAAAATTGAATTGGTTGATGAATAGCTATGATGAAGTGAATATTAGAGTTGGGTATTAAAGTTGTTGTGATGTGACAAATGTCTTATAAGAGATAAGGGGTGGAGCTTAAGATGTCATTAGAATCACATCCTTATGTGAATGAATGAGATCTAGAGATGTATGAAATGGATGGATGAGATGTATAGTTAATTTGACTTTTGTGGCAAGTATTTAAGTTCAATGAATCTAAAAAAGGTCTTAGTTATGTGACTCAATAATTAATTAAATAATTTTTTTGCTGATAGGCTATTTGTAGGAGCTTTCCTCCCTAAAAAATAAATTTTCGGCTAGAAAATTGTCAGCCTCTTTAACTTACTTACTTTTTTTTTTTTTTTTTTTCAACTGCATGCAAATCTTTAGTATACGTCAATTAGATTATTTCTATTTTGATGGTCACTCCTAGATGTTGTGAATATCTTGTATAACAGATTCTTTCTATTATTTATATGTTTATTTTTACAAACAACTTATTTGCAATCTCTATAGGAACAATTCATTCTTAATAAATATTATTATCTAATATTTTGAGCTATCCAAAATTAAATCTATGAAATGATGTTTCTTGCTCACTTTCTTTGCATTAGATTCTTGTATTCATAATGGGCATGAAAAGGTTTTTTCCAATATTGCTTATTTTTATCTTCTCTAGATAGTTTCTTTGTCTCTCTCTGCAATACCATCCAAGCAAGAGAGATTGAAGGTAGATTTGTACAATATTTAAGTAAGCATTTAAAGATTTTTTAAAAATAAGTTGTGTAGTTAATGAAATTGGTTTGTTACAAGTATAGCGATTGGAGGAAAATTGGATGAAGATTGTGTTTGTTGCAGACACCATTACTATAAAAGATGTTTCTTAACTTGTCACACATGTGGTTTTCCTCATGCTACCCATGAGAATGTGCTTAATTGACTTTGCAGATTGGATTTCAATAACCGATTTTAATAGAGGCTATTTGTGGGAGCTTTCCTCCCTGAAAAATAAATTTTCCGCCAGAAAATTGTTAGCCTCTTTAACTTACTTTTTTTTTTTTCTCATGCATATCTTTAGTATAGGTCAATTAGATTATTTCTATTTTGATGGTCACTCCTAGATGTTGTGAATATCTTGTATAACAGATTCTTTCTATTATTTATATGTTTCTTTTTAGAAACATCTTATTTGCAATCTCTATAGGAACAATTCATTCTTAATAAATATTATTATCTAATATTTTGAGTTATCCAAAATTAAATCTATGAAATGATGTTTCTTGCTCACTTTCTTTGCATTAGATTCTTGTATTCATAATGGGCATGAAAAGGTTTTTTCCAATATTGCTTGTTTTTATCTTCTCTAGATAGTTTCTTTGTCTCTCTTTGCAATACCATCCAAGCAAGAGAGATTGAAGGTAGATTTGTACAATATTTAAGTAAGCATTTAAAGATTTGTTTTAAATAAGTTGTGTAGTTAATGAAATTGGTTTATTACAGGTAAAGCAATTGAAGGAAAATTGGATGAAGATTGTGTTTGTTGCAGACACCATTACTATAAAAGATGTTTCTTAACTTGTCACACATGTGGTTTTCCTCATGCTAACCATGAGAATGCACTTAATTGACTTTGCAGATTGGATTTCAATAATCGATTTCAATAAAACTTTTTTAATGAACCTTGAATATTGATATTAGGAAACTAATCATAAATAGGTGATGTGAATTGAAATGAGGTTTACATGGGTGTTTTTATTGTTAAAAAAATTAGTTTACTATGAGGAGATTTATGTCACAAAATTATTTTTCTATGAGGAGATTTATATCACATTTAACAAAGTTAGCTTGCTATTATGCAATAAAGTAGCTTTGAATCATGTTTGGAAATATCAAAATATATTTGAAGGCTGCATTTAGCTTAAACATATCTATTACTAGATATGTTAGAGTAGAGAATAAATATACATTTGTTAGCTTTAAAAGGTAAATTATGAAATTGTTAATTACTTTGTAAATGAAGTAATTTTAATTAAATATAAGTAAAAGATCTTTTATCTTATATTCTATAAAACAACAATTATAATATGAATAAGATTTTATTATTACTTTCTCACTTTTTATAGAATATATTGAATGAAACTTCCCTTCTTTTTGAAACAAAAAATTACATTTTATCATAGAAATTACCACTTTTTAATATTAAATTTAAGAAAAGTTTTCTTCGAAAACAAACTTACATTCTAATGAAAAAATTACGCATTCTAAATATTTAAATTAAGTAGAAAGTTTCTTCTTATTTATTACTTTTATTATTTTAAAGGAAAGAAGCAACTCTATTATGAGTATTTGTCAATACTACTTTAAAGGAAAGAAAGACAACTCTACTATTAGTACTTAAGGAGTAATTAGTTATTAATGGTGCCTCGTATTCTTCATAGTTGTTATCTTTTTCTGATTTCATCGTCATGTTATATTATTAAAAAATATTAGAATTTTTTTTATAAGTTAAATATAATTATTTTTTATTTTTTATTTTTTAAATTGAATAATTAAAATAAATATTTTTAATTATATTATTTCTTATATTTTGGTAAATGAAATAACATTTTTTTAAAAAATTATAATGATTAAATTATTATATAATTATATTTTATATTGTAATATATCAAAAATAATTAGTAATAATATGTTTATTTAGTACATTTTAGATTTTATATATTTAAGGTTATAAAAATATAATATATAATTATTATTAAAGCATACTTGTTTCTAATATGTTACTATTAGGATAATAGTTATTACTAAAGCTGCCTTTGAACAATCACTACAGCGTATAAGGACAAGTACTCACAGCTACATGGCACTTGTTTCTCTTCTTAATTGTATGTGAAAACAAATATATGAATGGTCATTTATAATTTTTAGATAACCTTATTAATGGTTATTTCACATTTTTGAAAATCTAATTTCCTAAAGCTAGAAGCAGATTCAAACCCAAGACTATGGAGAATTACATTTTAATTAATTATTAAAAAAAATAATGTTAAAGAAAAATAATTAAATAAATAAATAATATTTATTTAATAAAAAATAGAAATAAATGTGAAAGATAAATTAATTAAATAAATAATAAAAATTATTTAATTAAAAACTAAAATGGTGAAGTAAGTATGATTAGGTATGGACAAATTTAGATCTGTAGACTTGTAAACGTTGTGTCATCCTAACGTAATCTAAACATCATGTATAATTTTCTTTTATGTTTTTTCATAAAGCATGGATCTCGTTCTTATGACTTATTTTAGCTTACATTAACTGCTAATATCTTTTGGACAATCTCGAAGGCTAAGAATAATTTTATAGGGTACTAGGAAAGTACTTAGTTATGTTTTATACCATTTCTATACAGGTAACACTATAGGAATAAAATAAAATTCAGTAACTACTAAAAGATATAAAAGTGGAAATCAATAAAGCAGAGCTGAAAAATGGGAGACATTGGTCCTACAACAAACCTTACATAGAAAGCTATCTTCAATTCAAAAAGAAATTAAAAAAGCTAACACTCAGCTGAGGTATTGGAGAATAACCTCAATTTCCACTATAGAAGTGGTTAGGTCTAATGAAGACATTTCAGTGGTTGATCCACCCTGGAATAATAATTATTCCTACAATTAAGAGTAGGAACTTTTTTGACCAAGCTGTGGCAAGTTGTCTACTTTGCTCATATATCTGGTCTCAAAAAGTCTCTTCTTCTCAAACCAGTCTAAGTAATACTTAAAGTTGTTGGATTTGTACACATGCACTTTCTATGGGAAAACAATATATTGTGTAGTTTAGCCATAGATCAGTATTTTTACGTGTGATCAGCAAAGAATAAAATAATATTTTGTTCAGACATATTTCATAGACAACAAAATGATAATCCTTATCACGTGTTTTTTATTTGGTACTGCATGGTCACTAGCTAGATAAGTAATGGGGAAGCTGCGTAGTCCCAATTGAAACAATTCTGATATCATAGTTGGTTATGTATATCTATTCTTGATCTATGATCTTTAATAATAAAAAAATATGGATCTCAATGTGTTAATTTGTTTTATGTATACATTATTTAAAAAAATAACATATTATTATAATACAAACTATTGACATCACAACTTTTCATATCATACTTCACTGCAAAGTCCATCTAAAGAAACAAAAAAAAACAACAAAGCCGTGACTCAGAGCATCTCTTCCTATTAATGAATGTAAATCAAGAGTTATAAGGTCAAAGTTTACTCAAAAGAACATAATTTAATATAACTGTGACTCAGAGCATCTCTTACTATTAATAAATGTAGATCAAGAGTTAAAAGATCAAAGTTTACTTAAAAGAATTTATATGGTGAATAATGTAATTTAATATAACCGTGACTCAGAGCATCTCTTACTATTAATAAATGTAAATCAAGAGTTAAAAGGTCAAAGTTTACTTAAGAGAATTATATGGTGAATAACGTAATTTAAATATTAAAAGTATGTTTTATAAGATTATTCACCAATATTCAAGATGAATTCAAGAGCAGTTGGAAAATGATTATAGTCTGAAAGTGATCAGTAAAATTTATTAAAATATTGAAATTTCTTAAAAATCTGATTCCTTGTAAAAGAAATTAATACTTTTAAAAAATAAAAATAAAATTTTAAAAAATGTCTTAAAATAGAAGTTGTCTCACTACTAGTAATCTATTGTATCAATGTGTTCAAGCTCGGAAGACTATTGGGAAAAATAATACCAACCTTATTTATCTGACTTAATTTCATGTAAGACTCGTATTCCCATCCAATAAAAACTTAGTGTAATTACAAGACATCATGCCAAAAATCAATAGAAATGCAGCCAAATAACAATTGATTCTTGTTCTATTTGTCTAATATGTATGTCTTATTATCTATTTTAATTTTGGGTCTGATTCTTTTCCCATTTTTTTTTTATTCTTTTTATTAAAGTTATAGGTTCTTTGCTTTTGCTTTTCTTCTACTGGGTCTCACTCTTGGTGAGACTTCTAGCTGTTTTGATATTGTTGTTTTGGGTCTGGCCCCTTATGTTTATCTTAATTAAAATAATATCATGAAGAATTGGACAAACAACTTTCTTGAATACATGAAAATGCAAATTAAATTCTCTGTACTTAATTACTTAATTGCATGTAAAAACAAATGGTGATACATAACCTCTTGAAATTTTTCTAGAGGTGGTTGTGCTCTTGAAAGAGAGGTCACAGGTTCAAATCCCACAAGAGTAAGGTGTGTACATCTCATTTGTAGCACAGTTAGATGTCTCCCACAAGAAGTATGAGGTAGTCCCATATTATTATAAGCCATTTGTAAACCCATATACAGACCGCCTAAAATTGTGGACTGTAAAAAAGTCTTTCTTTCTTTCTAAAATAGAAATTGATGGTACTTACTTTTTTTTGGGTTGTAAGCCTCTAATATAAGATTTATTGCGTTAGAAATATGTCCACTGAAACTTCCACAACGGTCAAATATCATGGCTTCACTAATTATTTGATCCATAAAAGCTAAAAAATAGAATACAACTTGTTTAAATCCTTTGGATAATTTCTCTGCTACAGATCTTGGTGGTGGTTTCTTTCTCACTCTGAGTTTCTCCAATACGATGAGTATATGTAGAATGTGTTCCTGACTTCTCTGATCATTTGATTTAATAAAAGCAATAAAATAACAAATGTACAACTTGCATCAACTCTTTGATGACATTGACATAAAGATGACCGACTATATTGTGTATGCTATCCCAAATTAGAAGAAATTGGATACTGCTGATATTTTTTTTCCGATCAAGACAATCATAGCGATAATACAGGTATCTTACATATGCACAAAGTTTCAGCTTCCATTAGTTAATGGCGGTGCCTCTGGGGACTCGATCTCGTAACCAAACCGTGATTTTGGAGCATCAAAAACGTAAGGGGTTGATCTCTTTTTACTCGTAGGTGATGCAATGAACATATTGAATAGTATATTATTCACCAATGTAATGAGGAGGAGACCAATGCCTGTGAAAGCAAGAAAACCTGGGGTAAATTCTGGCCAGTCAACCTTTCCAATACCAGCTTCCTTGAAAGACTTTTCCTTCTCACTTACTGAGACATTTCACAAGGAAAATATCAGCCCTTACAAATGATATACAAATATTAAGGAGGCCACATAAAAGAATAGATTTTATAACCAAAGATTTTAGGAAGCAGTAACTTGTAAAAGCAAAAATGTATAGTGATACTAAAATAATAGACCACGGGAAACACATTTTAAAAGTTGAATAATATTTCAATATAATTGACTCATTAAACTCCTTTCCTTCGAAAGATTATTTTATAGGTTTTACTTTTCTTAAGCACAGACATGTTACTTTAAATATCTCTATATTTTTTTCATTTGATCCATTATATCATTAAACATGCATTTTAAGATCCAATATGAGTTTAAGGATCATTCTGCATCCAAGTAATATTAGAAAATATAAAGGTAGTCATTCATTTTAAGTGATGTATATAATGGTGTAGTAACATCATTTAGTTATGCCTTTGGGATGTAAGTTAACTATTATGTAACTTTGTTATTCAATAATAAATACAACATACATTCATTAAAGTCGGTACCATCCAATTCTCTCAAACTCCATGTATGAAGGTTGAATGCATAGGCACAAGGGATTTGCTAGTTTCATGGAATTCATGTTAATTTTTGCCTCAACAAAGGGATAATAAAAGCAGCATTTACAGCCCCAATGGCCTTCGCTTAGACTCTTGGTAGAGTGGAACAATGCATATGAAAATGAACATGAAGAATGGTAGTATGACGTGCTTGGTTGGTTGGAATAGCATAACAAACCAATAGAATTGGAACAAGAGGTTTACCATCATAGGTAATGAGGAAATCACAAGATCTTGTCAAAGGAAGATGACAATGATTGCAAAAACAATAACAAAAATTGAGCGTGAAATGGATAAGGAGGTTGGTGTCAAGGCATTGAATGAAAATGCTAATGCTAACAATATTAACAATGATGTTAACACTAATAATGTATAGGGAACCCGAAAGAGGTTTTATTAGAAAGGTAAAGAAGATATTCTGAAGAGTGGCATGCAAAACTAATAGTGTGTCTCTAAGTATGTTTTTGTTCCCTCTATCTATAAATTCCTTCCCATCTTCAATCCCAACAATGTTGTGTGCCTCATCGATGGCATAGAATGTAGGGACACTTGATAGGTATGGCTTGTTTAACGAGTCTAGAGATAGTGTGAGTGTTGCTCATAGCTGATCCCAAGGAACAGTTGGAGTTGATCCTGATGCTATGGTTGCATATGACCACGATCATGAGCAATTGTTGCAGAATCTTGCAATTGTGGTAGAACAAAAAGATAAAGTTTTGGTGGAGTTGTCTTGCATTTTTATTTTGAAAGATTTTCCATCTAAGTGGTATATTTAGCATGGAAGAAGTCCAATTGAATATTTAGGAAGATTTGCAAATGAAACTCGTTGTGAGGTTTTCACACCATCGCCCCATTGCAAATGTGGACCCCCTCTTTTTGCTTTAGCAGTAGGAGTAGTGAACTTAGGTAGTCCTTGTTGGTAGTAATTTTTGTTGGATTAAGCATGGAAAGGTATGTACTGAGAGGGGAGGGGTGAATCAGTACTCCAAAACACATTTATCTAACTTTCTTAACCATTCACCGAAATCATAATTTTGTATGTAATAACATAAAACATATAAAGCAAGAATTAACATGAAACACAACTCATAACATCACTATTTTGGTATCATAGAAATCCTTGTTATTAGAGGATAAAAACTGCGGTGGGGATGACACCCACAACACTTCACTACTGCACTAAAAAGTCTACTCAATTAGAGCTACAATGTTAGGTATTTCTGATAGCTTACCCTATTAAGAGTATTAACCCTATTAAGAGTCTAAAGATTGATTAAATCTACCTTGCTAAAGAATTTTACAACTCTAATCTAAAAGATGTACCCTGTTAAATGATTTACAAAACATGATCTGTTAGGATTTGCTCAGTTAACAGACTTTACAACTCTGATTACACTCTTAATCAATACATAAACTTGTATGTAAAATTTGCATCAATCGTATACTTATTAGACTCAATATGCTCAACTATTTACCTCATAATGTGCTTCTCTCACAATATCAATTCTGTACTTGGTAGATTCAACTCTGAATCACATTCACAATCTACTCTTTACTGCTCTGTTACTCGGTGGCTTCTTTTCTCATCACCTGACCTCTGCAACTTCTCCTTCACACATACACTCTCTCCTCTACTCTGATTTTCACACTCTGATCCATTTATACTCGATCCTAAAAGCGGTGGAAACAATCTAGAATCTTCCTCTTAAGTGGTGCTAGCATTGGTTACATCTCCAATGCATATATCTCATTTAATTCTTATTGGTGAATCTCACCTTGTAATCATGCAAAATCATTATGTTTAAATCTCCAATGCTCTGTCAAACAAACTCCTCGAGATTTGTAAACCATTTTCTACTCGGTGTCCCGATTCAATGTATCTATAGATTCTCCTTGTGTCAGCCTATGATGCTCAGTAATACGTTTTTCTTCTGCTCGGTAACTATATGTTCTCTCGGTTTGGTAACTATTGTAACTCGGTACTGCTCGGTGCTCGGTGCTCAGTTTTCCTTGCTCAGTGTCTACTCCTTATTGCCTTTACCGAAATTACCTTTTCCTTCATTTCTCTTTACCAACTAGCTTAATGCTTTACCAACTTGACTTTCCTTCTTTACCGAATGACTTTGACAATCAATATGACTTAATCATAACTAATGACAACAAAATAACTCTATAGGAGTATCAATCTCCCCCTTTGCCATTAGTTTGGTATCTTTGTTAAAAGCCATCAAAGGCATCAAAATTTTTGTCCTTAGCAAATTTTACAATGTAAACACTTTCGATAAAACCTTATATCTCCATTACTAATCTTTACTTATTACTCCCCCTATAGTAATAATCTCTGTACACATATCTATCCATCTCCTTTACTTCATATATATCCTCATAACTCATATATTTTCTCATTTTACCATAACACTCTATCTCTATTATCTTCTCATATACATATTTCCCCCTTTTTTAACAAAAATGCCAAAACAATAACTTACTATTTATCCGATGGAGGGATCTTGTCAAAAATAAATTTATACCTCTCTTGTGCATCCTTCAGTGATGCCTTCCATGAATCTTTTAGTGTTTGCAACACTATAATCTGTTCACTGATATCAGCTGTTAGATTGACCATGCTGTCCATAGCACTTACATCCGGTGTACTCACTAAGTATTTAGCCTTATGCACATGTTTCTACAATGACTCAATGTGTGGTATCAAAAATGTTTGTAGCTCCATGAGATCCATTCTGATTTTATTCTCCTCTTTCCTCAACTCATGTTGCACTCCCATTAAGTGCTTCAGCCTTTGATAATAGACTTTAAAAGTATCAGGCTTGGTAGATACCTTAGCTAGCTGCTCTGTTAGCTCCTTTTCAACATTTTCATCTTTAGCTTTTATATCATTTATGAAGTTGGAAATCAAACATATTTTCTGAAATAATAAAAGAATATCTTGCAACTCTTTTTCCAACTCAGGAACCAGTACAGAAAGTGTTACCTTATCAAGTGCAACCGATTGAAGTAGTTCTTCAATGACTTTATTCTCCATTTGCTTCCTATGCACTTGCATTAGATATTCAGTGGTGTCAGTCCCTAGTTTGTTAATTTGACTCACTAATTCACTTAATTGACTATAAATAGTTCCTTTCTCATTGATATCTACCTCTGGCACAATCTCTTGTAGTATTTCTATAACATTTTCTAGTACATCTAGTTTTTGCTTCTTTGCAAGCAATTTATCATGTGCGGCTTTCCTTTTGAGTAGATCTCCAAGCTCAGATAATTCCTTGGGGCTCATGGTGGAGATGTCAACCTTTGGTATAATGATAGGTTGGCTCAAATCAATTGTTTCCTTTTCATGATTCCTCTTCTTTAATTTCTTATTAGTGACTTGTGCACTCTCACCAATAGATAACTTCACATTAGAAGTTGTGGTAGTAGTAGTATCCTCGGTTTTATCATCTTTTTCTTCCTTTTTCTCTTCTGGTTTTTTTCCTTCTTTTTCTGGTTTTCTTTTTTCTTCTCTTCTTCCTTGTCCTTTTCCTTCTCCTTCACTGGTTCTTGTTCTTGTTGGGGATCAATAGTCTCGGTAGGAGTAACCGACTTTGTAGTTTCCTTTTGTTCTTCCTCCTTTTCTGGTTCGGTGGGGGCATCAGCTGGAACATCCTTAGTGACCTTTGAGATAACTTCTTCAATCTCACGAAAATTCATTATCTGTTCAATAACAAGATCTTCATCCATCAAGTTTACTTGTGCTAAATCATCAGGATTCATTCCTTCAGTCTCCTTGGCCTCGGTGGCCATTACATCTTCATCATCTTTAATATCCTCTGTTGGATCTTTGTCTATTATATCTTCTATGATGACCTCTTCTTTATCTGTAGTCAAATCAATGAGATCTAACTTACCTTGAGTTTCCTTGATTTCAGTTTGTTGGTCAGGAAAAAATATCTTTCTCCATAAGTCATCTGTCTCTGTTTGCACTTCTTCAAGCTTACTGAGCATTATCTTTAGTGCTCTACTCTTAACTAGGAATCTCTTAAAATATTCTTGTAATGCTTCCTTGATTCCTCTTGCTGATAAGTCAAGTACTATGATAGCCAAGGATCTCTCCCTCATTTGTTTTTCAAATGCCAAAGCATATTTCCATCTTGCATCTATTTTCTAATATAACTCATTTGATATTTGGGTGGCTATCTCTACTAAAGTAGTTCTAAACTTATGTAGTGTAAACACAATAGCTTCTTCAATTTTCTCTTTTTCCTCATCATTCTTATTCTCATATTTAAGTTGTTTTAATCCTGAATAACCTCCATATTTCTTGAGTATCTTGAGAGACTCATCAAGGTTTCTCAGTTTAGTTGACTAGTTATGTACAACCTTGAATTGTGAAACATCTTTAGATTCAGTTTCACTATCTTCTTGCAATCTCAACTTTCTTCTGGGTCTCCCAGTAGTCTTCTCTCTAATGTAGGTTTTAGGCTTCGATGGTTTTATCTTTTCTTTCTTCTTCCCTCTCGGTGTGGAGGAAGACCTTGTCAATGGTCTTACACCGATTGGACTAGGGTCTCATTCATCCTTAGTTTCTTCCCTTTGATCTCCGAAGGACCAGCTTCATCTTCTTCAATAGCAATACCCAAATTCTCTAATAAACTACTAATCATTCTACTATTTTTCCTTAAGGTTTTAGGTATCAATATACCTAGTTTGATTTTATCCTTTACTTCTTCATATCTGCCATACCGAGTGGCTTTCTTATCAAATGGTTTCTCTAATAATCCTTTAATTTGTATTGATGTTGCATCAATATCCATTTCATAACCCATAGGTGGTAACCAAATGGTTCTTGGCTCCACAGCTCTTACTATACCAGTGTCGGTATCCACTTCAAAACATATGTCATCCATGTATTTTTCCACTAACTGGGGTGGAATTCTAAACTTCTTATCCATCTTAGATTGAAATTTTACAAAATAATTATTCATAATCATGTCAAAGTTATCTTTTAATCTTTGAATAAACTCATTTATTTGATAGATTATTGGTTTGTCTACATTCCAAACTACACAGATTGATGGACAGAAGTTCTAAAAGTAGAAAAATATGCATGTACCAGTAGTGAACCGAGCTTCAAAGTGTTTGTCTTTTTCTTCTTGATTGTAATCATATTGTCATCTAACTGCTTCAATAAGATCTCACAAAGATCTATCTTCATATCTTTCTTCACAATTTTGTAAGCTATATCAACAGCTCCACATGGTACACTGTCTACCCGAGATGACTAGAATACTCGAAAGGATATTATGTTGCATGCGAATCTTAACTCAGGATCATCAACAGTAGATAACTTCAGACCTCTTGTTGATGTCAGTTTTGTACCACTACATAACATATAGCAATTGAATACTTGATACAGCGTACCAAACACTCAACCCTCTCTTGAAAAGTATATACTCATGAAGAATATGAGAATACTCCAAGGTTCCTTACACCTGTGGATACTAACTCAGTTATATTAATGTGATTGGCTGGTTAATCACCTAGGCGGGCTTACGTTGTTCACTTGAGGATGTCAAATTCTCGCTATGATGAGATTTAGCTTTGCAATGTATACTCAAATTTATATCACTTCCAACTTTGCTCTTCAAACTTCAACTACTAAACTACTTCTTTCTTTACTACTACTCCTATAGAATGGAAAGATTGGCAAATGGACGGGGATCAACCTAATGAAAGTTTGCCAGCGGCGTTACCTCCATAGATGCAATGATTCAAGGGGAATGAGACTAGATTACCACACAAGGCTCCTTAACAAGCCGCTAAGATGCTAGTGGCCTAGTATATAGATCCCTATCAAACATTTACCAATATCACCCTACAACTAGCCATCTACTTCTATTCTAACAACATGAAATGAAATCCTACTTTAATTTGAGAGATGAGAAGAACCATGCAATACTCCAAAATGATCATGTATATCCACCATGCAAACCACAACAATGAATAGAGAACAATTTTGATAGTACTTTGGCAACAATTCTCCAACATAACTCCCCCTTACAAATGAGAACAAATGGCCTTATATAGAGGCTCAAAATTACAACGAGTGGCCAAGATTGAGGGGAAAAATCAAGGGCCAAGATTAAACCTTACAAACCCTAATTAGGGTTACCATATTTCAACCAATTACATGAGGGCACCAACTTTGTGGGCCAATGAGAAAATTACAATAATCTGTCAACCAATGAGAACATGGGACACTTGGCATGATTTGATTGCATGCACATGAAATTGCCACTTCATCAACCTTATCTTATAAATTTATTTAATCCTTGAGATGAGGTGAAGCCTTGGATGCTTGAGCTCGTCCTTAGAAACTTTCTCATCACCACTTGAACTTGCTTGTACCTGATGTCTTGACCTTGAAAGGGTGAGGTCTCCATGCACTTGGGGTAATCTTGCCTTGGCCTCGGTGGCTTGCCTGGATGTGAACCTCTTTGCAATTTGAGAGCCTTGCTCTTGGCCACCGCCTTGAAATTAAACTTGACCCCATCAACCTATCTTCCTGCTTTCCACCTTCATTATTCTTGCCTTCCTTAACCTTCATGGCCTTCATGGTCCTCTCCAACCTTCCCACTTGAATTTGACTTACATGCACCCCCCTCTGCTTCAATACCCTTGGGTTCTGGGGCACCTGCCCTGGCCATACCTCCTTGATTGTTCCACAATCCACCCATTACTTGATTCAAAGTAATCGTTAAGTTCATCAATTGCCTCCTAGCTAATGTTTTCCTCTTTTGCTAACCCTTGAATTCCTTTAACTGTCCGAATGGCCACAACCATAGTGGTGCAGTGCATCTCCCCAAATCTGGATTCGGTTCAACTAGCATAGCATCACCAACAACTGTGCAACCACATAGAAGAGGTAGGACCCCATGTAGAATTGCCATAGAGGACTGGCCTTCTTTCAACCTATCTCTCAATTGTATCATGTCAATGGTACCAATGTTAGTGTCTCGGACTCGCTTCAATTTCGAGAAGAAAGTGGTCTTGGGCATCATATCTTCCTTGTCTGCTATTTTGGTATTAGTTCCCTTTGGGTTCTTGCTTGCACTAGCATCCGCCATGGAGTGGTTCATGCAAGCAAGAAGGGAAAGAATCCAATCAAGACAATCGAGAAATCTGCTTAATAAGCCAACCTTCTCTCAATCTTGAAACTTATCTCCGACACCCAAATGAACAACACCAAAGAAACGATAACAATTAAAGAAAATAAGCTAAAAGAAACCACCAAATTCTGCAAATTTTAACTCGAAAATGGCAGGGTTTGGACAAAAATCAATAGCTCTCTCATCAAATCTTCAAACTCCTCTTTATCAACATGTCATGTCCTCAAAATCATGGCCTTGTCCCTTTGCCAAAATTGAGATCTTCTGAAATTTCATGGCCTTTTCTTATCAAATGGCAGCCTCTTCTCTGTCAAAATCTGTGGTTCTCTACCAAAATTCTGCTCTCCCAAAGTCAGATCTACACCCTTCTTATCAAATCTGAATTGCCTCTTGCAAATCTGATGGCAGGTCTCTCCTTTCAATTTCGCTCTGCCCTCCAGTACCAGATCTCAGCACCCTAATGTCTTGAGATTTCGCTGGTCTTCTATGTTTGCTGTCTTTATATCAGATCTCTGCTCCTTTATAAACTCGGATCTGCCCTTTACAAATTTCGCTCCTCACCAATCTGCCCGTGCTCTCTCTTGACAGCACTGTTCTTTTATTCAATGTTGATGGCCCTTTGCAATGCCAGGTCCTGAGAATTTCGTATCTGCCCCTGGCAAGCCCTGCTCCCTTCCAATTTCGCTGGTTGAAGATGGAGTTCGCTCTGCTCCTCATGTATTTCGCTGCCTCTGCTCTACTCTAAAACAAATTCGCTGCTTCCCCTTCAGGTCTCGCTGCTTGGAATGGAAGATGGGATGAGGAGAGAAGTGGGGAGCGCCCTCTCCTATATACCAAACGCCAAGAGCCTCCACAAGAGGGCCGACCCTAGCACAAAAGAAACAAAACCGAAATTAAATGCTAAATAAAAGAGCCGACCTGGCATCAAGAACGAAATTTTAATTAAAACTCTATCACTTAAGCTTTAAATTTTCGAAATTAATCATGGGGGAACAGGCCACGCCATCTTTAAGGGGCCCTAATTCATTTATCTATGTCATGCACCATAAACTAAGGGGCCCTAATCTCAACTTTGATGCCAAATCTGTGAAATACAAAGCAGATTTTAAATGTATTAGCCCAGATTTCAATTTTTTCAATGCAAACTTTAATGTCATGCGCCCAGATTTTCATTTTATTAGCCCAATTTTAATGCTTCAATGCAGATTTTGAAAATTAATGCTCAAATTAGATCCATTTGCCCAAATTTTGTTATTATTTAACCCAGATTTTAATTCTCAAGGCCCAATTTTCATATTAGCGCCCGGATTTTTAAATTTCGAAGGTCAAATTTATATATTTCCAATGCAGATTTTTACTATTAAGCACCCAGATTTTCAAATTTATGAGCCTAGATTTCAATCTCATTGCCCAATTTTTACTTATGATACCCAAATTTGAAATTAAAACCCCAAATTTTTATTTATTGCCAAGATTTAAAGTGTTTGATCTAAATTTTTGAAATGTCTTGGCAATGTTTTCAAATTTAGTAAAGAAAAGCTCAATTTCGTTTCACACTTCTTCAAGGATCAAAACAAAATCAAAATCGAAAATCACCAGCCCCTAAATACATCAATAATTTTCAAAATCGGCCATCTAGCATCAAGTCCAACAAAATCGTTAAGTCATGGGCATCGTGATCTGGAAAAAGGCCAAGCCTAGTTCGAAAATGGGGGTCCCCAAATTTTTTGGGGCGATGATGTGAAAACCTCACAACACCTCTTTCGTCCCATTTAGCTTGAGTAAGCTCACAAAGTTTATTCTTGTCTGTTTGCTTGTGTGCTCTCGGTCTATCACCGATCGGATATCCAGTAACAATGTGTAGTACATCTTTTGTTATTTTAACAGGTGCTTCGAGCCACATGAACTGATCATGTACTCGGCTCAAAACAATTCTCATCCATTCCTACTTGAATACTGTCGGTACATGCATAGCATGAACCAAACCATTGGTCTCCAAATGTGTATGATCATCCTTCAACTTTCCATTAACACGTAGGTTCCGATATGTTGTGTCGATCTCCGCTTGACAAATGTCTTCAATTTTGCAATGTATGAAGGCACAAACATCTTCAATAAGGATAACTCTCGGTGGGATCGAAGATAGGGCTCCAGATTTATCAATTTCAGCTGCTACGGCTAGTGGTAGCTTATACTTTGGATTGACAAGATCAATCTTCTCCACAACAACAGGTTTTTGTACTTTGGGTGCCATTGATTCATAGAAATAATCTCTTGACTGGTAGGGTTTTGATTTAATAACAACTCGGTAGCTCTTTCACAGCTCGGGGAACACCGATAATACCTTGAATGTGTTTGACAGTGCTTAGATTTTCTTGAATGATTGCTCGGATGCTCTTGGTAGTCTCATATCTGCACAGTGCTTCAAACGCTCTCGAAAATGTAAGGTGAAAATGAAATAACAAGTGGTCTATTTATAGTTTTTCCTCGATTAGGGTTTCCAAGGGTTACAGTTTTAGCATTAAATGCTCTCTACCGACTCCCTTTTCACCGATGCACTTTCCTTTCACCGAATGGAACAAAATAACATATACTCTTACCGATCAAAATATGAAATGTCAACTTCACAAAATATATCCAAATGCATCTTAATATGCTAATATGAATCTTTGCACAATTGTTAGGAACCGATTTTAGAGAGAATTTTAGTTATTAGCTCCTACTCATACCTTTGACCGATTAGGTGAAGATAGGTGCACCCGATCCAGAGGATGTGGTGCCATCAGTTGTTCCAAGTTCAGTTCCATCATCTTGAGACTTCCTTCTCCATGTTTTATTCATCTGATCTCTCATCTCATTAATATTAACTTGAGCAGTCTCACTCGGTTGTTCCTCGGTTGGGGCTTTTCCTCGGTACCTACAGTCTTTGGCTAGGTGACCGACCTTGTGACAATGAAAACAAGTTGTTAACAATGAATAGCTATGATTAGATAATTTTATATTAATATTCTATATTAATATATATATACTTGATAATATTACATATTTATGTATATCTAATATTATCAATATACTTATATATATATATATATATATATATATATATATATATATATATTTAATAATATAACTAAGCCTTATATATATATATCGATCTGCACTATTGATGTGATATGATATTATCATATCAATAATACATATTGTTAATATGTATTATTGATACGATAATACATACCAATTAATATCGACTGCTATACCAAGTACCGACTATGATATATATCGAATGTCATACCGACTGTAATACATATCGGATGCCATATCGACTGTTATGCATATCGGCCACCATACCGACTGTTATATATATATATCGGATATCGTATGCAATATGTTATATTATTGTTAATTCATATAACATACTGCACGGTATACATATCTTACAATATGTATATCGTGCAGTATGTTACCCGTGGCTTATATAATACAAAAACATACGATACTGCACTTTACATATATCGTAGTTACAATATATGTAAAGTGCAGTCTTTAATATTCGATTATCGGTAAAGGTAATTTGTTATGAAAGGGCATCGGTATTGAAGGGACGTGACTCATTTATGAGTCACGTCTCCTTCTATGTGCAAAGTCATATATATATTGATAAATATTTTTGTATTTGAGATGAATTATATACAGCAGGTCTGAATAAGGATTATCATATACAAAATCAAGAAAAATAATAATATAAAACTAAAGTTTATTGTAATTTCACATGGTATCAGAGCTAGGTTCTGAAATTTAAAGAAATTTAATAAACTTAAGATATTATAAAATGGCAAACATGATCAGATTTGAGGACAGACTTGCAGGGGCTGATAACTTCCAATCATGGAAGATAAGAATCATAATGCTGCTAAAAGAGAATAAAGTTGAAACTTTTATTAAACCAGACAAGGTTAAGCCAGAAGCGGAACCCGATCTATCAAATTGGAATGAAGGGAACGACAAAGCCATGAAGATAATTATCGATGGGGTCAGAGATCATATTGTACCAATCCTATCCAAATATGATAAGGCATATGAGATGTACAAGGCATTGGAGAAAACATATGAAATAAATAATGCTAGCAAGAAACTAGCTTTGAAAAGAGAAATGAACCAGATTAGTATGAATAAGAATGAGAAAATAAATGCATACTTTCTAAGGGTATCAGCATTAAGAGATCAACTTTCACTACTAGGCCATGAAATTGATGGAAAGGAACTAGCCTTAATTGCTCTAGATGGACTACCTGAATCTTGGGAAACCTTTGTTGCTGGTATAAGTGCTAGATCCAAGTTTCCAAAATTTGATCGATTAAGAACAGATTGTCTTCAAGAAGAATCAAGGTTAGATAAAAGAGGATTAAAGAAAAAGATCAATGATGAAGAAAATCATGCACTAAATGTAAATACTCACAAGAAGAAGAAATTCAAACATTTCAGAAAGAAGAAATTCAATACGGAGTATCCCAAAAGAGACCTATCTCATGTTAAATGCTTTAGGTGTGACAAACCTGGACATGTTGTAACAAATTGTCCTTACAAGAATCATCAAGCCTCTTTTACCAAATCCAAGAAGAAGCCCAATGAAGAAATCAAGAAGGAGCAATTTGTACTCTACTCTGCACTCTCAAATCAAGTTCCAAACAAGAACATTTGGGTTATTGATAGCGGTTCCTCACGTCACATTACAGGGTTCAAAGAACTACTAGAAACTATGTCAGAAGAATCGGATGAAGAGGTAACCATTGGAGATGACTCCTCTTATCCAGTAAGAGGCATTGGGACATGCACAATCAAACTAAAGACCGGTATCTCAATTCAACTCACAGGAGTCCTATTTGTCCCAGGAATCAAGAGAAACCTTTTATCCATATCGCCACTTGAAGATAATGGGTATAGAATAACTTTCATGGATGGCAAAGTAAAAGCATGGCCTAAAGGTTTAACCTTCAAACAAGCTAATACCATAGGAAGAAGACAAGGGTGCTTATATGAATTAAATACTGATATAAATCAAGTCTTAGTAAATGACATTTCAAATTTAAATGAAGTATGGCATAGAAGATTAGGACATTTAAATTATAAAACTTTATCTTCTATGGAAAATTTGGTTAATGGATTACCAAAACTTAAACAATATCATTCTGGTGCATGTAAAGGGTGTGCACTAGGCAAAAACACAAAAGGAACATTTCAAATTAGTGTAAGCAGAACTAATGAGGTTTTAGAATTGATACATTCAGATTTATGTGGACCCATGTCTGTTTCTTCAATAGGAGGCTGCAAATACTATATAATCTTTGTTGATGACTTCTCACGAAAGACCTGGATTTACTTCCTTAAGTACAAAGAATCTGAGGGAGTACTAAGTAAGTTTAAAGACTTCAAATCTATTACTGAAAATCTATCTGGAAAGAAAATTAAAATTTTGAGAACAGACAATGGAAAAGAATACACATCTGAAATATTCAAACAATTTTGTAAAGAGGCTGAGATAAAGAGGGAGTACACCATACCTTATAATCCACAACAAAATGGGGTAGCTGAAAGAAAGAATAGAACTATTATTGAGGCCACCAAAGCAATGCTTCTTGATCAAAACCTTGATACCTCTCTTTGGGCAGAAGCATCAAATACAGCCGTATACATACAAAATAGATGTCCACACTCACACATTGAAAATAAAACTCCTCAAGAAGCATTCACAGGGACAAAGCCTGATATAAGTAATCTTCGAATATTTGGATGTCCAGTCTACATTCATGTTCCTAAGGAAAAGAGAACAAAGTTAGAACCGTCTGGGAAGAAAGGTATCTTTGTAGGATATAGTGAAACCTCAAAAGCATATCGTATTTATATACCTGGGCAGAACCTTGTTGAATTAAGTAGAGATGTAATATTTGAGGAAGATACAGCTTGCTCTAAAAGTATAAATTCACAAGAGCAAGAGACTTTTGTTCCATCAAAAGAAAACACTTCACAGGAAACTCAAAAGGAGGACTCTGAGGAAGAAGAAAATGATGAAAATCTATCCACACTAGAAAATCCTAAGAAGAGACCACTTTGGGCCACTAAACTCTTAGAAGAAGGAAAGACTCTTGGTGCTCCTCCAGGAACAGTCAGAGAAAGAAAAAGGCCTTCCATATTATCCAGCTATGCAGCACTCATGAGTGAACTCTCTAACTTAGAACCTACAAATGTATCTGATGCAATTCAACAACAAGTATGGAAGGATGCAATGATAGAAGAATATCAATCTATCATAAAGAATGATGTGTGGGATATTGTACCAAGACCAAAATCAAAATCTGTGGTATCATCTAAATGGTTATTCAAAATCAAACATGCAGCTGATGGTAGCATTGAAAAGTACAAAGCAAGATTTGTAGCAAGAGGCTTCTCTCAAAAGGAAGGGATTGACTATGAAGAAACATTTGCTCCTGTTGCACGTTACACATCTATTAGAACAGTTCTAGCCATTGCAGCTGCCAAAGGTTGGAAAGTTCATCAAATGGATGTTAAAACAGCCTTCTTAAATGGAAGTATTGAAGAAGAGGTATACTTAGAACAACCTGAAGGATTTGAGATTCATGATCCTAAAACACATGTATGTAAGTTGAAGAAAGCATTATATGGACTTAAACAAGCCCCCAGAGCTTGGTATGCTAGAATAGACAGCTATCTAACAAAGTTAGGATTTTCCAAAAATGATGCTGATCCAAATCTATACTTCAAGGTAAACAAAGGTGATATGTTGATAATCATATTATATGTTGATGATTTACTGATTACAGGGGAAGACTATTTGATTCAACAATGTAAGAAAGACTTAGCCAAAGAATTTGATATGAAGGACTTAGGTCTTCTACACTACTTTCTTGGTCTAGAAGTTTGGCAGAAATCAGACTGTATTATTTTGAATCAAGGCAAATATACCCTTGATATCTTGAAGAGATTTGGCATGTTGAATTGTAGACCCATGTCTTCACCCATGGAAATAAATTTTCATAAACTAAAGGAAGCAACATCAGAATCTCCTTCTGCAGATATCTCTTTATACAGACAATTAATAGGATCTCTAATGTTCTTAGGGAATACCAGACCTGACATTTGTTTCTCAGTAAACACATTAAGTCAGTTCATGTGTGATCCCAAAGAAATTCACTTTACTGCTGCTACACATGTATTGAGATATCTTCAAGGTACATTAAACTATGGACTCAAGTATGATAGGACAGAATTAAACCTTCATGGGTTCACTGATTCAGATTGGGCTGGAAGTGTGATTGATCGTAAAAGTACCTCAGGATGTTGTTTTAGCTTGGGATCAGCTATGGTGTCTTGGATCAGTAGAAAACAATCTTCAGTAGCTCAAAGCTCTACAGAGGCAGAGTACATTGCAGCTTCAATGGCAGCTAAAGAAGCAGTATGGCTTAGGAAACTACTCAGTGGACTATTTGATAAAACTCTACCACCAACTACTATCTTCTGTGACAATCAAAGCTGTATCAAGTTATCAGTAAATCCTGTATTTCATGATAGATCAAAGCACATTGAGATTCCTTATCACTATGTTCGTGATATGGCAGAAAGAAAGGTACTCCAGTTGGAATATGTTTGTACAGGAAATCAAACTGCTGATATTCTCACCAAAGCTCTTCCAAAGGTGAAAGTTGATCACTTTAGGAAAACTCTTGGTATGATTGTAATATGATTTTATATATAATATATAAATGTTATTTTATGGGCTCATCCATCCTGTGGACATTTCTAGAGGTGACGACTTCTTAGATAATGAACACTTGTATTTGATTACGAGATGACGATCTTGTAATGTGGTGTTGTTATGGTAAACAGATTATCTGTTAGTGCACATACCATAATAAGGTTATATAAAATATGATATAATGTTATATTTAATATATCCTTGTATCACTATTACTGTGATACAAAATAGGTATCAGTTGTTGATTCCTCATATCGTTGTGATATGGAAATAGGTATCAGTTGTTGATTCCTCATATCGTTGTGATATGGAAATAGGTATCAGTTGTTGATTCCTCATATCCTTAGGATATGGAAACTAGGTGTCACAATGCATGGTGATTCCTCATATCTTTAGGATATGGAAACTAGGTGTCACAATGCATGGTGATTCCTCATATCTTTAGGATATGGAAACTAGGTGTCACAATGCATGGTGATTCCTCATATCTTTATGATATGGAAACTAGGTGTCACAATGAATGGTGATTCCTCATTTCAAATGAAAATATGATGCTAACATAAAGTGAAAATTATCTTATCTAGCTAAGAGGGAGTGTTAACAATGAATAGCTATGATTAGATAATTTTATATTAATATTCTATATTAATATATATATACTTGATAATATTACATATTTATGTATATCTAATATTATCAATATACTTATATATATATATATATATATATATATATATATATATATATTTAATAATATAACTAAGCCTTATATATATATATCGATCTGCACTATTGATGTGATATGATATTATCATATCAATAATACATATTGTTAATATGTATTATTGATACGATAATACATACCAATTAATATCGACTGCTATACCAAGTACCGACTATGATATATATCGAATGTCATACCGACTGTAATACATATCGGATGCCATATCGACTGTTATGCATATCGGCCACCATACCGACTGTTATATATATATATATCGGATATCGTATGCAATATGTTATATTATTGTTAATTCATATAACATACTGCACGGTATACATATCTTACAATATGTATATCGTGCAGTATGTTACCCGTGGCTTATATAATACAAAAACATACGATACTGCACTTTACATATATCGTAGTTACAATATATGTAAAGTGCAGTCTTTAATATTCGATTATCGGTAAAGGTAATTTGTTATGAAAGGGCATCGGTATTGAAGGGACGTGACTCTCCTTCTATGTGCAAAGTCATATATATATTGATAAATATTTTTGTATTTGAGATGAATTATATACAGCAGGTCTGAATAAGGATTATCATATACAAAATCAAGAAAAATAATAATATAAAACTAAAGTTTATTGTAATTTCACACAAGTCATTCCAGAATTTCTCCATGATCTTCTATTGTTCCTTCCATGCATCAACATGCAATTTGCAACAATGTGACCAAATCTCCCACATGCAGTACATGTAATTCTTGTATTATAGTCTCGTGGTATAGTTGATCCTTGTCGGTTGTTTGCAGTATTTTGTCAATTAGGTACCCATTTCTCATTCTTTCTTTGTGACCTGCACTCTTTAAACTTGTGACCATATTTGTTGCAATTATTGCAATAGCCATTGAATCTTGGCTTCCTTGTATTGTTAGCAATCCTTGATCTACACTCAAATGCCTTGTGACCATACTTATTGCAATTGTAACAATAACCATTAAACTTAGGAATGCTTGGTGGATTATCTCATTTGCTCCTGCGGACATTAGTTGTATTACCTGGTTTTCCACAATGATTTCCTTCTCGATGGTGTTGTTTGCATTAAATCCAAGTCCAGAAGTATCTCTCGATTGTCTCTGACCTCTTAGTTTTTCATCCAATATCCTCAATGTTTCTTCATTCCTTTTCAAGACTTCATTAGCATCCTTTTCAGATTTCAGTTCATTCTTCAAATGTTCATTTTGTGATCTCAATTCAGCAATCTCTCCAACTTTCCTTGCAACTTCCTGATTTGCACCGACTAGTTGATCTGTCAAGTTGTGAATTTGTGTCAATCTTAGTATTTCCCCATCTTTCTCATTCAGCCTTGCATTCATTTCACTTCTCTCATCTTCAACCATTCTTTTGTCATCTTCAGCTTTTCTCTTTTGTTCTAGGACTTCACACATCCTTACTGATTGGGCTTCTTGTTCTCTTTTCAGTGTTTTTACCTGATCAATTAGGTTTATGTTCTTTTCAGTCAGTTCTG
The DNA here is from genome assembly GCA_027943335.1 of Chamaecyparis obtusa. Lineage (NCBI taxonomy): Eukaryota > Viridiplantae > Streptophyta > Pinopsida > Cupressales > Cupressaceae > Chamaecyparis > Chamaecyparis obtusa. The sequence goes on from BSBK01000594.1 coordinate 993,900, forward strand.
ATATTGTAGCGTCAGATTCATTAGACATACTTCCATCTGATAGTTCTTCAAGTTCTTCAACCTGATCTTGTGTATCTTTCAATTGATGTGCTAGCTCCTTTCTCTTGTTGAGTGAATGCTTCAGCTTCTTCCTAAATTCATCAGTTTCTTCCTAAATTCATCAATCTGGTCATTAGCCATCCTCAATTCCATGTTCATGTTGTCAATCACCTTTTCATACCTATAACTGTCCATCTCTTCAGATATTTCCTCTCAAGTGGTTAAACTTCTGAATAAGAGACTTAGGTCTGATACCAATTGTTGGATTAAGTATGGAAAGGTAAGTACTGAGAGGGGAGGGGTGAATTAGTACTCCAAAACATTTTTTATCTAACTTTCTTAACCATTCACCGAAATCATAACTTTGCATGTAATAACATAAAACATATAAAGCATTAACATGAAACACAACTCATAGCACTATTAATTTGGTATCGCGAAAATCCGTGTTAGAGGATAAAAACTACGATCGGGATGATACCCACAACACTTCACTACTGCAATAAAAAGTCTGCTCGGTTAGAGCTACAATGTTAGCTATTTCTGATAGCTTACCTTGTTAAGAGTATTAACCCTATTAAGAGTCTAAAGACTGATTAAGTCTACCTTACTAAAGGATTTTACAACTCTAATCTAAAAGTTGTACCCTGTTAAAAGATTTACAAAATAAAATTTGTTAGGATCTGCTCGATTAAGAGACTTTACAATTCTGATTACACTCTTAATCAGTACATAAACTTGTCTGTAAAACTTGCATCAATCTTATGCTTATCAGACTCAATATGCCCAATAATTGTTTACCTCATAATGTGCTTCTCTCACAATATCAATTATGTACTCGGAAGATTCAACTCTGAATCACATTCACAATCTTTTCTTTACTACTCTATTACTCAGTGGCTTCTTTTCTCATCACTTGATCTCTGCAACTTCTCCTTTGCACATACACTCTCTCATCTACTTTGATTTTCACGCTTTGATCCATTTATACTCAATTCTAGAAGCAGTGGAAACAATCTATTATCTTCTCCTTAAGCGGTGCTAGCATTGGTTACTTCTCCAATGCATATATCTCATTTAATTCTTATTGGTGAATCTCACCTTGTAATCATGCAAAATCATTATGTTTAAATTTCCAATGCTCTGTCAAACAAACTCTTCGAGATTTGTAAACCGTTTTTTGTTCGGTGTCTAGATTCAATGTATCTATAGATTCTCCATGTGTCGATCTGTGATGCTCAGTAATACATTTTTTTTCTGCTCAATGACTGTATGTTCTCTCGGTTCAGTAACTGTTGTAACTCGGTATTGCTCAGTGCTCGGTGCTCGGTTTGCCTTGCTCGGTGTCTACTCCTTATTGCCTTTACCAAAATTACCTTTTCCTTCATTTCTTTTTACTGACTAGTTTAATGCTTTACCGACTTGACTTTCTTTCTTTACTGAATGACTTTGACAATCAATATGACTTAATCATAACTAATGACAACAAAATAACTCTATAGGAGTATCAATTTTCAAGTCTCCAAGTCCAAGAGATGAGTTTGAGCAACTTTGGCTCACTGGGTAGTAAAGTCAGTCATGGGGTGTGAGCGAGAGCTTGGCTAAGCTAGTCAAGGAGGTGAGATTGAAATCAAGGGATTTGTGATGAAACAAGCTACTGAGCTCTATTGAAAATCCTTGTTCCAGTTTCAATTTTATTTTACAAGGTCAGGAAAGGTTGTGGGAGATAACACTAATGGAGGCATATTGAATCCTAAAATATTGTTGTCTAGAATTTTTTAGAAACTCCCAAAATCTAAAATCTTTATTATAACTCCTATGAACCTGTAACCACTCTCAAGCATCCTAACAATATTTATATAAAATATAACTTAAAGTATAAGTTAGGTAACTTATACTTAAATGTTATATTTTATATAAATCATTTCATCCTCTGAGCTCAAGAAATTGAAGTGACAAGTTGGAAATTTTAACTTGCAAATTCAAGGTCGAAAATCTCAACATCTTGGGATTTTTGCCCAAGAAAAATGCCAACTTTTCAAGATTTCCGCCATGATGGTCTTTGGGCGGAATCTCTCCAAACATGGGATTTCCAAATCCCAAGAACTCAAAATCTCTGCCCTAAAGAGATTAACCAAAATTGCTGAAAGAGCCAAGTTGAAGTTTGATAAAAAGGGAAGGAAAAGAGGATGAAATCAGCCCAAATATTTGTTCTCCAAGTATTTGGGCTGATTTCATCCTCTTTTCCTTCCCTTTTCAGAATTGAAATGTGCTTAAAAAAAGAAATCTGGAAAGAAATTTTTTTTAAAAAATCAGACCTTAGGAAAAGCAAAATTCTTGATCAAGTAGAGGAAAAGGTTGATTTAAAGTTGATCCAGATGCAATTTCATGTAAGCTTTCAGATTTCCTTAATGTTTATACTCACCATTTTGTGAGCTTAATGTAATTTTCCTTTGTTTTGTAGGGTGATTGTTGAAGGAGAGGCTTGGAGAGCAAAAGGTGGTAGCAAGGTTAGGCTCAAAACTTCAAATGAGGAGGTTCAAAATCAGATTATCAAAATGCAAATTCAAAGATCAAGATCAAGATGCAGTTCAAGAAAGCAAAGAATAAGGAGAGAAAAAAATCAAAGCCTTCAAGTGAAAGAAAATCATCACCAACTTGAATTTCCACCAGAAATCCAAGTTCGATTTGAAAGATCTAAGTGCATGAAGAATCCATCACCAAGAAGATCATAGCCAAGAAAATCAATATTTCCAAAACCAACAAGTGGAATGAGAAGATTTCCAAATGAAAGATGGAGAAAATTTGAGAATGAAGCAATTTGGGAATATTCCATCACAATTGAAGGCTTGATAATGTTGAGTATCAAGAGATATTTTCTCATCACCAAAGAATTGATCAAGTCTATGAGATAAGGGCCGAGGTGGTGCCCACTTGCCTTCGACCAATCAAAAGGCTCTAGTTACACGTATTCAAGCACATCCAATCATATTATGCCAAATGTACATGTGAAAGGCATCTAGTACCTCTACCTAATCTATTTTCTCATTGGTTCTCAAAGGCATTGTAATTTTCTTATTGGCCCACAGGGTGGTGCCTTCATGTAATTAGATAATAAGGGTGGAAACCCTAATTAGGGTTTGTAATGGGTAAATCTTGGCCCTTGATCTTGAATTAATCTTGGCCCTTCATTGTAGTTTAACAACTATAAAAGGCAAGGACTTCTCATTTGTAACTCAATAGATTAAGATTAGAAGTAGGGTAGGAGAGGAGACTTGTTGAAATTGTTGTCATAATGCTACCAAAGTAATTGTTGATTCATTTTTGGTCTTCGTGGTGGATTACTTGTGTTGCTTTAAAGTATTGCATGGTTTCTAAATTTCATCATTTAGAATAGGATTTCATTTCATGTTGATTAGTAGTGTTTAGTTGGATGGAAGATATTTTGGATGTTCCTTTGGAGAGCTCGCTTAGACCAAACCACTAGCTTCTTGTTGATTATAAGTTTGCCTTGCATGGTCGAATGGCATATTTATGAACTTAACTTTGATTAAGGCTTTGCACATTGATATGCATCGATAGATGGTGTTAATGGAATGGGGGTAGTTCGAACATCTTACATTTAGCTTAGGAGATTGCACTAGCTTGGTTGATGTCAATGGCTAAACTAAGTCTAGTAGAGTCACAAACACGTCTACAGTTTCTTGCATTCTAGGAGTAGATTAGATTCTCTAAACCCTTTCCTTTGAAGTCGTTAGGTTTGAAGAAGTTAAAGTCATGTTGGTATGCATTGAATGAACAACGTAAGTCCCTTTGTGATAATCAGCATATCACATCATAAAACTAAGTGAAAGTCAACAATAAAGAAGGAACCTTGAGGTTGTCTCAATTGATCACACAATCCAAACACATTGTTTAGCATATGAGCATCCTTATTCAAGAGAGGGTTGGATATTTGGTGTTTCATCTTGGAATACTAAGTATTTAGTTATGTTGTAGTGGAACAAAACTCACATCAACAAGACTGAGATTGTGTTTCCTACTATTTTCACTAGTAGTTTTGATATGGTAGGTATAGAAGAAGTTGCTAGAATGCTGAATCCTAATGGAGTAGATGGTCAATCTAAAAGGGGAATCTTGACTCCTAATGGTTCAACATTTGCACCACTACATTGCATATGGACAAAATGAATCAAGAGCTTGCAGCAATTTAATAAACATGTTCAATTTCCTTACATGAATTATATCAATCACTCGGATATAGACATATGATGACTAAAGTTTAAACCTCTTGGAACTATTTTCTTTGTCAAATTTTGGGACAATCTTGAAGTTGTTCTTGGTTTAGTCATTAGGGGGCTATTATTATATATAGTTTAATATTAGACTAATTAAGTTAAATAAGTATGTTAATTTTGTAATAACATCATTAGTTATATGGCATTTTTGCTTGCACGGTGTTGGTATTGCTTCTCAGAGATTGTTTGCTTTGGGGAGTTCCTATTTCTTTTGTCAGATGGGTCCCATGGAGGTGTCTTTCTTATGACCGGTCAACTTCTACACATGGACCTCGCTGGTTTGTGTGTTCTATTTGCAGATTGCATGACCGGACTTGACATGTGGACGTATCCACTATCTCTCTAGTTTTGTCTTGGCTACATAAAGTTTCTTTGTGCCTAACAAATAGGCTAGGGTTTGGATGGGTTGTGCATTGTTTATGCGCCTTTCATCCCTTTGGCGTAATCGAGCAGTGTACATTCTTTAAAATGCGCTCTTTGGAGGAGTTCTCTTGTTTCTAGTGGGATGCCCTCTTTTTGGACAGTATTCCTCAATGCAATAAAAACCCTCCTTGTGGTGGGGGTATGTTAGTTGGATGCTTGGATTTGTAGTCCTTATGGATTTCGTTTCCTCTTTCGTTGTAGGGTTTTCTTTAGCCTTTGGTTGTTGGACCCTACTTCTAGGTCATTGTCCTCCTTGTTTTGTAGTACAATGGCTACGTTTTTCTTGGCGCCCTCTTCCTTGTGGAAGGGTTGTCCCTGGTGTGTGTCTGCATACTGTTGGTGGTTCTTCGCATTCCAGCCCCTAGTGCTTGTCTGACTCACCTTTTTCCCTTTCTTTTGGCGGGTTGCTTTGCATGGACTCGTTGATTATTGTTGCTACCTCAGTGAGGCAACTAAGGCCTCATTGGAAGGTGTTCACTATGGTTCCTTTTGTGTTGTTGTGGTGTCCTTTGTGGAAAGTTCTCTCAATATTTGGCATATAACTTTGGCTGCAACTTGGATTGGAGTGGGGGATTTGGGTAAACTAGACGCACCTTCCATGGACTTTCTCCTTTGTTTAGGGTATTTTAAACTCCTTTTTCTCCTATGGTTGGCGGTTAGCTTCTTATTTCATGATTGGAAGAAATATGAATGGGTTTAGTGTCCTGTTAGTAAGCCAAGAAAAATTGCTAGATACTTGCAGCCTGAGTGTTTGTTTATTCCTCAGCCTGTAGGGGTTAAGTTGGTCTTTAACATTGGTACTCGGTGGTTAAGTGTTGGCACCTACTAGGAGTTGCTGGTGGTGACCCTTTTTCTGTGAGTTTGATGATGGCGTATTTGTGGGCTTCGGATGAGAGGTTTTTTGCCCTTTGGGGCTGGACTGTGGTGGTAGCTACCAAGACTTTGGCTATTTGTTTAGTCTTTTTTGTTAGACTATCCATTTTAGTTTGTATGGACAATGGTTTTCTCTTTGATGTCTAGGTGATTGCTGATAGTTTTCAAGGGCTCACCCTAGGCTTTGGTTGTTTTTGGTTAAGATTCCATGCAAATTTTGGGGTTGTGTTGCTCGCCCTTGCTGATGCCAGGTGTTGGCTGCTCTTCCCTTGGAAGTGGGTTCCTTGTTTCTAGGTTCTTCCCAGCGGGGTGACTATGGATGTGGAGCATGTCTTTTTTGAAGAAAAGTGTGTTTGGATGGCCATGGTGAGGACTTGGCCCATTGTGTTTCCTTCCTCTTTTGCGGTTCCTATGGAGGTGGAGGAGTCCCCTAAAGAGGTGGAGATCTGATCTGTGGAAGAGGTTGTTTGTAACACTATGTAGTCATTTCTTTATGGTGGCTGTTTGGACGTGGGTTGGAATCATGGCTGGCTTCTTAGGATGCTGATCTCTTGCTTTCCTACTCCTATTGAGGTGGACCCCTTTCCTATTGAGCTGGAAAGGAGCTTCGCAGAAGGGAGGTCGATTCCCTACCGGAGAGATGCTATTGTTAATGTTTTCCTTTCTGCTCCTATAGAGGTGGGCTCCTTTTCTATTAAGGCCCCAAAGATTACCTAATTACTAGGATAAAGGAGAGCTTTAATGAACAAATTGGTAGAATTTAGTACTAGATAAATGGAGGAGGATGTTGAAGTTTAAACACATAAATTAGGGGGCTAAAAATGTCCAATGAACAAAAAAACTCAATAGAATCTCTTCTCTGAGTTAAAGAGAAGGAAGCCATTGATGGTATCAATGTTTTCACCACAAATTGGGTCACCCTGTCTCAGCTCTTCCATTTCCACCAATGCGCACAAATTTACTTTACACCCCAAGACCTCACAAGTAAGGGTTGAGTTCTGATTGGTACACAATGCTTTCAGCCTTTCCCTCTAAGTTTTCCTTACCATACACACATCTTTCATGAATGAAAAATGCATGAGTATATGAAGTGCAGGTATACTGTCCCTACAGAAAATTGGAGGAAATTTCTGTCTTCTGACTTACTGCTCTCCAATACTTGTTTAGGCCTGCACGTACAAAATTATGGCCATGCTTTACCATGCTGGTGATTGGCTCCCAAACTCAACAATGATGAAAATACTGATACCTTAGAGAACACTAGTCTAAGAACTATAGGAACTCTGCATGGAGGAGTTTCAAGGTGTTACTCCTAACACATGAGGTGGGATCACTGGTCTCTTGTCTTCCTCGTGAACTGTACAATAATATAGCATGAAATACATTCAATCACCAACCCATCCTTTACAGTCAAAATTGTCTCTTATTTGAATTTAGCTTAACTAATTAAAAACTTCAACGAACTCATCATGTCTTGCCACCCTATTTAAGATAATATCCCCTAAGAAGAATACTACAATCCCAACGGAGAATAATGCCCACTTGGTTAATTACCACAGACTTGGGAGACATGATAGAATCCTAAGAGATATTCTAATAGATGAGCAGAAGAAGATCATTATCCTCCACTAGCTAACTGCACGCGCAAAGAATAGATAGAATTCCAAAGGCATATCCTGAGCTAAGACGGAACTTTATTAGAGGTGAAACAAAGACAAGCATTGACATCAGTGTCATGAGAGCCATGGCTAAACCTTAAAGAGACTCTCTCTATAACAAGGCACAACTGACTAGCTATGCATCCTTCCTTGTAGCCTTCCTTTATTCACTCTTCACAGGTGCATAAATTTGTGGTGCTACAAGCTTATTCTAAACAGGCACCAAATTGAAAAATATTCTGTAGATTTGTCTTGCAGGTCGGCAATGATCAAAGTGGAGTTATTCAAACAAGAAATTCTCACATTAAAATGCATTTATGCACTTTATTATCACCTAGAGATGAGAGGTTTGAGCTCACAAATGGGGATGGTGACAAAGGTATCGTTTTAAATCAAGGTATGGTAAAACAAGATGATGATATAGGGATGGGTCCTCATCACTATTGTGAATTTTCTTGGTGACTGATACACATCAACTTAATCCAAGTATTCCTGAGACAAAAAAAAAGGGTATAAATTTATAATGATCACTTCCATAGACCCAAAAAGGCATCATGGTGGATTGAATTTGTGCCAATTCTTCAAGGAAATGTCCAAAGCATAAATGGGGTGATACTAAATTTAATAGACTCACAAGATGTATTCACTTATAGTAATAGGTGTACTTCCCCTTTTATAAATTAGGGTTCTTTAAGGATTCTTTTTTAAAAAAAGTTCATCCCAAGTTGCCATAAAGAAATGGTTAGATCAAGAAGGGCTCACAATTGAGAGAGACTGAAATATATTTTTGGGCAATTGACCATAGAGTGCAAGTGCGGGAAATGAAGAAATGTTTGCAAGGACTACTTGAAATAAGGAAGGAAATTGCACATGCAGTCATCTAATCCTGATGATGATGAATGTCAACATCACATATTACCAAACATTATCAGTAAAGAACATGAAGCATCAATTATTCAAACACAAATTAAGGAACAGTGTCCATATACCTTGCAACTGCCACTAAGAAGCAGAAAGTGAAATTCATGAAGCCATCAACAATAAAGATTTGGTCAATAATAAACCATCAATCATGGGATCAGGACATCATTCTTCTCAGGATTGAGCAAGGTCTGGAATGTATTGGTGGTGAATGGCCATAGAACAACTAGTTGGTCACTAGTACCTAGTGTGATTAATATAGTTTCTACACGTAAATGATCAAAAAAGGCCATGAAACCTAATGCACATTTATTAGAATGATTCTATGAAGTTTCATAGAGATCCAAAAAGTATTTACGGGTTTTTTTTACTAAAAAATGGTGTCCAGCTGCACCAATGTCAACTTAGGGTAGTTTTAATGCAGAATTAAGTTTTGCATAATGGTACCCAGATGACTTGAAACCTGGTGGGGGTAAGAATAATTACATTCATATAATATCTATAATATTATACAATCACATTAGGGTTTGGAGGAAGAAACATAATAGGTCCACCCAAAGCAATATCCACACTAAGCCCAAGAGTGGATTGGTACCAGAGCCCTTTTGGCCCCGGTGGGCAGGCAACATGGACATCCACTAGGGTTTCCTATTAGTGGGGTGCTTGCACCTTCTTTCCCTATCTATGCCTCATCCCCCTAAAGACAAAACCCTTCATTGTAGAGTTGGAGAGGAGATTGTAAAGAGTGTTTCTTGATTGTTTTATCTAAGCCCAAGAGCGGGTTAGTATCAAAGCCCTCTTGGCCCCAAGGACATGCAACATGGACATCCCTAGGGTGGCCTACTTAGCCATCTTATAACTCCCCTCTTACTGCCTACCCTTCATACAAGATGGGTTTCAAACAGTTTCACTATCAGGCATATGCATTTTATATTCCATCATATGAATATACATATATAAGAGATAATTATCTATGTATAAGCAATATATACACCACAAGCAGTTGTAATATTATAGAGTGCTGAGAAGAACAGATCTGGAAAAGTATCAACCTGTTGCCTTCAAGCCTGGTCTGAATATTAACCACCATGTGTAATACTTGATCATATTTGCTGATGGACTTATAGAAGTTCGATCTTCCGCCTTGATTAAGATCGCTGTTCCTTAACGAATAAGGATCGCTGGAAAACGATCACTGCTGGGTAATTATCGCTGTCCCTTGATCCTTAAATGCTGATCCTTAACCTTATGTGTTGCTGTTTCTGTTTGTAATCAGCCTCTCCATTATGATAGATACCACTTTCATAGTGGGGGCATGACAGTTGTATGAGTATTCTAGGCAGAGGAGTAGAATGAGCAGAATAGTACAGGAAGGGTGCAGTCCCTTCCAGAGTTGACACATAGATGAATAGAATTATAGGAGGAGAATGCAATATGTTACAGAGCTGAGGATTTGTAAACTATCATGCTCTAAGAGATCTATCACTTTAAATTTATTTTTCAGGTCATAAAGATTAATGAAGCATAAGCTTTTCATTGTTAGGATATTTACTCACATTGGGTCTCTCTGGAGTGAATCATAGCAGTGTCACATTTGCTTGCCTATATTGTGTTGTGTATTAAATTCTTTTACATTTTCAGTTGTTGTACATTGATGGTATAGGTGATTGAACATTCTACTATTGCAAGAGAATGGAATTTTTGTTGTGCGTGGTGATAGTGGATTTTTGTTGTGCATGGTGATAGAGGGCATTGTTTTCAGTTTTCACATAGCTATATATATCTGATCAATGTGAAAGATCAATTTCAGCTTTTGAAACACCTACTTATTGTTAATGTTTTGAACCAGAATAGAATAAATGCAATAAACTGAAACTCAAAACACAAAAGAACAGAGGATACAAAACTTATCCTGGGAAAACCCTCCACTTGAGGGTGAAAAACCCAGCCCACCAAAAATATCGATCCCTTATTGAGTCCCCTAAAACAAATACAAAATTGCTTGCTTATGATTGATGACTTCAAACAGTCAATCAATATGCCTGAGACACTTCCTTTACAAATTAAACACCTTGACTGTAGAATCAGAATAATCAAGTCTCTCGAAACTCACAGAACTTAATGCAAATGAAATGATTCACAGAACAAGCATGACGATCACGCACAGATTGTTTTTCACAATACAATCTATATATTTCAGCACATATACTCTCAAGTGGAGATAAAGTCTCAATACAGAATCACTGTAATGTTTTTCCACTGAACAAAGATGCAGAACCCAAGAGCTATCTTCATCTCCTACAGAGAATTTTTACAAATTACAATAAGACTAAAGCATATCTCATGGGAGGTGAAAGAACAGTTACAAAGTTCAAACCACATTCCCATTGAATCGACCATTGCTCTCCATGTTGTTACGAAGCTTAAAACGACCTCTTATAAACATGAATCGTCGTCTTCATTCATGACCCGACGGCAAAATAAAATATGAACTGTCGAACCATAAATTCATTTATGGTAGAATGAACCAACATCATCCAGCTGGGATCACGTCACTCAATAAACATGAGCCACCTCTACGCATATTCAATGCCATGTCACGCTAACTCAGAGGTGAGAATGGTAGAATAAAATACGACAGAAGCAGCTCCCGAACATGACCATAGATAAATACCTTGACCACGAAATGGAACGGTCCCAGCTCACTAAAGATATAGCTCTCGAACAGGATAGAGAGACGGGAACAAAAAGAATAAACCAGATTTATATTATTACAGTCCGTCATAAAAGATGAATCTCAGAGACTCATGGCAGATCATCACAGGTAGATAAACTCTCTTGCAGCTACAAAACTTCAACACTTCCGCTATGGGGATAGGTTAATCAGCCTAAGAATGCATATACACAACTTTGAGAACCATGAGAACATTTGAAGCATGAACACAATGGAATCAGCATAAAGGATGTAGATGAGATTTTACAACTGTAAAACATCAATTCACAACTAATGTAACATTGGATCAACAAAACAGGAAGTTCAAAGATCTGTATTAACCATAGCTTGAGAAAATTACAATTCAATCAAGAAGATGCAATGGAAGGTGCAAGAAAAGTTAGGCCGAGCAGCCAGGCACCGACTTGATTATGACTAGGGATAGAACATCAAGATTAAGTTGAACCCAAAAATTGATGGCATTCATGATTTCTGTAGGACCCAGAGTTTCTTAACAAATCTTGTGATCATCACGACGCAATCTAATGATTCATGTGTAGAGTCAGAAATTGCATACTTTTCCACTTTCGATTGCACACTCATTTTATTGTCCGCAAACCTAGTATATGTTGACATATATAAGTTGTCATTGGTTAAGTTAGAGGCAAACATCAGTCCCACCAGAGCACCGGTAGACAAATCTATCACCGGGACTCTTTAGTATGCACCAATAGACCAAACAAAGTATTTCCAACTGGTCTTATAAGACATACAAGGAATGTATGACCAACCAGGTATAAGTTTAATACCGGTTGACTGTATGATAATCCAAAACGGATTATGTGGAGTTGTCTCAGTCAAAATCGGATTATACGGAGCATTCACAGTTAGAACTGGAGTTACCTTTTTAACTGGAGTTAGCTTTATTTCTACGTGGATGTTTCAAGGTAAACTCAAGATCATTTTGCAAGCTTTTTGCATGCATGATTTAAGGGTGAGTTTACAGCTTGGCGGAACTATGAGAATGTATTTTTAATAAGAATAATGTCTTATAAATACAGGTCATGGAATACACAAGAAGTGTTGTTGAATATTCAGAGCAGGAGAGATATCTTTTGAGAGAATCTACAGTCACGAAAAGTGAAAGGCAGAAAGGTTCAACAGCCAAGCAGAGCGGAAAGGGTAACAGGTATGATCTAATTAGACAAAAAGTGTCATTACAAATCATTGCTTTTATATTGTTAAACATATTCAAATCCCTCTATCAGAGTGAACCCTAACAGGTTCTTTGTACAAATCCCTTAACCGGGTAACATCTTAATTGGTGTTAAAAGTCCTTTTACAAGGCGACTCCTAACAGAGTCAAGATCCTAACAAGTCTTCTACCAAATCCCTTTACCGGGTAGCACTCTTACAAGTGCTTTGTAAAGCTTTTAACAGGGCACCTTTATTACTGTAGCAGTGAAGTTGTGGGTTCTATCCCACCATAGTTTTCTCCTTTTTACCGAGGGTTTCCACATATATATGATGTGCTGACCTGTGTATCTCTATTTTTGTTTATGAATGTTGATTATATTCTTTTGATTCTGCAAGAATACACATGCAAGGATAAATAGAGGTAGAAATTGTGTTTACTGATTCACCCCCCCCCCCCCTCTCAATAACCAGTTAAGATTATCAATTGGTATCAGAGCTTCAAGTTCTCAAATATATAAAGTTTAACCCCTTGAGGAAAGATCATGGAGGGTTATAGGCATCAGAAGCAGCTTGAGGAAGCCAATGACATCATTGCCTCTCTTGAGAATAGGCTAACAAGATCCCTTTCTAAAAGGAAGGAGTTGGCTCTGCAATTGAGTGAGAGCAATTGTGGAACTCTTTGGTCAAAGTGGATCAGATGAAGCTGAGGAGGCAGTCTCTGAGCTTATGGAAAAGAATCAGATCCTAACCGATCAGATCTCCAACCTGAAAAGGGAGCACGAAGATAATGTCCTAAGAAAGACAGAAATAATTGAGAAAAAGAGGAAAGCTGAAGATGAAAGGAACAGTGCAGTGAAATCACTGGCAGCCTCTGAGAGAGCAAGAAATCTAGCAGAAGATGCAGTAAGATAAAGTGATCTGGTCGTTCTGCAACTTCAAGAAGACATGCAAATAGTTACACAAGAAAATGCAAACATGCAAAAAAATTGGCATGATAAAGATGACGCATGCAAAAGGCTGGCAATTGAATTGTATCAACTAAAGCAATAGATAAAAGGACTCAAAGAGAGAAATGAGACACTGAGAAGATACAATGAGAGCTCAGAAAAGCTTGATGAGCAACTGAAAGCTCAAAGAAAGCACAAGGATCCCACAGGACTTGGGTTCACCGATCAAAGTAACAAGGAAACCGGTGAGTCATCTGGAGTCAAGAAAGGCAAGAAGGAAAAGAAGAAACCACTGGAACAGATGGGTAAAAAGTCCTTCAAAACTTCTAGCAATCACTGTGGTAAACCGTGTCACAAAACAAATGACTGTAGAAATGCACCAATAAAACCAATTACTACTAACAGTTATTGCAGAAACTGTTACAAGTATGGCCACAAGACTTTTGAGTGTAAGTCTCGTTCCAAAAGTGTGTCTAGTGGAAGCAGGGGAAGCTTCAAAGGTTACTGCTATGCATGCAACAAATTTGGACACAAGGCTGATGAATGCAAATCTAAAACTATGCATTCAGATCCCCACCGAGACCAATATTCCCTAAGAGGAATGTGAATCGAAGCACAACCAATTGTGCTAACTATGGCATACATAACAATAATGACTGTTGGTGTCATTCACCTAAGAATAGAAGGGTAAATCCATGGAAGGCAATCAGGATAGTCTATTACACTTGCAACAAAGTTGGACATCTGGCCAAAGATTGTAGGAACCGGCCAATGAACAAAAGAAGAGGATCGGTCAAACCGGTGAATGAGACCTTGTCTCCCAATCAAAAAGTTAACAAGGGAAAGGAGATTGAGAAAGAAGTCAAGAAGATTTGGTTCAAGAAGGAATTAAAAAGCTTCGCTAAGGAGAAGATACAAGGAAGATCATCATCTGCTAATGGTGATATCTCTTCAGCAAACTGAGCCTAAAAAGGCTTAGAGGGAACCGGTAGTCCGCCTACTGTTCCCGGTAGGACTGGTGAGAAATAAACTCACACAGTCAGTAAGTAAAACCGGAAGAAGTTATCGGTCTATCATATGAACCGGACAGGTAAGTGTTGTCATCTCAACCGAGGTATGATCAACAGGTAAATTCTTAATAACCGGTTGTTGAAGGAAAGATTAGGTAAGGTAATTAATGCTATAGCCGTTAACAAAAGTTACCGTTTGGTAATTACCGTTATACCCTAAATCTATATAAGGGAAAGATGATTACTCATTTCACTTTACTTTGCCAATTGTGATTTTTGATTTCTTATGTTTGAGTAATCTTCTCGTGCTTTGGTTTACGGTCATTGATAAGTTATCTTTGTAAGACCGATCAAGTGATTCTCTGTTTTTGTAAACCGGTCAAAAGCGATGGCATCGTCATCTTCTGTCGTCAGGTTGATCCAAGGAAACCAATTAGACCGACCCGTTTACGACATCATGTCACTGCAGAACAGGGAAAATGACATGTCAGGTGCACGATCATCAATGTCTAACGGAGTTCTAATGACCGAAGATGTAACTGCGTTCATTCACACTAAGCTAGAAGAGTTGGGTGAAACCTTCATCCAAAGCGAGTACCTCTCGCTATGCCAAGATGGAAAGCTTCAGGATAAGTATGCGAAGCTAGTGACTTTAGGATTAATCAATGGAGTCTGTTATCCAACCGTGTTTCGACTGGATTGGATAAGGCTGGTTCTAAGTCGGGTGCACGAACCAGGTTTCTGGCTAGCAAAAGGTGCATGCACACCAATCACCAAGGAGGATCTGGATAGGGTTACCGGATATAGCAACAAAGGGGAAGCTCTTACCCTCATAACCATTGCGAATGTTGTTGTCGCAAAATTAACAAAGTCGAAGTCCGACAATCGGTTGATGGCTGTCAACGATATAGAGGACGAGGGAGTTCGGTTTGCCTCTGCGGTGATAGGGTATAAAATTTATCAATCAAGCAATCTCAACAGTGTGCCGGGAGGAGCTATTCATGCCGCACACCAAATCATGCATGACAACGTGCAATATGATATTTGTGCCATGCTTCAAGGGCAGATTTTTGAAATTTTAAAGAAGCTCGATATTGTGAAAAAGTTCCTGAAATATGGAACCCTACTGGTATGTCTATTCTTTTATTATCAAAATTTATTTCCGGGAATAGGCAAAGTAACATGGGAAACTAATAGACCAGTAATGATTCAAATAAGTGATATGGCCAACAAACTCGGAAATCAATTTAGTAAAGTAATGGCCGGTTACTTTGAGGCCTTCCAACTGAGGATGCACGTCAGGGAAAGAATTCCCTCCACTATTGTTGATTCATTCAAAGATGAGGTGTGTTTTCTTGTCACCACCGATCACTGCATTATTCAGGTTGTGGAACCCAGAATTGAGTACGCACCGGAGCTCGGCTATGAAGTTTCTAGCAAGGCTGCCAAGGCTTATGTAGAAGCTTTGCAAGAGAGTAATCTAGATCTCTCTTCATACCGGTTTGGGACCTATGAGGAAATTCTAGAAAATATGAAGAAGTCCTCAGCAAAAGAACCTAAAAAGGTTTATGTGAAGAGGTCTCCCACACCAAAGAAGAAACCAGTAATAGAAGAACCCAAAGCTCAAAGGAGAAGAGC
The DNA here is from genome assembly GCA_027943335.1 of Chamaecyparis obtusa. NCBI lineage: Eukaryota > Viridiplantae > Streptophyta > Pinopsida > Cupressales > Cupressaceae > Chamaecyparis > Chamaecyparis obtusa. The sequence continues at coordinate 1,009,617 of BSBK01000594.1, forward strand.
ACAACCGGTGTCTAGCAAGCAAGGAGAAGGACAGGAAGAGACAGAAACTGAAGACACAACTCCTCTTCTCCGAAAGAGGAAATCTGCTAAACCGGTGAAGGAGGATGCACCAAGAGGAAGGAAACCTACAATTGAAGAATTTGTAGAAGGTGTTAAGGAACGAGGTGGATTGGGAACAATTGGAAGGAGATATAGTCTTAGCAATGAAGAGGACAAAAGAAAGCTAAAAGAAGTTGTAGTTCACTGTATCCACAAGTTCAACTGCACACCAACTGAGCTTCACAAAATAATACCGGATGATTTTCTAGAGATCATAGAAGGAAGATGGAAGCCTTCAATTGACAAGGAGAAAGAGCTAAGGATAAAAGCTCTACTTGAAGTACAAAATCATCTAACTCTGGAAGAAGCAACTCAACAAGCAAAACTGCATGAGCAAAATTTCTTGATAAGAAAAAGGGTAAGTCAAGTGCTTGTTGGAGATGTTGACAAGGTGCATGAAGAAGGTGTTGCTACATGGACAAAACTTCTTCAACAACAACACCAGGCAGAAGAAGAATGCCAAAAAACCACAGAGTCACCAGTCAAAGATATCGGCAAAGGAAAGGGTATAATGGATGTTGAGACTTCTGTCAAGAACAAGCCTGTAGAAGTACCAATGATTGTTGACATAACTGATGATAAAGCTAATGATGCAATGCCACAAACTCTACTGTCATCCCCAATAAAAGGTAAGGCTCAAACACTGACTGTAGATAACATTGTTGATGAAGTCATGGATTTTGGCGAAGTTTCAAACGCAGCCAAGTGGTTCAATGTGTTAGTAGAAGAAGATCAGCAGAAAATAGAGGTTGCCCTGTTGGAAACCTTCTTAGATTTCAATAGAAGTCCTAGAGATTATAGGGCCAAATTTCCTCCAGAGCTGAACCAAAGAATTATGGAAAAATGGCGAACCGATTTGGCAGCCAACAATAAAATAGCAAAGGAAACGTTGACCCAGGTAAAACCAGGTTTCAATGAAGAGACAACTAAAATTCTAATGGAGGAAGTGTTAATGAATCTAGACACAAAGAACAAGGTCGCTAAAATTATCAATGGATATGAAAAGGAAGTGTATAATGATACACTAGAGTTCTGGAAAAAATATAACTTCAATGCTCTGAAGGCAACAGGTCCACAAGAAGAACCTGAGACAGTACGGGAACCACCAGTTCAATTCATTACTCATGAACCAACCGGTGAGCAAGGAGTTCCTACAGAAACGTTCACAACTAGTGAACAAGTAAATCTGGGAGAACAAGCTCTACCAGAGGAACACATACTGGGAGAGTCATCAAACAAGATGACCACTGAAAAAGGGGTAGATGAGAAAGAAATTGTTGAGGATAAGCAACAGGCTGTTGAGGAACAACACTTAGAGCCTCCATCAAAAGAACAAGTAAATCTTGGAGATGAAGCTCCACCGAAAGAGCTCGTACATCCTGAACAAGAAGTCCATATGGAGGAAGTATTCCTACCGGAAGGGGAAGTACAACAAGAAGAAGCACCACAACAAGAATTCCATTAGCAACAAGAAATGCAACATGATGACATACCTCAACAACAAGAAGTACTTGTCAACACTGAACAAGAAAAGCCTACGGAAGAGCAACTGGAGTAGGAAAAGAGTCAGAAGGAACCGGTCGATGTTCAAAGTTCATCCTCATCTAAGAGGAAACTAACTTTTGCAATAGAAACTGAAGCCAAAAAGGGCAAAGTTAGTGAAACTGTGGTTGACATAAGAAAGATGTCAACTAGACAACTTAAGGAGCTCACTAAGAGGAAACGGGACATGGTCCTCTCTAGTGTAAGGAACATCTTGTACAACTTTGTACCGGATGCAGATATTGATGAAGAACCTGTTATTGATCAATTGGAAATATTGGCACAAGCAATTGGCGAAGATGTCACCAATCCAGAGACAATAGCCATTGATCATTATGAGAAGAAGCGAGTAGAAATCCTACACAAACAGGTTGAAGAGCTAAAGACAACTGTATCTACAAATACAAGAGTACTCCAGCAACAGATACAAGAAGCGGGAGGTTTATTCACAAGGACTTCAAACTTTGAAGTTTTTGTTCAGGATATCACTAAGAAGACATCCAAAACTTTGGAAGAAATAAGAGTTCTTTCATCCAAGTTCAATTGAATACAGCAGAGAAATGACAAGTCTTGTTCTAACCATTAGGAAAGCATCAGAAGAGAAGACTAAGAGAATCCAAGATCTCATAGGATTCCAATTATTTCTTGCTCCTACATTTGATCTCATGCAAATGATAGCAACCGAAGCCGAAAACCTAATCAAGGAACCGGACTACAAAACTGTAGAAGACATGGAGAACATAATTGTATTGGTGCAAGCAGTACAGAAAAACTTGGAGCATGTCACCGGTCTATGGAATCCCTTTCTTCAATCAGCGAAGAAAATATATAAGGATATCTTCACAAAGTTACAGACATAAACTAGGACACCTGTGACTACCCTTTGTCCTATGGAGGCAAAAAGGGGAAGAAGAAGATCAGGAAAGAGATCAGGATAAAATCAGGATGGGAAGAGATCAGAATACTGGCAAGCAGATTCAGATACAGAAGAAAGAAGAAGAAATTAACAGACAGCATAGGGGAAGTCTACATGACATGGAATGTAAAGTGATGTTTTTCCACCAATGCCAAAGGGGAAGATTGTTGACATATTTAAGTTGTCATTGGTTAAGTTAGAGGCAAACATCAGTCCCACCAGAGCACCGGTAGACAAATCTATCACTGGTACTCTTTAGTATGCACCGGTAGACCAAACAAAGTATTTTCAACCAGTCTTATAAGACATATAGGGAATGTATGACCAACCGGGTATAAGTTCAATACCGGTTGACTGCGTGATAATACAAACCGGATTATGCGGAGCTGTCTCAGTTAAAACCGGATTATACAGAGCATTCACAATTGGAACTAGAGTTAGCTTTTTAACTAGAGTTAGCTTTATTTCTACGCAGATGTTTCTAGGTAAACTCAAGATCATTTTGCAAGCTTTTTGCATGCATGATTTATGGGTGAGTTTACAACTTGGCAGAACTATGAGAATGTATTTTTAATAAGAATAATGTCTTATAAATACAGGTCATGGAATACACAAGAACTGTTGTTGAATATTCAGAGCAAGAGAGAGATCTTCTGAGAGAATCTACAGTCATGAAAAGTGAAAGGCAGAAAGGTTCAACAGCCAAGCAAAGCGGAAAGGGTAACAGGTATGATCTAATCAGACAGAAAGTGTCGTTACAGATCATTGCTTTTATATTGTTAATCATATTCAAATCCCTCTATCAGGGTGAACCCTAACAAGTTCTTTGTACAAATCCCTTAACCGGGTAACATCTTAATTGGTGTTAAAAGTCCTTTTACAAGGCGACTCCTAATAGAGTCAAGATCCTAACAGGTCTTCTACCAAATCCCTTGACCGGGTAGCACTCTTACAAGTGCTTTGTAAAGCTCTTAACAAGGCACCTTTATTACTGCAGTAGTGAAGTTGTGGGTTCTGGCCCACCATGGTTTTCTCCTTCTAACCGAGGGTTTCCACGTATATATGATGTGTTGACCTGTGTATCTCTATTTCTGTTTATGAATGTTGATTATATTCTTTTAATTCTGCAAGAATACACATGCAAGGATAAATATAGGTAGAAATTGTGTTTACTGATTTTCACCCCCCCCCCCCCCCCCCCCCGCCTCTCAGCAACCGGTTAGGATTAACAGATTTGTTGAATAGCTTACAATGCCAAAGAAATTTGTGGTGGTTGTGCGTATACGTTCTCTTGAAATCTGAAAATCATATATGAATACGCAATCAATATTTACTATACCACTTTGTTTTGCAAATGCTCTAGCAAACATGCATGTCAAATTGTGGTCAAAGGCAGAGTGTGTGGGCTGTTTAGCAAACTGTCTCTAAGAAATGTGGAACTGCAGAGAATGCAACTGAACTATTTGACCGAATGCCTCAAAGAGGTGTCGCCTCATGGAATGCACCCACATGGACAAGCACATTGAATATGGAATCGTAGACATATAACATCAAGAATTGTTTTATAGAACATCAATTTGGCGAGACATATACCAAAATAGGAAGTATAGAGAAAGCACAGCAATTGTTTGACCGAATGCCAATAGCCACAGGTGTCAAAATGGGAGCATTGTGATGATGTGTGGAGCGCTCTTGTTAGTGTGTGAATTGTTTTACCAAGTGCCTTAAAGAGACATCATTTCCTAGAAGGTGTTTATTGCTGGATACACGCATAGAATGGTAAAACACGAACAAAGCCTCACAACAAATGAGAGTTGGGAAGCATCGACTTGGCACGATATGTTTGACACGATGCCACATGGAAATGTGGTCTCACAAAACCTTGTCATCGCACAGCATATGTAGAAGGAAACCATTTTGAAGATAAAGACTTTGAAAACAATCCAATTGGCATCAATCAAGCCAGAGCTCCATCTTAGCCCATGGCTTCCCATCAAAACCGAATACAAATGACTTGGCACATGACGTGCTTGACAGAACACCTCATAGATAAGCGATCACACAGAATGTGAAATGTTGAGTACGCTGCTGACAGTTTGACTGAATGTCGATAACGGATATTGTCTCATTTCCCAATTCTGCCAACTTTCACATCTTCCTTGCCTGCATATAATGGAAATTGAACAAACAGAGATGTGAAATGTGGAATTATGAATAATATAATGCTTTGAGCATTAATGTTTAACATAATGCCGAACATATGTCATCTCATGATAGGTAATGATTGCGAGATTTGAAGGAATGAATTTTTTTTAAAAGAAATTAGAAACTTTTAGGAGAAAGTACACTACATCAAAGTCAAGGCATTGAGTTGTTCAATAATGCTTCCTCCCAACTCAAGCCAAAACAAAGAGCTTCCAAATGGCATATGAACATCTTTCAAAGCATACAGCTATGCCAATGTAGACCTCTTCACTGGTCCTTTCTCAAATCTCTCACTCAATCCCAACGGCTTCTCCGGTTGGATTTTCCCCATGTCCTCCTCACTTGCAACATTATTTGGAGAATGAATACTCCCATAGTGATGCAATACCCAATCTTGCCTCTATGAGTAGGTTGAACAATAGCAACAACTTGCAGACCCCAAACAGCTAGCTGGCGTCAAAGATGAAAGAAGGCATAAATACAGATATAGGTCGAGACATTGAGACATCAACCAATTTGGTTGAATCTATTGTTCCTTGCTCAGCAACAATTAACGCAAATTGTTTGATCGAATGCCTGAAAGAAAAGAGCCTTAGAGAAAGTCATATTCGCTGAATAGGCACAAAGTGCACTTGGTGGAAAAGCTTCGAAAGTTGCAAGTGTTTGTCCACTGGGGTAAACTTAGTATTGCACAGACATAGTAAGGAAATGTAATAAACACAAAATATATCAAGAAACACTAGATGCTTTCATTAATCGTTCCAACATATATATAATGATTCCCCCCTTTCACACGTAGGTGGTACATATTTATCTACCCGAAGGGGTGTGACCAAACGTCGCCACCCAACCCAACTGCCCTTCGATAATAACTAATTACTGTCGGGACAACATAACTAATATACGACATACATAAAGTAGTCTTTCCGGCTAACAGCAAGCAAAAAAACAATCAGAAGGAAGCATTGACAAACATGTAAACTGTTTGATAGAATGCTCGATGTCAACTAGCTGAAAGAAATGGGTGCATTGTGTCCACAAAATGAATTAAAGAAAATATTTTAGAGACCTCTAAGATAATAAAAGAGACAAAATTAAAGCTAAGTCACAATCTCTAAGGGCATCATACTACCCATGCCAATATGAGAATTTTGGAAAGGATTATGGACATCAATTGAAGCATAGAAAAGATTGATTTTTGTCAAATATCATAATTAGAAATGCTTTGATAGAAACATATGCAAATTGTGGAAGCTAAGGCATTGCATGTGGACAAGTTGATAGGACGTCTCAAATAGATGTCCCCGCAAGGAAAGAAATCAAATGCTTGCAACTTGCGCACAAAATGAGATTCTCGAACCAGCATATGAACATCTGTCAAGGTGCCTAATACAAAAAGATTTTGTTAAATATTACAATTACATTTACACTGATAAACATGTATGCAAAGTAGTGAAGCACAGACCAGGCATCAAATTGTTTGACAGTATGTCTCAAGAGGCATTGTTTCAAGGAAATAAAGTAAATGATTGCAAAGTGTGCACAAAACAATTGATAGAAATATGGACTTCCAACATATTATGGTTGCACAGTATACACAAAATGAATATGTTCGAATGCATTAAGGAGACTCCTCTCAGTGAATGAGGTGGAATGCTTGCAATGTACACATTATGGCAGATTGACAATGGAATATGGTCCTACACCAAAGTGAGATATATGAGAAAGGTTTTTCCATAGTCGCGGCCTTGACTTTGTAGATTAGTTGTTTGATAGAAACCCAACCTCAATTAGACTTTGCATGTGAAATGCCTCAATACATGTCACGACCTCTGCAGACGAGATATATTCAAAATGGGTAGCAGCCGAATGGACATTCATCAAGGCATTGATCCAATCAAGTGGTAGAATACAAGGGTAGTGGAAAATTGCAAACTATTGCCATAATATCTCATTTCCATTCCATGATGTACCTACATTTGGATGTAATGTTTCATGGAGTATGCTTGAGATCTGAGCTCATCTCTTACATGTGGTGAAGAGAAGGTTTTTCAAGAAACACTTTTCACATGACACAATGAATAACATTTCATATGAGAGCACTAAAAGGATGGAAAGGTGTGAAGTTCTAGGCGAACAAAGATCCAAGTTTACACTAGTTGGGTGTTGAGATAGTTGTAGATGCAAATGAGCCTGAAAATGATGAAGGAGAACTCTGACATTACTCATAAGTCAAAAGTTATAAGTTTCTAGATGCTTTTTATGAATAGTAACTTTTGTCACTTTTGGTCAAAGTTAAGAAGTTGACTATTTTGCACGAAATTTGTGAAGTTAATAACCTTGTTCAAATCACATAAACAAAAGTTAGTTATTAACCCAAGAAAGAAGGTAGTTATCAAAGATGTGGCCTATAAATATGAGGCATTTTGTAATGTATGTGGGACTCTTATGAAGGAGAAATGCAAGAGAAATTTCTAAAGGAATTTCTAGATTTACGCTATGTACAAAAAGGATTTTTGAATTTGTACATTTTCAAAGAAATAATGAAGAATGTATTTGATTTGTATGTATCAAATATGTTTGTGAGTTATTATTATCAATTTCTCGTATGTTGAAATCTCCTTTATACTTTATTGGTGAAAGGGTCACCACCTTTCATAAGAATTGAGTCACCACTTTTCATTGTTGTCTTTGAGAATGATATATCATTCCCCAATTGATCTCCCTTCAATATCCTCCTCAAATGAAACCTTCTCCCCTTTATCTCTTCTAATGTGGGGGAAGACTCACACCTCTTCATCATCTCTGCTCTTTGCAATGGTCACAATCTTTCACAATTACCACCCTTTGGAAGAGTCACAAGCCTTCATCATTTCTACCCTTTGAAAGAGTCACAACCTTCCATAATTACCACCCTTTGGAAGAGTAACAATCCTTCATAAATTTTGCATTTTAAAGGAGTCACTTCCTTATTTTCTTCTCCATTAATTCTTTCTTGATTCACACCTTCAAACTATGTCTTCTCTTTATACTTCTCCTTTGAGTCTGCATATACTTTCCTTCTCAATTTGCATCAGTATATTCCTTTATATTTGTGTATACGTCTCTTTTATTTATGCAGATTTTCCACTTTTTCATCTCAATATGCTTCTCTTCTATATCCGCATTTACATTTCTCTTATATCTGCGTACACTCCTCTTTTATATCTGCATGTGCATTTCTCTTATATTTGCATATACTCTTCTTCCAATTCTGCTATCAACTCTTCTTACAATTATGCCTTCAACCTTTCTTTGATGATCTTCCCTTTTATGTACCCATTTGCAAATCTGCAAATGTAAGTCTGATGAAACTCCTATTCCCCATGCCCCCTTCAAATGCACTTCACGACTTCTTAATATATCTTCCCAAGGAGGGCAACTTCATGAATGAATACACCTATTGTGATGACAGGCAACCTTTTTTAATGATGTGTCTTTTTCTAGCAAAGAAAACCTTCAACCTTGATCCCTGCTTTAAGAATAATTATGATTGCTGTTCTTAATGAATGGTTCAGTGGCTTTCTGAACCATAAAACCTTAACATAGTATGTTCGTCCATGACGAACCAGTTAGACAATTGTACTTAAGGTCCCAGTTGAATGCAATCTCTACAAGACTCCGGCAATTAATTGCATGATACATTGGAGCCAAAAAGAAGTCTACAAAATGGTTGTAGTTCCTTCTGTTATCATGCATCCTTATCTTAGTGGTCCATTCATATATTGGACACACTGTTCTCACCTCATCATTCTTATACACCTGAATCTGAAGCTTGTTAATTGCTGCACATAATGAATTCCACATCCTCTTAATACACATTACTATCCTCCTTAATACCATTCGCTACTCCATAGTGAATGAATCACTTCTTACTATATATTAATTGCTACTCCTAAACTCTTCATAATTATTTCTAATTGTTGCTACAAAAGTGATTTTCTTTATTCATATTAGTCTCTGCCTTATGATTTTATTGCTGCCTTTTACATTTTTTAATTGGTTGCTCTACTTGTATTAATGATACATACACATTATCCCAATGCCACTAATTAAGTTATTCTTTTAAATTGCCAGGGTGGGTCGGCCATCAATATGAAAGTGTGGATCAGCCAGCAAATAAAATGTTTTATAGGTGCATGACATATCATAATAATTCTTACCAAGGGTCTAAAATCATCAATGTCATATTTTTTACCTTTCCCAATATCCTTGATAAAATTCTTATATTGTGAATGTTAGCTTTATGTGCAATTGTGTGATGACCCGTTGTTGAAATAATATTTAATAATAAATAATATTGATAACATTCAATGTTACTAGTAAATAATCAAATAATATTATTAATAAATAATAATATTTAATAATAAGAATAGTAAAAATCATTCATTGTTAATCAAATAATAATATTATAAGTATAAACACAATTAATTAAGAAAGTTAACTAACCACAGAACATTATATATCCTCTAAGCAATAATAAGCGAGAATTATGTTGTTAACGGTTTGAGTTATGGAAAGAGGCAATAAGCAGAGACATGTCTCTTCAACTAAAGGATGTGTCTACTTGGTTGTAAGCTATATAGTGAGAATTGGTTTCATTTTCAATTCGGGGGAGATATAAGGGGATGAATATCAGACATTACTTATTTTTAATATATATATATCAGACAATCGATATCAGTCCAGCAGTATACAGAAGTATATATATAAACATATACAGCACTTATTAGTATATAAGTCAGAATTGAAAGTATTGGTCTATATCATAAATCTGGTATTACCAGCAGACAATAAAAGAGTTACAATAACAACCCAGATTGGCTGGAAATCATGGAATAGTGAATATATAATATATTTGATATACTCTATTCCAAAGAATTATAAAATATGTTCAGTAGTGACTGGAAATCATTAAGGATTAGCATATCTAAATTAGATATGTATATATGCCATCACATGATCAAACTATTGAATTCATTCAATACTGTATCAAATAAATGTTGAAGTTTGAAACTATGATTAAATATACAAGGAAGTATTTATAATTATATATTGAGACCTTATTTAATCCTATATACTATTTGACTCAAGGAAAGAAGTTGTAATTTTACCAAGGAGGGGCTTGTGTAAATCCAGGTAATGGCTATCTGTCCCAAAATAAGGTGGGGGTCAGCATCCCAATAGTTTGGGCTTGGACCTGTAAACTTTGAGGGAGCCCATTATGGTTGGTCTCTAGGCACCCTGGATAACATCTATGCTTCCCTTCATGAAGTTAAAATAGTAATAAGATTGGATATGAGTGTTAAAGATAACTAAACCTAATAAGATAAATGACTAATCCTATCATGGACATTACAATCCAAACCCTAATTGATAAATTTAAGATAAATTAAGGAGGGTCCCAACAGGGGACATTACAAACGGTATCAGAGCATGATCTTGCCATCCTGCAGGGTAAGAGATTAAACAAGGAAACATTCTAATGAAAAGAAAAGGAATTTAACAATATTTATATTATGTGTATTCTTTGTGTATACTTTGTGTCTTCATGCATTAAAGTGTATTCTCCGTGTCTTCATATATTCATATGTTTATTTTCATATGGTTGCGATTCTATATTTAATTGATCTAGAATAGTAAGACTCAAAGATATGAATTTATAGATTAATCAAAGTTGTACAACTTCTCATAATGACAGACTTGTATAAAATGAACATTGCTTGAGGACAAGCAATTTTGGGGAGGGTAGGACTATGATGACCCGTTGTTGAAATAATATTTAATAATAAATAATATTGATAACATTCAATGTTACTAGTAAATAATCAAATAATATTATTAATAAATAATAATATTTAATAATAAGAATAGTAAACATTATTCATTGTTAATCAAATAATAATATTATTATAAGTATAAACACAATTAATTAAGAAAGTTAACTAACCACAGAACATTATATATCCTCTAAGCAATAATAAGAGAGAATTATGTTGTTAACGGTTTGAGTTATGGAAAGAGGCAATAAGCAGAGACATGTCTCTTCAACTAAAGGATGTGTCTACTTGGTTGTAAGCTATATAATGAGAATTGGTTTCATTTTCAATTCGGAGGAGATATAAGGGGATGAATATCAGACATTACTTATTTTTAATATATATATATCAGACAATCGATATCAGTCCAGGAGTATACAGAAGTGTATATATAAACATATACAGCACTTATTAGTATATAAGTCAGAATTTAAAGTATTGGTCTATATCATAAATCTGGTATTACCAGCAGACAATAAAAGAGTTACAATAACAACCCAGATTGGCTGGAAATCATGGAATAGTGAATATATAATATATTTGATATACTCTATTCCAAAGAATTATAAAATATGTTCAGCAGTGACTGGAAATCATTAAGGATTAGCATATCTGAATTAGATATGTATATATGCCATCACATGATCAAACTATTGAATTCATTCAATACTGTATCAAATAAATGTTGAAGTTTGAAACTATGATTAAATATACAAGGAAGTATTTATAATTATATATTGAGACCTTATTTAATCCTATATACTATTTGACTCAAGGAAAGAAGTTGTAATTAAAATATTAACGAAATATTTGTATTGAAAAGAATAATGTTACAAAGAGCTTACAAGCTCATATATACACAACAAATATACAGAAAATAGAAACTATCTAAATGCAATAGAGATAAAGCATTAATAAATATTAGAAATATTCTAATACCCTCCCATAATGCTCAATCTATCAATAACACCAATAGCCTCCCTGAATTTACAAATTTATCAGAACCGAGAGACTTGGTGAAGATATCAGCAAACTGCTCTAAGGTGGGAACATACAGCAACTGAATCGATTTGTCTTCAACCAGCTGACGAATGTAATGACAATGTGTTTCGACATGCTTGGTGCGTTCATGGAAGACCGGATTCTTTGCCAGTTTGAGTACTCCCTGATTATCACAAAATATAGGAGTCGGTCCTGATTGAGGAACATGCATATCTGCAAGCATCCACCGAAGCCAAACTGCCTCACAAGCTGCCTTAACTGCTTCCCGATACTCTACTTCAGTCGAAGACAGGGCCACCGCCTGTTGCTTCTTACTAGTCCATGTCACAGCAGCAGATCCTAAATTAAACACATATCCAACAGTAGACTTACGATCATCAACAGAGCCGGCCCAGTCTGAATCTGTGTAGCCACATAGTGTAGAATCAGACTTCTGAGTGTATAGAAGACCATAATCAAGAGTACCACTCACATAGCGCAAGACACACTTTGCAGCTGTCCAATGATCAGTCTTGGGTGCTGTCATAAAGTGGGAGACATAGCTTACAGCAAAACTAATGTTAGGTCTGGTGGCAGTAAGAAAAATGAGACTACACACTAGTTGTCTAAACAAGGATTCATCTACAACAGGTGAATCAGACTGAGCTGATAATTTGAGCCCGGGTTCCATAGGAGTGAGAGCAGGTTTGCAATCCTGCATTCTGAACCTGTCCAGAAGACTTCTAGCATACTTGGACTGAGAAAGAAAGATGCTGTGTTCAGTCTGCCAAACCTCAATTTCGAGACAATAGTGCAAGAGTCCCAAATCTATCATATCAAAAGTGTTGCACAAATCCTATTTGATCTCAGTGATCAAATGTGTTGAACTTCCAGTGATGATCAAATCATCCACATAAACAACGATAAACAAGACATCATCACCTACATGTTTGATATATAGGTTTGAATCCGATGGACTCCTCTGAAAACCATGGTCGGTTAAATATTTATCAATTTTCATGTACCAAGCCCGAGGAGCTTGTTTCAAACCTTAGAGAGCTCTGACAAGTTTACAGACTTTGTGTTCCTAACCAGCAACCTTAAATCGAGAAGGTTGCGTCATGTAGACCTCTTCCTGTAAGTCACCATTCAAAAAAGCACTCTTGACATCCATCTGATGAACTTTCCAACCAAACTAAGCTGCTAGGGCAAGAACAAGCCATATGGTACTCATTTTAGCTGTGGGAGCAAAAGTCTCCTCATAGTCAATACCTTCCCTTTGTGAGAACCCTCGAGCAACAAGACGAGCCTTATACTTGTCTAAGGTGCCATCAACTTTATATTTTACCTTGTATACCCATTTGCAGCTAACGGGCTTCTTCCCTGCAGGAAGATCAAAAAGAACCCAAGTTTGATTTTTCTGAATACTCTGAAGTTCAGCTTCCATAGCCTGTTTCCATTCAGGAATACCTTTAGCCTCGGAATAAGTCTGGGGCTCATAAACACTATGAATGTTAGCCATAAGAGCAAAATTAACTGTTTGTTTGCTCTTATTTCGAGAAACTCTACCTTCGATGAGCTCATCATCCCTTAAATCACTAATAGTTTTAACCCACCATTTGGGTCGGAGAGTAGAAGAGCTAACCTCTGGAGGAGCTAGAGGAGCTGGAAGAGGTTCAGGAGCAACAACAGGAGGAGGATCATTCTCAGGAGCCTCAACAGGATCAATATCAGGTGTCCCAGGGCAAGCATTATCTGTATCATTCTTCCCATCAAGTGATGCTAAAGGAAGAGGAACACTGTGAGGCTATTCCTCAGAACATTGCTCAAAAAAGGACAGAAACAGTCCTCGAGTTTCATCAAAAACAACATCACGACTAAAGATAAGATGATCAGTGTCGATATCTATCAATCTGTAGGCCTTATGGTTGTCACTGTACCCTGTCATCATGAGTCTCTGAGTCTTGGAATCTAATTTGGAATGTTTAGCATCAGGAATCCAGACATAGGCAAGAGAGCCAAAAATCTTCAGGTGGCTGATCTTGGGCTTACGACTAGACCACAATTCTTCGGGAGTTTTGTTCTTGACAGCCTAAGTAGGGGAACGATTCAGAAGGTAAACAGCAGTAAACACTGCTTCTGCCCAATACTTATTAGGAACACTCCTGTGTTGTAACATAGAATGAGCCATCTCAACAATCGTACGATTGCAACACTCAACAACACTGTTTTGCTGAAGAGTGTAAGGTGTGGTGAATTGGCGCTTGATGCCATGTTCAGCACAAAAACCCGAGAATGCATGAGAACAAAATTCCCCCCCATTATCTATTCTAAGAGAAATGATACTGCAGCCAGACTCATTTTCAACCGACTTAAAAATCTGAAATGTACTAAGTGCATCTAATTTTTGTTTAAGAAAGTACACCCACATTTTTCTACTAAAATCATCAACAATAAGCAAAAAATATTTGCAACCAGTTACTGACGATGTATTCATAGGACCACAAATATCAGCATGAAGTAATTGAAGTACCTGAGATGCACGCCAAGAATCACCATCTTTGAAGGGAGTCCGATATTGTTTGCCAGCTTGACAAGTGTCACATACTCCAAGATGCTGCGTCTAAATCGGGGGTAGACCAAAGACAAGTTCCTCCCAAGACAGCTAAGATAGATACTGGATGTTTAGATGTCCATATCGCTGATGCCACAAAGTACTGAGAGATAAATCACAAGCTGCCAGAGCTATTTCAAAAGAATCACCAGTGTCAGTAAGCCGATATAGGCCATGATCCTCTAGACCAGTAGCAACAGTAAGACGAGTCGCTCAATCAATAATGGAACATCTGTGGGCACTGAACACCACATCCAACTAAGGAGAATTTCTCATGATCTGACTCATAGAGAGAAGATTGAGTGCCATACCAAGAACGTAGCAGACATTGAGAAAGATGAGTTGACACCCACCAGACTGTATCTAAACATTTCCTCTACCAATAATTTTGAACTCCTCTCCTCTGCCAAACATAACTGAATCGCCGTATGGATAGAAATCTGTAAACCAGTCACGCTGATGAGAGAAATGACGTGAAGCACCAGAGTCGATATACCAAGCAGATGACCGGGCTAAATCGGAAGGGCTTTTAGCCATAAAGGCGTAGAACACAGACTCCTTTGTCTCAGAATGTTCAGCAACATTGGCCTGCTGATTGGACCCTCCCAGCTTCTTCTATTCGGAAGCGAGTCGCTGACGACAATCTTTCTTCATGTGGCCGTACTTACGGCAGTAATGACACTGAACACTCTTCTGCTGAAAACTACCTAAGGATTGATGTGAACTACCCTGTGGAGATGACTGAGATGGCTGAAACTTAGCTGCAAAGGCTTGTTCTGACGAGGGTGAGGAAGCACGGCTACCAAACTGCTGCTTCCAGTGATCCTGCTGTAGAAGTTTGGTGCATAACTCTAGGAATTTCAGATCAACATTAGTTGAGGTAATGTTGAGAGTCTCTATGAAATGCTCATAAGATGTTGGCAAGCTTTTTAGGGTAATAACTACCATATCTTCTTCCTCCATTTTCCGACCGATGGCTTCAAGCTAATCATGAATGTCCTTAATCTTCGTGAGATGCTCCTGTAAGGACACACGTTCATCCATCATGATGGAGAACAACTGGTTCTTTAGAAAGAACGCGTGACTCTTGTCGGATGTTTCATGCAGCTCCTTCAAATATTTCCAAATGTCTGCAGCCGACTTGCCAGAGGGAATCTAAGGTAACTGATCATCTGTGACTGATAGCTTGAGAAGCATAACAGCTTCTCGATTCCGATCATCAAACTTATCCTAATCTGTTTGAACAGAGGTCCCACCGGGCGTGCTAGCGGAGGTAGGACGTGATTCTGTGCCTAGAACAAGCGCATCCAGACGACGATACTCAAACATGGTTAACATGCGCTGCTTCCAGGTGTTGTAATTGCTGCCATTAAATCGCTGACTGTTTTCCAGCATTAGGTTGGTCAAAGACGCCATCAAATGTGACTTCAAGAAGGAAATTTAATAGGCACGAATTCCAAGGCAAATTTTTGGCTGACCCAGAAAAAGATGACAGGTACCCAGAAGAGTAGACAAAAAACCCAAAAAGAATCTACAATCAGAATGCAAATCTGCTGGCCCGAAAATTGAGGCACGAAAAACAAGGTACCCAAAAAATTATGATGACGACCCAGTTAAGGTTTCGAAAAACCCACCACAAATATGAAATCCAAAGCAAATTCTAAGTTCAAAAATTAGGGTTTTCGAAGAAAACCCTAATTGGCGGCAAAGGAAAAATACGATTTTGTTGCAGATGCAATCAAAAAAATGGTGGTTAAGACCAGTCAAAACCAGTCACGAGAGAGACAAAAGATGAGGCGCGATTTCTAGAGGAAGACACGTTTCCTTGCCCGTGAATGCTAGACGACAGCCCGTGAACACAGGCCCGTGAATGTTCAGACGATATGCTAACCCGTGAATGTTCAGACGCTAACCCATGAATGTTCAAACGCCAAGGCCGTGAATCTCAGACGCCAATCCCGTGAATGCACACAGACGCGATACCAAGCTGAAGAAAAACGGTACACGATACCAAGCTCTGATACCATAATATATTAACGAAATATTTGTATTGAAAAGAATAATGTTACAAAGAGCTTACAAGCTCATATATACACAACGAATATACAGAAAATAGAAACTATCTAAATACAATAGAGATAGAGCATTAATAAATATTAGAAATATTCTAATAGTAATGTTACCAAGGAGGGGCTTGTGTAAATCCAAGTAATGGCTATCTGTCCCAAAATAAGGTGGGGGTCAACGTCCCAATAGTTTGGGCTTGGACCTATAAACTTTGAGGGAGCCCATTATGGTTGGTCTCTAGGCACCCTAGATAACATCTACGCTTCCCTTCATGAAGTTAAAATAGTAATAAGATTGGATATGAGTGTTAAAGATAACTAAACCTAATAAGATAAATGACTAATCCTATCATGGACATTACAATCCAAACCCTAATTGATAAATTTAAGATAAATTAAGGAGGGTCCCAATAGGGGACATTACAAATTGATTGATTACCTATTATTCATTATTAGTTCAAATATTAATAAATTAATCTTGATTAATATGGGTAGCTAATTTGAAAATTATAAAGCATGTGAGAACAGAAGTAATAACATACAGGCATATCACACAATCTTGACAAGAAAACATATCAGCCTTTTCTATTTACATTGCTTAGCACCTCCTATGCAGTTTTTTATTGTTGTATCCGATATAGGTATTAGGATTAATTTATCTTCATATGCATAATGTATGGATTACAATTAGCAATAAGTTACTACTCAATCAATGTATTAAATAACCATGAACAATTGCTATTTACAAGAAAACATGTCAGCCTTTGCTATTTAAATTGCTTAGCACCTCCTACGCAGTTCTTGATTATTGTATGAGATATATGATTAATTTATCTTCATATGCACAATTTATGGATTACAATTAGCAAAGTGTTACTACTTAATCAATGTATTAAAAAACCATGAACAATTCTCTTACAGAAAACACTTTCATCACACAATTCAAGGTCACACTTTCTCAATCAATCACTGAGTTTGGGATGATCATACCTATTCTGTCTTAAACAGCTATACATTGGGGTGCCTTGCACACTATCTTCAAAGGAGGAATAAGTATTCATATTGACTAGGAATCAAAAGTCTCAGAACACAATTCTAGCTTGTGGAGTCCTGAACTTTCAAGACTTGTGAAACTGACTAGTATAGGGGAAGATTTTCAAATTGAAAAGGGTTAAGTGACCCTATATCTTTCATTAGGGAAAGACTACTGAAAATCTCAATCCACACAAGGATTCAACTAGAAGGAAAGCACTTGACCTAAGAAAGAATAGCCCCTAATAGATCTTCAAGCAATCTATTCCAAATATAAATATTAATTAAAAAAAGGCCATTCTGCTTTCTATAGGGAGTTTCCTCACTCCAATCTACTCAAGTTAAGTGAACAGCAAATAAAATTAGCACCAATTGCTGCAACTATTCCATTGGTAATACACACAATGGAATTAAATCGATACAAGTAGAATAAGAAGGAAAGGGAAATGTATTTCAACTTTAAACATCTTCTGAGAGGAATAGAAATCCTTAGAATGATATTATTTTAAATACTAGACACTGTAGAACGACCTTCGTTTTAAAACCAGTAGATGGACAACCTTGTAATGTTACACAGAAGAAAAAATTATAGATTAAGAATAGCTACCTATCAAATCCCCTGTTTTGACCAACATGCGCACAGATACAAGATAACCTTTGCCGCTCACTTCAACATTCAATAGAAAAAATGAATGATGAAAACTATGTAGATGGATTTGAGGTACTGGAGAAAGGCTTCAAGAAGAATTAAATTGTTTTATTTGTTCAACCAACCACCTTGATATACGATGTACATAGTTGATATACAATCCCAGGAATTGGTGAGCAACAATGATTTTAAAGACTTTAAGCTTCTGCAGACCATAATATAAACAGAACAATCTTTTGGAAAAATGTGATATAGATTTCTTTCCAAAATTCAACAATTAAATAAAACACTTGCCAAATGCCACCCAATGAAAAAGCTATATAAATATCTCCACACTAGCAGACAATTTTAACATTGAACTCAACACCATCAGCAAGAATGGTATATAAATTGCAGATGTATTTAACCACTTACCGAGATTTTCAGCAAAAATTTTCCTTAGTTTCACGACATGAGCATTTACAGATCTTATAAGGAATGATAATATCAAACTCATCATCAAGCCTTCTCTCCCACTCCATCCCTCAGAACACCCTGCCACTTCCTCCCTCACTAGATGGCCCCTTTGTATCATCCCATCCCTCCTTTCCACCCCCCATGCCCCCCCTCATGCCATCTCTCCATCCCCGCTTCATCCCTCCTCCCTCCCTCTTTC
The DNA here is from genome assembly GCA_027943335.1 of Chamaecyparis obtusa. NCBI lineage: Eukaryota > Viridiplantae > Streptophyta > Pinopsida > Cupressales > Cupressaceae > Chamaecyparis > Chamaecyparis obtusa. The sequence continues at coordinate 1,028,234 of BSBK01000594.1, forward strand.
CTTTCTCTTTCCATGCATGTAATGTCCCCAACTAGGACATTACTTAATTTACCCTAAATTTACCAACTAGTGTTTGTCTTGCACAGGAATGGCAAATTTGTAACAGTCCCCACTAAAAGGCAACTAAGTTCTTTCTAAATAATGAATCTATCCCCACCCTCCTTTGCTGACCCCCAAAGGAGGATGGTGGACCATGGAATTATTGTGCTAGGGTGCATGAAACAGTCTACAAGTGGGCTCCCTCAAGGGTCTTACCCATCTTGGGACCTATTATGAGGTTTTCACACCATCACCCTATTGCAAATGGGGACCCCCTCTTTTCGTTGCCTTTCAGCAGGTTCAGTTTAGTTGGCTGTTAGTGTTTGAATAGATTGGCAAAAATTTTAGAGTCTGAGCTTTGACAAGTGAAAGCGAGACAAGGAATTAGTCATGGCAAGTAAGGATATTGGACAACATTTAAATCAGACATGGTGAAAATCGGACGAAGTGCAATCAGACTTAGCAAAATTTTGATCACAAGGATTGGCAATTTAGTGGAACTTGAAACATGAGAAATGGTGGGAATTAATAATTGGAAATGTGGCAACTTTGTTAGAAGGTCAGTTGGGGTGTAGGTTCAAATCAACTTGAAAAGATTATTTAAATCACTTGATTTTAAGTTGAATTGAAGCTCGCCTAAGTTTATGTGAATTTCCACCTTACACTTCAAGTTCACCTAAGTCAGGTCTGATTTTCACTTTTATCTTGCCTAAATCAGTTCTGATTCCACTTTTCGTTGGATGCACTTGCCTAAGTTCACGTTGATTTCCACTTCGCATCATATGGATTTGCCTAAGTCAAGCCTAATTTCCACTCTTAGATTTCAAGTTTGCCTAAGTGGTTGATGTTTTCCACTTATCATTTGCAGCACTTTGCCCAAATCGATAGGAGTTTCCACCAAGCAATTGTATGTTTCGCCTAAGTGGCCTTGCATTTCCACTAAATGGTTTCTAAATTGGCCTCAGTCATGGGTGGTTTCCACTTGGTGCATCGTAGTTTTGCCTAAGTTAGTAGAGGTTTCCACTTGATGTAGGGTTGTTTTGCCTAACTTAGTGGTGGTTTCCACTCCATTCATAGTGCTTTTGCCTAAGTATAGTTCAATTTCCACTTTTGGGATTTTAAGTTTGCCTGAGTGATAATTTCCACCTATTTATTGCCTAACTCCATGGTGATTTCCACTCCAAGTTGAATGCCTTGTTTAATGATCAATTTTCACTCCATGCTGAAACCAAATTACAATGCCTTGATGGAGTTATAAAATCACCATCTTTTATTGGCTTGGGCCCTATTTAAGTCCCAACCATATCAAACATTTCAGGCCAGCCTCATAATAAGCATCAATTTCAACCATAAGCCAAGCCAACATCTTGCATCGATGAAAGAAATCAGATCTGGTCACAATTGGGATGTAGAAGTAAATGCAAGCCTTCATCGAACTTAGTGAAAAAAACTCAAATTTGATGAATCTTATTGGTCAATGAAATAATTAAGAAGTTCAATTTTAGTGAATGAGGCTGGGCTCAAATAATAAATGGATTGATCAAGAGGAAGGCACAAATTCCATAAAAAAAAGGAAATCAGATTGAATTACCAGGTTCGATCTAATCGCAAAATGAAGTGGGGAAACCGAATTTAATAAGAGGCCATGAGCTAAATGATAACGGGTGCAGATTGAAATCAGGGCCCAATTTTAATTGAGAAGGAGATGAAATTAGATGAAAAGCCTTCGATTTGAAGCAACTAAATGGAGCGGAAAACAATCAATTTTAAAACCAATTGGGTTGACCCTAATGAAGTGGAGACAGATTGAATTTCAATTTTAATTTTAGATGCTAATCAGGTCGGCTTTGAAAGTAAAACCCACAAGTTGCAAGCTAATTAAGTCAGCCTTAAGGGAGGCCATTTAAATGATGTTTGAGTAAGGTTGGCCTCAATGAAGAGTAATGTTTTTTGCAAAACCAACGCAAACCAGAATTAGATCGGCCATAAACAAGGAAAATAAGTTGCAAATTAATCAATTTAATTCCAATTCAATGCACTCCCTAATCAAGTCAGCCAGCCTTGAGACTTGATCTTTGGCATGAAACATATAAAAGAAAGGTGAAGGCCCTCATTTAAACCACCAATGTGACAAATAATTAAATCATGAGCAGAACAGACAGATGCAGATCAATTCATATGGAGAGCAGATCGAACTCCCAAGACACCTAATTACAAGTTGGCAAAGTGGATTGGAGGGGAGTATTAAACCTTGTTTGAAATCTGATTTGAACAAGCATATTAAATTTAGGATCGCTGCAAATGTAATAGCACTGCCTGTAAAGTATGTCCTTTCCAAATGCAACAATCTCTCTTATTTATATTGGGAATGAGGCTATGAGAGACATGTCCCTTCATGGGACATGTCTATTCATATTATAATATTTCATTAATCAATCATATATTAGAATAATATAAATTTGAATAATATATATTAATAATAATATAACATATATATATATATATAGACACACACACACACACACAAATACAATATATTATTATTAATCAATATCTAAGTATTATATGTATTCTAAGTGATCATACGACTGAAGCTACAAACATTAACACTCCCTCTTAGCTAGGAAGGATGATCAAACAGAATGTGTTGTGGTCTCCCTTGTCAATACATATGACCCTAACTATAGCCATGCAAAACATCAGCACTCCCTCTTAGCTAGAAAAGATAAAATCCATCAAGGTAATAAATCAATTTTGAAAGAGAGGAGATATCACCCCACTATGATATCAGGAGATATGGTATATGCAAGAATATCAAATCACATGATGTTCACCATAGCTCATAAATATCCATGGTATGTCTAATGACAATACGTCTCATGGTGTCTGTCATACAGATACTAAGTTTACGTAGAGACATGTCACTATGTGATATGTTTCATAGGGTCCAATCAATATGTAATACTAAGTTCAGAAAGGATCCCAATATGATTCATATGGATACTAAGAAATCATATATTACATAATTCGTGATACCCAGTTTTCAATATCACCTAACATGTGATATGAGGAATCACCTGACATGTGATACCCAATTTTACATATCACCTAACATGTGATATAAGGAATCACCTGACATGTGATACCTAATTTTCATACCACCTTGATATGAGGAATCACCTTAGATCGTGGTACCTAATTTTCATACCACCTTGATATGAGGAATCACCTTAGATCGTGATACCTAATTTTCATATCACCTTGATATGAGGAATCACCTTAGATCATGATACCTAATTTTCATATCACCTCAGATCGTGATACAAGGATATAGTAAATAAGAACATTACATTCCATTTACATATAAACCTATTATGGTATGTGCACAGACATATAACTGTCTACCATAACGAATCTCCATTACAAGATCGTCACCTTGTAATATCAAATACAAGTGTTCATTGTCGAAAAGTCGTCACCTTTCTCCAATGTTCACAGGGGGGACCATAGGTCCTGGAGTCACACACGTGAAATCCACCTTGACTCATGTCAGAGGGTGGATCCATCATGGCTCATCCCAAAGGGTGGAAACAAGGGCTTTCACCTTAGACTTCTCTCTCAAGGAGAAGAATGCAGTAACATACAAGATAATAGATGACACTCCTTTTCATCTAAGGCTTCATTCTCCAACATGCCAAGTTTATCTCGATGGTACACAACCTTACCTCTAGCAAGAAACTTGGTGAGAATATCAGCCATATGTTCTGTAGTGATAATGTATCTTGAAAAGCATACATATGCACTATATCTCTTATATAGTTTGCATCACTCTAGGTGAACCCCAAGTTATGTAGGAGCTAGCATACAAACATTTCAGCCAGCACACATGAGACTTGGTCTCATGATCATAGTCCTCTAGATGCTTCCTTTAAGGTCTTATAACAACCTCCTCACCTCCTCATCCAAGGTTGTTTTTAGATGAACTATCATACTCCCCCTGAATCTAATATCAACCTTCTGTGAGCAAGTCATGTCTTTGTTCTTTAGTCTGCATTAAGCTCTTTTCTTGAATGCCCAATCATCTATCTAGGAATATCATGACCTAGGGAAACCATCTCGATATGGTTTACTCCTAAATCAATATGACCAAGATCCTTGGAAATCAAATAAGGCAGATCTTCTAGATGTTGTACTGACTCCCTCTGAAGCTGAGTACTAACATCAACATTTAACCTTCTCATTCAAGGTTGCTTCTGATGGTTCGTCAGACTTCATCTGAATTTGATATCAACCTTCTGACCTTCTCGTCCAAAGTTACCTCTAAAATGTCAAACTCCCTCTGAATCTGATATCAATCTTCTTTTCTTCTCTCTTCTTATCAGACTCCCTCTGAATCTAATATCAATCTTCTTTTCTTCTCTCTTCTTATCTTGACTTTTATTCTATATGAAATTAACGGCCAGCGCGTTGAAGTATTTGCGTGCCAATCCTGAAGCATCGGAGTTCATGCTGCCACCTCCATTGGATGAAGTCAAGGAATTTGTTGCACCCCTCAGCTTGATATGAGTTTCTAGTGATGAGATCGTTGCAGAAGTAGATCGCTAGTATCACTCTATATCACTGAAAGTAGTTGATCAGTAATGACAGGCCTTCAATATCTCTGCAGTCAACAGAGACCAATGCGTGTTGTTTTAATGTCCTATGGTGCATTATAATCCCACCCCCAATCTGTGGACTCACTTGTCAATCTCCAATTGATAAGGAGGGAATCTAGATGTATTTGCTGATCTGGAGGACCTAAGAGATAGCCAAATTTCAATTGTTTCTGACTGATTGATTATCATTCTCTGTATATATCCAACCATATTGGATTTATATATTTGAATGTTCTAATGCATATATGACGTGAAGTGAACTCACCAGGAAGCAAATATTGCTTCCGTATATTGATGAAAATAGCTAAGGGAAATAGAGTGGCGTGATATTACATTGGCATGGAATTAATACCCTGTTGGGCGATGGAAGTTGTCTAAGTGAGGTCAATAACATTGGTTATGAAGGCGCGAGATAAATAAATTCTTCTAACATAGCATTCCATCCTGGCTGGGTGAGCATCAATCGCTATATATACATACAGATATGTATGTATTCTCTTGGATCAGACACAAATGCAACAAATACACTCCCTTAATATTTCACTGTCAATGCTGAATGAATCTCATAAGAGCAAATTCTCTAGTTCTTATAAATACCAATCTGTATTATTTAACTCTTGATCGGTACCCCCACTGAGAGATTGAGAATGCTTCCTTATACCCTGCGTTTGAGAATTTCATTAGTTCCAAACTATTTTTGGATTTTGATGTGGTGTGGAGACTTTGTAAACTACCGTCAACTCTACCAACAAAGCCGTCGTGTGCATAATAATTTATCGGGCCCATATCAGTTAGAACAACTCGAAGAAGAAACATAAAAACATGTGAATTCAAATAATAATGACATCTTTCAAAGGGCAATTCTTAGAGTGTTGTCAGACACATGTTTCAAAATTGTGTTGGTGTTTCAAATACCCTGCAGCTGAATGCTTCATTTGTGGTTCCAAAATTGGCATCAAACTCCAATGGGACACTTAGAACTTCACTGAAATGAACCAAAAAAAATTTGGAGAACACTTATTCCTTCCATTGCTGGTTCTGCGCAGTTAGAAGCATTATCAACATTGCAGAGGTTGAAGATCGTAGAAGACATGCCTTGATTGCATTTGAAGATCTTTCACGCTCCTTGGAGAGCTTTGGAAATCCATAAACAACAATTCCATTAGTAGTATTCAAGCATCTTTAGAAACGACGTCTACACTTTGCAATAGTGATTCCCTTGGATTGATATTCTAATATACATCAGCAAAATCATTGAAAGGTTTGTGGCGATAGCTAATCACACTGATACTTAGATCATATTGCAGAACATCCCTATCAATTGATCTTAGACAACAATTCATTATTCAAATCGAAAGGAGTATCATACTAATGCGATTTCACTATTGACACATCTCCGAGCTCGATACTTCCTTGCACACATCATTGCTGATCGATATTCACTACAGATGACAGAAACTTCCTTGTAGACATCATTAAATGACAAATACCCAAGACTTCCTACCATTCATCGACTTTGAGCTAGCAATTCATCGACGTCACTTAAGTGTTCAGATTATAGCATATATACGCACATACAAATCGCTGTCGCAACAATAATACACTGTTATCAAGAGTTTGCAACTTTCACTATGTTATACTATTAGTTCGCAGTCATATATCTTTATACAAATCGACATAGGCTTATAGGATAAATCTCAGAATTAGAAAGATCCCTAAGACCGAGCTGCTCTGATACCATGTTAAATTTAGGATCGCTGCAAATGTAATAGCACTGCCTGTAAAGTATGTCCTTTCCAAATGCAACAATCTCTCTTATTTATATTGGGAATGAGGCTATGAGAGACATGTCCCTTCATGGGACATGTCTATTCATATTATAATATTTCATTAATCAATCATATATTAGAATAATATAAATTTGAATAATATATATTAATAATAATATAACATATATATCATATATATATATATATATACACACACACACACACAAATACAATATATTATTATTTATCAATATCTAAGTATTATATGTATTCTAAGTGATCATACGACTGAAGCTACAAACATTAACAAAGCACTGAGATTACAAGCTATTCAGTTGTGGAAAACTCAGAATTCCCAATGTAACCAGACCCAATCAGGTGCAAATTGTATAGGTATGATTCTGAAAATGAATCAGGCCTTGTGAAACTCGAAGATATCTCAGATCTGGATATGTTAAATTAGAATTCCATTGCAATTGGAAAGTGGATGATGACAAAGGGGTATGAATGTGCTTTCAAATGAAGTGTTCGAATTTGATTAAGTGGATGTTAGGGCTGTCTTGATCTTGTTTAGAAGACATCAGGTTGTAAAGGATAAAGTCTTGCATTTTGAATTCATGAAACATCCTTAGCCGCTATGCTCATAAAAGATTATCTTCATCAACACACGTGGTTTCTCAACACTAACCCTCTTGATTTGAGGTGAAATATGAAATGCAAGTATTTGACAAAATGATGTTGTTTTGCAGGGTGAAATGGGGCTGAGCATGGAAGGCAAGGTTCAAGTTTGAAATGGTTCAAGTGGCAAGCCTCATTTGAAAACTAATTCAGTTCAAGCTCAAGGCAATAAGATAAATACAAGGGAAGAGCAGAGATCGAGATGTGAAATTAGAAGAGAAAGTTGAAAATTAAACAAACTTTGGTAGCCATTGAAAATCAGATTCACTGGGAGTAGGGGTTTTGAAGGCTGTAACCCAGGAGATATCCCATTTGCAGGAAGGAAAGTGCGTGTTTAGGCAAACTTCACCCTTGAAAAAACTCAGATTTTACAAATAACCTTGATCAGATGATGAGTTGACAATGATAAATTCATAAACTCAAAGGCCTTGATGGACAAATACCAGGAAAAATCAAATAATTGGAAACCTGAATTTGAATCAGAAGTTGAAAAACATCAATGGACGTAGTTAAGATTAAACAGGAGAAATTCTTCATTCAAGTGTAATTTCAGTATCAAAATCAGAACCATGTGATTCGGAAAGGGTGTTATATTATCATGATATCTTAATTATGTTTACACTCACGATTTTCTGAATTTAACACAACTTTCTTCTTGTTTTGCAAGGGCAATTTCCAGGTGAAGGTGATAAACAAGAAGACAGCGTGCAGCTGGATATTTCACGAGCAGGGAGATGTCAAGAGTGAGCACTTCATATATGGAGGCATCATCAAGGCAACTACAAAGTCATTCATCAAGCTGGCAAGAAAGTTCAAAGTAGGAGATCAAAAGTGAAATTTACAAGTTCAAGTCATCGAGAAGGATCAGACTCAAACATGGAAGATGAAGGTTATCATGTACAACTTCATAAAGCAAGCTCAAGGCTACAACATCAAGTCAAAAGTCACTACAAGTCCAATTTCAAGCTTCAATGGGAAGATTTCCTAAACAAAGGAGGAACAACATAAGCATGATGAGGCGGCACACCTCCATTACATTCAGTCAGATCATGCCAAGTGTCTGAGTGGTAGGGCTCAACAACATTATGTCCCAGATTCATTGAATTTAGTAAAAGGGAAAAGTCAAAGGAAATTATATTCTACAGGAAGATTTGTTGTAAGCCCATGTGGCATTTTATCATTGGTCCAATGATTGGTGCCTTCTTATATAAGCTTCTACCTAACCTCTCTTCTCAATGGCCCATAAAGGCATTGTAATTTTCTTATTGGCCCACATGGTGGTGCTCTTTTGTAATTGAGCAAGCATTTAATGCTTGTAGCTATTAGGTAAATTAGGGCTTTGGTGGACTAATCTTGGCCCTTGATCTCAAATTGATCTTGGCCACTCATTGTAATGGAACTACTATAAAAGGCCAAGGCTTTCTCGTTTGTTTTTCATTAGATTAGACTAGATTAGCTAAGGGAGAGACTTGGGAAAATTGTTGCCATAATACGACCAAAATTATTCCATCTTTCATTGTTGGTTCTCATGGTGAATGTTTGTGATGTTTGGAGTATTGCATGGTTTCTACATTTCCTCACTTAGAATAGGATTTTATTTCATGTTGTTTGCTAATTGTAACAATGCAAGGTTAGTATGGGCCTAAATTGCAAGTGTTTAGCTTCTATTGGAAATGGTCATTTAAAATGCACCTTCATTGGGTATTTGAATGAGTATTGACAATGTGAAAACCATTCCCACATCCTTAGAAGATAGCACCCTCCTATGCCTAGTTGACATGGCAAAGCAAGGACTGGTTAGAGGCTCGCCCCATCATCAACATTGTCTTACATTCTTAGAGTTAGATTAGATTCTCTAAACCCTTATCCTTTGCAGTTTGTTTGGTTGGAAGTGGTTGAAGTAGTTAATATCCATTCAATGAACATGCGTAAGTCCCTTTGTGATAACCAACATATCACATCATTAAAATTGAGTGAAAGTCCACAAATAGAAAGAACCTTGATACATTCCGGATACATTGTTTAGCATATGAGCATCCTTATTCAAGAGAGAGTTGGAGATTTGGTGTTACATCTTGGAATACTAAGTATTTGATTATGCATGTTGTTGTGGCATAAAACTCATCAACAAGACCTACCTATCACGTGACCGGAATTACTCTGCCTCTCCCTACACAAACCCCCTACCCTACATAGGCATGAGAGAGAGAGAGAACAAAATTCACTACTACATTAAACATTAAGTGTCAACTGAATTCCTTAACTATTTAAGCTTCATCAGATTGCTGATTATTATTATGCAAGATTACTTGGCAACTAAGTATAGATTGGCTTCCTTGATTATGATTAATGGGAGCTCCCTATCTATATATATATATATATATATAGAGAGAGAGAGAGAGAGAGAGAGAGATAATTATTTCCTTATTGATCCTTCAATGAGTACTAATTACCATTAATAATCTCCAATTTCCAATTCATTCCCTTGATGAATAATTTATGTTTCTTTCCCATATGATTAGTATCACATATATTAATAATCATTGATTCCTTCCCTGGCAATTATTTGACTTAAGTCAATCTCCTTATATATCTCACTCCCCCAATGGTCATAACTTTTGGAGTATAGTTTTCTTGAGGAGATATGTCCCATACAAATTGCTTAATCACTGTTTGGCTAAAATGGTTCTTCATACATCGATACTATGAATCATCCCTTTATTGGCTGTTTCACTATCGTTCCAACAATTCTAATTTCCCAGTGATTAATATTCTTCTAGTCAGTTTTGGATACAGCGATAGTCTTAGTTAAGTCTTTATTAATAGTATGTTGAGTATTGAATCTTACTACCTTATATCAAATTTATACCAGTTGTTGACTTGACTCGACAATATACAAGTTGATAATTTATCATGCTTGCCGTAGCCGATATTACAATCAGTATCATTGATATTTAACTCTAGTAATGTTAGGATGAAATCAGAGATAAAAAGCAAATACATCTGAAGGAATAAATACTTCCGTAATAACTTGTCTTCTCACACACCACCGTGGATGATGGTATTTTACTGACACATGATTTGGTTCAGTGACTCCCTCATAAACAAGAGATTTCAGCTGCCGTAATTTATTTGATAATATCACTCATATGTTTGATCCCTCTTGAAGATGATCGCTGTCCTCTTTATTGATCTGTCCTTAGTCAAATCCCTTTGTGTTGATGTTCATCAAATCCTATCATATTCAAACGGGGGACATGACAATGCACCCCTTTTAATCTACCTCACTTAATATCACCATTCTTTAGAGTTAGTGAATGTCATTATGTTGAATTTTTCTCTGGATTTGACTGTGTTAGAGCATTTTGCATCAAATCCAAAAAACATTGAACAGCAATATGGATTGCGGGAACTTGATATCGTTAATTAGATGTCATTCTTCCCAAGTCCATGAAAATTAGTTAGAAAGCTTCTGAAATTAACTGTGTAAGTTTTTGTTTCCATGCAAAGCGCATTTCGTTTAGAACTGAGTCTCATACAATGGAAAAAGGTTCAATAACATGCATATTTAGCAGTCAGCCCAGTCTATGAAAACTTAAAGCAAGGGAATCAAACAAAAGCTTGGAGAATGCTAGACACCAGTAAAAACAATTGTCTATACAGGTAAATCTAAATGTGATACAGACCAATTAGGCCTAAGGGGTGTTAAACTTAAAAGTCATTCTTCTATCGTTTTTATTTGTGGTGTGGGTGTAGATTGCAAATAGCCGGCCTATGGTAAAGTATCCTCTGACGCAATAGAACATGTTGTTCTTGTCTAGGAGGGATGGTCAACGGGTTCAAGGCTCTGATATTGAAGACCACTTAGTTCAGACAGCAAATGTGTTGATGATACCAGCCCTATAGCCAAGTATAATCTTATAGGGAAAAATAAGACAAGTTGTCAGGACAAAAGGGATGGCCAAGTGGTTGATGGCTCCTGCCTTGTGAACCGCTATGGTTTGGAAAGTATCAAGGATTTGAATCACTCTCTTCTGAATTAAGCGCTTCTTCAGCATCTGTAATAATTGTATTAAGATTGTTATTTTCCAGAGGCAACCAAGAGTCTTCATCATACTTGGGTTCTTTTTCTGCTGAATGCAATGATGTTTCTTTCTTTCAAACAGTTTCTGCACCAAAATACAGTTGGTACCATCCATCTATATTTATAGGCCTGGATTAACTAAGTTATGTAAGCTTCAAATACAATAGTTAGAACCATAGCGTTTGTCTGCAATGTGATTATATCTCTCTATAAAACATATGTGAAGCTTCTGGGATATATCAGTTTTTTAAATGCTTATATGGTGAGATTAATTATAGGCCTAATTTACTACGAATATTTCTTCTGTCGGAATCAGTAATATGAGTTCCCACTGAATAATTTTCTGGTTTTCGTGACCCACTGCAGCCAATGCTTATCAAAAACAATTTAGAATTAGCTTTGCAGGGGATTTAGGACTCTTGTTAGGAACCCTAAGTGTTTATTCGCTTACAGGTAATTTTGAATCAAAATATTTGTCACAAAGATTACATGAATTGATTACATTCAATGATGTTGATTCACTCTTTTCAATTTCATGTGCTTTTGAAAGACCATTCTATTTCAGCTCGTATACATGTCACTACTATGGTAGCAGCAGGAATACATGTTAGGGGAGAACCCAATGAAAGGAAAGAGTTTATTTGCCACTTTTTTGTATGAAAAAAGTTCTGTAATGCAGGAATATGCAACTTACAAAGATAATCAGCAGTTCGATCCTTAGAGATGTTTTTCTCTGCAAGAGCCGAGAGCTGTGAATCCAGTTGTTCTAACGCAGCACGAGCCTTTTTATTTGGAGAAGATGTATCAGCGGTGTCTTTGTCATCACCAATTGTATTCAGTTCACACCTAGCTCTTATCCTTCCCTTTTTCCTTCCGCAAATTGCACCGTTCTTGTAATTGAACGCTGCGGAGGTTGAGATTTTTCTGTATGTTAATGTGAAAGTAGATATGCAGGAGGTGGGCGTTGATTTTATATTTGTGAGCAGAATGCAATGTTGAGGAAATGGGTATGTGGACTGAAGAACACAGAAGTTTGTTGTCATGGTAGAGGGGATTTACAGAGAAAGAATTAGCAGTACTGGATATTGCCAAGAGGCTAAAAAATTAACTTGCTTTTTTTTCTCTTGGGCCGATATATTTCTGTGTTTGGTTGTCATTCATCGTTTATGTAGACCCGTTTGCTATCCAGCCAGTAAACCGCAGAATTTAAAATACTGGAAATTTAAAAAATTTAAGTGTCTCCTAACCTACGGTTTTTAGTTTGCTGTTTAGATGTTTCCGGATTGGAGAGTGTGGGTGTTGGGAAGAACATAGTAGGCCTTCCCTTCTTTTAACGAGACTACTAAAATGACATTTGTATAGGACTCTTTTTTTCAATATAAAAATTCATCTTAAATGGGTGGATGTGATTTCTAGTTTATTTAGTGGAAAAAAGTAGTTTAGTGAAAAAAATTGCTTGTCATATATTTTAGACTAAATGGTTGAAGGACTATTGTGAAAATGAAAAAAAGTATTAATAGGTTTTTTTTTCTAGGTTATTAAGGGTAGTGGGATGATTGTAATATTTTGGTTATAAGTATGTTTCTTTTTAGGTTTTTTAATGAAGATATTTGTAAAACAGTAATTAAAGATCTTTGGTTGTATGGTGTCAAAAATCACCTTTCACTTTATAAGTGAAATTCATTACTTGTTTTATGAGTATTTTTTTTTCTCATAGTACTATGTTACGTTTATTTTTATTTATTTATTATTAAAGTATTAGTACGACGAAGTGATAAAAGATTTTGTTAAATTCTTTGAACAATTTTTAACAATGGACGGGATTACAAAAGATTAGATTGGGTTAGTATTTGTACATTATTGTATAAACATGTGAATCCATAAATCTCTACCTACATCCATAATTTTAGACTCAAAGTTTAGGAAATGGGATCAACAAATTTTTGACAAAAGCTCGAGCCACTCGTATCAAAATTTCTCAAAGTTTGGGTATCTTATTAATAAATATTCTAAGCTACAAAAAAAATGTTGAGAGTCTAGATGTAGATTCTACCTCCTAGTTCTTCATTTGAAGAAAATCCTCAACATTTTCTCTTTGAAAAAGAAATTCTCAATATTTTAAAATCATGAAGAATGTAAGAATGATAAAGAATCTTAAAGCATAAAGTATTTTTTACTCACTTAATGGAGGATGTTACTTCTAGTTCACAATCTAGACTAGGTGATTTGGGGAGATTTCAAGATCCAAAGGTTGGTAGATTTCAACTAATGCTAGAAGATTCACAATTTTTAAAGGAGAAAAATATAGTGGAAAAATATTATCACTGGATATGAGATTAGTTACACAAGCTTTAGAAGCATCAGAAGGAGGTTTTACCTCAACTCAACAAATGATTCTAACGAGGAAAACCCTTAAAAGATTATTGTATAAAATAAATGGTTACCAAGTTCATCGTTCTAAAAAGTAAGTATCTATAATTAGATGCTCATTTTAGCTCCATTTTAGTATGTATGAATTTCCACATTGGTTTCATGCCCTTCTAATGCTCATTGGACCTTTAAATTAGTATTATAAGTCTTGTGTTGATTCAATTTCTTCAAAAACTTGAGGTAAAACCTTATTTCTAAGTGTGCTCCTCTTTTTTTCCTTCAATCTCATAATTCATTTCATCATTTAAGCCCTACATAACCATTTATGGCATTTGCATTCTCTCTCAACCTCAAAACTAGCTATGTCATGTTTTCCCACATCCTTTCATTACCTAGGAGCCATGGTTCTGATCTGAGCCCTGATTGGAAGGTATAGAATAGCTTAGTCGATCTATACTCAAAGATTGGGCCCAATTTTGAATTTGGTCCCCATCTTGACAATTTGGTGGAGGATTAGGAGTTATAGTTGGTCTGGCTGAGTTTTAACCCCCAAAATATCAAATGAGGTATATAAACACATTATATCTCCTCATTTTGATATCCATTACCATCCTCAAGCATTCATGATCAATAAATCAAGCAATTGCCATCCAAGCGTTCTCAAGATCTTCAAGAATTCAAGTCTTCAAGTCTCAAAAGCATTCTTCTTCTTCATCAAGCATTGTGGCAAACTACAACATCTATTTCATCAGGCTTATTTTTCATGATTTCGTTTAGGAATTTTGTAGAGTCAAAGTTATTGCATTAATACTTATGATCACATCCAAAAAGGAATTGTGTCATCAAGGCATGAAGTAATTCATAATTAAGATCTAGCTTCTATTTCATCTTTCCTTTATGTGATTTCATTACATTTTCAAGATCGATTCCTAAATAGGGGTTTAAATAAGGAAACCCCCTTTATCCAACCTTCTTCCCTATTCTCATCTGTACAAAAGCAGGCTAAAGAGCTATCAAAATTTTTCTAGGCATATTGGAAAGTGTTAAAGTATCCCTAAAAGATTTGGGAAAAAACTCAGGGTATAGATCAACTCAACCATTCTATATTTGGGTACAGGTTGGCTCAACCGATGTATATCCTCATAAATAGGCTCAAATTTGATAAGTAGACAAGTTATAGTGTCAAGATCTTTGAAATGTCGATATAGGTACTATTGGATTTGATGAGTAAACAACCCACAACTCCAACATGGTATCAGAGCTTCAAATCTATTTGCCTTTGTCCTCTTCTTGAGAGATTTGACCGTGTTCATCATATTTGCATTTTCATAGGGTTTTTCTATTGGATCTGGGGGGGACCTCTTTTTTTGGTTATGTTGGCCTCAAACGAACCTCATAGTTGCGTTCAAAGCACCCAAGAACCCTTAAATCCATATAAAGTTTGTCTATTTTGGATAAAGTTGGAATCTGTGGCAAAATATTGCAACCAGCCCCAACATAGATCCCAAGGCAGTCACTAGTTTTTTGCATCATTTTTCACTCAAACGTACCTCACCGTTGAGCTCGCAGCATCCAAGAACCCCCATTTCCAAATAAGGCACGTCTGATTTGGATGACATTACAGTTCATGGCAAAAAAAAATTATGTATCAAGGTCGTACGACCCTGGCATGCAAATTGAGGTAGCATGTGTGAATTTCAAAAAAAAAAATTGGTTGGCCAGCCACTAGCGGTCACCACCAGTGTGACCACCGAGCAGGCTGTGGTCTTGCCACGGTTACCGTCAGTGTCACTGTCGAGTGGGCCACGATGACTGTCATGGTCACCACTAATGGTGCTGCGCGGTCACTATCAGTAACCATGGGGTGACCGCCTGTCACCCACGGCTAACTACTAATCGATAGTGCATAGCCCCTTTCTACAAGCAGACAGTCACATGCAAGGGCCATACTACCAGCCCCCACGCCGCAGTCCCCTAGTCACCCAAATGACCATGGGCCATTTTTTCACCTCTAGGGGCCTATTGGATGTTTGCGGTGGTGTCCATATGGCCGTCAAACTTAAGCTCATGCACTATTGATGTCAGCACATGTCAGCATTATTCAAACACTTTTTTGTCCCATTAGCATACCTATGGTTTTTTTCTCATAACTTGAGCATACGGTGTCAAAATCGGGAAAATGAGATATCGTTGGAAATCTCTTTATGAGATCTATCCAGATCTGAAGGTTTGAATTTTTTATTTTTCTTTTTTGATGGTGTTTTTTTGGCAAAGCTAGAGGTTCAGTTTCGCACTCCGGGAGCTCTATCTTGCGCATCAAGACTTCATTTTGGGAAAACAATATATCATTAGAAAGCTTGTTCTAATACCTTTCCAATGTTGTGAGTCATTTTTCCAAATTCTGCTCCAAGTATATTTTATTCAGTTTCTTTTATTTTTACAATCTAGTGGATATCTTGGATGTTTCAGGTCCTGGAATCTCTTCCCTTTGAGGGATGGCTCATCTTTGGTTGTTCTATTGTTTCAGAAGCTTTTGCTCTTCTTTGAGTAGTGTAAACTTCACTTTTGTAGCATTTTTTTATGCACACACACTGAGATAAAGTGTCATTCTATTGCATGTATGGGATCTTGCACATGTTGGTGCTCTATGTACTCGCACTCAATTATAAAGTGCCAAGGGGGTTTGATGTTTGCCTTTTTTTGCCATATATTTTTATCATGTGAGTGTTCCTCCAACAACATTACCCTCAGGTATCTTTATTTATGTTTGTACTCTCTCTGCACATTCGATGTTCCTAGTTCTTCTTCATCATGCAGTTCATTTTGCACGTTCTTTTTAATGTACCTATCATTACTCCCTTGTCAAAATTATGGGGGGTTTCTATTGTTGGTTCTTCTTCTTCCTTGGGTTGATAGTGTGAGCTATGTATTTAGTATTTGTTTCTATGTACTAGGCAGATGCAGTGGCTAGGTACCTATGCATTCTGGTGAGATGGATCATTTACCATATAGACACTCTTCTCTTTCCTATTTTTGGAAGCACTCTTCTAGCTTTGATTGATCAACTCTTCAGACTTTGATTTTTTTTTATGAAATCTATATCTTCGATTTCAAGTGTTTTCATTTGTTTGCCTCCTGATTTGACTAGTGTCATTCGAGGGTACTTGTGCAGATTACAGTATTTTATATCTTCAACTTTAGTTGTTTGCCTTTGTTTGCCTCTTGATTAGAGTAGTGTCATTTGAGGGTGTATGCAAATTTAGATGTAAACTATTCTAAATTAAATATTAACTAATTTAAGTTAAACTAACAATCTAAATGCTACCCAATGAAGATTACAAAATGATCAAATGAAGAACTAAAACAAATTTACCTTCACTCACCCATTGTAGCTTGTCTCCATTGGCCTCCTAGCCTTGATTTCTTTGAGGTGTTGAGCTCTTAGATTTCCAAATGAAGCTCCTTCCCAAGATGCTCTCAAAGTGTGGAGATTTGAATGAATATATGCAAAATGGCCTAAGCTTGATTATGCAAACTAATGGATGAAATGATATGGAAATGCTTGACGACTTTTGATGTTTTTGGATGCTTGTATTCTTGTATGCTTGTATGCTTGTAATCACTATTGCTTATTAGCTCACAAAGGGGAAATGCGGCTCCTTTTATAGTTTTTTGGAGGGGTCAAGCCTAGGTGGCGTAATACTAGGGTGGAGATTGAAAGGTGGAAGATCCTAGGGCTACTATTGACTTGGTTGAAGGAGTTGAGAGAAAGGAGGATGTAGTTGGAATGTGAGGGGAAGAATAGGGAGGATGTTCCTCCTACATTGACATGGAAGAGAAGAAGGTAGAAGAGAAAGGCACATGTCAAGTGTCTCACAAAGACCATTGAGAGGAAGAAGGATGAACTTTTTCCTCATGAGGACTCTTGGTACAAGTGTCCCATGAGTCACTTTGAACTCTTTGAGCTGGCTTGAGAAGCTCCTTAGGAATAGGATTGGCTTCTTGACTTAGTATAGGGGAAGCGTGGTCATGAGACCAAGTCTTATGAGGCCACATAACCCTTCGGAATAGGACATGTGTGGGTGAGGATAATGAATAATTAATAATTAATTATCTTAGCCAAGGTGATGTGTCAGGTGTCTAGGTGGATGAGGTGGACTAGGGGACTTAGTCATTTTTAGTGATTGTGTAATAGATTAAATCACTTTAATAAGACTATTTAGAAGACTTAGGATAGGAGAATAAACTATAATGAATTTATCAAATAAATTGAATAATTTATTTAATAAATAGAGGAAATAAATATTAATTAAATAATAAAAATTTAATTAATTCATCAAGTCAATATTAATTAAATAATAAATATTTAATTAATTAATGAAGTCACTTTTTAGTGTATACATTTTGCCCCTCTTTGAAATAATGTGTTGGGCAGATTGTTTCAAAGAAAATTTCAAACATTTTTGCCCCTGCCCCAGACAATGTCTCAAATGACCTATGCATGCCCCCTCGAGAGATTGATTGACAAAAAATGATTTTAATTAATTTATTTGTTGTTTATTTCTGGTTGGACAATTAATCTCACGAAAAGAAATGGAAGAAATATGGGTGAAAATGGGATGAATCAGAAAGAAGTCGATAGGTAGGGTCTACACATCAAGCAAAATGGGTCCCAGGCTATATATAGAGCCAAAGGGTCCACAATAGGGTCATTGTGCACACTTATCACTTGGAGATTGGAGATTGGAGAGAGAGAAGAGCATAGCTGAGATGATGTCATTCCCACTGTTAGATCACCGGTTTGAGAGGCTTAAACACTTCCAGAGGCGACCCGATTCGGTAGAGTCAGTAGGTGACTCATCCTGCTTAGTCAATTTGTGATTTTCTGCATGATTTGACATGATTTCTAGCATGTTTAGGATAGATTAAACCATAGGTTAGGATAGAAAATTTTGTGTTCTTAGGCGTAGCAAACTGCTAGTTTTGCACATTCATGTCGGGTACTTGTGCATTTATGCAAGAGGAATTTTTTGGTGGCGCATTTGTCAAGGAAATGTGTGTAAATGTGGTTTTGGCGCATTGGTCAAAATTGGTTGTGCAAATGTTTGGGTTAGTTGTGCATATGTGTTTTCTGTGCAAATGTTAGGGGGTTTTGCACAAGCATTTTTCTGTGCTACGCATTTATGTTAGATGATAGAAAGTAGAAAATAAGAGTGCAAGTTAGGTCAAACTAGATATTGAAAGGCAGATATGATCTGTCAGCATTGAATGTTGATCGATTAAGTCAAGATAGGTAACATCGTAGCATGGTCGCTAGTTAACCGTCTTGATTGTAGATAATTGATAGAATTATCTATTGGGCCATGTGACAAACATGTATTTGATTGATAGGATGGGATAGATAGATAGATCAGTTTTATCAAAATCTGATAGTTTGATTGTTTGATGATTTTGATAGAAGGATATTACTAACACTCTTATGTCATGGGAGAGATATCCCATGACTCAGAATCTAAGTTCGGCGTTGTCAGAGACTGACAGACTGTTGATTGGGGCGATAGGATTATACCATATAATTTACACACCTGAGATTCGGGAAAATTTGAGCATGTTGATCACACTTGCTGAGAGATGGCACTCGGAGACAAGTACCTTCCATTTCCCTATAGGAGAGATTACTGTGATGTTAGAGGATGTATATCGCATCCTATGACTGCCCATTACCGGAGAGTTAGTGCAGTATGATCGGCATGACGGATTGGCTGAGTACAGAGCTATGTTCGGGGATGACGACATTGATGAGTCTGAGATCAGTTGGGAGGACATGGTTGATTTCTATGAGCCTCTTCTTGTTGTTTTGGCTAGAGCTATCAGAGGCTTTGTTTGCCCAGACTAGAGATCGCATGGGTTCGCAGTCGAATGTGACCGAACATTACAGAGGATGATGGATGAGGGGACCCATTTTTCTTGGGGAGTGTTCTTGCTAGCACATCTATATCATGATCTACATTAGGTTGTCTACCATAGGGGTGCATCATTATCAGTTGGCATGACTCTACTTTGTGTATGGGCATGGGAGCACATTGCAATTACACAGTCGTTAGCCATGAGATTCTAAGGTGTAGGACAACCTTATATTTTTCTCTATGCAACTATCAAGTCTCAGCATAAGCTGGGACATCTAGAGTTTTAGCGGTATACATTTGATACTATAGATTTTGTGATCTGGAGACCCTACCTTGGGTGTGAGTCATGGGAGGATGAGCATCAGCTCAAATATTTCTTTGAGTCTCGATGGTTGATAGGGGGGAATCCCTATATTATAGAGAGGCAGTTGGTTATCTGGGTCTTGTGAAAGTTTGGTAGGATGCAGGGGATGTTGCAGGGGGTGACAGAGTTTTCTCACACCCATCAGGAGAGATGAGACTGGGGACCAATGGTGCCCTTTGAGATAGCTAGACATGAGTTTTTAGACATGTCATTTCAAGCATGGTCCATGAGATAGGGAGTCATAGACCTAGGGATGACAGCAGACTACGAGAGGCACCCTAGGGAGCACCCATTCCCTAGGTTGACTGATCTGGCAAAGAGGCCACTAGAGAGAGATGTTGCAGATAGATGCCAAGAGAGGCGACAAGGCCATGATAGGAGAGGTCGAGGGAGGGGTAGAGGTGATGATAGAGGTGACGGTGGTGATGGCAGTGATGATGGTCCTGATGGAGATAGGGGTGATAGACCTGGGCCTCAGATGAGAGGTGGAGGTGTGTGATCATGAGGGTTGATGCCACCCCCTGTGAGACAAGTGTGGTGATAGCCCCCAGCACAAATGCCCATAGGTGTCGCACTATAGATACCAGCAGCTGCCCCTATACAGGTTGATCCAGCTATACAGGTACCATTACAGGCAGGACATGATGATGTGGATGATGTACTTGGGTAGGAGAGACTGGTGCAAGGTGGATAGGTACAAGACATACAAGATGAGCATATGCTCGATATAGCTGGATAGGATATGCAAATGCGTGATGTGGGTGTACAGGATGAGGAGCTAGAGATGGACATTGGGGGTCAGGATCCCTACTTATAGAGGGATGTTGCAGCAGAGGAGGATATAGACATTGATGCATTTCTAGTCAAACTAGTAATGACACAGGTACAGGCAGATCGTGTCCTAGGACTGGAGAGACAGGTGGAGAGACTAGAGAGTGAGAATGCAGTGATCAGACATGAGCGATATGTCACCATAGAGCGACTAGGGGAGGCTAAGACTTTATTGGATGAACTCCAGATGACAAATGCATTAGGACCTCATGCAGATAGCTTATGTGTGATGGTACGAACCAGTAGGGAGATCACCTACTGGAACGATGCCTATAGACAGGTTGTGCCTAGAGATCAGTCGATCGAGAGTTTTAGAGATAGCTCCTATATAGTCAGGATAGTGGTGCATCATAGGCATGGGCTAACCAATAGCAGAGGGGCAGCATCATGTCCTCCTAGACCTCCCACAGGTTTGGGAGATCCAGCAACATCATCACCATTTATTGCATCACGCAGATACCGACAAACTGAGTCTGGAGGTAGTGGCTCATAGTTATGTTGTATACACACTTTTTATATTTAGATCACCATTGTTTAGGTATTTTTCATTATGCTTATGACTTGATGGACACACTTGGACACATTATCATTTGATGAGATATCATTGGACATTTGGACATTTTATTTGTTTTTATGGACTCTATGTGATGGACTATTTATGCATGATGATGTTCTATGATAATTTTCTTTGATGATTATATATATACATGTGCGTATTGACATATGTAGGATGTGATGGTTTACTTTGATATGCATAGTACTTATGTTCTATAATGCAAATGGTTTACTTTCTTTTAGATGCACAATGGTTAATGATCTAGCATGTGATGATGATGTTTATATAAATGCATTTCCTAAATGATTGTTTATTTAATGCTATGTGTTACTAATGCAATGATGTATAAAAAATGATGAATATGACAATGTAAATAATGGATAATAATGAACATATAAAAATGCACATAATGGATAACAATTAAATGGTATGATCAATGATATTGTATGTAATGAAAATCACAAAAGAGTTGGAAAATTTCTAATATGACAAAATAAGATAAAATGTAATAACCCAAAATATGACAGATAAAATGTGATGAA
Organism: Chamaecyparis obtusa; assembly: GCA_027943335.1. Taxonomy (NCBI): domain Eukaryota; kingdom Viridiplantae; phylum Streptophyta; class Pinopsida; order Cupressales; family Cupressaceae; genus Chamaecyparis; species Chamaecyparis obtusa. The sequence continues at coordinate 1,050,028 of BSBK01000594.1, forward strand.
ATGATAGCTATGATGAGATGTTAATCTAAATGATCAAAGCATGCATGTTAATATACAATGGTTATATACAAATGAACAAACCTAATGAAAATGACACATTCATATTGAATTATGCAAAATGATGAAATGCAAGATGGAATTTTTTATTTGTATTACCCAAATGTCCCAATCTTAAATAACAATGTGTCTGACACAAGAAGAATGGACAAAGAGAATAGATGACCCGATAAGAAAGATAACCTACAAATCCCTATAAAAGGAGCACTGATATGCAACATGATTTAGCTAAGTGTAATATGAAATGAATATCTCCACAACTTCAGGAAACATCTTAGAACTTAATAATAACTGGATTTTGATTATCATCATTGAGCTCGTTATGTTGCAAGAAAATGCAAGCATCGTGGTATAATTAAACCAGGATGACTTGAGCACTTCTTGTGTGGAGTTTAATATAGAAAACTTGAGAAGCATCTAGGTATAATTAAACCAAGATGACCTAAGTTTTGTTTGCATAACAAACAAGGAACATTCTCCCCTCCATCGAGGAACAAATATTTGGAGTCGAGGTATGTGTGGCATATCACCATTAATAGAATTTGCATAATGAATAGTAGTGAAATTGAATCACCTCCTATTGATTGAAGTTTGAATTTGAATAGGGATAAGATGTATGATATAGGAGTGGAATATAGGACCTATCCTCAATCCAAATTCCCAAATAGAAAGATCTGAATGGATTAACTACAAAGAAGTGATCAATGCACAAAAGAATCAAACAATGGAGAATATGAATGAAGGAGAAAACCTTATATTCTACTATGAAAAGTATATGCTTGAAATCTGAAATAAATGAAAGGAAAATACTAACCTCAAAATAGGGCAGGTCTAGAAAATGCAAATTTCTGATGTCTATGTACAGTTTCGGGCAATTCTGCAACCTGTTCCGGACTAGAAATGCCGAGACAAAGAAAACCCAAAATAAATTTATATTTTTGGAAGTAGGTAGTCTTTGACCCCGATAAAAGGTCAAAGGCTACCTCAAAATTTTGAAGGTCATCTCTGACTTTGTTCGTGGATCTTTGAAGTTCTCTGAAAAGGGTATCCAGATCCAAGCTCCGATCCACAGTCCTGTACCTATACCTGTAAGAAAAATGGTTTCTGTTGTTTGGATGGGGGATTTGCCTTAGTCAAACCCCAGTTTGGAATCAACCTTAATAATGGAATTGAAATAGAGAATGCTAGCAAGTAGTAGAAGTAGATCTAACAATGAAGCTATGAAATTCAATAGATATGCAATTGTATTTGAAATGTAAACAAATATGTTGATATGAAAGCTTGAACATAACATTAACAAATGTAAATCAAAACCTCCATGATTTTATGCTTGTAATCCACCTTGAGGGAAGAATGAATAGATCTTGAAGATGAACAAAGGATCTTGAAGGAAGATCACACCACCATGATGGCTAGATCTAGGGTTTTGAATGATGAATCTTGAATGTTTGAACCAAATCCCTTCAATGGCTTGAATGCTTGAATCCTTGATCTTCAATGGAGAAATTGAATGCTTGAAGAGGACTTGAATGGATGCTTTCTTGATCTTGCCTTGAGAAAACCTTGAGCACTTGATTTCAAAACTTTATGCCTTGATCATGAAAGTGGATGGAGAAAATGAGAGAGGAAGGCTTCCTTTTATAGTGATCTAGGGAACAATCCTCTAGAGGGGCCACCTTGGGGAATTAAATTCCAATTAGGCCTCAACCCTTTAGAACTATACCTATATTAAATTCAATTTAAGATTTACCATTCTGAAACCCGAAATGGCTGATCCAGAAGCAGGAAAAATAATTCTTTCTGAAACCCGACATCCAGAGATCATGGGACCTTGAAACTTGAACCCGGGGTCAAGGAAGAGGTCAACCCTAACCTAGGTCAATTACAAGGTCATCATTGACCCTCAAGGTCATCCTTGACCCCTCAAGTTCATCCTTGACCTTGAGGTCACAGATCTTAGGGTCTCAGTCTAGAGTGCTAGGAAAATGCAGAGAGAAAGTGGAAAAGGGGGAAGAATCAAGGCAGAGTGCCAGGAAGAGGCACAAAATCCTATGATGAACATTATAAAGGCTAGGAGGACCTATTTGTAAATCATACCTAGAAAATAGAGCCATAGAAGAGGGAAATTAAGGAGAATCCTCGGGATCCTAATCCTAATTTCACCTAGAATGAAGGAATCAAGTGCAGAAAAGAAGTGGAAAATGGGGAAAGAGCCAGATCCAAGAAAAGACCAATTCAAGGTTTTCGACATGACCCCAAACCACTTACTCAGAGGGCTAAACACTCTTAACATGGAAGTACTTCCATTTTAAGATGATACATTAAGCCCCCACTTTAGCAAGAGTATGGACTCGATGCAAACTCTTGGTAAAGGAGAAGAAAGAAAAGATCCAAGTGGATTCGTAATGAGATAAAATAACACTTAGCTAAGGACACAAGCCCCAAGGCTAAGGATTCTAACTCAACATACATGCACGAGGGTGCGAAAAAGAGAAAACCAAAAGAACAGGGGTTAGTACAAACCCAAATCAACTAGTAGAGGAAACCTTGCTAAGAAATATTTCCTATACTAATATCATATTTGGAAAGCTATCATAAAAGCATAAATGATTACATAAGAAAGACAAGAGAAACACTATAAATAACATAGCTTCGTGATCTAGTCCTACTAGCATGAAAGTGAAAAGAGAGAAAGGAGAAAGTGATTAGCTCGCCCAGTAAGATGCCCACCTTACCGTGAATCACCTTGGAGGGAGAGCCCAACAAGTTCACCCATAAACTGTGCCTTGAAATTGTAGTGCATCTTCTGATGGCTTCTGAAATACCCATAGATCCACCTTCTTGTATCACTATGAATATAAAATGTGTGTCTCCTCAGGATTTAGAAACTTATGTGCGTTACCATCAGAAGATTTAGCATCTTGAAAATGTGTGTCTCTTCAAGATTTAGCAACTTATGTCCATTACCTTCAGAGGATTTAGCATATTTGAAATTGGAAAATGCATGTTTCTTCAAGATTTAGCAACTTATGTGTGTTACCTTCCAAGATTTAGCATGCTGCAAAACAAAAGGTTAGAACAAAAATACACAATATAGAATGAGGGAGGCCATATATATGCCCCCCTTCTTAAGATTACAAAAAATTACTATTTTGACATATTAAGGAAAGAAATGAACAAGGATAAATCCTTCTTCAACATCAAGACAACATCCATAGACAACACCTAGTCCAAGCCAAGAAGGTCATAGCTCCTATGAGGCCATGGAAGGGATGAATGCAAAGAGATATCACGCAAGAAGTGAATAAAGTAACCCTTGTGAGGGATAGCACACTATTCAGTTTCCAAGGTGAGAGATATATCAACTTGGAAACCCATGTCAAACAAAGAAATAGGTTGTGATCAAGGACAAAGATCCTCAATGCAAACCAAAATTTTCATGTATGATTGGATATCACATAATAGATAGATACTACTTAACCAAGGAAAGAGTGGAATCCTGAAAAGATAGAAAAGAAGGAGATGGCATCCTTGCCCCCCAAGCATAGGAACAAGGATGGAAAGGGACCTATTATATCACTCACAACACTATGCAAGACAATGAGCCCCCAAGGATTAGGCTAACATTGTTTACATAATGTGGAGCTCCATAATACGAACATAAATGTTATTTAGAGAAAACAGGATTGAAATACAACTCATTAGCACATGATATATAAATAACCTTACTATCAATGAGCTGCCTAGTCTTATAATGTAAAGCTTGACATTCATTAGTAGAGTGATCATGAAATCTATGATATAAACAAAAAGGAAGAGTCTTCAAGCGTGGACTATGTTTCTTTTTGCGTTTATGTCTAGTAATCATCTTAGCATGAAGGAGTTTAGGCAAAAGAATTTCTTGGTCTAATTCCTTCATAGTTTCATCATGTTTTGAAGTGTTATTTGAGATGTTGTTAACATTGATTTGTTGTTGAGGATTTAATCCCAATTCATAAGAATGCTCATGCCCCCTAGTGTGTAAGGGCATTTGATTTCCCTATTTATGCTTACCACATCCTTGATTATTGAGTCCTTGTTTAACAAGGAAATGATAACCATGACCATAACAAGAAGCCATATCAGAAGGAGTCAATGGAACTTTAGTAGTCACAATATCATCCTTAGTAGATTTGACAGGTTCATTGTGAGTAGAAGTAGTGACAAAGTTATTATGAAGGGCTTTAGAAGTAAAAACTCGTTGTTCAAACTCTCTATGTGGCTTCATAAAATCAAGATCATTAATCTTATACTCTCCCATAAAGGTAGGATTAAAATCCAAGGTTCCTGAATCATCATCAAGAAGAGCATTAGAGGAAGAAGGATTACTATTAGGAACAGGAGAAGTGTGGGTTTGAATATTCAGACAAGGATTAGGCACATCATCTGCATGAAGTGAATACATCTTGTTATTATGTATAAACTTAACTTTATGGTGAAGGGTGGAAGGAACGACATGCATCTCATGCAACCAAGGTCTACCCAAAAGAAGGTTATAATTGAGAGGTCTAGGCATAACATGAATAGGTGTATTCAAGATGACTAATCCTACTTTGATAGGTAAGGTAAGGATTCCTAAAGTGTTCTTAGCAATGTTATCAAAGCCACATATAGGAACATTGTCAGGTTGAATAGTTGAAAGATCAATGTTAATCCCTTTGAGCATGTCCATGCTACAAATATTAAGCCCACATCCATTATCAATCAAGGTCCTAGGAATGATACTTTTATTGATAGTAACAATAACCATATGAGCATCATATTGATTCTGAACTTCTTTAGAAGGAAAATCCTTTTGAGTAAAAATAATGTCAGGAGGACCCAGGGTAGCATGCATGCATTATAAGAAGTTATTGATATTCTCTTGATTAGGATGTGGAGTGGGAAGATTTGCTAGAGATTTTTGCAAGGCTTCATAGTAGGTAGGTGAAGTTTGAAGGAGCTCCCATAAAGAAATCTTCGTAGGAGTATTTTGCAATTGGTTTATCAAATTATACTCCTTGCTAGGAAGATGGGGTGGAGGAGGAAGAATAGATTGAGAAGGTGGTAAAGAAGTAGAAACCACCGGATTAGGTTGAGGGTTATTCCTTGTACGATATATGTGAGCTATCGAATCTTGGTCATTAAAATACTCTAAATACTTCATAGGTTTACCTTTGATAGTAATGCAAGGACAACCTTTGACAGTCAACAAGGGTTTCAGAAAAACCATATTAGTTGTCTCAACACTACAAATAGATTCACAAGAAGGAAGAAAAGAAGACATCCTAGGAGGAGATGAGGTAGGATATTGATTCTCCATAAGATCATCACTAATAGGGAGATCATTAAGGGAATTTATATCATTCTCTTCTAATGTCTTATCACTAGAAGGAATCCCAAATGAAGGTAAAGGATCTATAATGTCACCTTCTTTCACTAAGATGTCCACATAAGGGGAGTGTATTTTAGAAAAAGAGTCATCATCATGTATTAATATATCATCCATTAATAAATCACCCTTTTGTATTAAAGTGTGTTCACTAGGAGAGGATAAATCAATGTCTTTATCCAAGGGATCATCCACAAAGGTATCATGAGGAAGAGATTAATCAACATCCAAATCCAAAGTTTCATCCCAAACAGGAGGATTATCATCCCTACCAATAAAGCACATTGTAGAATCGCCAAAACTCACTAAAGCTTGATCCCTAGAGGGGAAAGAAGGTAATTTGTAGTCGAAAGTAAGCTCATTAGGATAAGAATTAACATCAATCCTCAACTCATCTCCATAAATAGAAATATGATGGAGATCACATGTACTAAATGAAGTCTTTCTAGGTGTGATGCCATGCAATGGTAAAGTAAGAGGAGGATGTTGTGTAATCCCAAAAGTTTTTGAAAACATGTGAAACAACTTGTGCAAAATGATAATAAATAAATAAATGCATAGAAAATAGATCTAGATATATCCAAATGCATTCAAATGAAAATCAAACACAATAGGACCTCTAATTCCACAAAGCAATGTAAATTTTTTTTTGTATTTTTGAAGAAATTTTGCAATTTTTTTTTGTATTTTTGAAATATAAATGCAAGAGCATAAAGGAAATCTACTTTTATAAGCATGTAGGATCTAACATAAAATACAAATCTAACACCAAAAAGAAAAAGTTGTCTATCGTGGGTTCACCAAAATGTAAAGGATAAAGGTGAACACACAAGATACAACAAACACAATAGGGCATCTAATTCCACAAAAGATAGGGGTAAGCTTGTCGGGTTCACCAAAATGAATAGTAGTGAAATTGAATCACCTCCTATTGATTAAAGTTTGAATTTGAATAGGGATAAGATGTATGATATAGGACCTATCCTCAATCCAAATTCCCAAATAGAAAGATCCGAATGGATTAACCACAAAGAAGTTATCAATGCACAAAAGAATCAAACAATGGAGAATATGAATGAAGGATAAAACCTTATATTCTACTATGAAAAGTATATGCTTGAAATCTGAAATAAATGAAAGGCAAATACTAACCTCAAAATAGGGTAGATCTGGAAAATGCTAATTTATGATGTATGTGTATAGTTTCAGGCAATTCTGCAACTTGTTCCGAACTTGAAATGTCGAGACAGAGAAAACCCATAAAACTTTTATCTTTCTAGAAGCAGGTAGTCTTTGACCCCGATGAAAGGTCAAAGGATACCTCAAAATTTTGAAGGTCATCTTTGACTTTGTTTGTAGATCTCAAAAGTTTTTCGAAAAGGGTATCCAGATCCAAGCTCCGATCCATAGTCTTGTACCTGTACCTACAAGAAAAATGGTTTTTATTGTTTGGATGGGGGGTTTACCTTAGTCAAACCCTCATTTGGAATCAACCTTAATAATGGAATTGAAATAGAGAATGCTAGCAAGTAGTAGAAGTAGATCTAACAACGAAGCTATGAAATTCAATAGATATGCAATTGTATTTGAAATGTAAACAAATATGTTGGTATGAAAGCTTGAACATAACATTAACAAATGTAAATCAAAATCTCCATGATTGTATGCTTGGAATCCACCTTGAGGGAAGAATGAATAGATCTTAAATATGAACAAAGGATCTTGAAGGAAGATCACACCACCATGATGGCTAGATCTAGGGTTTTGAAAGATGAATCTTGAATGTTTGAACCAAATCCCTTCAATGGCTTGAATGCTTGAATCTGTGATCTTCAATGGAGAACTTGAATGCTTGAAGAGGACTTGAATGGATGATTTATTGAATGGATTCTTGCTTGATCTTTCCTTGAGAAAACCTTGAGCACTTGATTTCAAAACTTGATGCCTTGATCATGAAAGTGGATGGAGAAAATGAGAGAGGAAGGCTTCCTTTTATAGTAATCTAGGGCACAATCCTCTAGAGGGGCCACCTTGGGGAATTAAATTCCAATTAGGCCTCAACCCTTTAGAAATATACCTAGATTAAATACAATTAAGTATTTACCATTCTGAAACCCGAAATGGCTGACCCGAAAGCGGGAAAAATAATTCTTTCTGAAACCCGACATCTAGAGATCATGGGACCTTGAAACATGAACCCAGGGTCAAGGATGAGGTCAACCCTGACCTAGGTCAAGGATGAGGTCATCCTTGACCCCCTCAAGGTCATCCTTGACCTTCAGGTCATAGATCTCAGGGTCTTAGTCCAGAGTGCTAGGAAAATGCAAAGAGAAAGTAGAAAAGGTGGCAGAATCAGGGTAGAGTGCCAGGAAGAGACACAAACTCCTATGATGAACATGATAAAGGCTAGGAGGACCCATTTTTAAGTCCTACCTAGAAAATAGAGCCATAGAAGAGGGAAATTAAGGAGAATCCTCGAGATCCTAACCCTAATTTCACCTAGAATGAAGGAATCAAGTGCAGAAAAGAAGTAGAAAATGGGAAAAGAGCCAGATCCAAGCAAAGAACAATTCAAGGCATTCGACATGACCCCAAACCACTTACTTGGAGGGCTAAATGCTCTTAACATGGAAGTGCTTCCATTTTAAGACAATACACATAACAACATGAATTGTATGTGTTAATGACTATGAAATTGATGAAGGAACTTACACACAGATACCCCAATTACTTGTTCCTTCGAATTCATCAAAAAATATCCCACAAACAAAAATCAAAGAAAATATCATGCTCCATCGTGGCCATTCTAATCAATGACATATGTGAGTTTTAAACTCATGTCAAAGATATCTTGAAATAGCATAGGAAACATGATAACAATGAAATCCATATATGAATGCATAATCTATAATAAATCATTCTAACATGCTTGCCATGAATATATATTTCTTTGCTAAAAGATAATGTTGGATGTATTGATCAATTTGTTTGATGTATAGCCATTTGAAACACGTAGATGAGTGGTCATGTTTGAAAGATTGATAATGGGTTAACGAATCATGATGAAGATATCATCGTGTAAGAATGTTTGATTGTATTTTCTTGCCTGGGGAAAATACTCCATTATGTCCTCTAAGAGTCATGACTATCATAGATCCATTTCCCAAACTAGGTTGAGGACACGCCCCCAGCTAGGTGATGGGTTGACTTATTATGGATGAAGAAGGACACAACAAGACTAGGATGAATACCAAGACAATATACCAAGCTATAGTGGGTTTTATTATGGATATATACAATGGATAGTGCTATGAACTAGCCATTTTATTATGATATGTACATGGTGGGAAAGGTGACTGACTAGTTATTTTATTATGATATATACAATGAGTGGACACGCTAGAAGAATATTAATAGAGAAAGGAGCTAACTTGTCACAAATGGTGCCTATTTCCAGGTTTTCACCATATGTTTTTATTGCAAATTTCTTTTGATTTTTTTATTTTTTTCTTTGAGTTCTATGAATTTTTTTTTGTGTGTTTTTTATTTTATCTATATACATATCCCTTGCATTGGGATTTCAAGCATAGAAATTTTTGAGATGCATGCTATTAAGAGGCTCATCCAAGAGATCTCCCTCGGACGTAGATAACTGATAAGCCCCAGAGCTATATACTATTGTAATCACAAAAGGACCTAACCAGTTGGGTTCAAACTTGCCCTTCTTCTCATGATGCTGCTGATTTTTGGGATTCTCACAAAGGACTAGATCACCCACCTGAAAGTCTCTGGGTTTCACTTTACTATTGTACTGATGAGACATCCTCTATTGATAGACCTTTAAATGATTATAGGCTCTCTGATGACGCTCATCTATAAATTCCAATTTAGTTAGTCGTGCAACCCTATACTCTTCATCTGGAATTAAATCTTTTAGGGATACATGAAGAGAAGGTAACTTAAGCTCAAGGGATAGAATAGCTTCAAAACCATAGACAAGGGAATACGGTGTTGCTCTAGTGGGAGTACGAATGGAAGTGTGATAAGCCCATAAGACAGGATTCAATTGGACATGCCAGTCACGACCAGTGTCATTGATAGTCTTTTGAAGGATCACTAGTAAATTTTAGCTTATTTTTCGACGAGGCTTAGTCAATTTTTAGACACCAATTGGTTGACCAAATGACCATAACGGTTGTCAAAGTTTTTTTGTCAATGATACGACATATAAACTGACGTCAAAATTGCGACGTCTAGACTGGTTGAATCATAGACGACCACATCTTCAAAATAATCACTTCAACCTAGAAGAATTATCGTCTATACCTTTTATCTCTACGACCAATGTTGGTTTTAAGAGTCGTTGACTATAAAGCATTCTTGTCAAAATAATAATCAAGTTTCATCGAAATTGCGACTAGAAATCATCGGAATAATCATCGACTATATAGCACTCTCATTGATAAGTCTATTCTTTTTCTGTCGAAAAAGCAACAAATTTTTTTATTTTTTTTTAAATATATATATTATCAAATTAATTACAACAATATTATTCTTTAGTTGTTTACAAATAGTCACTTTTCTGCTCGTGAAGATACAATCTAGTGTTTATATTATTAGAGAAACGATCCATACATTTGTCATCTGGTAAATGGATTTAAATTATGAGGGTTTGGTTAGTGTTATGAGTACCTTTTATAAAACATCATTTTCTTCTAAATTGTTGCTAAGACTTCTGACCTTATTCACCACATCATCAATCTTATGTAAGTAGGTAGTTATATTGTCATCTTCCTCCATCTGCAAAGCCTTCATATTTAGCCTTAGCATTCTACAACTTATCTTGTTTCACCATATAATTTCCTTCATAACAACTTCTTAACTTTTCCCAAACATCATGATTTATTTCTAATGATATAACTTTAGTTAACTCAACCTTTGATATAACATTGAAAAACCTTCTAGGTCTTATATATAACATCTAAAGGTTTTAGTTCACTAGTTAGTTTCACATATTTTCTTTTAACAACCATCTAGGTCTTATATATGACAAAAACCAAGTATCCTCGCATCTGAACTTTCTAGTAATCATAGTCAGATCAATCAAATGTAAGTAATGAAAGTTTGTGTGCTATCATGGCCTCCTTAAGAAGTTAATCTCTTCTCCATGGAACCAAACCTCTAATACCAATTTTTGAATGTGCAAGAATCTAACTAAGAGTGGGGGTGAATTGGTTGTCCACAAATTATAACCTTAAAAACCTTTAATTAGTTCCACCAAACTTACTTTGAAATTACAACCTTTTAAGGATAGGAACACAAAAATAATAGAAAACATAGAAATACTAGATTTATGTGGAACAACTTGTAAAGGGAAAAACCATGGAAAAGATTGCTCTCAAATATATGCACACCAATTAAGATGAGTTACAAGAAAGAATAACTACCAAAGGGATTATGATGAATAATAAGAGAGAATAGATCCACCACTAATGTCCAACCACAATACAACTAAAATATTTGTGGGAAACTAAAGGCTCACTGCTTCTCGTAGCTAAGACATTGAAGTCCACAATGTTATGCACCATAATTTAAACTTAACTTATGCAATCAAGGATAAATATATTATTTAATAATGATTCATCCTTTATTTATACCCAATTCAGTCTTGTGAAATCTCACTATTGGCCAGGAAAGGACCAAACAAAATTTGAATTAGGTTGGCACTAAAGATTATTATGGTGGGGAGGATTGAGAAGACCACCACACACCATAAATGTGACCAAAAATAGCAGCATACATGATACATATCTTCTTACATTCATTAAGATAATTAATTGAAGTGTAAACACCTAAGGTCAACCAAACCTATAGTAGTAACACCAAGAACTTTTGAAACCATGTATCCAAAGCCCAAAATCTCATGCCAAAAAGAATTAATGAAGCTATATATTATCAACCTAGGTCCAGAAGTACACCATAAAAAAATGTTATGAGGAGAAATGTGAAGCACATATTTCATAGGTAGAATACTATCAACAAATGTAATACTTAGACAAATAAAAAATTCATTGCACCATATTCAAAATAAAATAATCTTGAATTCAAAGAATCCAAACTATACCAAACAACATATCAAAGTTTCACCATCAAATCAACAATATAAAATGTATACAAAGCAATGTCCACATCGCCAATGCACAGAAAACATGTTGACATTAATGCAAAATTATGTTGACATCAATGAAAACCATACCCAAACAATCATATTGAATCACTTCTTGTCCAATTCACTCATTTTTTTCAATACTATAGAAACTAAGATAAAGATAAATCACTTTCTTGACATAGGAATTTTCATATATCCAAAGATCACAACGACACCAAAGGCTTAATAGCATAGTTTGATATGATATGATTTGAACTAGACTGAGAAATTAAGTCACAACAATATTGAGTCTAAACACAAATACTAATATAGCATATTCTTTTTCATTAAGATTGGATCCATAAAATAAAGAGTTCTCCCTCTTAAATAAACCGATTCCCATCAAATAAGCTTTTCCATTGTAACAAAACAATTCTCACCCTTGATACCATGTGAAAAAATCCATAATGGATTAGTTTAAACTACTTGAGTACACAATGTCCTTTCAATAAGCAATAATTGAGTTGTATACCCAGTCAATATGCACATAATTGTTAAGAGGACATATTTGTGAAGGTTTTGTAGATGTAGGTTACTGAATCATCATCTTTCACTAGTACTCACTTTGGAAACCCTCGTATGTATATATCCACTCTAGAAAATCTCCACATCTAGAAAATCTCCACAAAAATCCCTTCTGGCCTCTACTGCATAAAATGTCTTCTTAGAATCTAAAAACTCCGGCCCATCATTGATTCTCATCAATGTACCAATTTGGATAGTATGTCTAATTTAATTTGTCCGTGGACTGAGACCTTAAATTATTGAGCTTCTCTTTGTTTCGAGAAGAGTATAACACTCTCTACTTAACAGGGCCAACCACGTGAAGATGGAAGCTCATCTGGCCCCTCCTAGGAGCCTCTTATGACCCTTTACGACATTTTAAGACCTCTAAGGTGTATTCTTAGGGATCATAAAGGGTCGTAAAGGGTCATAAGGGGTCCTAGGACACAACAGTTGAGAAACATAAATGTAGGAATCATGTTCACAATTTTTTGGAGACAACATAATTGAGTGTTATACCCAGATGATGCAAAGCAACCACTACTCCTTTGGTTCCAAGTCGACACTACAGGATCCAAAAACCATAGATAAGGAATAAATTTAGAGAGTGGAGGAGGGCCATAACGACCAAAATAATATAGGAAAACCTCAAGTTAAATGAGGCAATTGCAAACATTTTAATAGATTTTCATTATTAAATAATGAAAGTTGCATATACTAGTGTTCTAAGCCCCCTCTGACTTACGCATCTAGAAAATGAAACTACAACCTATTGGGATTGAGACAAACCTTATAAAAAACATTAGCTAAGAAAGATTGCTTGCCAACATCTATTGAATACATCTGTTGAAGGACCTTGTAGCAGATGTTGGTAAGCGATCATTCTAGATGTGTAAGTCAGAGGGGGCTTACAATAATAAATCATGTAATGAGCGGGCTTAGAATACTAGTATATGCAAATTTCATTATTTAATAATGAAAATCTATTAAAATGTTTGCAATTGCCTCATTTCACTTGAGGTTTGGCCTGTATTATTTTGGTCGCTATGGCCCTCCTCTTCTCTCTAAATTTATTCCTTATCTATAGTTTTTGGATCCCATAGTGTCGACTTGGAACCAAAGGAGTAGTGGTTGCTTTGCATCGTTTGGGTATACAACTCAATTATGTTATCTTCAAAAAATTATGACCATGATGCCTACATTTATGTTTCTCAACTATTGTGATATCTACATTTATGTTTCTCAACTGTCGTGTTTATGTGCATGTTTTTAATCTGTTTGGGAAGACATATTTCTAGTCTGGGCTTAGATCCTATGACAATTAGCTTCATAATAATGAAGTAGATGACAAATGAGCAATTAGCTTCCCAAGATGAATCCCATAAATGAGCAATTAGAAATTAGCAATTTATGAGATTTTTCTTGGGAAGATAATTTCTCATCTCTCATCTACTTCATTTATTATCAAGCTAATTGCCGAAGGATCCAAGCCCAGGCTAGAAAGATATCTTCCCATTCTATTTAAGCCATATTCCTTATTCTTGTCAAACTTCCTTGGTACAGTAGGCCAGCTCTCTGTAGTACTCTTCTTTTTCCTAATTGCAGCCAGAGCTTCCTTTTCATTAGGATTCAAGTCCACTTCCCCCATCTCATCATCCTTGTCACCCTCAGCTACCATCGTAATCCCTTCTTCCCTTTCTAGTTCTTCAAGCCTCTGCAAGATATCTGGATCAATAAAGTCTGCAACATTGTGTCCATACATGATCTCATGAATTTCCTGTTTAGATTGTTACTACAGTCAGTTTGGTGTCTGGTATCAGACAGTTAGAAGTTAGTTAGTAGTTATAGTCAGTTTATTAGAGTTAGGAATCTATTTCAAAGACATCCACGTGGAGTGGGTGTTGTCAAATTTATGTATCAAGGAACAAATAGAATAACCAAGAAAACACTATATGTTAAATCATGTGATTGATAGCATATTGGGGCTCACCTGAGCCATAAACATGAAGAATTATTGTAAAAAAAGATGTAAAACATATATATGCGCACTTGAGGCAAAGCGAAGCTACACCATGTCCATATTAAAATACTAAACTGACTAATTCCTGAGCTCATCTATGCATATGGTTGTAACAAAGATATGTGATTACAATACAAAGAAGACATCGTAAAAATATAATTTTGGCATTTTCCCTAGCCTAACACGTTTTGCACTCAAATCCTTCATCGCGGATAAGTGGAGATGGGCGAATAGATGTAGATGAGTTGTCATCAACCCAACTAAAGTATCCGCAACCATTATTTCCCTGTGATGCCTAGTCAACATTAGTTCTTATAATATAATGAATAGTATTTACATTAGAAACATTAAATATATACACATTAGCAACCTTTTTTCTATTTGGGCAGCATCAAAATTGTCATCCAGGATTGTTCTGTGTCCATGAAGTCTTCAACACACACTACCCACCACCACATTGATAGTTTGGCACATTGAGAAGAGTCATCGAGCCTATATCCATAATGCACCACACCATCATTACTACATTTATTACATAAATATTATAACACATAATCATATGATTATAATAATCATACATTCACCACTATTGTTCTATTGTAGATTCAAGTACTAAAAAAATGTTTGCAATCAATGGTAGATAACATTTTCCATCACCTTTTCTTTTAAAGTTAGACCACAATCTAGCAATTATCTCCCTATTTTGTTGTGGGTTGATATCATCAAACATGGTCTTTCTTGAATGGAATGACTCGTTGGTGGAAGAAGGATGATGTGTTTGCAACCTGCAGATACAAATTGTCACTGAACAACCATTTTCTCAACTCTAATTTTCTCAATGCAAAGGGACATTTATCATACCAAAGAAACCTGATTATTTTTATATGGAATACACCAAGGAGTACCGTCAGAAATATTAACCATTTACAATAATGAACAGTAAACCTAAATCAAATAGCTCATTTTTTATCAGCATGTGTAGTCTCTGTGTATGTAAAAAATGAAAGAAATATCAAGCTAAAATAAAATAGTGATCAAAATAGTATTCCACATAGAGTGAATAAAATATACCATCAAAAGAAAGTGACAAAATCCTGTCACGAAGCATAGACATAGGAAATAAAAAAGGGACAAAAGACAAGAAATAAGAAAAATCATTACGACTATAGAAAAATCATTCGGACTATAAAAAAAAAAAGAAACACTCTTTGTCAACAATTTTCAAAATCATTAGGACTGTAGAAAAATAATTAAGACTATACAAAATCAAATTTTAGAAATGGATAGTTCTGATGCTTTTACAACAATTGAGAATTCATCATTTGGTATTGTGTATTCCATTTATGTATGTCAACAATGTTCAAAATCTTGTCACCAAGCACATACATAGGAAATTAAAAAGGCACAAAAGACAAGAAATAAGAAAAATCATTAGGACTATAGAAAAATCAAGTTCTAGAAGTGGACAATTCTAATATTGCTTTACCATTACAACAATTGATCATTCATCATTTGGTACTTCTTGGTGTATTCCATTTAAGTTTTTCAGCTGTCGTGTTTATGTGCATGTTCTTTATGTGTTTGGCTTTTCTCCCTCGCAAGGGATACGCCGATAGGTAATTGATTTGAAAGCATAATGATTTGACAATTAGAAGGTTGGTTAATAGATTCCAATCAGTTCTTTATAGAGGGTAGTCTATTTGGAGTACACTTAATTTCTCTACAATTTTGGAGTACACTATCTCGTAGGTATAGTCGAAACAACAACGTATTGATTTGAAAGTTTAGAATGTGATCTTTTCTTGGTGGTAATGTAGGAACATTTCCAGGCATTATTTTTACTTGTTTATGCAAGAACTTTGTTGTTTTTGTTGTTGGTGATACCAAAGGAGTAACTGGTTTTGTGTAGACAGTGACTGGCCAAATTGTTGCTGAAAAAAATTACAAAACTGAACCAATGGCATGTTTACAACAAAAAACAAATTACAAAACTGAACCAATGGCATGTTAATTCACAAAATGTTTTTACAAAACTGAACCAATGGCATGTTTACAACAAAGAAATATAATGATAATAATATGTTGAAAATTTTACTCTGTTTAATATACGCCAAAGGACCAGTCCCAACAATTCTTAAACATACTTTATTTGATATGATGAATTCTTAATAAAGGTCTAATTCTGTAGACTGCTAGCACGAAGGAAGATTTGACCTAGCCAAATCTTCCTTGTACCACACAAAAAACCGTGAATAACTATGTCTACTCCAACCTTAATTGTTTAAGAATTCATCATATCAGATAACATATGTTTAAGAATTGTTGGGAGTTCTATTAGACCTTTGTTGTAAACATGTCATTGGTTCAGTTTTGTAATTTTTTTTTTTGTGTTAAATGCATTTAAATGGAACATTAAGCATAGTAATAATATGCTTAATCTATTAGTAATTGGCAGATTAAATCTATTAGTAAGTCAAAGTCTTTGGTTTAAATCACTAGACAATCAAAACAATGGTAACTATCTATCCAATTCTCTTAACAATGGTACACATCCATCCAAGTGTAGCAACATTCAAAGATTTGCAGCGGTAAAGAGAATCCCAATATTTTATTAGCCTAACATAGTCTTAGGCCACTTTGGCAATGAGATTGCGATCAGTTAACACAAAAAAAAATTACAAAACTGAACCAATGGCATGTTAACACAAATTGTTTTTACAAAAGTGAAACAATGACATGTTTACAACAAAGAAATAGAATGATAATAATATGCTGAAAATTCTATTCTGTTTAATATACGCCAAAGGACCAGTCCCAACAATTCTTAAACATACTTTATCTGATATGATGAATTCTCAATAAAGGTCTAATTCTTAATGTGCAAGCCAATGAATAACCATCTAATATTGTCACTTTACACCCTAAAAAAAATTAGCTTTTAATATAAAAAGTGCTACTTCTCTGTTACAGCTAAAGTTATCGGTCACTTCTCAATCTATAAGTACCATTATTTTCTGATATCCCTTAACCTGGAAAGAGTGTAAATAGAGCTCTAGATAAAGAAAAAATAGTAGCTGGTTGGACTGTCTCTTTAGCTGACTGGAAGACTTGAGTTACTATATTGATTGGTGAAACCTCATCCTCTTCCACATAGTCCCTCAGTACATGCCTTGGACCCTTCCTTGTCTTTAGATTGGACCTTAATTAAAATCCCTATATTTTTCCCAAATACTTATGTGGAGGGATTTAAGGTTCTTTATTGTTGAAGAAAAGTTGTTCCTCTGCATTTTATCGCTAGTCACGTGTCTTGAATGTTGACCTTTAATTGTGTGTCATGTTCCTTGAAGTTTGTTGAGTCAAGGAGGTTTTTTTTCTTCTATTGTGATGCCCCCTAATTTCACTCTTCTAAAGGTCTGCTAGGTTTAGTTATTTCCAAGTTCAAGGACATTTTTATGATAAATTGCAGTTAATTAAAAATTTGGTTCAAGATCCCTTGAAGGGTTCTCTTTGTCTTTCCATGAAAAGGAACAGTAGAAAAATTATTTATACATCATGTACTATAAGTGCTATCCTCTAACAATTAGCCATGTAAGCATCTAGTGATCCTTATCGACATAATTGTGCAAGCTCTTTGAAATTCTTCTCTGGGTCTTACCTCTCAAGTTTGTCAACCTTGTACAAAACTTCTAGTAGGTGGTGATATATCTATATGCCATTAAGTAATTAGGTGTGATACCTCAACCATTATGTATGCCCATTATGTTTTAAATTCTTATGCGATTCAATTTGGCTACGGCTTTTGCTTGTATGAGTTTTATCTCTTCATATGTTTGAAACTTTATTTAGTTTATCAGACCTTGCTTTTTTTAAAAAAAATCCCGCTGGAAAATATTCTATACTAAATCAATTCTACAACAAAGAAAATCTAGTTCAATTGATAGGTATGGTATGCTATATAAAATTTATTATTATAAAGTCTTGTTATGGAAATCTATTTTATATTAGTCTATATTATTCTGAAGCCTTGTTATAGAAATCTATTTTATATTAATCCTCAGAATTAGTTAGCAAATCTTCTTCTTCCTTTCTAAATTCATGAATGATTCTATTTTTCTGCAGTAAATAGCATACGTAAGGGATAAACATGAAATCAGAAACAAATATGGCAAAAAGTCATTGGCCAATCATTGACCCAATTTTTAATGACATTTTGTGTTATGAAAACATTAAAATCATGTTACAATTCTTAAACATACTTTATTTGATATGATGAATTCTTAATAAAGGTCTAATTCTATAGAATACTAGCATGAAGGAAGATTTGACCTAGCCAAATCTTCCTTGTACCACACAAAAAAATGTGAATAACTATGTCTACTTTGACCTTAATTGTTTAAGAATTCATCATATTAGATAACGTATGTTTAAGAATTGTTGGGAGTTCTATTAGACCTTTGTTGAAAATATTTCATTGGTTTAGTTTTGTAAATTTTTTTTTTTGTGTTAAATGCATTTAAATGGATCATTAAGCATAGTAATAATATGCTTAATCTATTAGTAATTGGCAGATTAAATGCTCAAAGCCCAATCATGGCAGGGTTGTGTTATGTCCTTTTCTTTCTCATGATTTGGTCCTAGGTTAGGGGATTGGAAAATGATCAATAATGGTTTTAAATGATGTAATAAGGCTATCAGATTCAACACCATAGAATCAAGGTTACCATAGCGAATAAATTCTGCAAATTGGAATCAACAAAACCGTGTTTTTGAAGTATTTTTACTGGTGTTTTTTCTTGCCCAAGCCTGTGCGGATGATTTTTTGCAATCTGACTTCATATGGAGTTGGGGAATGTCCCTAGATTTCATTTAAATCCAACCAAAGGTTTTGAGGTGGATTAAATTGGGAAAAATCAACTGACAGTCATTTACAAGCCATTTTTTACATGAATTTTAGGCTGTCGACTTTTCCCAACCATATCTCGAGTTCTAGCCATGGAAAAAATGTGAAACCAAGCTTGAATGAGAGATATAAGAGTCTTCTTTCATTTTCATGTGGTCTTGGTTTGAATGGTCTTGTTTGTAGGGAGATACGATTGAAACCCTAGTCGGGCATCCTCATGTGACTGATAGAGAGGAGTAAAAGACTGGTGTAAACCCCATAACTCTTGATCGGTTTCAAATCAGAGGCTAAGATTAGAGGATTATCTTCTATTTTTAAGTCCCTAAATGTTTGAGAAGTTGGTTTGGTGGAAAGACAAACCTAAGATACACTTCCTTCTTTAAGCCTCCCTTTTTAGGCCTGTCACACCTTGAAGAAGATCTGGAGCAGAGGGGCTTTGGTAGAGATCCAAGGGTTGTCTCTTTGGGAAATGCATTGTCTCAAGGTTATGGTCTAAAACAAATGACTATCTACATGTGTCTTGTGGAAATTATTTCTTGGAACCACAAGACTATACCCAGAATTGATTGGTGAACTGCACTGTCAATGTAGGACAATTTGGGTTTTGGGAGAAGAAATTGGTTAAACCTAGAGTTAGTTGGCTTGTTGAATGTCAATAGGGTATAACTGACATAAGAGAAAGATCTTTAAGCCTAGCCAATGACTGGTATTGGCTTGTGTGAGGATGGTACAGTGGGTATATTAGAGTGTATCACCATTGGAGGGATTTGAAACAATGAACAATTCAACGAGGAGTTATGGGGACACAACTACATTGAATGAATGAATGTGTTGATTTTTTCAATGAACTTGATTCTATTGGAGGTGCAAAATGATTGTTGAACATGCTCATTTTGGTATCAATTTGGAGCATGATTGTGTGATATTATCTAAAGTTTAGACATTACTGCAAATAAATGAAGAAAAAAAATTGCATTTTGAGTTTGAAGGATAGACAAAGTTTATGAAGAGCACTTTTTTGGATGATAGCATCTCTTTTTAGGGTATTACTAATTTCTAACTGTGTTTTTATAATTGTTATTTTTCTTGAATTGAGTTTTATTAACAAAGAAAAGAATATAAACCAATATTATTTTTATTTGTCAAATTGAACACTTAAACCTAATACTATTGGAAGGAAAATACTAGACATCACCGGATACATAACAAAATATAAAACTTAACAGAAATAAAAATAAACAAAATGGTTACAAAGATGAGAATATGTCGCTAGAATAATAGGAGATAATAGAAATATTAAGTCAAATGAATTTCTAAGATAAAATAGAAATCATGTTAATGGGTTTAGTAACAACCCTTATGTGTGCCACAAAACTGGACCTGGATAAAAAGAAATATGGAATGTAGGACACAGATCCATCATCCAATAATGAATGAAACATAGCAATAGAAGTCACTTGGCCAAACAATAAAATGAGGCACCTTCAACATGGTTAAATTCTCGAAGCTCTATTGTAAAACAAAATAAAGCATGATCATATATAATGTAATGTTGTCGACCCATAAGATGATTTCTCAAATAGAGATTTTGCAACTAACACATATATTCCATTTTACATCGATCAAAGACAAATACACCACCACCATAAAGAAAGGGCCCCATGGATTAGAAACAAAAATTAGTGGCAAGATGGACAACACACATTGATGAAATACACAACCCAAATAGAATAAATAAATATTAATTGAACATTTTCTCTACAAGAAAAGAATAATTTTAAAAACACAAAAAATAATTTTTGTATTAAGTATAGTTTAACAAAGAAAAGAATATAAACCAATATTATTTTTATTTGTCAAATTGTACACTTCAATCTAATACTATTGGTAGGAAAATACTAGACATCACCGACTATAATGTTTCTGAGCAACAAAGATTTCTGAGGCTTATTGATTATTTGTTTATCAATAATTACATAAAATGCAGGGCATAATGCAGAAGATAAATGGATAAACATTGTTTTTCAAAATATTGCATTTAAGAAAGAAATTTAAAAGGTTAAGTGGTTATCATGATAGTAGAATAGTAGAATGGTTTAAGTATTTTAAACAATATGTCACCATTCATTGTACTCAACATGTACCGTTGTTCATCTATTTTTATGATAATCTAGATGTTATAGGCTACAATCAATCCTTTCATTGTTATGTATTGCCAAACTAAGACATTGTCTCTATTTCCTTCATTAGATGAGTGTTTGGAAGAAAAGTGCTCATTTGAACGAAGGAATTAGGAACAATGAACAATGCAGTGACTGTGATTGTCTTGTGTGAGGAGGTTACATTGGGTATATTAGAGTGTATCACCATTGGAGGGATTTGAAACAATGAAAAATTCAATGAGGAGTTATGGGGACACAACTACATTGAATGAATGAATGTGTTGATTTTTTCAATGAGCTTGATTCTATTGGAGGTGCAAAATGATTGTTGAACATTCTCATTTTGGTATCAATTTGGTACCCACTCTACAATGAGCACTCCCATATAATTGCACTAATTAAATCTCCACATTACTTGTTTAGACCTACAGTGATAATTATGTTGCGATCTCTATAGAATGTTGACTACTGGAGTACCAAGGTTGCTGATTTGCCAATGATTAGTGTACATTTCAAAGGAGACTAGGGTGAGGTTGCCACCAAAAATATTGAAACAAACAACTCACAAAGCTTATTGGTAGGAAGAAAAATTGAATCCAAAACTTCTATGCCTCAATTGCTTCCCACAATTGCCTAAATTGGCAGACCAACAACCACGACTTTTGCTAGCATCCTACCAGCCAGTGCCGAAACGGGAGTGTTAGAACAAGGTATGGGCATCCATTGAAGCATAATGGAAGGGGGATTTTCATTGAATATTATAGTGGCCCACAAATACTCTGATAGATATTACACAAGGCACATAAACTATTTGACGGAATACCTCAAAGAGATGCTATCTCATGGAATGCAATAATTGCAGGATATACACAAAATGGGTATGCCAAATGTGGAAGCATAAATAGGGCACATAAAACCAAATGTATGCCAAATGTATGCAATGTAGAGCACAAAGGAAGGAGGGGAAACAAAGGCTTTCCCATGAAAACCCACGGTCGCTGCTGGAGCTAAGACAATAAAACCCTTGCCGGGACTACCCTAATGTCCTAATCAAGTTAGTTCTTGCCATCTCACCCTATTGCGGTGTCAGTGGGGTAATAAAACATCCTTTCCCTCCGATTGGACCACAACAATTTTTTGGAGACCTAACTTTCTTTCTCCTTGTCCTATCCAGCCAGCTAACTAGCTAACTTTCTTTCTCCTTAGGAAGATAGTCTATGCTTGTATATGCCAAATGTATGCAAATGTATGCAATCAGGAGGTGTAAAACCAGTCTTGAAGCATAAATGAATGAATAAAGGAATAAAATGATAATACTGATTGGGTATCTAGTAAATTAAATAGTTGAGAGAAAGAATGTAAAACCTCCAAAAACCCCAGGTTAACATTTCTAATCTCAATCTCCTTGAGTCGTTTCAGCCACTCAATCTCCTTCGCACGCGCACTGCCCTTCTAATTCACTGACCGAGAATAATGAAATGAGAAATGAAATTCCCCCTTTTTTTAAGCTATGCCCGTGTTTGTCAAACTTTCAACCGCCATGAGATTTGTCGATATTTTGACAAACACGGGCATAAATTAAAAAAAAATAAAGTTTTCCTTCTATAATCTGACCAAGAAAAACCTTTTTATTTTTTGGTCAAAAATTTTGGTAGAAAAATAGGTCAAATGTACAAGTGGATCTTGTTAATGGTTTTATTAGATGCCTCAACTTGGCCATTACCCTGTGGATAATAAATGGTGGAATAGTGGTGTGTGATGTGGAACTTCTCACATAATTCATCCATGTCTTGATTTTGGAATTGTTTCCCATGATCCATAATAAGATGCATAGGGATACCATATCTGCAAATGATATAATTAAGGATAAACATGGATATTTTCTTGCCAGTGGAATTGATCAATGGAACAACTTCAATCCACTTGGTAAAATACTCAGTTGCAGTGATAATGTACTTATGGCCATTGGAAGATGGAGGGTGAATTGCACCCACAAGGTTGAGTCCCCATTGACTGAATGGAAATGTGGTCGTAAAAGGATGGAGTTGCTGGGCTGGAGCATGAATAAGATTCCCATGTATCTAACACTTCTTGCATTTTATGGCAAAGTGAAAGGAATCTATTTCCATAGTAGTCCAATAGTAACCCATACACATGAGCTTCTTAGCTAAGGAAGGACCACTCGAATGTGTCCCACAAATACCCTCATGAATTTCTCGTAAGGCAGTTTGAGCTTCATCATGTTCAATACATCATAAGAGAGTATCGTCAAGACCTCACCGATATAGGGTGTTGGATATTAGGATATAGAGGGAGGCTTGGCGCAAAAAAGTTTGTTTTTAGTTTCTAGATATGTTAGGTGGAATGGTATTGTCTTTCAAATAGGAATATATCTTTCCATAAGTCAAGGAATCTTGTCTAGTAATATGACATATGATACTTGTATCAGGATCATCATATGCAGGATAAGTCAAGGATTCCACTAAGAACTCAAAATGAGATTTTGTATCTACTGCATTAAATAGAGAACCAATTGTAGCCATAGCGTCTGCAGCCTTATTATCATGTCTCGGAATTTTCTCAAAGGTGATGATTGAAAAATATTGCTTAAAGTCATCCACCATATGTTTATATGGTAACAACTTGTCATCCTTGGTCTAGTATTCATTATTAACTTGATTGATAATCAACTAAGAGTCTCTGTAGATATTAAATTCAGTGACTTTCCATTGCAAAGCCATCTTTAACCCAATCATCAAGGCTTCATACTCACCTACATTATTTATACAAGGAAAGAGTAACTTGTAAGACTTTGGTATTGTATACCCTTGCGGTGTAACAAATAGCACTGCAGCTCCTGAACCATGTTGAGTATATTATCCATCAAAGTATAGCTTCCATGTCTATGTAGATAATGTCAGGATATGTGCATCTAGAAATTTTGTATTTATATAGGTTTATCATCTATCAGTTGTGCCTCAGCTAATTGATCTACAATTACTTGTCCTTTGATGGCCTTCCTATCCATGTACTCAATATAAAATTCACTAAGTAACATAACCCACTTAGCCAATCTGCCCGTTAATGTTGTCTTGCTCAAAAGATATTTCAAAGGATTGATCTTTACAACTAGCTTGATAGAATGAGACAACATATAATGTCACCATTTTTGTGAAGCAAAGACTACTACTAGACATGCTCTTTCAATTGAAGAATAATTGAGTTCATATCCCACAAGGGTGCGACTGATATAATATATAGCCTTTTCTTTTCCTTCTTGATCCTATTGGGCCAGAAGAGCACCTAGTGAGACTTTTGTAGCTGAAATGTAGAGCAAGAGTGGCTTGTCTGGAATCAATGACATAAGAGTGGGAGGATTTTCCAAATATTCCTTGATCTTAGTGAAGGCTTCCTCACACTTATCATCCCATTTGAATAAGATATCTTTATGTAACAAATGCTGAAAGGGATGACTTCTATCTACTAGTTGAGAAATAAATCTTCTGATTGATTAGACACATCCTTGTAAAGATCTTAACTGAATTATATTTGTAGGGGAAGCCATCTCCATGATTTCCTTAACTTTTTCTGGATCAACTTCTATACCTTTAGTTGAGAAAATATACCCTAACAATTTTCCTAATGTAACCCTGAATGCACACTTCTTTGGATTGAGTCTAATTTGGTACTTTTCAATCTGGGAAAATATTCTATCCAACACTTTTAAATGACCATCTATGTTTTTGGATTTTGCTAGAATATCATCAACATAATCTTCCATTATAGTATGCATCATGTCATGAAATATTGTGGTCATAGCCCTCTGATAAGTTTCACCAGCATTCTTAAGCCCAAAAGGAATCACATTCCAACAGTAAGTGCCCCAAGAACATGTAAAAGTAATCTTCTCTTGGTCTTCTAGCGCAATCTTGATCTGGCTATAGTTGGAAAAACCATCCATTAGAGACAACATCTCATGACCAGCCATCAAATTAACTATGATATCAATGTTAGGCAATGGGAAGTCATCTTTAGGACAAGCCTTGTTGAGATCATGAAAATCTATACAAATCCTAATAAAATTGTCTGGCTTGGATACTGGTACAATATTGGAAATGCATTCAGCATAATCAATGGTGTGAATGAATCCAACATCTAGGTGCTTCTTCAATTCTACTTTAACCATGAGTGCAATATGAGGATGCATCTTTCAAAGTTTCTACTTAAGTGGTTTAATTCCAGGTGCAATAGACAAGTGATGCATAATAAGATTAGGATCCAATCCTAGCATATTAGCATAAGACCAGGAAAAGTTAACTTGTCTCTCATTGAATTTTTTTGAAAAAGCTTCTTTCTCTTATTTTGTTAAGGATGCTACTACTTTGAGAATACGTGGAGACTCCTCCATTCCAATGTTGAGAGGCAATGTTAGTTCAATAAGTATTGCAGATTGCTCTCAATACATATAATTGAGGAGAGTGTCAATCCTTCCATCTTCAGGTGCCTTAGAGAGGTTTTCACCCTTAGATATGCGTTTTATTTTTACTATTTTTGGATCTAATACTACCACTGAGTGGTTTTCACCATTAGATCTATTGATTATTTTTAAATTTTTACGACTAAAAGGATTGGAACACTCTCCAAAGTAAGCCATGTCATTGATTTCTAATGGAAATCCCAACTTATGATCCCTTGGTGGTAGATGATCTTTGATTTCAAGATAATCAATAATTGTGTCATCATTATGGAAGACATCAAGTTCTGGATTATTGGGAGAATCCCAATCTATAAGCTCAGGATGAACAAGTGGTATTGGATCATTTCGGTCAATTTAAAAGGATGAGATGGTATTTATAAAGAAGTTGTCAAGGTTTATGATTGTATCAGCAAGGTCTATTTCTATACTCGTCTAAATTGTCTATCACAGGATAATTCTCACTTTCCTCACAATTGCCAAGAGTAGTATGATGCGAATCTAATCCTAATGGCTCCATCCTTATACTCTCCCCCTCATGATAATTGTTACTATAGGTATGGATGACATCAACTCCTATCTCTTCAGTATAGTCAGATAATGAATCCCATTCATAATCATTAGAGTCAAAATCATCATCATCATGATCTCTAAGTCTATTAATGATTTATGTTGCTATCCTCTACTTTTCTGGATCTATATACATACCATGTTTTCAGAACTATAATGTAGGAGCCTTAGATGTCTCATGGAAAGGTGTGATCTTTGCTTTTCCTTTGGGTTCTTTTGGTCCTTCTCCTTTGTATCCTAACCCTATAGTATCTCTTTGGTAGTTTGGATTTTTCAGAATTGGTTTTATAACACCTTCTCTTTGCAACCCTATAGGTCCACTGCCTTGGTACCCTATCTTTTGCAACAAAGTATATCCTTTACCATATACATTAGGTGATATATATTCATTTTTGACATCTTCTTCATTCTTATGTGACTTAAGAAAATGGTTAGCATTACGCTCAACTACTTCTTTTGATATAGTGCCCCCACTTATAAATGTGCTATGAACAAGTGTGGAAGGAGCTTCTGATTGTTGTTTGATAATCAAGGATTTTCCATATGACCTAGGAGATAAAGGTAACTCTATGATTCAAAGAGATTGACCAAAAGTGTATTCTCCCATACTTTGTTCTTTTATGTCTATCTTGATCCCATTAGATTTAGAGGTTGATGCTACATCACTTGGATCAATGGGTGTGGTTGTAGAAGATCCAACATGATTATAAGGTACCAAAGAATCAGGTGTTGTCTTCACAGTGTTATAATAATAGAAAGGATTTAGATCTCCTTTGATAGTGATTTCTTGACCATTGTGGGGAAATTTCAAACACTGATGATAAGTTGAGGGCGCAACTTTCATAGAATGAATCCAAGGTCTCCCCAAAAGAATATTATATGCGATATCCATATCAAGAACTTGAAAAAGTACATCTTTGACTATAGGACCTACTCTAATAGGAAGAACAACAGATCCCTTGGATGACCTCTCTTCTTCATCATAAGCTTTAATTGTGATTTTCTTCTTTGGATCTACAATATTTTTAGAAAATCCCAATGTAAGGACTAGTTTCAAAGTGCATATATTCAAGCTAACTCCTCCATCTATTAGTACTCTTTTGATTTTATGATTTTGGACAAGGACTTCTATATGGAGTGGAGCATTATGTGGTTGCTTAATGGCTAGATCATCATGCTCAGTAAAAGAAAGGTAATGTGGAGTTGTCAAATGTCCCACCATAGCTTGAAATTGGTCTTGATCTAGATTTGTAGGAACATGAGTTTCTAGGAGAGCTTTCTCAAGAATATATTTATGAGACTGTGACAGACGTAAAAGATCTAGTATAGATATCTAGGTGGGTGTTTTCTTCAATTGATCCAAAAGATTATATTGATTGGAAACATTTGGCATGAACTTTGGAACGTAAACAAACTTGTTTTGCGAGGTGTTAGGTTTAGACGGGACACCTTGGAGAGTAACCTTAGATTGGGCTCGAGTAGTAACATTAATTGATTGACTCTTAGATTTGTCTTTTATAGTGATCACATTGGCATAGTATTGAGAAGGATGAAATTCAAAAATATTACCAACATATTTATAGGATGCAGTATTCTAGTTGGCTTGATTATCACCTTTAGCATTGGGAGAACTTCCTTTCTCATGTCTGGGAAGTGGATCTTTAAAATTCATATGTGATTCATTTGAGGTATGTCCATCAACACTTATTTCACCACTTTCAATCAATTCTTGTATTGCATATTTAAGTCTTTGAAAATCATTGGTTTTGTGACCTTTCCCTCTATGAAATTCACAATAATTGTTATCATTCCACCAAGAAGGTTTCACCCTAGGTTCAAAATCTCTAGTTTCAGGAAGTGCAATGAGTTTCTTTGTGATCAACTTCCTTAATGCAGATTCAAGAGATTCACCTAAAGGAGTAAAAGTTCTTCTACGTGGCATAAAAGGAAATCTCGAATTGGATGAATTTTTGTTGGTGTTCTGATTTGCAGATTGATTTCAATAAGTAGGTTGAGGAGCATTGGCCTTTCTTATGAGATTCAAAAGAGGTTGTGTTGGTTTAACATGTCAATTATCAAAAATCCCATCATTGACGATATTATTTTTTTTGTTCCAAAATTTGGACTTGTCATTGTGTTGTTGTTGGGATTTGAATGTGAAGATCCAACATTATCCTTTGAGTAAAGCTTAATCTCACCTTTTCTAACCATAGCTTCCTCAATTTTGATACCATTTTCTATGAGCTTGTTAAAGTTTGGAGGACATTATAATTACAACCTATAACTCATTTCTTGTGTAAGATTATGCACAAAGATATACATTTTTTCTTGTTCAGGAATTGTTCGTGGATACTTGGAAAATAATTGACACCATCTTTGCAAAAAAGTAAGGAAAGGTTCTCCATTCTTTTTTTGTGCATTGCAAAGATCAAGCACAATGACTTCATGTTTGATGTTATATGAGTAACAAGTCACAAATTTGTCAATAAGTTCATTGAAATATTTGATGTCTGGGGGTAGTTTGGAGAACCATTCCATGGCTTGTCCTCCTAAACTATGTGGAAATAGTCACATAAGATAAGTGTCATTGTGAGTGACTTCAATACAAGCAGCAGAAAACTCACAGATGTGGTCTTGTAGATCTGAATTCCCTTTTTATTTTTCAAATTTAGGTACTTCAAAATGAGGAGGGAATGAAATCATTGCTAAAAGTTTATCAAAAGGATAAGGACATATATCATCTAAGGAGTACTTCTTGGTTGATGATCTAGTTTAAATATCATGGATTTGTTGTTGAAGCATCTGGATTTGTTGTAGAGTAGGATCCAAAGATGGTGTAGATCCTTGAGTGTTTTGGGAAGTACTATGTTGTTGAGTGTTTTGGGAAGCACTATGTTGTTGAGTGTTTTAGGAAGCACTATGTTGTTGAGTGTTTTCCTTTTCTCCATGAGCATGTGTCTCTTGAGAACCACTAGGGATTTCTTGATTGTTTGTGATAGGTGGTTCTTTAAGAGTGGAGACATCAATATCACTTGGTAGTTTTTCCACTTGTTGAGCAAGTATGAGGAAATACATCTCTTTATCCATGTCTAAGAGTCTTTCCATGACATTGTAGAATTTAGCATCTTGCATAGCATCTATCAACTCCTGATCTGTGGGTTCTTCATTTGATGTAAAAATTGAAGTTTTCTTAGGAAGTCCAAACCAAGGGTTTTCCTCATTGTTGTTGTTTCCTTCCATCTTGTCTACAAATTATAGATCAATGGTTTGTTTGAGCTTTTGAGATCGAGTTTCAACCATAAAATGTGAAAGATGATTTTGGGATGGAAGATTTTGATGAAAGATTTGGAATGTGTTTAATTAGATAGATGTAGAAATGAACCTAAAAGTGTTGAGATAAGTGTAACAATTTGATAATCTAAGTTTATAGGAGGTATGGATCTTACTATGATGTGACAAAGAGAATCAAAAGAGAATAACCTAGGTAATTTTTTTAATTGAGGATGATAAATCCTGATATGGTAAACTCAGAAAGATCAAAATCTGGTAACTAAGGTAATGACTCAACACTAATTGGAAAAATTTGAAGATTTGGAATGATTTTGAGGATTTTTTATGAAAGAAAGATGGTGAATTTGGGTGAAAATGATCAAATTGAAGATCAAAGGTCTGTAGGAATCGAATGTTTTTCCAGAATCATACTAAAGACTTAAATGGGTCTCTGAAAAAGTGATTTTGAAATTTCTAGGGTCTGTAGAAATGCTCTCTGTTGTATATGCGCAAAAACAAATGTGTAGGACAGTCAGGTATATGCACAATAGGATAAGATAAATGTGCAACAGTTCTAGATAGATGCATTTTGACAGTAAAAAAAGCATAGTGACATTGAACAAATGCACATCAGAAAGTTGTAAATGCACAATTTCTTATTTTCTGATGATTTTGGCTTGAAATTTTGATTTTTTCAATTTTCTGATGGTTTGGTTTTTGGAAAAATAAAATTCATAAACACACGCATGCAAGACATAAATGATCTAATCTAAATTAATCTAGTATGTATGCATAAACATGCTTACAAATCCTAAGGTTGGCAAGGGCAATATTTGTTGAAACCCCACTTGGATAATAAAATCCAGCCACACAAATTCAAAGTGGACAACCTAGGAACTTGGAGGCACAGGCTCCTCCTTACAGTGCACTCACTTCTCTGGCACACCAAGTTCTGAATTCAACGGGTCATTACTTCCCAAAGAACTGCTATCTCTACTATGAACTGTGAGTAATGTGGGGTGTCTTCACAGGCTTGGGTGACCCCTTGAGCCAACAAATAGAGGGTTTTTGGCCACTAAACAAAAGTTTGTACAAAGGACATCCGTTCAGGTGGTTGTGATCAAGTCATTTTCCCAATTAAGGGGGCTCTCCCAATCCTTCCAAAGTAAGATTTTCACCTTTAAAATGTAGGGACTTTAACACACCATGAGGGTTCTAGAGGAGATTTTGGTTGCCACAACAAATTCACACATGTCCACTATGAGACTAATCACAATGGCATTTTTTATGTACCGGTTTGGAAAGGCTTGGCTTTAGCCTGTTATCAGTTGGGTCATTCCTTGGGGTGAGTACCTCTTTTCCCACCAAAGACTGCCCTCTAAAGATTATAACAGTTTCTCTTACACCCAAGATCTACGAATGGCGAGGGTAGAGGATATGTTGTTATAATCTAGGATTACAATTAAGCTATAAAAGCAAGACACAATAGATAGTTTGCTAAGCTAAAGAAAATACACAAAATTAAAAAGCATGTCATATTTTAAGCCCAAACAAGATTATGGTTTATTTTGCAAACCCCTAGGAACCTGCAAGTAAACTTGTCAAAAATTTAGCAATGGGGTCTTCAGATTTATGGCCTGCAAAATAGCCTAAGATCTACAAGAATGAACAAAAACTTGTTAAGATGGTTAGCTAAAAATAGAATGATTAGAAAACTGAAATTAACAACTGAAATGATGAATGCACAGAAACAACATATGAATGTATAGAGATAGAGAATGAATGTGTAGAATATATGTATGCACAATAATGTATGCAAGCGCAGGGTTATGGAATGAATGCACAGGTCTAGCAAGAACGCAACAGAAAAATATGGATACACAGGAACATGAAATAATTGCTTAGAAAGGTCAGAAAGTGAAAAAGATAGAAAAGCCAGAAAAATGACTGGTAGAAGGAGAATGGATGTGCAACAGAAATGGATGTATGAATAGATATCATGGATGAATGCACAGGAAAAACCTATAGAATTTTGCACATGAAAAATTGAAAAAAATAGAATGTTAATTTTCGTGGGGAGGCCCCATGGTGGGTGCCAAAAATGTATGCAAATTTAGATGTAAACTATTATAAATTAAATATTAACTAATTTAATTTAAACTAACAATCTAAATGCTACCCAATGAAGATTACAAAATGATCAAATGAAGAACTAAAACAAATTTACCTTCACTCACCCATTGTAGCTTGTCTCCATTGCCCTCCTAGCCTTGATTTCTTGGAGGTGTTGAGATCTCAGATTTCCAAATGAAGCTCCTTCCCAAGATGCTCTCAAAGTGTGGAGATTTGAATGAATATATGCAAAATGGCCTAAGCTTGATTATGCAAACTAATGGATGAAATGATATGGAAATGCTTGATGACTTTTGATGTTTATGGATGCTTGAATGCTTGTATGCTTGTATGCGTGTATGCTTGAAATCACTATTGCCTATTAGCTCACAAAGGGGAAATGAGGCTCCTTTTATAGTTTTTTGGAGGGCTCAAGCTTAGGTAGCATAATCCTAGGGTGGAGATTGAAAGGTGGAACATTCGAGGGCTGCTATTGACTTGGTTGAAGGGGTTGAGAGAAAGGGGGATGTCATTGGAATGTGAGAGGAAGAATAGGGAGGATGTTCCTCCTACATTGACATGGAAGAGAAGAAGGTGGAAGAGAAAGACACATGTAAAGTGTCTCACAAAGACCAATAAGAGGAAGAAGGGAGGACTTTTTCCTCATGAGGACTCTTGGTACAAGTGTCCCATGAGTCACTTTGAACTCTTTGAGGTGGCTTGAGAAGCTCCTTAGGAATAGGATTGGCTCCTTGACTTAGTATAGGGGAAGACATGTGGTCATGAGACCAAGTCTTATGAGGCCACATAGCCCTTAGGAATAGGACATGTGTGGGTGATGATAATGAATAATGAATAATTAATAATAATTAATTATCTTAGCCAAGGTGATGTGTCAGGTGACTAGGTGGATGAGGTGGACTAGGGGACTTAGTCATTTTTAGTGATTGTGTAATAGATTAAATCACTTTAATAAGACTATTTAGAAGACTTAGGATAGGAGAATAAACTATAGTGAATTTATTAAATAAATTGAATAATTTATTTAATAAATAGAGGAAATAAATATTAATTAAATAATAAAAATTTAATTAATTCATCAAGTCAATATTAATTAAATAATAAATATTTAATTAATTAATGAAGTCACTTTTTAGTGTATACAGAGGGCACTCATGCAGATTACAGTCTTCTTTATCTAGTCATATTTCAGTGGAGGAGCTTCTTGCTTCAGTGATGTTCTACATGTTCATCCTTGTTCCTATTTTCTGGAACACTCCTAGTTTTGGAGGCTTCTTCAGTCCTTCAGACTAGTATTCTTCTCTTTTTGGAGTAGAGTTTTTCCCATGTGCTTGTCTCTTTTTCTCCTCTTTTACAGAGACTCTCTTGTGTACTTGGGTACATGATCAGGCATTTTCTTGCTAGGACCCATTTTCTTTCAATTTGCTTTTTCTACATTTTTAGCTTCTCCCAAAGTTCATCTTAAGGGGGGTGTTAGAGTAATAAAGTGTTTACTTATTAATTAAATCATAATGATTTAATTACTAAGTCACTTATTATCTCTTTCTACTTAAGCTAAAATTTAGGTATATAATAATTAATTATGTTATTAGCTATTATCATGCAACCTAGGACTCTCCACCCTTTTTAGGGTTTCAAATCTCCATTTATAAAGATTGATCTCTCTTGTAATCTTATTGCGAACACATTCATTATTATTTGATTGAAAATTGTTTTTTTGCACATCAAGAATGTCTCCTCTTTCATGGATCCATGCATTCAGGCCTCTTTAGCTTCTTCCTTCTCTCTCTTTATGTGACATCATCTATCAATTATTCAGATCTAAAGTAGTTTCTTTACTATTTCATTTCTAAATGCATATAAATATTTCCTAGTCCTCATTTCTATTTTTATTATCATTTCCCATTTCGATTTTACATATTTAGTGAAGGATCTGTTGGACTAACCACCAACATCTCCCTTCAAGATTTGTGACATGGTTTAACAACCTCCTATGTTCTATAAGTCTAGTGGTTGTATCAGGCATTAACAAGTTGATCTTTTGGTGCAATGACAATTGCTACTTGTAACAAGTGGTATCAAAGCTTGGTCATAGGTTCGAATCCCCTCGGGTGACGCTGAGGGGGGGATTGTTGGACTAACCTCCAATGTCTCCCTTCGGGATTCATGACATGGTCTAACATCCTCATGTGTTCTACAACTCTAGTGGTTGTATCGGGCATTAACAGGTCGATCTTTTGGTTCAACAACAATCTCTACTTGTAACATGATCATTGACGCATTTTGTGTTTGGGACCTTCCTAGCCTATTGGGACATCTTTCTTCCAAATATGAAACTTTAAAAAGGAGTGATCAACCTCTTTGCATTACTTCTCTTTTCATATTGTACATTTATGTGAACTTGACACTTAAAAATTCTACTTTTGATTTGGTTTTTAAATTTTATTTGTATGCATTACTTCATTTTATGCATTCATTTTTCAAAAAAATGAACATAAAAATTTCAAATTGTTGTCTTTCATTTCATTTAGAGAAAAATAAATAAATAAATAAATTCATTTCATACATTAGTTAGTAATCATTGCATTGCATATTGTTCATTTAATTTCTTGTTTATGCACTTGCATTGGAAAAATACACATATATAATCATATATTTTTCACATGTC
This sequence comes from Chamaecyparis obtusa, assembly GCA_027943335.1. Lineage (NCBI taxonomy): Eukaryota > Viridiplantae > Streptophyta > Pinopsida > Cupressales > Cupressaceae > Chamaecyparis > Chamaecyparis obtusa. The sequence continues at coordinate 1,084,404 of BSBK01000594.1, forward strand.
ATCATGAATATTTTCTCTAGATTAATTTCATTTTTCTCTCCTAAGGACCCTCCTTCTCATGAGGATATATTGAGGAAAGACAATGATCCTTCTAGAACTCAATGATCTCCTTATTTGGGATGAATCATTACAAGAGGATATTCATTATTCCCTTGATATGCATCTCCCCCATGAGGATACCTTAGTAAAGGAAAATGATGCTTAGATAGTAGAGGAAATTGATATGATTGTGCATTCCCTTAAAGACACTTTACCTTCTATTCATATCAATTATTTTTTCTCTACCAATGAAGCCTTAACGGGTGATGACCCTTCACCTAAGGTGGACCCCCTTTATGAATATATTTTGAAGCAAGAGGATGAAATTATCAATACCTTTCTTAATAACACCTTACCTTCTTTACCTAACATCCCTTTTAGAGATGAATAATTTATGGAAATACATGTGTATTCAGTGGTGGTCATGATGGTGGATCAATATTTGCATCATCCTAAAGAGAGAAACAATCATCAAGAGATAAAGAGAGAGGAGTAGGTAGTAAGGGAGAAGTTTATGATGGAGAATCCATCTAAAGGAAGCTCTCATCAAACTAGACATCCCTCTAAAACAAGACCTCTATGGAATCAGGATCAAACAACTTGTACACCTTAACATCCTCACAATAGCCAACAAATATAAGTGGTTGGATCTTCTTCTCCATGATTTTCCACTAAGCATCAAGAATAAATGCTCAAGCCTAATTTCAAAATACTCAGAATGTAGAAACATCAGGCTTGACATGGTTCCAATCCTCCTTAGGAGTCATATGTCACAATTCCTTATGAGGCATCCAATTATAAATATAATTGGCACAATTGACTACCTCATCCCAGAATTTTGAATCTATATCTCATGATTGTTTCATACAATTAGCCATCTCCCATAATGTCCTATTATTTCTCTCAGCAACACCATTCTTTTGAGGGGTGTAAGGTATTATAAACTAATGTTACAAACCATGCTAATTGAAAAAATATCTAAAATCCTAAATCACATACTCCCCCCATTATTTGTGTGTCCTCTTGATAGAAAGACCAGACTGCATCTCTACAAATGTCTTAAAGATCTTCAATGAATCAAAGACATCATATTTTTACTTAATAAAGTACACCCAATGTGCTCTTTGAGAAGGTGTCGATAAATGTGAGAACATATCTATCCCCTAATAAAGAAGAAGTTGGAAAGGACATGAGGCATCTATGTACCAACTCCAAGGGTGCCTTAACATGTGTCACTCTACCTATAGGAAAGAATCTCGGTGATATTTTCCAAGAAGACATCCTTGACAAACACCATCAATTCAAGAAATTTGAGGTAGCCCAAACAAAAATGCCTAACAACTCATATGTTGTATATATCTATAATGACATGGCCAAAATGCTCATGCCAAAGTCTACTCACCGTGTCTACATGTACTATAAGAGATGAACCTTGACCATCTCTCATTTCAAAGCCATCAATTTGTATAAGCGAGATGCATGATCAACACTCTTAGTACCCATAACTAGATCAAGATCACAAAGGTCTCAAATAACCACATCATGTGATGAGAACTCAATTGTTGTACCAATGCCTAAGTGGCATATTTGATAGATGGAAAGGAGGTTTTTCAAAATATTAGGAACAAGTACATCCTAAAGACAACCACCATCCAATGAAGTAGTACCTAAACCCATAACTAAAATTTTTGTAGAGTCACCAAGTAGAATCTATAAAGTGCCACAATGGTAAAGGCTAGTGATAGACTACTGAGTGTGTGTCATATGGTGAGAAGCACCAAAATCTAGAACCCAAGTGGATCCTAAAGGAAATACTCAAGAATAAAGAGCATGGCCTTTCCCTATGGGTAGGGAAGGTGACTATGGTGACATGATGTGATGCTTCTACATGCACTCTTCTAAAGCCTCTAATCACTTCTAACTCCTAGAAATTGGATGACCTTCCTTTCCATAGAAACTGTAGGGATCACCTGACTTCTTAGTCTTGGAGGATTGACTTAGAGGATTTACCCTATTTAGGGTTGGATTGTGGTTGTGAAGTAGACTTCAATGGTGGATTAAAGGAACTCTCACTTCCTACTAAATCTTTCTGCGAATTCTATTTTTTCTTTTTCTTCCTCTAAGATGTTTGAGCTACCAATGCTTGGTTCTTTGATCCTAAAAGAGCATCCAATTGTGTGATCTTGGACTGCGCACGTGTCAACTAATCACAAAATACCTCACAAGTAAGAATGGTAAATCACGGACCCAAAGCATCCATGGGGGAGTATAATTTAGAATAGAATATCTGAAATAAATCTCAAAGATTAGAGATAATTAGGTATATACACTTGATGTCTATTTTTTTCTTACCATGACCCTGTAATAATGATCTCAGTGATTTGAATTTCATCAATAAATGGAAAAGACTCATATGCCAAATTAGTCAACTCTGCCTCAATATGAAGTTCCCTAAACTAATTAATGGTGTGAAAAAGATCATGAAACTTAGTCTACATAGCTCAATGAGTCATGCTCAATGATTCATGCAACCATCTAGGTGAAAAATAAATTGTCTATAACATGTAAAGATTTCAAACCCATGGCCTCATCCATTCTATTTATGTGCTATAGAACCTCAAATAGACATTTCAATGGAGGTCAATTCTCATCCAAACAGGACCATAAGACCTTAGACATGATAAGTCTACTCCTATGTACCTTCTTGGTGTAATCACCTAAAATTTATCTACTAAAACCTGAGCCCCTAATTTTCCTTAAGCAAAATTCTAAATCTCAAAGGCATAATTCACCAAACATAATTATATAAGCAACATGGATAATTCCCATTGTATAATTAAATTAATTTCTAAAATCAAGCACAAATCATTTCCAAACTACAAGCTTGAAAGTCATTTAATTGTCAAAATATTCCTTTTAATATAAAGTCCTAGCACTTTTATTAAAAGAAGACATTTCTCACATAAGTGTGCAACTTAATCTTGATTAAATGACAATTAAAAGGGGTTTTCTATTTCGTCTTATTCTCCAATCAATCTTTGACCAAATCCAAATTCTTGGATCCTCTACATGGATTGATTTCTCTCTCATCACTCATCTCTACCTAACATTTTTTGCCTCTTAATCTCCACCCTTCATTCTTGAGGTAATTTCTTTAAAAGGAAGCTCTTCCTTGGCTCAAGGGGTTCCATCACCTTGTATTTTCATAATCTTGTTATTCAGAGTTCTTACTGTTATTTTGAGTTCTTATTTTCTTTCATCATAGTTATCATAGATCTCTTGCATTCTTATTTTAGCTCATCTTGTAGAGTAATCTTGCATTGTTAATTATATTTGAATCTAATTTTCTTTCATAGTAGCATTCTTCTTGTTAGCTTAATCTTTGATCATAGTTTCATTCCTAGGCTAGTTCATATTTACTTTTATAGCTTTGCATTGCATATCTAGATAATCTTGAGTGTTGAATGCAAGTCTTGCATCTCACCCATATTTGAAATCTTCCATTTTGGAGTAGTCAAGTCACTAATTCTTCATGCCAATCTGATTAGCATTGTAATAAAGGATTACACTCACTTCAACTAGGAAGCAATTAGCCACTTTTGAGGGTTTAATTGTTCATTTGATTTCAACCCTTGTAGCTAAATTATTGAGTTAATTATTTATTGAGTGTTGATTGCATTTTAGTTGAATACCAATTTTAAACCACACATTTTTGGTGCCCACTATGGGGCTCGAATAAAAAATTTGCCCCTTTTCTTGCAAGTATTTTTAATTTATTTTTTAAAATTATGATAAATATCATACCTTAGTGTTAATATGATTTAGAACAATAGAGAGGGGGGGTGAATTAGTTGTTCTCAAGTTCAGATGTATAAAAAAAACTTTAAAACTCTTCAACAAATTAGATCCAATAACCAACAGCTACTTGGTCATTACTGATTGCATAACAGAAACATATAATAGTGCAATGCACTTATCCAATAGTATCTAACTTGTAAAACACAGAAATGTTCAAACCAAAACATTCACACAAGTATCAACACCAGGATTTATAGTGGAAACCCAATATGGGAAAAACCACTTTGTAATATGTTACTATTATGTTCACTCTTCTGAAGTGAGCTCGGTGAAAAGCCAACCCTGTCAAAGGTTACAAACACACTATCAGGTGTGACTCGGTTAAAGGATTTAAACCACTCTGTTAAAAGTGCACCTTGTTATAGGACTTACATACACTCCATTAGAATGCAACCTTGTTCAAAGGATTTATACAAATGACTATTAGGTCAAACTCTATTAAAAGGATTTTGATTGATACAATGGTTAGAAAGTAGCAGTAGTATTGATCTAAAAAATATACAACTCACTTTGCAAATATCAGATCCAATTCAATACACATATGTGGGCTTACTGACTATGAACCTTTACCATCACCATCACTGATCTACTTGGAACTCTCTTCAAGCAATCACAACACTTCTCCTTTATCCTTCTCTACTTGTACAGTCAATAACATCAACAATACTTCCAGCATCCTCTCCTCTCTTTTCCTCAACCTTAGGTTTCCTTAATACTTACTCAATTAGGTCAAAACATCTTTTTCCGCTTAATCTCCTTCATAGATCTTTTGGTTTGGTCAGATTCATCGAATCTTTCCTACGTTATGTTCTTTGGCTATCCTTCTAGAAATATCTCAAATCTCTTAATAGATTTACAATAAAATGTTTTACAATTCATTAAATTCTTTCGTACAATCAATAAATAAAGTCAACACATTTTACATAATCTAAGAATTCAACAATGTCGGCTAAAAAATTGAATTCTTCCTCAAATGTAAATTACTGACGCTCGGTCAATACAGTGTTCAACTCCTCGGTCTTCATTAGAAAGCTCGGTCACCTCAAAAACTATTTCCTCGGCTAATACTATCTTCCTTGACAATTAACTAATGTTCGGTCAACACTGAATTTAGTCGGCATATACTAGCTCGGTCGACACTAACATCACTCGGCTTAAACTAGATTTCTTCATTTTTGCTCAGTTAAGCCTACCAGTTTAGTCTTTATTCATACTTAGATAAATAATACATTATCTTATCATTGTGCCACATAATTAAGTACTCATTGAAATATCAAGATAACTCAACCTTTCCTTAGGTGCTATTGTTACCAACCTTGCCTTTTCCCATTCACAACAATCAAATAGATATAGTACTTTCTTAAATAGCAACAGTCTTACTAGTTAAGGTTTGACATCAATGACAATACAAAAAAAATTTCAATTGCAGTTTCCAACAATCTCCCTCTTTGGCATTGATGGCAACACCATATGAATATCACATGAATTACCAACCAATCCAAAACTTATCTGTCCATCAAAAATATTTATAATATCCTTAGCTTCATTCTGATACAGAATCAATTAGCCATGCTTGTATGACCATCCATTGAATCTCTCCCTCTTACTTGATCTTCAATTTCATTCTATGTATTCATCTGTGATCATCTCCCTCATTGACAAAAATGCCAAAGCAGCAACTAAAATATACATCCTACAGATGTAGATATCATCTTTTCAGTTCAATAACAATATTTCTCCCTCTGTCATCTTTTCTTATGACTGATTCTTGGCTTTGCTATACTTTTCACAACTCTAGGCTGCTCCTAAAGTGTGACGTGTCTCTGCATCAACTTGTTAGATACTATTTGCAACACATTTGATGCAGTGCTCCTAGCTTGACTAGGTAGCCTTAGTTAGGAGAAGGACACCTAATTGACCTCTCAGATATTTATGAGCTTCTTTGGGTAAAGCTTTAGTGAATATGTCTACTAGTTGTTCCTTTGTATTCACGTATTTCATTCGGACCTCTTTATCTTGTACTAGTTATCTCAAGTAATGATACTTGATTGCAATGTGTTTGGTCTTTGTGTGCATCACTAGATTCTTAGAGATGTTGATAGCACTTATGCTGTCACAGAAAATGACAACTGGTTTAGTGATTTCTTCTTTCATGCCTACCAACAATTGCTTTATCCATACCAAGTTTGAACAGTTCACAGTTGCAGCCACATATTCAGCTTTAGCAGTAGATTGGGAAATGCAATTTTGTTTCTTGCTTGTCCAAGAAACTAATATATGTCCAAGAAAGAAAGCTCCACCACTAGTAATCTTTCTTTCATCTACATTTCCTACCTAATCAGCATCAGTATACACTCTTAGTTCAAACTTTTCATGCTTCTTGTAGTACAATCCATAGTCAGCAGTCCCTTTCAAATATCTCATTATTCTTTTGACAGCCATCCTATGAGTTTTTGATGCAGGAGCATCCTAGGTGTAAGAGAAATCTTGCACCACCCAAAATTATTTTTATTTTTGTATTCAATAAGGGCTATCTTGTGGAAAGCTGCTATTTATGGAAACTTGCTATTTTTAGTAAGTTGGTCATATGATCTCAGAATGTTTTGATTTTACATGTGGAGGTTCATCTCAGTCATATCAGCCTGCCAGTAAAGTTTCATGGCTAGATCAAGTCTAGTTTTGAAGATATTGAAGATTTTTGGTATTGGCAGCAGGGTACAGAAACTTTGAACTCAGTTTTGAAGGATTTAGAGGCCCCGGATGAGGTCTAAAATTTGGGTGATAGGCACTTACACAAATCAAGCTTGTAGAGTGCTTCGTGGCCTTTCCGAAATGGGGTTATAATAGTCAATCGGGTCAACTGGTGATGACTTATGGTCTTCAAAAGATGGGCCACCTAAAATGGTGGAAAATAATTTTCCTTCAAAATTTTTGTTCGGGTTTCAAAAGTTATTTTGAGCCGACTTTGATGTAATAAATTGAAAAATAAAACAATTCTAAGTTTGGTCGGCCCTAAGGGCTCAATTTATGGAACCTTCTTGGGCGGTGGAAAATGCCTATATAAAGATGGCCCGTAGTGTTGTCTAGGGCAATTCTGGGTAATAGATCTGGGTATTGATTCAAGGCTTTGTCCTATAGAATATTGTAAGGGAATGTCCATGTGGCTTTGCATATTGTAATTTTGAAAGATTGTAATTCCACATTTGTGGAGTTAATAAGAAGCTCATTTTCTATTCTTGCATATTGTTGTTGTTTCTCTATTTCTGTTATGTGTTTGTGGTATTAAGGGGAGCACCCTTCATCAAGTGGTATCAAAGTAGGAGTTCCTAAGTGTGTAAATAGATCACTGATTGTGAGGTAGTTTGCACTAGGACCATGGTTAAGGTTTTCATGTGCATTGCAAAAATGCCTCCATGAAGGGAATGTGGTGGAAGAGTTGGTGTTGTAACACCTAAGGTTAGAGCACTCTAGAGACAAGTGCGAGCATTGCAAGAAGAGATTTGCAGAGGAATGAATCTTAATGTCAGAGATGAAAGTGAGGATGAAGCTGAAGAAGGAAATGATGATGAAGAAGAATGCAAAATTTTGAATCAAGAAGAAGACAGGCTTTTCTGAGCTATTTCCAAGATTGCGAAAAGACCTAAGATCGAGGTTCCTGCATTTTCAGGAAATATTAACCCAAAAGAATTGATCGAATGGATCAATGAATGTGAAAAATATTTTGAGTATGAAGATATTGAGGATCCTAATAGGGTCAAATTCATGAAGGCCGGACTGAAGGGTCATGCAAAGATCTGGTGGCAAGAGATTCAATTGGAGTGAAATAGAAAAGGGAAAGATAAAATCACAAGATGGGATCGGATAGTGGATAAATTGAAGTGACAGTTGATTCTTGTTGATTATGAAATTGACCTACTGAAGAAGATGCAAAGTTTGAAGCAAGCAGGAAGATCTGTTCAGGAGTATACAGAGGAGTTCTATCAAATCCTCATCAGAACAGGTCATGCAGAAGAAAATAAGGAGAAAGTTGCCCATTACCTTAATGGGTTGAGGCCGAGCATTCAAGAAGAGCTGAATCTGGTTTGAATGAACAATATTGAGGAGGCATACCAGTTTGCCCTAAAAGTAGAGAAAAAAATTAAACAAGAAGTTTGAGATCAGACAAAATGGAAGAGGTCACGATGGACAATCTGGTGGATGGTCATATGAAGGCCAAAATGAAGATCTAAAAAAGAAGGATGAGGCGAGTAGTAGTCAAAATCAGAGAGGAAATAATTCTAATTATTTTCAAGATCAGAACAATAGAGATCAGAGAGGAAGAGGACAAGGTTCAGGAAGAGGGGGCTTTCATGGAATATGTTTTCACTGTGGAGAAGAAGGTCATAGGGCATTTGAATGTCCTCAACTCCAAGGAAGGATAGATAGAAGGAATGAAGGCAAGGCCAAAGTTGCACATGTAGATGAAGATGCTAGATCATCAAATTTTGAAAATGCTGAAAGAGGAGAAATGTTGATTAACCGAAGAGTCTAGCTGAGTGGTGAGAATGAACCTGAAAAAAGGAGGAGCCTTTTTCACACTAGATGCAAGTGTAAGGGTAAATTTCCCTGACAAAGGATGGAGTGCGACATAAGCTAAATCTATTAAAAAAGACCGAAGAAAAGGTATGTGGTAATGCGAGAATAAATTTTGTTAATGGAAGAAAATTCTTAGATGGTATGAGGCATGAGCATGTGTTTTTTGCTTTAATTCCAAAAGTTGGTAATGAGGAAGTAGAGGATGTACCTGTAGAGGTTACATATTTATTGAATGAGTTTCAGGATATTATATCTGATAATGTACATAATGGATTACCACCAGTAAGGAAGATTAGTCATTAGATGGATTTGATTCCAGGAGCCAATTTTCTAAACAAGGCAGCACACAGAATGACACCAGCAGAAAGTGAAGAGTTGAACAAACGAGTACATGAGTTGTTATAGAAGGGATTGATTCAGGAGAGCCTGAGTCCATGTACTATACTAGTAGTATTAGCACCAAAGAAGAATGGAGAATGGAGGATATGTACAGATTCCAGAGCAATAAACAAGATCACAATCAAGCATAGGTTTCCATTGCCACGAATGGATGATATTATGGATTGTTTGAGTGGAGTTGTGTATTTCTCAAAGATAGATCTGAAGAGTGGATATCACCAGATTTAGATTAGAGAAGGAGATGAATGGAAGACTGCCTCCAAGACAAAGGAAGGATTGTATGAGTTGTTAGTCATGCCTTTTGGGCTAACCAATGCACCGAGAACTTTCATGCGGCTCATGAACGAGGTTCTGAAAGAATTTTTGGGTAAGTTTGTCATTGTGTACCTAGATGATATTTTGATCTTTAGTAAGACATTGGAAGATCATATGATGCATATTCGTATGGTGTTTGAGAAGTTAAAAGATGAGAAATTGTTGATTAATTTGAAGAAGTGCAGTTTTGTGAAGAAAAAGTTAGTGTATTTGGGATTTGTAGTTTCAACAAAAGGTCTAAAAATGGACCCAGAGAAGGTATAGGCTATCCTTGAATGGCCTACTCCAAAGATTGCTACTGAGGTAAGATCTTTTCATGGTCTAGCTAGTTTTTACAGAAAGTTTATCAAAAATTTTAGCAGTAATTGTGGTCCCTTGACTGAAACAATGAGAGGGGATAGAAAAGACTTTAAGTGGTCTAATGGGGCAAAAAAGAGTTTTCAATTGTTGAAACAAAAAGTTATAGAACAACCTATTTTAGCACTTCTAGATTTTAATAAAGTGTTTCAAGTAGACTGTGATGTTAGTAGTACTACAATAGGAGCTATTATGAGCCAAGAAGGTAAACCTGTTGCTTATTTCAGTGAGAAGTTAAATGATGCCAAGAGAAAGTATTCTATTTATGATCAAAAATTTTATGCTATAGTTCAGGCATTGAAGAAGTGGAGACACTATCTGCTTCCTAAGGAGTTTGTTTTGTATATTGATCATCAAGCTTTGCAATATTGGAATAGTCAAGGAAAGTTGAATCAAAGGCATTTGAAATGGGTTGATTTTTTGCAGAGTTATACATTTGTTTTGAAACATAGGAGTGGAAAGTCTAACAGGGTTGCAGATACTCTTAGCAGAAGGCAACTATTGCTGATAGAAATACAGATTGAAGTGGTTGGGTTCAAGGAACTCAAGAATTTGTATCCAGAGGATCCTGATTTTGGTGAAGCTTAGAAAGCTTGTAAAGAACCTGTTACTTGAGACAAAACAAAGTGGCTGGATTTTATAATCTAAGATGATATGCTATTTAGAGGGAGTCAATTGTGCATTCCATGAAGTTTTATGAGGGAGAATCTCATCAAGGAGAAGCATAGCGGAGGATTGGCTGGACATTTTGGTCGTGATAAAACCCTTGCTTTGGTTAGTGAAAATTATTATTGGCCACAGTTGTAGCAATATATCAATAAGTTTGTACAGAGTTGCAGAGTATGCCAGATGGTGAAAGGAGTGAAGCAAAATACATGGTTATATCAGCCATTACCTGTACCAGAGAAGCCTTGGGAGGATATCAGTATGGACTTTGTTCTTGGATTACCGAGGACTCAGCGGGGACATGATTCAATTTTCATGGTAGTTGACAGATTTTTGAAGATGGCACATTTCATTCCCTACAAGAAGACTAATGATGTTGTTCATATAGCAGAATTGTTTTTTAGAGAAGTAGTGAGACTACATGGTTTACCAAAGACCATAGTTTCAGATCGAGACACCAAGTTTGTAGGCTATTTCTGGCAAACATTGTGGAAGAAGCTGAAGACATATTTGAAATTTAGTTCATCACATCATCCACAAACTGATGGACAAACAGAGGTGGTGAATAGGAGTTTGGAAAATTTGCTGAGATGTTTGGTTGGAGATAAGCCGACAAGATGGGATTTGATTTTACCACAGAAAGAATTTGCATACAATAATTCTATCAACAGGAGTACTGGTAAATCACCATTCCAGATTGTATATGAAAATAGTCCCAAAAATGCACCTGAGCTGAGAAGGATAGATCAAGGAGAAATAAGTAGTGCTGAAGCTGAGGATTTTGCAGAACATTTGAAGAACATCCATAAGGAGGTGAGGAAGCACATTACCAAGATGAATGCATAGTATAAGTCTAAGGCAGATGAGAAAAGGAGGCATAAGGAATTTGAGGTTGGAGATGAAGTCATGGTTCATTTGCAAAAGGAGTGATTTCTAGTTGGTACATATAACAAATTAAAAATGAAGAAGTTTGGGCCATGTAAAATACTGAAGAAGCATGATTCAGAAAATGCATGCGAAGTAGAATTGCCTATTGAGCTGAATATTTCACCAGTGTTTAACATTTCAAATCTGACAGAGTATCATAAGGAAGGTGTTGAAGATGAGATCATAATAGCACAGTGGGGTATTCCAGCAACTAGTTCACATACCAAAGAGATTGAGGACATACTGGATAGTCATGTTGGTAGAAGCACAAGGAACAAGACATATGAAAATATTTGGTCAAGTGGAAAGGATGACCTATTGAAGATTCATCATGGCTGACAAAGGAGGAGGTTAATCACCTTGGTTTTCCTCTACACACCTCAGACGTGATGGGGTCACTTCTCAAATTACCCTGGGTGTCTGATGCAGGAGCATCCTAGGTGTAAGAGAAATCTTGCATCACCCAAAAATATTTCTATTTTTGTATTCAATAAGGGCTATCTTGTGTAGAGCTACTATTTATGGAAAATTTCTATTTTTAGTAAGTTGGTCATACGATCTCGAAATGTTCTAATTTTACATGTGGAGGTTCATCTCAGTCATATCAGCCTACCAGTAAAGTTTCATGGCTAGATCAGGTCTAGTTTTGAAGATATTGAAGATTTTCGGTATTGGCAACAGGGTATAGAAACTTTGAACTTAGTTTTGAAGGCTTTAGAGGCCCTAGATGAGGTCAAAAAATTGGGTGACAAGTGCTTGTGTAGGTCAAGCCTGTAGAGCGCTTCGTGGCCTTTCCAAAATGGGGTTATAATAGTCAATCAGGTCAACTGGTGATGGCTTATGGTCTCCAGAAGTCAGGCCACCTAAAATGGTGTAAACTAATTTTCCTTCAAAATTTTTGTTCGGGTTTCAAAATTTATTTTGAGCCAACTTTGATGTAATAAATTGAAAAATAAAATAATTCTAAGTTTGGTCGACCCTAAGGGCTAAATTTCTAGAACCTTCTCGGGTGGTGGAAAATGCCTATATAAAGAAGGCCCATAGTGTTGTCTAGGGCAGTTCTGGGTAGTAGATCTAGGTATTGATTCGAGGCTTTGTCCTACAGAATATTGTAAGGGAATGCCCATGTGCCTTTTCATATTGTAATTCCACATTTGTGGAGATAATAAGAAGCCCATTTTCTGTTCTTGCATATTGTTGTTGTTTTTCTATTTCTGTTATGTGTTTGTGGTATTAAGGGGAGCACCCTTCATCAGTTTCCTTAGGATTGGCAGAGAATCTTGCCACTATCCTAACAAATAAAGCAATATCTGGTCTATTGTGTACAACGTATGTAGCTTTCCAATCATAGATCTATAAAAAGTTTGATTTACTTCTGCAGCATCATCATTTTTAGACAACTTTTGTCCAATAGCCATGGGAGTACTTATGGCCTTGAATATTCCATACCAAAGGTTTTCAGTATCTCATGAACATATTTAGACTGGGTGATGAAAATTCCCTTCTCCATCTGATATACTTTTAAACCAACAAAAAATTTGATCTCCCCAAACATACTCATTTCAAATTTAGTTTGCATTTCATTTGAAAATTTCTTACACAAAGCATCTTGTCCACCAAATATAATATCACCTACAAAGATCTTAGCTAACAAGATTCCTTTACCTTCTTCATCTTTCATGTACAGATTGCTTGTGTCATTTTTCCTTGAGAATCCAATCTGTATTAGGTAGTTGTGCAGTCTCTCATACCATGCTCTAGGAGCTTGCTTTAGTCCATACAATGCTTTATTCAGTTTGCAAACCATGTGTCTTTTGTTTGGATCAACAAATCCTTTTCGCTGTTCAATATACACTTCTTCTTCCAATATACCATTTAAAAATGCAGACTTAACATCCATTTGGTATACCTTGAAATCTTTATAGGTAGCATATGCAAGTAGGTTTTTTACTCCTTCCAATCTAGCTATAGGGGTAAATGTCTCCCCATAATCTATTCCTTCTTCTTGTGTGTAGCCTTTGCATACCAGCCTAGCTTTGTTTCTTGTGATTTGACCATGCTCATCCAACTTATTTTCGAACACCCACTTTGTCCCAATGAGATTTTTATTTTCTTTGTCGGCACCAGAGTCCAGGAATCATTCTTCTCTATCTGGTCTATCTCTTCATTCATTTCTTGTATCCAATCTTCATTTTCTAATGCCTCCTTTGTTGTCTTAGGCTCAAATGCACATAGTAAACATTTTGGATCTCTTGTCTTTCTTCTGGTCAGAACTCCAGTATGTTTGTCTCCAATAATCTATCCAGGCTTGTGATGTCTTCCTACATATTGTGCTAGAACAAGTTTTTCTCTCCTTTCATTTTTCTCTTCAGGTTCACCAACAAGATTGTCAGATTCATCTTCTGAATGCTCGACAACCTCTTCTTGATATTTGGAAGCTTCTTCCTGTCGGTCGGCACATTCTTCTTCTCTCTCGGCATTGTTTTCCTGATGCTCGACATTGCTTACTCGAGACTTAGCATCAGGTGCAAGTCTATCACTTGCCTCTCCTTCTATATACACAAAAGATCTGTAATCTTCCGGTTCTCTTTTATTGTCAGCTTCACTTTTCTCTGCATACTCATCAACTTTGACATTCACACTTTCCACAATTTTGTTAGTGTTAGAGTTCAAACACTTATAAGCTTTACTTTTTGTGGAATAGCCTAGGAATATACCCTCATTGCTTTTAGCATCAAATTTTCCATTCTTATTGTCCTTTAGTATGTAGCATTTACTTCCAAAAATTCTAAAGTACTTTACATTAAGTGCATACCCCTACCATAACTCATAAGGTGTCAGATTTGTACCTTTTTTTATCTATACTTGGTTAAGAGTATAAACAGCTATACTTACAGCTTCTTTCCAATACTTTTGTGTAACATTCTTTTCAATCATTAATGTCCTTGCACAATCCAAGATAGATCTATTCCTTCTCTCTGCTATACCATTCTGTGGATGAGTTCTAGGTGCAGACATCTATCTTCTGATCCCTCTATCATTGTAAAATAGATTAAATTCATTTGATATAAATTTTCCACCTCGGTCAGATCTCAAACACTTCAAGTTCTTACTTGTCTCTTTTTCAACCTTAGCTAAATACCACTTAAAATTTTGAAAAGCATCAGATTTTTCTTTTAAGAACATTACATGCATCATTCTGGTATAATCATCAATAATCAGGATAAAATATCTAGCACTACAATAGCTTTGTACACCCATCGGTCCACAAAGGTGAGTATGCACCAAATCTAAGGTATTCTCAGAAGTAAAAGTTTTGTTCTTGAAACTAGACTTTGTTATCTTACCCAACTGACATTCTTTGCACATTACATTCTCAAGTTTCTTCAATCTAGGTAGACCTCTCACTTTCTTTTTCTTACTAATTTCTACCAGATTATCAAATTTAACATGACATAGCCACTTATGTCATATCCAAATATCATCAAGTTGTGCAATCATACATGTTTCTTCAGATAGGTCTAGATAGAAAAAATTACCTCTTATCTATTCTCCACTTCCAATCAGTTCACCAGTGGCATCAAATATTTTGGCCTTCCTGTGATGAAATTCCACTCGGTAGCCAGTGCTATTAAGCTGTGCAACACTCAACAGATTATAGTTAAGACCTTCAACCCAATAAGGATTTTCACAAGTGATCTTATCAGTCAGCTTAATCAATCCTTTTCTGCTAACAAGGACATGGTGCATCATTACCAAATTTCACACTCCTACCTTTATAATGATCTAAGGTATCAAACTTACTCTTGTCACCAGTCATGTGATATGAACAACCACTGTCAATAATCCATTTATCATTTTTGTTCACATAAGATATCAGTGCAATTTTCTCATCCTCATTAGATTCATCTAGGGTAACCTTTAAGAAACCCCCTCATGCAGAGGGTTATGGTGGAATAAGGCCCAATCAGTAAGGGTAAGGAGATCTCACAAAATAACAAGTTTTCAATGCAAGGGAAATGACCTTAAAGCCTCCAACATATGAATGTTTGTTCAAGATCTCTACTATGATTGATGAAGGGTGCTCCCCTTAATACTACAAACACATAACAGAAATAGAGAAACAACAACAATATGCAAGAACAGAAAATTGGCTTCTTATTATCTCCACAAATGTGGAATTACAAACTTTCAGAATTACAATATGCAAAGCCACATGGGCATTCCCTTACAATGTTCTGTAGGAAAAAGCCTCGAACTATTACCCAGATCTACTACCCAGAACTATTCTGAACTCCTAAGACAATAATACAGCCTTCCTTATATAGGCAATTTTCCACCGTCTGGGAAGGTTCCAGAATTTTAGCCAATAAGGCCGACCAAACTTAGAATTATTTTTATTTTACATTTCATTACATCATAGTCGGCTCAAAATAAATTTTGAAACCCGAACAAAAATTTTGAAGAAAAATCATTTTCCGCCATTTCAGGTGACCCAACTTCCGAAGACCATAAGTCATCACCAGTTGACCCGATTGACTATTGTAACCCATTTCGGAAAGGGCGCGAGGAGCTCTACAACGCTTGAATCAAGCAAGCTTCATTCAGCCCAAAATTCGACCTCATCCGGGGCCTCTAAAGCCTTCAAAACTGAGTTCGAAGTTTCTGTACCTTGCTGCCAATACCGAAAATCTTCAATATCTTCCAATATGCACTTGATCTGGCAATGAAACTTTACTGGCAGACTTATATGACCAAAATGAACCTCCAAGAAAGAAATAAGATCATTCTGAGCACATACGAAAATTACCAAAAAAATAGTAACTTTCCATAAATAGCAGCTCTGCACAAAATAGCCCTTATTGAATATAAAAACAGAAATATTTTTGGGTGATGCAAGATTGCTCTTACACCCAGGATGCTCCTACATCAGACACCCGGGGTAATTTGAGAAGTGACCCTGTCACGACTCAGGTGTGCAGAGGAAAACCAAGACGGTTAACCTCCTCCTTTGTTAGCCACGATGAATCTTCTACAGGTCGTCCTTTCCATTTGACCAAATACTCTTCATATGTCCTATTCCTTGTGCTTCTACCAACACGACTGTCCAGTATGTCTTCGATCTCCTTAGTGTCTGAACTAGTTGCTGGAATACTCCACTGTGCTGTTGTGATCTCATCTTCGACACCTCCTTCATGATACTCTGTCAGATTTGAAATGTTAAACACTGGTGAAATATTTAGCTCAGTAGGTAATTCTACCTCATATGCATTTCTTGAATCATGTTTCTTCAGTATCCTACATGGTCCAAACTTCTTCATTTTCAGCTTGTTATATGTACCAACTAGAAACCGCTCCTTCCGCAAATGAACCATGACTTCATCACCAACCTGAAATTCTTTATACCTCCTTTTCTCATCTGCCTTAGCCTTATACTGTGCATTCATCTTGGTAATATGCTTCCTCACCTCCTCATGGATGTTCTTCAAGTGTTCTGCAAAATTCTCAGCTTCAGCACTACTTATTTCTCCTTTATCTATCTTCCTCAATTCAGATGCATTTCTTGGACTACTTCCATATACAATTTGGAATGGTGATTTACTAGTGCTCCTGTTGACAGAATTATTGTATGCAAATTCTGCCTGTGGTAAAATCAAATCCCATCCTGTTGGCTTATCTCCAACCAAACATCTCAGCAAATTTCCCAAACTTCTATTCACCACCTCTGTCTGTCCATCAGTCTGTGGATGATGTGATGAACTAAACTTCAAATTTGTCTTCAACTTCTTCCACAATATACGCCAGAAATATCCAACAAACTTAGTGTCCCGATCTGAAACTATGGTCTTTGGCAAACCATGAAGTCTCACTACTTCTCTGAAAAACAATTCTGCTACATGAACAGCATCATTAGTCTTCTTGCAGGGAATAAAATGTGCCATCTTTGAAAATCTATCAACTACCACAAAAATTGAATCGTGTCCCCACTGTGTCCTCGGTAAACCAAGAACAAAGTCCATGCTGATATCCTCCCAAGGCTTCTCTGGTACAGATAATGGCTGATACAACCCTATATTCTGCTTCACTCCTTTTTCCATCTGACATACTCTGCAACTCTGTACAAACTTCTTCACATCTTGCTGCAACTGTGGCCAATAATAATTCTCACTAACCAAACCAAGGGTTTTGTCATGACCAAAATGTCCAGCTAATCCTTTGCTATGCTTCTCCTTGATGAGATTCTCCCTCATAGAACTTCGTGGAATGCACAACTGACTCCCTCTGAATAGCATATCATCCTAGATGATGAAATCCAACCATTTCGTCCTGTCTAGAGTAACAGGTTCTGTACAAGCTTTCCAAGCTTCACCAAAATCAGGATCCTCTGGATACAAATTCTTGAGTTCCTTGAACCCAACCACTTCAATCTGCATTTCTGTCAGCAATAGTTGCCTTCTGCTAAGAGCATCTGCAACCCTATTAGACTTTCCACTCCTATGTTTCAAAACAAATGTATAACTCTGCAAAAACTCAACCCATTTCAAATGCCTTTGATTCAATTTTCCTTGACTATTCAAATATTGCAAAGCTTGATGATCAGTATACAAAACAAACTCCTTAGGAAGTAGATAATGTCTCCACTTCTTTAATGCCTGAACTATAGCATAAAATTCTTGATCATAAACAGAATATTTCCTCTTGGCATCATTTAACTTCTCACTGAAATAAGCAACAGGTTTACCTTCTTGGCTCATAACAGCTCCTATTGCAGTACCACTAGCATCACAATCTACTTGAAACACCTTATTGAAATCTGGGAGTGCTAAAACAGGTTGTTCTGTAACTTTTTGTTTCAATAATTGAAAACTCTTTTCTGCTCCTTTAGTCCACTTAAACTCTTTTCTATCCCCTCTCATTGTTTCAGTCAAGGGTCCACAAATACTGCTAAAATTTCTGATAAACTTTCTGTAAAAGCTAGCTAGACCATGAAAAGATCTTACCTCAGTAGCACTCCTTGGAGTAGGCCATTCAAGGATAGCCTGTACCTTCTCTGGGTCCATTTTTAGACCTTCTGCTGAAACTACAAATCCCAAATATACTAACTCTTTCTTCACAAAACTGCACTTCTTCAAATTAATCAATAATTTCTCTTCTCTCAACTTCTCAAATACCATACGAATATGCATCATATGCTCATCCAATGTCTTACTAAAGATCAAAATATCATCTAGGTAAACAATGACAAACTTACCCAGAAATTCTTTTAGAACCTCGTTCATGAGCCGCATGAAAGTGCTCGGTGCATTGGTTAGCCCAAAAGGCATGACTAACCACTCATATAGTCCTTCCTTTGTCTTGAAGGCAGTCTTCCATTCATCTCCTTCTCTAATCCGAATCTGGTGATATCCACTCTTCAGATCTATCTTTGAGAAATACACAGCTCCACTCAAACAGTCCATAATATCATCCATTCGTGGCAATGGAAACCTATACTTGATTGTGATCTTGTTTATTGCTCTGGAATCTGTACACATCCTCCATTCTCTATTCTTCTTTGGTGCTAATACCGCTAGTACAGCACAGGGACTCAGACTCTCACGGATCAATCCTTTTTGTAACAGTTCAAGTAACTTGTCTGTTCAACTCCTCACTTTCTGCAGGTGTCATTCTGTGTGCTACCTTATTCGGCAAACTCGCTCCTGGGATCAAGTCCATCTGGTGACTGATCTTCCTGACCGGTGGTAATCCATCAGGCACGTTATCGGATACAATATCCTGAAACTCATTCAACAAATCTGCAACTTCTACAGGAACATCTTCTACTTTCTCTTTACCAGCTTTTGGAATTAAAGCAAAACATACATGCTCATGCCTCATACCATCTAGGAAATTTCTTCCATCAACAAAAGTTATCCTTGCATTACCACATACCTTTTCTTCAGTCTCCTTCAATGGTTTTAGCTTATGCCGCACTCCATCCTTTGTCAGGGAATAGGTATTCGCACGACCATCATGTACAGCACATCTGTCAAACTGCCATGGTCTACCCAACAACATATGACATGCATCCATAAATATGATATCACACAATACCTCATCTTTGTATCCGCCAATCTTGAACATCACCAGGCATTGTTCATTGACCATGACCTTGTGGTCATCCTGTACCCAGGCAATCCGATATGGATGTGGGTGTTTCTGTCTCTTAAGCTTCAACTTTGTCACCATCTCTTCTGACACCAAATTGTCAGTGCTTCCACTATCAATGATCACATCACAACATTTACCTTCACACTTGCACCTGGTGCAAAACAGGCTCCTCCTCTGCTCAGGTTCATTCTCACCACTCAACAGGACTCTTCTGTTAATCAACGTTTCTCCTCTTTCAACATCTTTAGAATTTGATGATCTGGCATCTTCATCTACATGTGCAACTCTGGCCTGGCCTTCATTTCTTCTGTCTGTTCTGCCTTGGCGTTGAGGACATTCAAATGCCCTATGACCTTCTTCTCCACAGTGAAAACATGTTCCACGGAAGCCTCCTCTTCCAGATCCTTGTCCTCTTCCTCTTCCTCTCTGATCTCTATTATTCTGATCCTGGAAGCGATTGGAATTATTTCCACGTTGATTCTGACTGCTACTGGCCTCATCCTTCTTTTTCAGATCTTCATTTCGGCCACCATATGACCGTCCACCAGATCATCCACCGCAACCTCTTCCGTTTTGTCTGCTCTCGAACTTCTTGTTGAGCTTTTCCTCTACTTTTAGGGCAAATTGGTATGCCTCTTCAATACTGTTCATTCAAACCAGATTTAGCTCCTCCTGAATGCTTGGCCTTAACCCATTAAGGTATCGGGCAACTTTCTCCTTATCAGCTTCTGCATGGCTTGTTCTGATGAGAAGTCGGTAGAACTCCTCTGTATACTCCTGAACAGATCTTCCTGCTTGCTTCAAACTCTGCATTTTCTTCAGTAGGTGAAGCTCATAATCAACAGGAATGAACTGTCGCTTCAATTTATCCACCATCCGATCCCATCTTGTGATTTTATCTTTCCCTCTTCTATTTCGCTCTAATTGAATTTCTTGCCACCAGATCTTCGCATGACCTTTCAATCTGGCCTTCGCAAATTTGACCCTATCAGGATCCTCAACATCTTCGTACTCAAAATATTCCTCACATTCATTGATCCAGTCGATCAATTCTTCTAGGTTAAGATTTCCAGAAAATGTAGGAACCTCAATCTTAGGTCTTTTCCCAATTTTGGAAATCGCCCGAAAAAGTCTTTCTTCCTCCTGGTTCATAATTTCAGCTTCTCCTTCTTGATATTCTTCTTCGGCTTCATCCTCGCTTTCGTCTCTGACATTAAGATTCATTTCTCTACGAATCTCTTCTTGTAATGCTCGCACTTGTCTCTGCAACTCTCTAACCTCAGGTGTTACAACACCAGCTCTTCCGTCGCGTTCCCTTCGTGGAGGCATTTTCACGATGCGCGCTGAAACCCTAGCCACGGTCCTGGTGCAAACTGCCTCACAGTTGGCGATCTGTTTACACACTCAAGAAAACCTGGCTCTGATACCACTTGATGAAGGGTGCTCCCCTTAATACTACAAACACATAACAGAAATAGAGAAACAACAACAATATGCAAGAACAGAAAATTGGCTTCTTATTATCTCCACAAATGTGGAATTACAAAATTTCAGAATTACAATATGCAAAGCCACATGGACATTCCCTTACAATGTTCTGTAGGACAAAGCCTCGAACTATTACCCAGATCTACTACCCAGAACTATTCTGAACTCCTAAGACAATAATACAGCCTTCCTTATATAGGCAATTTTCCACCGCCTGGGAAGGTTCCAGAATTTTAGCCAATAAGGCCGACCAAACTTAGAATTATTTTTATTTTACATTTCATTACATCATAGCCGGCTCAAAATAAATTTTGAAACCCGAACAGAAATTTTGAAGAAAAATCATTTTCCGCCATTTTAGGTGACCCAACTTCCGAAGACCATAAGTCATCACCAGTTGACCCGATTGAATATTGTAACCCCATTTCAGAAAGGGCGCGAGGAGCTCTACAACGCCTGAATCAAGCAAGCTTCATTCAGCCCAAAATTCGACCTCATCCGGGGCCTCTAAAGCCTTCAAAACTGAGTTCGAAGTTTCTGTACCCTGCTGCCAATACCGAAAATCTTCAATATCTTCCAATATGCACTTGATCTAGCAATGAAACTTTACTGGCAGACTTATATGACCAAAATGAACCTCCAAGAAAGAAATAAGATCATTCTGAGCACATACAAAAATTACCAAAAAAATAGTAACTTTCCATAAATAGCAGCTCTGCACAAAATAGCCCTTATTGAATATAAAAACAGAAATATTTTTGGGTGATGCAAGATTGCTCTTACACCCAGGATGCTCCTGCATCAATGATCCTATGTGATTTGAATGTCTTTAAAACATCAATTCCAAAGTGATTCAACTGGTTTTAACCTCCCACAAACTCAATATGGTTCAATCTTGAGAAATGCACAAATTAGGCCTAAAACCCCAACTAGGCTTCCACCGCTGTTATCACACATTTTTCTCACAACTTTTCCAAAACATCAGAGAAATAAATTTCATATTTGGATACCCATTTGGCTTCTCTATACCATATCAAATTATTAGGTATGGTTGTTTTGGATGGAGTACTTTTTGTTACACTATAGGCCTTATTTTAAGCCCAAAAACACCCACTTTTACAAAGGAAGTACTCACAATACCTATCCCCAAACTCCAAAACTTTCTATAGTATCATAAAATGAGTTTAATCAAAGGAATATTCAATCAATTTGAGTCTATAAGTGCTGCAAGTGCAAAAGCCCCAAATTAGGCTTCAAAACCCTCAAAAACTAGGGCCTCTTCAATCTATGCTCTCCCAACGCTTTCTCCAACAATCAATGGATGGAAAACTTTGTATTTGACACCCATAGACACAATCCAACATAAAAATGACCTCTCCTTAAGGCCAATGTGTTGCTGTTGCGCTGTACCAACAACTTTCAATGCAAAAACACTAGAAATTAGTATGGTGATCACCAATAACCTTCACTTCTCCCTCACAAATGCATATTATAATGTTAGTAGGATATGATACATGTTAAAATAGAGTCATCCCATGAGTATCATGGTTTTACAACCATGGAATGACCAATCTCCATAAAAAATTTCAAAATTGCTAACTAAATCTGGACAGTTTATGACAATCAGCAATAAAGGTTAAAGAATACTTGTATGAATCCTCAATCAAGGCATGAAAAAGAAGTTTGAATAAAATACCAATGCTCTCCCTTCATACAAAACAAGTCCCCTTTCAAAACCAACAAGAACAATGCAACAAACTCATCAAATTTGCCAAAATAGAGGGTTTCTTCATTAAATTCTGAGTATAGTCCGTACCATATGCTTCTTTTTTCGTACAATGAGATTCTCTACCATATATATAACTTCCTTAAAACCTTCCCAACCAACCTTGGTTGGTATAATAGTTATTAAGATGTAAAAAAACTAATAAATCCCTTTTCCCTCCTAAAACCAACTAACCGTTAGTTTTCAAACATTTGAATTTTCAAATTTGGGAAAATGAATTAAATCCTCTTTAATTTGAAAACCATTTAATCCTATGGATTCCAAATAATTTATTAAACACTCCTAGACTCTCCTAACCCCCTTAGACACTATATTGTCATTATTTTCAAATTTTTCAGGACATTACATCCATTTATTACATTTATTGCCCTTATACATTATGGGCTTCAATACATTGAGATTGATTTCATTTTCCTTCCATGGATTCACATCATCTTCATGATTCAATGGTATCTTCCTCATGTGCTCTATTTTCTCATTAGGTGCTCCTGCACCACCCCCCCTTTAAGAAAGGTGTAAAAAAGTGGTGAAAGTTAGAAGGGAAATTTATTTATTTTTGGCGAAATTATTTTCTTTTCAAAGAAAAAAAAAACATCTCAATTGGTGAATCATTGATGCTCCCTGAAGCTAGGTGGAACTATCTTGGTGAATAGTGTTTTTTCTTCATAACTACTAAAATATAAATTGGCAAATATAAAATAGTATTTCTATTATAAAAAATATACATTGGCGAATATAAAACAATATATATATATATTATAAAAAATATAAATTGGTGAATATAAAAGAGTATTTATATTATAAAAAATATAAATTGGCGAATATGTGTGGTGACTCGTAACAGTGTGCATAGTTTCGGTAAGCTAAAAGGAGGGTCAATGCTGACAGTTACGAAGATACGTAAATTGTAATGGTCAGGTTGACGGCGTGCATGACTTCGGTGGTTAAGCTGGCAGGTTGGAGTTGAAGGCCACGAAGATACGCAAAGGACAACTTGACAGTGTACGTGACTTTGGAAGTTATGATCATAGGTAAGATATGGGGGTTTCGAGGACATGTTGGCAGTCTGCATAACTTAGCCATGAAATTGCAGTGATATTTTTGGTGACTGGTAACAGTGTGCGTAGTTTCAGTAAGCTAAAAGGAGGGTCAATGCTGATAGTTATGAAGATACGTAATGGTCAGGTTGATGGCATGCGTGACTTCGGTGGTTAAGCTAGTAGGTTGTAGTTGAAGGCCACAAAGATACGCAAAGGATAGCTTGACAGTGTACATGACTTCAGAAGTTATGATCGTAGGTAAGATATGGGGGTTTCGAGGCTACATTGGCAGTCTGCGTAACTTAGCCGCGAAGTTGCAGTGACATTGATCACTGAAGTACAATTAATTAGACTTAACAATGACAATATTTTGATTAGATGTTAAAAAAGGTTAATTTGTACAAAATCTCAGCTATGAATTGTAAACATTCATTATCTTTCTTTTCGGAGCCAAGTCACATTACGTGAAAGTTTAATGTGGCTGCCAAGTTGTCAGTTCAAAATTTAAAATCGTAGCTAGGATATGGTGGTTCCGAGGCAACGCCGACAGTTTTTGTAACTTGAGTGGTACATAAATCTAGGCCAGGATTTTGATTAGACATTAAAAAGGATAATTTTACGAGATATGAGTTGTGATTCACCAACATTTATTATTCTTCTTATCGACTTCGAAGCCAAGTTACGCAAGACATTACAATGTCTACAACTTTTCTTTACCAATATTCATTAATTTCCTTTCCCTAGGCAAGCCACCTGACGTGAAACATTCCTTCAAAATTTATTGCGGCTGGCGAGTTGGTGATTATTTTCTTTATATACTCCTCGGTAGTGGAATTGCAGAGCATAGGAGCTTTCTAAATTTCTAAATTTGGATGACAAGTTGAAGTTGGTGATTATTTGTATCTGTATTTTCTGGGTGCTTTCATAGAATGGGTCTTCCAGTAGTTGATGGATCATCAAATGAGAACCCAGAACCTGTTATCCAACCAAATTTGGATATGGAGGAGGAGATTTAATAGGATGTCCTCAGTCATCTAATGTCTGCAGCAAGGGATCATCATCATGCTACCAGTTAGGCCGGTTACCCGAGTGACATGTTGTTCCAGGAGGAGATGAATCAGATGATCCTGTTATTTGCTAGTCTGTGCATTGACTAATCTTTTTTTCTTTGTGGATCTTACGAAATTTTTTGTTACTTGTAAGTTGTAATTTGTAAATACGAACTAATCGAATGTAGTTTTCATTTTGGTTTTGAAAATGGTTGGTCCACAACCGTTCAGTGAAATTGTGAATCAGTGAATCAGTTTAAGTTACCAGGGTCCAGTATTATGTATATAATATATTGTATACTAGTTTTTGAATTAAATAGTAATACTATAGTTTGTAAATTTGTAATACTGTATAGTGTATACAAATGAAACAATGAGAAGTCAGAAGACTTTTTTGCAAATAGTGTTACTATGTTACTATTTTTAGTTTTAAGTAATACGCATTTGTCGTTATTTGCTAATACTTTAAATTTCAATAGTCAATACACTAAATTCTAATACAGTAATAGTAGTTTTATTATTTATAAATTGGAAAATATGTAAATTGTAATTAGTAAATCAAAATGCTAGATCAAAGTACGCCGAAGTCATGCATGCTGTCATCCTGACCATTACAATTTACGTACCTTCATAACTGTCAGCATCGACCCTCCTTTTAGCCTGCCAAAACTATGCACACTATTACCAGTCACCACAAATATCACTACAATGTCGTGGCTAAGTTACGCAGACTGCCAACATGTCCTTGGAACCCCCATATCTTACCTATGATCATAACTTCCGAAGTCACGTACATTCTCAAGTTGTCCTTTGTGTATCTTTGTGGCCTTCAACTCCAACCTGCCAGCTTAACCACCGAAGTCACACACACCGTCAAAGGTTGTTTCGTAACTTCTCAACGGCTAATTTTTTATGATGGTGATTGGTTCTGAAGTTACGCCAGGCTGTTTCGTAACTTCTCAACGTTTAATTTAATATGATGGTGATTTGTTTTGAAGTTACGCCTGCCTGTTTCGTAGCTTCTCAATGTTTAAAACTTTAATTTATTATGATGGTGATCAGTTCCAAAGTTACGCCTGGCTATTTCATAACTTCTCAATGGTTAATTTATTATGATGGTTAGGGGTTCTGAAGTTACACATGGCTGTTCCGTAACTTCTCAATGGTTAATTTATTATGATGGTTTGGGGTTCCGAAGTTATGCGTGGCTATTCCGTAACTTCTCAATGGTTAATTTATTATGATGGTTAGGGGTTCCGAAGTTATGCGTGGTTGTTTCATAACTTCTCAATGGTTAATTTATTATGATGGTTTGAGGTTTTGAAGTTATGCCTGGCTATTTCGTAACTTCTCAATGGTTAATTTATTATGATGGTGATCGGTTTCGAAGTTACGCGTGGCTATTTTGTAACTTCTCAATGGTTAATTTATTATGATAGTTTGGGCTTCCAAAGTTACACCTAGTTGTTTCGTAACTTCTCAATGGTTGATTTATTATGATGGTTAGGGGTTCTAAAGTTACACCTGGCTGTTTCGTAACTTCTCAACGGTTAATTTATTTATGATGGTTAGGGTTCTGAAGTCTCAACTAACTTCATGTGTAACTTCGTAAGGGGTTGAAAAGTGAGAGATGGTTTGACGGAGAGTAAGTTGCATGCCATGTGGAAAGTGGGAAGTACAAGTGTCATCATTCATGTGGCATGCCAGGCTGTGTCATACCATCTCAAGGTTTCATTTTTTTGGTCAGTTTAACAGTCTCGAAGTTTTGTACAAGCATTGTGTGACTTCGCAAGTCTCTAAGTTTTCGGATTTCAAATTGAAACGGCCAAGGGCCAAGGCCCCTGATTTGTAGGTAGCAATTTAGCATAGTTGAGATAGGGTATTAGGGACCTAGGGTTAGAAACTTAGATGTACCATTAGCGTCACTTCGGCAATGCACTAATTATTTGCTCTTGGATCACCGCCAAATCTATGCTAGAAGAGTGGAAGTGATAGTTGATAGCGACACTTTTCTGAAAAAGGTAATTACTAATTTCATGTGTGGGTGACTGTGCTTGATGAGACATTGAGATTTTAATTTTTAATATAGTAGGTGGCCTGGTGGCTGGTAGCCTGGTTGTACTTGTGAGTTGCTTGTTACTTGTTAGTTATTAAATATAGTTCACACTTCAGAGCATCCATAATTTCTAGAGTTGAAGAGCAACCAGAGAGTTTAGTACTTAAAAGAATGGCAGAACAAGGATCTACTGATGTTGTTGTAGTACCAGAAAAGAGTGCCATTGTGCATTCAAGAACAAAGAGGCCAAACATATACGCTGAAGAATGGATGAAACTATTGCCTGGATCCTCAAATTTGTAATTAGCTAATGCTTGTGAATGGAGGGACCCTTATGCGTTCTGTAGGGATGTGGAATGCCCAAACACAATTGGGTATGAGCTCTTCATGTTTTTCTATAACAATAGAATCAGAGGCCCTCCTATTTCAAACCCATGGGACAGGAACTTGGGAAAGTTGATAGTATCTGAGGTATTTTTGGATGTAGACCTCATGAAAGCGCTAATTCAAGCATACAATCTAGTGACACAAGCTTTACACAAGCATGACAAGTCTATACTCTGCATGTTAGATAGAGCATCTTTTACTCAAGCTTTCAACCTTCAGGGACCTATGAGCATGGAGATTGACCTAGCAGGAGAGGAGGCCCTATTTAATAGATAGAGAAATTACTACCATGGAAGGGTTATGAGGAGGCATATTCCTAGAGAAAATAAAGAGGCAAGGTTGTTACCGAAGAAGGTTATAGATTCATTTCATATTGAGCTTTTATTTCCCTATTTCCAGAATACCATCTACGGTCTACACAAAGTTATTGGACTAGATGGAGGTTCGACAATGACTCCTGACATTTTCATCATGGCTAAAAATGTTCAGGATCATTACACCAACAAGGAGTTTGATTATGTGGGGCACATAATCAATGTAATGCACTCTGAGTTGATGAATGCAAAGACTGATTTGAAAAGCTTCAAGCTCAATCACTACTCCATGCTGATGAACCTGATCCTCTATTTCAATATTGGCTACATCAACCCAGGGTTCATCGATGAGACCGAGAATGAGGGAGGAATTGTTCTGGTTCAGCTATGGACCAGGTTATGGCATAAAACTTACCATTTCTCTAATTCCATTGCTTTTTATAGTGATTTTGTGGATCCAGTAATGAACATGTTAGGTATTGTGAGGGATAGATTTCCTTTACTTGTTAGAAAATGGTTTAGACAATGACATCAAGCACAATTGGGGTGATATGTTTTTTTTTGAGAATTTTACTGTTATAAGAGTGTATGCTTGCCCTCAACCTCCACACATACTATCGAAAATTGTCCCAGAAAGATTGGCAATAGTAGAATTCTTGTGGCAGCTTATCATGATGGATAGAGAGCACTTAGGCCCTAAAAGACATAAGGGAACCTTTTTTCCAAGGAGGTTCCAAATAGGGGATTTCTCTATAGGTAAAGATGTTGTGGACCAAATCCATGAATTCCTCAGACAATTCAAATTGCCCTTTGGTAAAGCAAGGATGTATGACCCTGAAGACTTCATTAGAGGAGCATTGAGAGAAATGAGGAATCACAATTTGGCTCTAAATCAGCCTATGGCAGAGGAGAATGTTATTAGAAATGTTTATAACAAAGTTACCTATGAAGAGAGAACCTGTAAATGGGAAAATATTGAAAGGGTAGAGGAACAATTGAAAAAGGCAGACCCTACCTTCCCTGATTTCTTTCTTGATCTCAAATACATTAAGAAAATTGAAATGTGTTTAGAGAATTATGAAGATATTATGTCTAAATTGCCAGACATCCCTGAGGAGAAGGAGGATAGAATAAACCCTAAAGAAGTTGAACTTGATGTGGAGTTTATGGGAGAAATAGAACAAGCTGAGCCATCCACATCTGAGTAGGGGCCATCAAAGAAACAAAAGTTGATGAATGTACCACAAAAGGCAAGGGAAAAGGCACTACAAATCTTGCCAGGTAATAGCCATTACTTTGTTTACTTAAGACAAAAAATTTTGACATCAATGGCAGATGAGGGAGAAAAGGCCATAGATGAGTTAGAATTGGCTGCAGCTAGATTGGATGACAGGGTCATCCAAGCTAAAGAGTTTATAGATGATGATGAATTCATCAAGTTCATTGAGTTTAAAAGTTTTCTCTTTAGAGTTAAGTAGAATGAATTAACACTATCTTTGAAACCAGGGGAATCATAGGAAAAAATTGTTCAAATGATTGAAAAATTATAGGCCTACAATCCCAACAGTGAAACATTAAGTGTGGAGGAGGCAAGAGATCTTGCAAAGAAAAGTGGCATGTTGTTGATCCCTAGATGGGACTTGGAGTCCTCATTCCTAATTGACCAAATCAAGAGGCAAGATAAAGTTGTAGCTTATGAAGCTTTTGGCCCCGATGGACTCATAAGGGGTTCTAGATTTAATATGGACACTAAGACACTAGCAGTATGGTGTGTGGCCCCAGAATCTAATAAGCCCAAATTGGTTGACATCCAAGACACCACACAGGGTAGCCAATTAATATGGATGTTATAGGACACTACAGGATCAGAGATAGCAAATCTCCTACATCATGCATCCTCCATGAATAAAGCAGTGGTTGAGGACTTGGAGAATAGGCTAGCCAGGACATTCAGAGATTATGTGGCATCTAGAAAAAAGTTTGAAGAGGAACTGAAGAAGAATTATTTGCTGGATAAGACTGTGAAGGAGCTAAAAGATGAAATCAATACTCTAAAAAATCATTCTAGGGCATTTACAAAGGTCTGTGATGCAGGGGTCCAAATTGAGCATGAGGGGGGCTTAGCTCCAAAACTTGCAACAGAAAAGATAATAATGGACATTGATCAACCTGAGCCTGCTAATACTAGAATTGCTGAAAAGGAGACTTTGAAGAAGGTGCTATTGCACAGAGTAAATATTTTAAAAGGGAAGTCTCAAATCCTTCATAGTACTTTCATTTCTTTGCAGGGGACAGAATATCAATGTTCTAATGCCTTGTCTATACTAACCCCATTATTTAATACTTGGGGCCCATACTTGCAATTATTTGATAGGTTAGTTTTACTAATGGGGAAAAAAATGGAGTTAACTGACAAAATAATTGATGTTAAGGAAATGGTGTTATTAGTAAAAGATTTGTATGCATTTTTCACTAGCAAGTTACAAAACATTCAGACAAAGCTTAAGGTTTCTACTGAAGAGTCTGAAGGATATATCCCTGCTATTATGGACAAAGAGGGATAGTTGAAGGAATGCTAGGAGTGGGCTGATTCTTTCAACCAAATTATGGAATGTAGGAAGGTGGCTTCTTATTTTGTTGGTGATGCTGACATTTCAACTTTTTATGAAGTTGTGGATGAATTGTACAAGCAAGAGATTGACATGAATAAGTTTTCTGTTGAATCTCGAGCCATAACGGATGCCAAGTGGAACAAATGCCTTGAAGACTTGGAGACAGTTAGAGAGGTAACTTGGCCATCAAAGAGGGACATTGTGGTGTGGGAAAACATTGCAGAGATTCAAGCCTTTGTCTTTCCATATTGACATGGATGATGGAAGTAGTTGAGATAGTTCTGGTATTAGATGAAGAACCAATAGAGGGAGGTCAATTAATTTGAATATGGTATCTTATGTTTGTGGTTCACCTGTTGTGGATACATCTTTGGTGCAAATCAAGACTGATTCTAAAGAATCCAGGCTGCCAGCTGTCACTCTAATAAGTTAATAACTATTTCCAAATTTGTTTAATTTGCCAAATGCCAATGTTAGTTTTTATTTTTTGATCATTGATCATATTCATTGATCATTGACATTGATGTATAAATTTGAAGTAAGTTTTAGTTAATACAAATATAAAAGGATATTTTGTAATTTTCTGATAGATCATAGAAGTCTGAGACTTCAAGTCTCTGTCCTCTCACCTCTGAGTCTGGTAATTGGTTACTAGTACTATGATCATTGATTCTTGAATTTGAAATTTTGAAGTTAAATTTAAAATTAATAGTATAATACATGGATATTTTGTAATTTTCAATTTTTCTATCATTGTGCCTGTGTAATTTTGTAAAGAGGTCATTGGTTCAAGTCAAGACTCAAGAATCTCAATTCTAATTAATTAAATGCTTAGTATTAGGAAATTAGGTAATTGACAAATGATAAATTGACCATGTTGGTAGTATTTTCAGTTTTCACAATTATTTTAAGAATTTCCTGCAATGTTCCTCCCGAAGGCCTAGGCCCTAAATTTTGATCAAAATGTTAAAACCCTAAGTGCTAGGTTGAGATATGCTCTAAATTCTAAAAATCCATTAAACCCTAGAAAGGCTTAGATTGGTTCTATTTCGTCGTTACTTTTTCAAAATTTCAAGTCACTTAAAAGAACCTTTAAGCATGTGCATGTTAGTAACAGACCACCGACAATGTTTCGAAGTAACGCTGGGTTGTTTCGTAACTTCTCCATGGTTAAGTTGTTAGGATGCTAATGGGTTCTAAACTTCTGAAGGACTCTTGACTAACGGTGTGCGTAAATTCAAAATACTTTGTCAGGAACAGTTGGTTTAAAAAGCTTCGTGAGGGTTTGTTGGCCATTAGTGTCAGTGGTTACGAAGCTGTGATGAAGCATCTGGCAGAAAGGCGTAACTTCACAAAGGTTAATCAGTTACAAGATTAAATAGCTGAGAGGTTATGAAAGGTTTTGTGTGGGACTTCGCAAGGTTATATCAAATTACAAATTTCTTGAAAATTCTACAATTACAAAAATCATACATTCTACAATCTACATTACAAAAATCATGAATTCAAAATTTCAAATTACAAATTACAAAAATCAAAATTCAAATTACAAAAATCATGAACAATACTTATTACTTGTACCCATAGGCTTGTAGCTGAATATGAGTCAATTAATAAATTGTCAATAAATTAATAAATATTCAGAATCAAGTCCAATTCCATTATCAATTTATCCAACAAGTACAGTAATAAGTATACAGTGTATAAAATTATAAATACCTATTAACCGAATGCTAATTCTAAATCACTTCACTCTTCACTCAGTGTTAGTGAGCAGTCTGCCTCGCCCTCCTCTATATCCCACATGGAATCCAGCTCCTGAAATTGACTACTACTACTAGCAAGAGGTTCTTCTTCATTCTGAGTTGGGTATTCAAAATCAAAAAATTCTTCATCTTCATTCTGAGTTTGGGACCAAGATCCATTGTTTGTCTTTGAACCACCATGTTTTGAACTAGTGTTCAAAAGCCCTCATCTTTCACGCAGGGAATTCCAAATTGCCAATGCCCTATCATAAGGAAAGTCTATAACATTGTACTGAGTTACAAACAATCTCAAGCAAGTTTCCAAATTTCTGTCTAGTTTGTTTCTGATTTTCAAAAACCCCAAAGCACTGAAAACTCTTTCATCTTCCACCGACCCCAATATCATTGTTTGACATAAACCAACAAGTTTGAAATATTTTGATATTGAATCACGTAGTACTTCACTCTGCTCTATCCTTTTCCAAAGCCTAGTTATTGCACTGGGTTGAAATGGATTCTCCAAGTTTTTTAACTGCAATTTCATACATGATGCACATTGTCTACATTGTTTTTTAAGATTAGCTAAATCTATAATTCCATCAATTGGTTGTCCATTGCAATCTACATGTTTTGAAAACTCTCTGCTCAATTCATCAATTTTTTTATGAAACATATGAGCATCAAGTTGTCTATCTTCGATGTTTTTCCAAAAATGACGAAACACACAACCCATGGCCTCAAGAATTTCTTTTGTAGGGAATCTTTCACGAATCTCACTTGAAAGTTGGTAGGAAATTGACTTCAAATTCTCACTAACAGATTTAACAAACATGTCAAAATTAGCCCTTTTAACTGGAAGTAGTCTGCCTCACTTGCCCGTCTTAGATTGGTGCATCGGTATTTCATATCCTTTCACAAACACACATAAATCATTTTTTGCGTTGAATTGTAAAAAATTCTCAGCATGATTCAAATCTTTAATTATTTGCCACCTGAAAAATTTGGGCTTTCAAGTGTTATCATATCTGAGTATAAATTATCCAGGGAAAGGCATGTCATTCTACAGAAATCTGAGTACTCATGGATATACATAGTCCTGTCTTGGGCTTTCTTAACAAGCTTGTTCATTAAATCTAGCATGGAGAGAAGAATGGATAAAGTTAATAGAGTCTCTATATCAATTAAATTATGTAACAAATCAGGAGCTTTGTCTACTGTGAGGCGTTGCTCATATATTACTCCGATCAAGGATTGATATTCTGTTAGAACTCTTTCTACTTGTCCATGCAAAGAGATCCATCTGGTCTCAACATCCTTGAGAAGCTTGTTTCCTAGTGTTACTCCCTTTGAGAAAATCTTAAATTCTGCAAAATGTTTAGGACTTTTGCAGAAGTAAGAGTATATGTCACGAACTAGATCTTCAACTTTTGACACTATAGGAAAATCACTTACAATTTTATATGCTAAATTCATTCGATGGGCCATGCAATGTATGCCAAGCATGTAAGGTGCAACACTAGTTTGTAATCTTGTACAGAGACCATTCCTTTGGCCTTGCATTACTGTAGCTCTATCAGCTCCAACACACACTAACTTATTTCCAATTGTCAAATCATCCATACCAGCAACTTCATTCAAAGCATTCTTCACTTCAAAATATAAGTTTTCTGCTGTTGAATTGCCCCTCATTTTATGAACGTAGAGTAGATGAGCTTGGCAGACATGTTCTTTTACTGTATACACATGCATACAAACCCAAGTAGTGTTAATTATTGCAATAATTTCATCTATGGATAATGAAATGAATCTGGACTATTTTACTTTCTCTTGTAAATTTTTCTTTTCCACCTCAGAAAGACAGTTTGCCATTTCCCATCCAATGTTTGTTGACCAATCTGACATGGGATAGTGAGGAACTTTCAAAAAAGATAATAAATTACCATATTCTGAGAAGTCTCTCATAGGACACCCTCTGGACATAATATGAAAAACAACAGTCATCTGAACTGTCTTTGCCAGGTTTGCTTCATTGGTTGCATGTTTAAACCCAGCCTTGATTTGATTTTCACTACTAGCACTTACTGCCATTCTCTTGTTATGCTCTTCATATTCTATGGCATACTTAACATGAAGACATTCTTCCTTTGATTTCCATCTCACTACTGATATTTCTTGTCTGTCTATGGTCTATTTTTCATAAACCTTATCAATATGCTTTTCTATAGTGTCAAGCTTTAGCTGCAACTTCTTCTCTCTTTTAAGTTTCCAAGTACAATTCTTACACCTGCATTCTATTGGTTTTTCATCATTTCTTAGGACTGGTTCAATGAACCAGTACTTTTCTACCCAATCAACCTTAAAATTTCTTGCCATTTCCCACTCCCGCCCCATTTTTACTTCCCTTTTTCTTTTCTTCCTACCAACATTATTATTATCTTCATTGGTAGCATTTTCTTCCAACTGGTTCTGCGTATCCCTTATAACATCTTCTCTCGTGCCACCATTGTTATCCTCATTTGATGCATTTTGATTTTCATTTAACTCAATGACAACCCCAGCTTGTGGTACTGGTACCGGTGAGCTACTGTGAATGGATTTTGCACTCGCAATTGCAGATGTTGATGGAGCAGAAACATTGCCAACTCCAAAGAAATCCTTTATGGTAGTATCTTTAAGTTTTGGGCATTTTGATGGCCTCCCAGGCCCTTCACTACCCCGTGGAGTCTTACCCTTGTCTAGCTTTCTAATCTCTTCACTGCCTTGAGCACGGTGAGAAGTCTGAGTCTCAACCTCCCCTGATATCTGAATCCCTTCAACAATAGTAGCCTGAGGATACTCAATCTTAGGATGGTCACCCTTTTCTGACATCTTTACTCAATGACCTCTCACCAGTCACTAGGATTCTAGCCTCTAGGAATTAAAATTAATAGCAATACTATGAAATGTGAATAAATAATTGTTTACCTTTGTCCTGCTTCCTCTAATTTCTGATTCTCTGAAATGTTGAATCCTCTATTTACTGTTGCAAGATTGTTATTTGTAAATCTGGCCCTCCAGGCTCTGGCTCCAAAAATTTGTAACAACGCACAATAAGACTACTTTTAAGTTTTCTAAACTTGATTTGTATTTATATCAATCCATGATTCCAAATTTCCAATTTTTATTTATTTTCAAATTCTTGGACTTTTGGCAAAAATGTGCCGAGTGCCGACCTGATCAATACTATTTTTGGCGAAAAAATAAATATACATGGTGGTCAATAAAATAATTAATTAATGGGTTGGTGAAATACGTCGTGGACCAATAAAATAATTAATTAGAGGGGTGGTGAAATATGTTATGGACCAATAAAATAATTAATTAACGAGTGGCGAAATAGGTCATGGTTAAGATAACAATATAAACCATTTGGCTATTTCAAATTTTATATGCAATTCATAATTAATATCACTAGCGAATAAGAGACCGTTAAAAGAACCACATCACATTAATTATAGGTGAATATGATGTTTAACAGCGTCAAAGGAAAAATTTGATTGGTGATTCCAATTAATATTTAGCGGTTACCATGTCAAGATTGGGCGAATATTTTCTAGCCTATACATGCGCGATTCACCAATTTCATGAAACATTATTCCCAGAATTCGCCAAAAGGTGAATATTCACCACTAAAAATTATGCTGGATTCATCTTTAATTGCAACATAGACAACCTCAATTTCAAAATCATCACTATTAGTGTCAGTCTCTTCTTTGGCAATATAGCAGGATTTCTTAGCTTTTCCTTTGTAGTCCTTGTATCTTCGGTAACCTCTATCTTCTCTTTTGTATTTATGCTTGCTATCTCTTTCTTCATCCTTATCATCTCTATCAGGACATCTAGCAGCCATATAACCAACTTTATTACATGAAAAACATATAATAGGGAGTTTACCTTTGTACTTTCATTTTCCCCTTTTCAGTCTTCTAGCCATAAGAGCTTCTAGATCCTCAAGTTCTTCATTAGATGTGTCACTGTCACTTTCACTGATGCATCTTTATTTTCCCTTCTTTGACTTACTCAGAACCATTTGTGACTTAAAATTAGATTCAACATTACCAATAGTGAAGTTATCATAGTTAGAAAGTTCAAAAGCAGTAAGTTTACCAACCAAACTTTCCAAATTAAGAGCATTGTTAGGGTTACATCTAGATTCCTAAATTACTAAAATTTTGATGGTATAGATAGGACGTTGAGTTCTCAATACTTTTCCAATTACAGTTTCATCATCAATAGTTCTATTTTCTCCTCTAATAGCATTTACAATTTCTTTTATTCTACCACAATATTGTGCAATATTCTCACCTTCTTGCATTCTCATTTCATCAAATTTACCTCTTAGGCTCTCGGCTTTTGCTCTAAATACATTTATGTCACCGTCATAGATATTTGCAAGGATGTCCCACATTTGCTTTGTATTATTGTAGTCTTTGATGTGTTCAAATTTTGGATAACTTAGGGCATACACAATCTCCAACATTGCTTGGTTGTGCTCTTGTTTAGCTTTCATTTCCTCGACAGTCAGAGGTGTAATAGGTGTTACATAATCATGCTCAATGTAATATTTTGCAGAATCACCAATAGTAGCCAGATGCATCTTCAAGCTTTTCCATGCAGGGAAGTTCTCCTTATTTAGCTTCGGTACCTCCTTCTTATACATCCTGATCATTTGCTTCAAGTACCTTCAAACTTGTTCTTTGTAAGCACCAAAAGCTTTGATACTAATTGTTAATATGATTTAGAAAAATAGAGAGGGGGGGTGAATTAGTTGTTCTCAGGTCCAGATGTATAAAATAAACTTTAAAACTCTTGAAAAAATTAGATCCAATAACCAACAGCTACTCAGTCATTACTGATTGCATAATAGAAACATATAATAGTGCAGTGCACTTATCCAATAGTATCTAACTTGTAAAACATAGAAATGTTCAAACCAAAACATTCATACAAGTATCAACACCAGGATTTATAGTGGAAACCCAATATGGTAAAAACCACTTTGCAACATGTTATTATTATGTTCACTCTTTATAAGTGAGCTCGGTGAAAAGCCAACCCTGTCAAAGGTTACAAACACACTGTCAGGTGTGACCTCATTAGAGGATTTAAACCACTATGTTAAAAGTGCACCTTGTTGTAGGACTTACATACACCCCATTAGAATACAACCTTGTTCAAAGGATTTATACAAATGACTGTTAGGTCAACCTCTGTTAAAAGGATTTTGACTGATACAATGGCTAAAAAGTAGCAGTAGTATTGATCTGAAAAACATACAACTCACTTTGCAAATATCAGATCCAATTCTATACACATATGCTAGCTTACTGACTATGAACCTTTACCATCACCATCACTAATCTACTCGAAACTCTCTTCAAGCAATCACAACACTTCTCCTTCAGCCTTCTCTACTTGTACAGTCAATAACATCAACAATAAATCCAGCATCCTCTCCTCTCTTTTCCTCAACCTTAGGTTTCCTTAATACTTACTCAATTAGGTCAATACATCTTTTGCCATTTAATCTCCTTCGTAGATCTTAGGGTTAGGTCAGATTCATTGAATCCTTCCTACTTGATGTTCTTTAGCTATCCTTCTAGAAATATCTCCAATCTCTTAATAGATTTACAATAAAACATTTTATAGTGCATTAAATGCTTTTGTACAATCAATAAATAAAGTCAACATGTTTTACATAATCCAAGAATTCAACAATGTCGGATGGAAATCTGAATTCTTCCTCAAATGTAAATTACTGATGCTCGGTCAATACAGTGTTCAACTCCTCGATCTTCATTAGAAAGCTCGGTCACCTCAAAAATTGTTTCCTCAGCTAATACTATCTTCCTCAGCAATTAACTGATGTTCAGTCAACACTAAATTTACTCAGCATATACTAGCTCGGTCGACACTAACATCACTCGGCTTAAACTAGATTTCTTCATTTTTGCTTGGTTAAGCCTACCAGTTTAGTCTTCATTCATACTAAGATAAAAAATACATTATCTTATCATTGTGCCACATAATTAAGTACTCATTGAAATATCAAGATAACTCAACCTTTCCTTAGGTTCTATTGTTACCAACCTTGCCTTTTCCCCTACACAACAATCAAATAGATATAATACTTTCTTAAATAACAACAGTCTTACCAGTTAAGGTTTGACATCAATGACAATACAATAATTGCTTCAATTGCAGTTTCCAACACTTAGTACTCTAGATTATCTTACTATACTAATTTCATCATGTGTAGTTACGAGTATCATCGTACAATAATATGTCATAAGGTGATTCATTGAACTCAGTTTTGTGTCCTATCATACGACACATCAACCTTGTGTTTCATCACATTGTTCATTGGGTTTCATCATATGATAATATGGTTAGCTCTGTTCTATCACATGGAAAATAGAGAGTGTTTTTGAGGGCGTAGTTGCTTACATTTTTGGATTTTGTGCTTGATTTGGATTTATCTTGATCTTATCATTTTGTTTTACAAGAAATAACTTATTTTTGTAGGTCATTTGAAAGATAATTTGCTTGCCAAATTCATCTACATTGCATTATTTTGAGACTACTAATGCTTTTTGGTTGTAGGATTTTTTCTAAAGTTATATCTTGAGACTAATAAATTTATTTGTTTATAGATTTCCTTGGAGAATACATAAATATTGTGCCTTCATATATTTGATTTTCTAGGCATCTAGCTTAACTAGGAAGGATTTTTTTTTCTTGTGACTAGTTGGGTAGTACGAGATTATGCTCTTCACCTCCTAGAGGCTAAATCAAAAATCTTGACCTACTTGACTAATCACTTGCAAAATAATCTTGGGTAAATGAATATGTGCTTATTTTTCTTGGGAGAAGAAATGGAGTAGGGGAGTATGCTCTTTTCCCTTGTGGAGAATTATAAATCTATACCTTCATTAGTTTATTCACTTACTTTTTCATTTTACCTTTAGAAGACA
This sequence comes from Chamaecyparis obtusa, assembly GCA_027943335.1. Classification (NCBI taxonomy): domain Eukaryota; kingdom Viridiplantae; phylum Streptophyta; class Pinopsida; order Cupressales; family Cupressaceae; genus Chamaecyparis; species Chamaecyparis obtusa. Next base: position 1,123,181 of record BSBK01000594.1, read on the forward strand.
TGTCATTGAGGTAAAAATATGATGTGAATAATCCAAGTGGGACAAAGAAAATCTAGATCTTCCAACCTACTATAAAATCTTTTCCTTGAAGGTTAAAGCCTCAAGGATGTAACTATTAACTATGTTGAGTAATTCACTTGATTATAAGAACACACGTGAGATTAATGTGTAGGACTAAGAGGTCTCACTCTTTCTTGCAAGCCTACCTTACTTGAAGCACTTGTAGGGCTATAGGTCTCATTTCCTCTTGTGGAACTAGAAGGGATAGTTGCAAACGGATGCCCTTACTAGATACTCTTGGTTAGAAGCTGCTTGACTCACCTCTGAAAGTGTCATAATCTTTGTGCAAGGATTGATCCAAGTGGACTTACTTGGATCACTTGAAGATTAGTCACCATATGTATTCCCTTGGATTCTTTAAAACACAAATGTGGCATTTGAGGATCCTTTGCAATGTGTGCATTGAGTCTCTTATTTTGATCACAACGTGCATAGTCCTTGAAAAAAAAACATCACTTCATGTGAGGCAAAGGAATACCAAGTTGTGGGAAAAGATTTTGATGCAAGAAAAATTCCTTTGGTAGTTTCTACTTGATGTTTTTTTGAATGTGTTGAGACCCGTGGAAATCATTGTGAACATACACTTGATGCTTTTGACACATTACAATACCTTTTTAGACTTTACAAGTGTTATATCCCCAAGGTTTCTTTTTCCCTTGGTGGAATGTTTGGAGACTTTTTTTTTGTCACATTATTGCTCACATACGAACACTCAAACCTGATCTAGGAACACTCATATTTCAGACATATCTGAGGTCAAACCAGTCCAGATTGGTCAAACTTTTCAAAAATGGTGGCAAATTGTCATTTTCCTGCATTCTATCATTTTTCCCAGTATTTCATCATATGAAATGAGTGCTTCATCATACCCAATGTCACATTTAATCATACAAAATAATTCACTCTCACCATATTATTGTATGTCATTGGGAGTATTATTGCACCCAGTGTTGGAGTTCATCATACGATCTTATATCTAATCAGTTATCAGGCCCGCATTAAGTTCTCAAATTTTGATATCTTTTGTCATCTGGTCCTCTTTCACCTTCTCTATCATTTAGATCGACAAATTTCATATTTGAAATTGGTATTTTGCAATTGATTGGTTCTTTTTAAGAAATTTGATTTATCTTTGCTCCTATTTTAATATTCTAAAACTGCTCTAGCTCTTGTCTCGAATATCCTATCCTATTTGAAATCAAGCTTTTCTTAACTTTGTCACAAGTACCCCTCAGCAGGCATTCAAGCCTCATTATTGGTACCTTGTACTTAGTTATCCTATCTATATCAACTCAATCACAAGTAGCACCTAGAAACAATTCAAGCCTCATTCTTGATACCTTTTTTGGAAATATAATTGGGAAATGTGATACTGAGAGGGGGGGGGGGTGAATCAGAAATCACCTACTAAACCATTCTCATATGAATAAAACTTTTGTATAGTTTCACCCATTTTGAACATAATCAAATGACTAAAAACTAAAACATTATCCATGAAAACATTCAAAACACAAAGATTTTGGTTACCCAGAAACCCTTGAAAGGTAAAACTGGGGTGGGGATGACACCCACAAATCTTCACTGCTACAATAATAAATTTGCTTGTTAGGGCTTATGAAATTTGATCAAAACTTGATCTACCCTATGAGGGGTCTGCTCTGTTAAAAGCTAAAAGACTTATACAGTCTACCTTGTAAAAGGATTTGAAACTTACAATAAAGTAAGCACTTGGTTAAGAGATTACAAAAAGTCTATTAGGACTACTCAGTTAAGATATTTACCCCGATACACTGGCTAGAATGTCTCAGTACCTGATCTTTCAGTTTGCACTATATGCAGATAATAGATCTTCTCTTTACTATGTGATGTTGATCTTATTTATCAAATCTATCTCTTTTATGTGCTTTTACTGCTTAGCTCAGTCACTGAACTCTGTCTCTAAATGCTTCCCTTTTCTGAATCATACCTATCCGCTTACACCCTTCACATTCGGTGTCCCTTGCTACTACATTTTAGGGTTTAGATCTTGACCTTATATAATCAACAAAAACATTTTACTTATTCAAGATCTATAGCTTAGATTAATTCCTTTTGTTGATTAAGTCTTACTAATTTCTAATTGGCTCTAGGTATAGCATAGGGATCAATGATTACTAAGTAGATGCATAATTACCTTCGTAATTATCTCAATAGACAAAATACAAAACATAGATGTCAGACAAAACTATTTACCTTGATCATTGTGCCAAAACAAACTCTTATGTCATTCTTTGGCTAACTTGGAAAATGCAATTTTTGATACTCAACATTCACTGTACTCAGCATATGTTGATAACTCTGGCACTTGGTAATCATTGTACACAAGACTCAGTATACTAGTACAATACATAGTGACCATGAGTTTACTCGGTAGTACTACTGCTCGGTAAGTAAACATTACATAGCTCAGCCTTTACATAATGACTCGGTCATAGTGATGACCGACCATCATTGCCTAGATATATGACTAAGTGTGAGTCACTAATAGTCAACAAAACTATAGAGATCTACAATCTCCCCCTTTGACATTAGTGGAAAAAACACTTTGCCATGACATTACATTTCCTTTACAAAAATATGTAGTATATGCAAAAATACTCAAATACTCAAATACTCCCCTTGAGATATATATACATGCAAAAATTTACAATTGTTACCTTCCTCATTGTCATGTCATGATTTAACTTCCCCCTTGATTTTGACTCGCCGAATTTCATCTGGAGTGGGGATCTCAAAATGTTTCTCCAAAAATGGTTTGTGGAGCATCATAACCATATGTAGTGCAATTTCCCATCCTCCAGTAGCAACAGTTAACACTTTAGACTATACTTCTAGCTCGGCAACTAGATTGATTAGACTCTCAGTAGTAGACAGATTCAGATCCGTTTTAGTTAATTCTTTGGCCTTGACCAACTTTCTCTGTAATGCCTCCAGGTGAGGTATTGAAATTGTTTGCATAGAAAGTAGGTGAGATCTAATCTTTCCATCATTAGCCATCAGCTCGGCTATCTTTCCTTGAGTATGCATTATCTTGACATAATGATTGGAACTATGGTTCAGATCAACACTTAAAGACTGACTAGTGGTTCTAAGTTCTTGCTGTAGTTGATCAATCAAAAGTTGATTGTCCTCAATGAATTGTTCAATATTACACAATTTGGTGAGTAGAGAGTTGGAATTGATGATGACTTCTTCAGTCTATGCTACCCAAGTAGAAAGTGTGACCTATTTAACTGCAATCTTGGTAGATACTTTCTCCATCATTTTGGTCTCAAACTTTCTTTCTGACCACTCAAACAATTTATCACTAGTGCAACATGCGTCATTATTTACCTTTTGAACAATGTGAACAAGTTGCTCCAATATGGGAGCAGAACTATTTACATCTGATAACTCATAAACATCAGTAAATATATCTTTGATTTCATATAGAACATATTTCTGCTGATGTTCTCTTCTCAATTCTTCTTGTCGGCTTTTCCTCGACAATAAATCTTTCAAAATTTGTATTTGTTCATAAGATAAGTTATCAATATCCCATTTAGGAATAGTAATAACTTCATCAATGGTTACCTCAGGTGAGAAAAATTCCATTTTCTATTTGTGTGCTCTCTTTGGTGTGCTCCCACTTGACATATGTATAAGAGCTTGTATTTCTTCTTATTCTTTAGGCTCTTGCACTTCATTAAATTTGTCTTTTCCTTGGTTTCCCTTAGTTCCCTTATCCTCCACATAAGAACTAGTAACTTTTTCAGCTGTCTTTTCCTCTTTTTCCTAGTGAATCTCCTTGGTAGATGTTGGTTGAGTAACTAGTGCCAGCTTCTCTGGTTCCTTGGTAGTACTGGTGCCAACTAACAGATCAACTGTAACAACTTCAGATTTGGTGGGGGTAATGTTACCAGTTGGTGTCACATCAATTTCCAGATAAGCTTTGACTTGTAAGAGTATTGGGTTACTCCTAGACAATGATGTATCTTTAGTTGTCTCAGCCTATATATCTTCCTTAGTTAATACCAAATTCTTAACTTGTGTATCCTTTGTGATATTGACAAGGTGTACTTTAGGAACCTTTTGAATTTTTTCTACCTTAGGAACTTCTGTCTCCAGAATGGATGATTCCGTTACACTTTGTTCTATTTCAGGCTCGGCATCCTTAGATGTACTAGCACCTTCAATTTTGTCAATCAACAATCAATATATTATTTTCCAAATTTTGATACTTTCATGTACTACATCCTCAACCTTGTGTTGAAGGATTAGATAAGCTCTAAGATTAGGATCAAATTTTGCTCGTATTTCTCCACGGTTTTTATGATGTTTGCAAGGGTGAGACTTGACTCCACTTGTGCTAAAGTGCTCTCCCTTATTTTATTTTTAGTGTTCAGGGCATATTCCCATTTTTGTGCAACCTTGTTGCTCAGTTCCTTTGGGATTAGATTCTCCAACTGAATGGGTAACATCTTGAAAGTACAAAGCATTCCAAGAATAACATCTTCTACTTTCTCTTTCTCTCCTATACTCAATGTTGGCAATTTGGCTGAGTTGATTACATAGATGTTGTCATTATGGAAACATATGATCCACATGAAGATCACACAAGTTAGAGAGAAAGTATGACAAAGTGCATTGCAAATTTGTCTAAGTGTGAGACAGTGTTTTACCAGTGAACCTGGATATAGTTTTTATTTGCGACATTGACTGGAGTAAGTTCAATGCTTGAAAAATTGAACATAGACTCTATGATGTCTATTGATCACCCATCTCAGAGTGCAAGTCAGTATGGCATGTACAGAAGAAGTTATGACAATTTTACTGAAGACAGTGTGAAGCCGACAGGATAGAATATGAAGACAGAACTAGTAAAGAGTTAAGGGATTATTTTTTTTATCAAAATAATGACTTAACAATATAAAGGGAGAACATCCTAGATGTTAACTCTTTGATAAAGCTATTGGTATAAATGTAAATGTAATTGTAATTGTAAAGTGAAGTAACTGTAACAAGTAGCAAGTAATTGTAGAAGTATGATGCGAAGTATATGAAGCATATGTAATAGCAATAGTGAAAGAGCAGCGAAGTGATATTGATGCAAGCAGTATAAGGTTATGTACCTTAACCTATTTTGTAATAAGTGTATATTGTACATTAATTGTTTGGGCAGTGGGCTCATCTGGTAATCACATTTTTTACTACAACTCCTAATAGGGTTGAGGCCTCTAACAAGGCCTATAATCCCTTAATCATGACTGATACACTATATGTTTGTAATAGACTCCTAACAGGGTCAACATCCTTAACAGGATACTTTTGATTAGTGGATCTTTGTGGGTACCATCCCCACCAGGGTTTTCCCTTGGCCAAGGTTTCCTCAAGAACAAATAATGTGTTATGAGTTCTTTATTGTTATGCATGTTGTTTAGCTTCTTATGTTATGCATGTATAAATATAATCTGTTATATCCATAATTGGGCAAAAGATAAATTTTATACAATAGTGATTCACCCCCCCCTCTCAGTATTCCCTATTTCTAACACTCAAACTTCCAAATTTCAACTCTTTCAAGTCATCCACTCCTATAGATTTTTTGATCATGTGGCATATTTCATCCACAGTGGATTTAGCATCTTGTAGTGCAATCTTCTTCACCTCTTCATCGCTTTCAGTTTCCTCATCATCTTCTTGTACCAATACAAGTTTTCATCTCAGTCTTTTGTTCCCTTTACTCAGCATGGCCTTAGGTTGTGCAAGTTTTCTCTTATTGGAAATAGGGGATACCTTAGGAGTTTTAGCAATTTTTCCCCTCGTTCTAGGCCTTAGCATAGGTGTCGAAGACACTCTAGGTTTTAGTATTCTTTTCTTGGTTGGGGACTCGACAATTATTGGTTTCTTTCATTTCTTCTCTTCTTGGTGCAGGAGCACCTAATCCTAGAGGTCACTATGAGATATATAAGGTTTTTGAGTCAATTATATGATCTATTGATTCATTTTGAATCCATTTGTAAATGTATTGACAAGAAATGTAAGCATGTGCACAATATTGCTCAAGTTGTCAAATAGGTCATGTTTAGGTCTACATGATCAAATTTGTGTAAAAGACCCATGGAAGGGTAAAATAATTATAAAATGTCTTAAATATTCCATTTGGATATGTATAGATAGGTTTGACAAAGTTTTGAAGTCATTTTGTCAAAAATGTAAAAGTTGCATAAAAAGTTGTAGAATGCAACATTGAGAAAGTTGCTAACATTACAAAAATGATGTAAAAAGGTAGATGGTTGGTCTTGGGGGTAGTTAGGAAGGTTTCTAACTGTCAAATGGATATAAATATCATTTTATGGTTGAACCAAATTATATTTGAGAGGAGGAATTAATTTGATACATTTTTGGTGCATTCTGTTATTAATATTTTGATTGAGTTTTCAGTTTTAGTGTTGGTTCCAGGCCTTGTACGGCCATGTACAGCCTGGAAACCCTGTAATATAGTAATGGCTAGATATAAGGATTAATCATATTTCTCATTCTTTTGGTTTGGAGTAATTTTAGTCTATTTTGAATAAGTTATGGAAGTTTTGGTAAAAGTTGTTATCTGCAGATTTGGGACTGCTTGACCATAGTCAGATTGTAACCATTGGCATGGACACATTTTAGAGAATAAATAACTCTAAGAATATTAATTGGAAATATATGTGAATTATATTTTATTCCCTTTTGGTTTGAGTCATTTTTATGTATATTTGTGAAATTTATGTGCATTTGAGTGAAAACTAGTTTTTAAAGATCTGCATTGGAGTTCCAGGCAGTGATTTGTGCTTGTAGAATGATCTATGAATGGGAAAAATAAATGTCTTAGAGATTATGAAACTATATTCATAAGGTTTTCATATGGAATTGTTTTGGTGTCATTTGGATTTGTTTTTAGAAATATATGAGATTCCCTAGGCAGGGTTTGGTGTTTTAAATCTGAATTATGAGAGGGATATGGATCAGAATTTTCAGTCTGAAACAATAATTGTTTGACAAATCAAATGGGGTCACTAGACCTTAATATTTTGTGAGATAATATATATTGTAGTTACCTACAAAATTTTTTGTTTCTAGAAATTTTGGTTTGGAGTTTTAGTGGGTCAAATAATTCAATTCTTGAAAACTATAAAACTTGGGACGGTATTGAAGTTGTTTGTTAAAGGAAGCAAAAAATTATTTTGTTGTTGATTGATCTTGTGAAAGAAGATAGTATTTTCCTCTTTAAAATTATTATAATGATTAAATGATGATTGGATCATCAAGATCCTAGATGATGTAAATGGTTTACATGATGCTCTGCATCACTTCTACATGAGTTTCTTTTTCTTCTTCTTCACTGTCACTAGATTCTCTCAATTCATCTTCTCCCAAACCTTGCATCAACTCTAGTGGATCATCCTTGTTTGATTATTTCACATACTTCTCTACATTCTTTACTATCTTCTTTCTCTTCCTCTCTAAGGTTGCAGTAGTTAAACCTAAAGAGATTTTTGATTTGGCTTCCTCATATGTCCCAAAATAGGGTTCCTTACTATCAATTTCTTTGGCTAAGAGGGTTGTGACGGAAGTAGTAGCTTCATCTATATTAATTTCATAGGATAGTGGCATGAGCCATGAAACCCTAGGAAGGACTGCTTGTACATATGTGAAATCTATGTCAACTAGAAAACATATTTCATTACTGTACTTCTCAACTAATGACATAGGGATTCTGCTCCTCTTCCTCATTTTCTTTTCAAACTCAACAAAATAATTGTCCATTACTCCATTAAAGCTATCTCCTATTTGACCTATGAACTCACTAATTTGCATAGTAATGGGTTTCTTCTTATCCCATATCACACCTCCATGAGTAGGAAAACTCTTCTTTACATAAAAGAATAGGAAAATTAGCAAAGAGCCAAACTTACACATTGAGTTCTTTGCAGTCCAGATTGAGTTGAGGTTCTTGGCAAGCTGAGTTAGCTGGAGCTTGGCAAGATCATACGTGTGCCCTTTCTTAATGATTTTCCATGCCTGGTCCACTTCCATATAGGGGACACTGTCCAATCAACTCGATTGGTAGAACTTGTGCAAGATAACCCTAACAAAAAAGTCAATCTCCAGATCCTTAATGGTAGAGATCATCATACCTCATTTGTTCCATATAGCTTGTGTGTTTGCATGTATCTCCTCTTTGCTCAAACACTTCATTGTTTGTTTCCCTTGAATCAAAGGGTAACCAGTGACTCATTGGATCATTTATTTTGTTATCTTCACTGGTCCATCTTCCAGCCATAGTTGCATGTTGTGTACTCAACTCAACACAATTTTTATTCATTCAACCTTAAAATTATGCAAGAAATCTAGGGCATGCACTAACCCTTGCTTGGCAACTGTTTTATACTCTGGCTTCAACACTCCATTGACACATAATTTTTCATATGCCTCTTTGATCTCATAATCTCTGATTTCCCCAATTTTACATATATAACATGACCTAATGTCGTTCATCATCAACAAATTTTCCAAAATCAAAGATAGGGCTCCATTCAAATCTCCTTTAATCACATATTCTGAAATTGTCCTAAAGATTCGTGGCTTGCAGACCTCATTCCTTACCAATTGCACATTGAAAACCTCCATCCCTCGTTTCTTCATTGTAGTAGATGATGATGCCATTTCAAATTATAAAATTTTAGAAAGAAATGTTTTCTCGGTATGTACCTTTTTCTTGTAAGTATCCTGCAAATGATTTTTGTCGATGGCACACTGTAGAGATTCAGAATCGGCTAGATAAACTGATTGATCGTGCTTGTAGTCACTCAAAGAAATCTCAAATCACTAGGTGAAATGAAATGAATGAAAACTCTCCACTTTATAGATTCTGAAAAGTGAAGTTAGGACCTCATAAATGCTCCAGAAAAATTTTTGAAAGTGGAATATAGCTGTCTCAGCTAACTCATGCTAACCTCGGTTAAAGTAAACTTGGTCAAAATAACTGTTACGACATAGCTTACTACTTATAGCATCTCGGCCATAATAGGTGCTTGACATACACTAATATCTTGGTCAGAATATTGTCACTTGAGATCAAAAGAAATTTTCTATGTTGCTCATATGTGTCCTGATGCATCTTTGATTATGTAGATTGGACTTCTACTTAGTCTTTATGTTAGGAACTGATGTAAAATAAAGCTTTGTAATGTTCAGTTCCAAACATACCTTCTATGCTTAATTAGAAGAAGTATGATCACTTGATCCATCGAATTGGGTGACCTCGGATGTGCCAATTTCACTAGTGCTTCCTTCTTCTTTCTTCTTCCATGTCTTGTCCATCTAGTTTTTCAATTTTTCACGGATACCTTCATTCTGATTCTGATTGTGCTTGGCATAGGTGATCTACAGTCTTTCTTAAGATGACCTATCTTATTACATTTGTAACACACCATGCTTCCAGTCATCCAGCTTTTGGATTTTCCTCTGAAATGAGTCTTCATGCAATTTGCTCCAATGTGTCCATACTTTCCACAATAATGACAACCGTACCATGTGTTGTAATCCCAGTTGTATGAGTTGTTCTTCACAGGTGACTTAGTTTTCTCATTTGATGACCATCTTGGTTTAGACTTGCATTTAAATGCTCTATGCCCATACTTCTGATAGTTGAAACAATTACCTTGAAACTTAGGTGAAGTAGGTGGGTAATTGACCTTAGACCTACATTCATGTGCTTGATGTCCATGTTTCTTACAGTTAAAGAAATGTCCATTGAACTTTGGTTTAGAGTCAAACTTACCATGTTTACTTCTACATATGTTGGTTGTATGTTCTGGCTTTCCACAGTGATGGCATGTGGGCTTGTTGTTCTTTGGTTTTGCATTCTTTTGTTCTCCATTCTTTGATGATTCTCCTTCTTCAGTAGATGAAACATGATCATTTAGTCCAAGTCCAGATCTATCATCAGATCTTCTAGGTGACCTTAACAATTCTTCAAAATATTTTATAGCTTCATTAGGTTTGTTCATTCTTTCATTGATTTCCTTTTCAGATCTAAGTTCATACTTTAATTGGCCATTCTCAAATCTTAGTTGGTTGATTTCTATATCTTTTCTACCCAACTCTTGATTAATCGGCAGTAGTTGATTTACCATGTCTAGTTGATTATTTGTCAACCTTTGCATGTCACTTGTCCTTTCATCCAGTCTCATTGCCATTTGTCTTTTGTCTTCTTCAGCCATTATCTTGTCATCTTCAACTTTCTTTTTCTATTCAACAACTTTGCAAAGTGTAACGTATTGAATGTCTTGTTCTCTCTTTAGATTCCTAATGTCATCATTCAATATCGTATTCTTCTGCAGTAGCTCTTTTATGGCTTTATCAGTTTCTGTAGTATTTCCATTGTCAAATAATCTAGTGGTATCTTCTTCTTGATAGTGTGATTGATTTTGCTAAATAGCAATTTCTCTCCTTTTGCTCAAGGATTTCTTCAGTTCACCTCTGGCTACTTCTAGTTGTTGTAATGCCATCTGTACATCAATCTTCAGATTCTCTATGACCTTTCCTAGTTTATAAACTTCCATCTCAAGATCTTTTTCTTCAAGTGGTTAGACTTCTTATGAGAAACCTTGCAGCTCTGATACCAATTGTTGGAAATATAATTGGGAAATTTGATACTGAGAGAGGGGGGGGGGGGTGAATCAGAAATTACCTACTAAACCATTCTCATATGAATAAAACTTTTGTATAGTATCACCCATTTTGAACATAATCAAATGACTAACAAACTAAAACATTATCCATGAAAATATTCAAAACACAAAGATTTTGGTTACCCAGAAACCCTTGAAAGGTAAAACTAGGGTGGGGATGACACCCACAAATCTTCACTACTGCAGTAATAAATTTGCCTGTTAGGGCTTACGAAATTTGATCAAAACTTGATCTACCCTATGAGGGGTCTACTCTGTTAAAAGTAAAAAGAATTATACAGTCTACCTTGTAAAAGGATTTGAAACTTACAATAAAGTAAGCACTCAGTTAAGTGATTACAAAAAGTCTGTTAGGACTACTCGGTTAAGAGATTTACCCTGATACACTGGCTAGAATGTCTCAGTACCTGATCTTTCAGTTTACACTGTATGTAGATAACAGATCTTCTCTTTACTATGTGATGTTGATCTTATTTATCAGATCTATCTCTATTCTGTGCTTTCACTACTTAGCTCGGTCACTGAACTCTGTCTCTGAATGATTCCCTTTTCTGAATCATACCTATCTTCTTAAACCCTTCACATTTGGTGCCCCTTGCTACTACATTTTAGGGTTTAGATCTTGACCTTATATAATCAACAAAAACATTTTACTTATTCAAGATCTACGGCTTAGATTAATTCCTTTTGTCGCTTAAGTCTTACTAATTTCTTATTGGATCTAGGTATAGCATAGGGATCAATGATTACTAAGTAGATGTGTAATTACCTCTGTAATTATCTCAATAGACAAAACACAAAACATAGATGTTGGCCAAAACTATTTACCTCGATCATTGTGCCAAAACAAACTCTTATGTCATTCTCTGGATAACTCAGCAAATTCAATTTTTGATACTCAGCATTCACTATACTTGGCATATGTTGATAACTCTGGCACTTGGTAATCATTGTATACAAGACTCGGTAGAACTAGACTCGGTATACTACTACAATACATAGTGACCATGAGTTTACTCGGCACTACTACTACTTGGTAAGTAAACATTGCATAGCTCGGCCTTTACATAATGACTCAGTTGTAGTGATGACCGACCATCATTGCCTAGATATTCAACTAAGTGTGAGTCACTAATAGTCAACAAAACTATAGAGATCTACAACCTTGTACCTTGTTTCAGCTACCTTGGCTTCCTATCCTTGAGATGGAGATATCATTACCTATATATTTTAACATTAGCTTAGTAACCTTGTTACTATTGAATTTCAATCTCATCTCCATGCCAATTATAACTCATAGCCATTACCAAAATGCTATCACTGATCCAAAAGGGAAAGATGTTGACGATATCCCTGGACCATCCTTTTGTGAGGAACCTTTGCATCAAATCCCTATTTTCCAATCAATACCCTTCACCTACACTAAGTATCATGATCAAACTAACATGTTGGCATATGATTGGAGAAACTATAATAAGCATGATTCTGAGTCTTCTTCAGATGGGGAACCTATAGAGGAAGAAATTAGAAAGTGCCAAGAAGATAAACACTTCCATAAGGTGATCAATCCATTATGAATCAGGAAAAAGATAGATACTTTCTACATATTTCCTCTATGGGTTTAAATTTTATGCCCCACTTTGATGTGGAGTGCTTGATACACAAAGAGGAGGAATGCCCTATTACAATCCTTGACAAACAACTCCAATACTTGTGTTGTGAGCTCTCACAACTTAGAAAGGACAAGGACCAATCATCCAACATGTATTCACTTGAATCTATCTGTCCTTTCCCCTTTGACAATAATCTCTATATGCCACCCTTCCCACCCAAGGTGGAAATTCCTAAATATGATAAGTATGATGGAAATGGAGATCCCCAAGACCATGTGAGATAATTTTGTGCCCTTAGTATGGAGTTTATTCATGAATAAAGCTATCTCATTAGACTCTTTCCTTGGGGTCTTGGTGGCCAAGCTATGATTTGGTTCACCTTGCTTGCCCCTGGCATGAAGACCTTTGATGAGCTTGTTTAGAAGTTCATCCAACAATACTCTTAAAATATCTCTCACACTATTACCATGCTTGACCTATGCAACACAAAGAAATGTTTTGGAGAGCCCTTTGCTACATTCCTTCAAATATGGTGAAGGATGTTTTCTAGGTACCCTCCTCAAATTCTTGAGAACAAAAAAATTGACATATTCATAAATACCTTGGTCCCATAAATGAACTATGCTTTGCAAATGAAAACTCACACCTATTTTGATAAATTGGTTGAGGCTTCTATTTGCATAGAAGATGTCCTTGTTCAAAAGGGAAAGATTATCTTGTAGCATAAAGACTATAAATCTTCTTCTAACAATCACCACAATAAGGATAAGCATAAATTGTAGACTAAGACTAAGGATATTGTCAATGAAGGAATTGTGGGTATGAGTTCTACATCTACTTTTGGAAAACCCAAAGAACCAACATTCAACCTCTCCACTAGTATTCAATTAGAAAAGGCTAATAAGAGTACTCAATCAAGCTCTAAACTTGAGGGTAACAAGGATAGACCTTGGATGCGTAGACCTAAATGAGATTTTACTTCACTTGTGGATTCACATGAGAATTCTCTCAAGACACTATTGCCTAATAAGATCATCACATTTCCTAATATTTCAAAGCCCTATGCTCCTGAGACTAAGAGGCCTAAGTGGTGGAATAATAACCACTATTGTGAATATCATCACAACAAAGGCCACAAGACTAATGACTACTTGAAGCTCAAGCATTTAATCCATGATTTGGTTGATAATGATACTATTGTGATTGATCCTCCTCAAATGAAAACTGATCGTAAGGACTTTAAAGAGCCTTTTCCTAAGTATGAAAAGGGGGAATCTTCGAAGCCAAAAGGCAATAAGGTGGGTTACACTTACTCTAACAATGACAATTTGATCCACATGCTTGAGTCTTCTGACCATACTATTAACATTATTAACATCAAGAGAAAGACTCAAGCTAAATATTCAAATGAAGTGACTCAAGCAAGAGGAAATGTCACCTTGTGAGGAACAGGTTCTTCCTCCTCCTCTTCTAAAAATCCAGTGACCCAAGGGTCTAAAACAACAACCACATCTTCAGCACATAACTATAATTTGGTTGATCAGCTTCAACACATGTCAACTTAGATATTGATTCTCAAACTTCTTAAAATATCTCCTATGCATTGAGAGATTCTTGATCAAGCCCTCTCAGTAGCTAATGTTCTTAAGGACCTAGACATAGAAAAATTCCAATCCATGGTCGGTCATCTAGCTTCCCCACACTATTTGACCTTTTTAAAAGAAGATGATAAATCTATTAGTCATCATCACGACTAACCTCTCCACATCGAAGTCCTTATACATAAGAAAAAAGTAAAACATGTCTTGATAGATGGAGGTGTAGGTTTGAGTATATGTACATCCAATTTGGTTAAGGCACTTGGCTTCTTAGAACATGTTATTGACCCCAGAAAAAAACTATAATTAAAACATATGATGAATAGGAACACACTTCTAAAGGTATAGTGGTCTTACCCATATGAGTGGGTCCCATTCAAAGGAATGTTATTTGTCAAGTGACAAGTCTTGGATATTCCACTCGCATACAACATACTTCTTGGTAGACCATGGATACATGAAATGAAGGCAGTGCCATCAACATACCATCAATGCATCAAATTTCCCTATAATGGAATTGACGCAAGATCGCAAGAGGGGCCAAGGAATGGCACACCCTAAAAAAACAACACAGTGAGAGGGAGAAATACAGGATCATTCATATATTGATGGAAATAGAATCATACATGCCAAGTTGTAAGGCCTTCCTAGTTATGGCCAGATATTACAATGAATTACAAATGTCCTCAAACATGCGAGGATTTGTCAAATATCTCTAATCTTCTATCTCCTATCTTCCTAACTCCTCCAAAAAAACTACCCCCTAAACTACAACCAAACAAGTACATTTATACAAGAGTCTACCAAACTAATTCGACCTTTAGATCCATAATTAACAGAAGGAACAGCCAGATCTAGGACCACATGCTTCCCAATGATGGATTCTAGCATTAAATCTATGACCCAAAATAAATGCATAAGTCAGCCTAAAAAGAAACTAAAATAAACCACTCGATAAGTAACGATGACCGAGCCATAAACAAGCATCATCGAATGCAAGTAAAACAACCGACTGCTTAGGAGAGAACTGACCAAACTCGGTAACCAAAGGAAACTGACCAACTACCAAACAACTTGGTCAAAGAAGGAACCAAGCAACACAGATAAACTTCAAAATATTTTTGGTGACACAGGATTGCCAAGGACCCAAGATGCTCCTACATCAGACACCTGGGGTTATTTGAGAATGATTCTCTGAATCATGAAGTCGATGCAACCCAAGCTGAATCCAACTCAGATTGTGAAATCCATGAACTGTCTTCAATCAGTTTGTTCTTCCATTTTACCAGATATTCCATATATTGTTTACCTCTTGTACTTTTGCCAACTCTTTGCTCCAAAATGTGCTCAATCTCTTCATTCTGCTTCTTGGGATAGTCGATACTATCATTTCCTCATCAAATTCATCATACTCATACAAATTAGAAATATTGAATATAGGTGATATATCCATGTCATCAGGTAACTCAATCTCATATGCATTTCCACTGTCAAATTTCCTCAAAATATTGCAAGGTCCAAACGTCTTCATCTACAACTTTCCATAGGTTCCAACAGGAAATCTTCCTTTCTTCAAATGAACCATTACTTCATCACCAACATCAACAGTCGTATGTCTTCTTGATCTATCAGCTCTATCTTTATATTTTTGATTACTCATTAAATTTCACATCTTCATGCAATATCTTCATGTACTCAACAAATTTTTCTCCTTCAACACATATTTTTCTTTCATCAGCAATGTCTCTCAAATCAGATATACCTCTCAGTTGTATGCCATTTACAATCTCAAAGGGTGTTTTTCCAGTACTTCTATTCATTGAATTATTTTATGCAAACTCTACTTGTGCCAATACAAAATTCCAATTTCCTGGTGTGTCTCCAACTAGGCATCTCAAAAGATTACCCAAACTTCTGTTCACAACTTCAGTCTGTCCATCAGTTTGTGGGTGAAATGTAGAACTGTATTTCAACTCAGTGCCAAACTTCTTCCAAAGAGTATTCCAAAAGTATCCAACAAATTTACTATCTTAGTTAGAGATAATACTCCTCGGTAATCCATGCAATCTAATAATTTCCTTAAAGAAAAGATTTGCTACATGTACTGCATCTGATATCTTTCTACAAGGTATAAAATGTGCCATCTTAGAAAATCTATCCACAACCACAAATATAGAATCATTACTTCTTGATGTCTTCGGTAAGCCAAGAACAAAATCCATACTGATGTCAATCCAAGGTTTCTCAGGTACAACAATCAGTGTATACAATCTAGTGTTTTGACTCACTCCTTTTGCAACTTGGCAAACTCCACAACTTTTCACAAATTTCTAAACATCTTTATGCAGCTGAGGCCAAAACTATTTAACCTTAAGAAAATTCAATATTTTATCAATGCCAAAATGTCTAGCCAAACCACAACTATGTTTCTCCTTTATCAAATTACTTCTCATTGGTCCTCTTGGTATACACAACTAAATACCTTTAAACAACATACCTTCTTGCATAAAATATTCATCCCATTTTGTAGTTTTTTGATCTTGAATAGGTGCTCTAAAATTTCTCCACGACTCAGAAAAATTAGGATCACTTTTATACAAATCTTTCATCTCATCAAAACCAAGAACTTCAATTTTCATCTCGGTTATCAAAGATCTTCTTCTACTCAATGCATCACCAACTCAGTTAGTCAATCCACTCTTATGTTTTATTACAAATGTATAGCTCTGCAAATACTCAACCCATTTTATATGTCTCTAATTCAACTTATTTTGACTACCCAAATATTGTAAAGCCTTATGATCAGTATACAACACAAATACACTTGGTATCAAATAATGTTTCCATTTCTTCAGTGCTTGAACAATAGCTTAGAATTCTGGATCATACACATAATATTTACTTTTTGCATCATTAAACTTTTCTCTAAAGAAAGAAACAGGCTTACCTTCTTGAGTCAACACAGCTCCAATTGCACTACCACTTGCATCACATTCCACTTGAAATACCTTACTGAAATTAGGGAATGCAAAAATAGGTAATTCAACAACCTTTTGTTTCAGAGTCTAAAAACTTCTATCAACTCCATGTGTCCACTTGAATTCTCTTTTATCTCCTCTTGTAGTCTTAGTCATAGCATTACAAATTGAACTGAAATTCCTTATGAACTTTTGGTAAAAACTTGCCAAACCATGAAATGATCTTACCTCACTAGCATTCTCAGGTGTAGGCCAATTCAAAATAGCTTCAACATTTTCAAGATCCATTTTCAAACCATCAGCTGAAATCACAAATCCAAAATACACAATCTCCTCTTTCATGAATGAACACTTTTTCAGATTTATCAGCAGCTTTTCTTCTTTAAATCTCTATAAAACTTTTCTAACATGCAACAAATGTTATTCTCTGGTCTTACTGATTATCATAATGTCATCAAGATATACAATCATAAACTTACCCAAGAATTTCTTCAAAACTTCATTCATCAACCTCATAAAAGTACTCGGTGCATTAGTTAAACCAAAAGGCATAACCAACCACTCATACAAACCTTTTTTTGTCTTGAAAGCAGTCTTCCACTCATCACCTTCTATGATTTTGATCTGATGATATCCACTTTTCAAATCAATTTTTGGTAAAATACTTTTCTCCAGTCAAACTATCCATTATATCATCCATTCTCAGTATAGGAAACCTATATTTCACTGTTATCTTGTTGATTTCTCTAGAATCAGTACACATTATCCATTCTCCATTCTCTTAGGTGCCAGTACAATAGGTACTGCACAAGGACTCAAACTTTCTCTGATCAAACCTTTATCCAACAATTCTTGAATTTGTCAGTTCAATTCCTAATTCTCGATAGGTGTTAACCGATGAGGTGCCTTATTTGGTAAACTAGCTCCAAGGATTATATCCATGCAATGATCAATGCTTCTCTTTGGCAGAAAACCATTAGGTACATTATGAGAAATGATGTCTTTGTACTCAGTGAGTAACTTATCAATCTCCTCAAGGACATTATCCTCTATTTTATCAGTCAGTTTGTTAGGAATCACAACAAAACATACATCATTCCTCTTCAAATCTTTCACAAAATTTCTTCCTTCCATCAAAAAAACTTTCACAAATGTGAAAACATTACTAACAGGTTCCTCGATCAAAGGTAACAAGATCTATCTTCTACCATCAGCCCAAATAGTATACTTATGCAATCTTCCATCATATATAGCATGTCTATCATATTGTCAAGGTCTACCCAACAAAATATGACAACAATCCATAGTCATGATATTACATAACACCTTATCATAGTATTTTCCAATTTTCAAATTCACATAACATTGTTCACTTACCAAGAGTGTGTGCTCATCTTTTATCCATGAGATCTGATAGGGCTTCAGATGATTCAACCTTTTCAACTACAACTTTGTGACCATTTCCTCAGATGCCAGATTCTCCAAGCTACCACTGTCAATGATTACCTTCCAAACTTGGTCAAAAACTCTACATTTGGTCTTGAACAAACTTTTCCTTACAGGATCTTCTTTTTACTTTCATCCCATAATGCTCTTCTTACCATCAAGTTGTTTTCTTTCTCAGATTCATTCGGTGACTCTTCATGCATCAAGGCATTTCTGCTACTACCGACCTTCTTACTTGCATGTGTACACTCAAAAGATCTATGTCCTTCTTCTCCACAATTGTAACAAGTTCTTCAGAAACCACCTCTATTATAACCACCTCGATAGTTACTGCCTCTGCCTCTAGATGAACTTTCACCTTTCCACTTGGTCTTACCTTTATCCAGATTTCTCTTCTCATGTTCAGATCTACTATTTTCTCCATGTTATCTACCTCTTCCTCTAGGGAATCTACCACCTCTACCTCTTTGTCTGTGCTCATGTCTTTTGTTCAATTTCTCCTCAACTTTCAATGCAAATTGATAAGCCTCTTCAATGTTCTCCAACTTAACCATGTTGATCTCCTCTTGGATGGAAACTCTCAAACCATTCAGGTATCTAGAAATCCTTTCCACATCATCTTCATCATGTCAAGATCTAATATCTAATCTATAGAATTCCTCAGTATATTCTTTTACTGAGTTATCTTTCTTCCTCAAACTTTGCATTCACCGAACTAGGTTAATCTAATAATCACAAGGTAAGAACTTTCCCTTTAATTTATTCACCATTTTATTCCATACCTTGATCTTGTCTTTGCCTTTCCTCTTTCTCTCCAATTGCAGATGTTCCCACCATAAGGATGCATGACTTTTCAACTTTTTGCTTGTAATTTTAACCTTCTTCTCCTCATATATGTTTTCATACTCAAAATACTTTTCCATCTCGGTGATCCAGTCCACCAATTCATTAGAATCCAATTTACCACTATACATAGGAGGATTGAAATGTGGTGTAGACTTCAAACTTGTCAAAGCCTTCAGAAATATTTCCTCACCCTGATCCATCACAGGTGCAAGTTCCACATTCACTTGTTCTTCCTCAACTTCATCATCACTAACATCTCTAAGATGGCTACCTCTTCTCTGGGCTATTTCAACAACTTCTAACCTAGTAGTAAGTTGTCTCAACATGTCTTCCAATCCTATATCCACATCTCACCTCCCACGAACCATCTTGAAAACCCTCTGCAATTGCAGATCAGATTGCAATCTAATACCCCACAACAAATCAATTAGGGCTTCACAAGAAGGAACCCTCAAACCTAGGTTTGCAAACCTAGATCAAAATCTCACCTTGCTCTAATACCACATGACACAAGATAGCAGGACTAGGGGCCAAGAAATGGCACACCCTAACCTGATCCACCTTTCTCAAACACACACGAAAGCCAACAACAACACAGTGAGAGGGAGAAATGCAGGATCATTCATATATTAATGGAAATAGAATCATACATGTCAGGCTATAAGGCCTTCTTGATTATGACCAAATATTACAATGAATTATAGATGTCCTCAAACATGTGAGGATCTGTCAAATATCTCTAATCTTCTATCTCCTATCTTCCTAATTCCTCTAAAAAAACTACCCCCTAAACTACAAGCAAACAACTACATTTATACAAGAGTCTACCAAACTGAGTTGGCCTTCAGATCCATAATTAATGGAAGGAACGGCAAGATCTGGGACCACACACTTCCCAATGATGGATTCCAATATTAAATTCATGACCCAAAATAAATGAACAAGTTGGCCTCAACATAAACTAAAATAAATCACTCGATAAGCAAGGATGACCGAGCCACAGACAAGCATCGTCGAGCGCCAGTGAAACAATCGACCACCCAGGAGAGAACCGACCAAACTCAGTAACCAAAGGAAACTGACCAACTACCAAACAACTCAATCAAAGAAGGAATCGAGCAACATAGAAAAACTTCAAAATCTTTTTGGTCATAGGATTGGCAAGGACCCGAGATGCTGCTACATGAGGAATTAAGGTCACTATTCCTATAGACTCAACATATACTTGCAACAATGTCAATAAAACCAAAAGCATGATTCTACATAATAAGGAATCCCTATGGAACCAAGAGGCTAAGAAATAAAGATAGGCTATACTCAATTACCTCAAAAATAAGCTAAGCATAAAAGATAACAGAATGGGAGAATATAATCTGGATGCCTCATGTTCTATGATTAACCTTTCCATATTACCAAAATCTTATGCAAGACCATCATCTTCTTTCCAACCTACTAGTACATCCACTCCAAAAATTCACAAAGCCACTAGTATGGTCAAAGTGCAAAAGTCTCTTGCTGAGGAGAATTATGATAAGCCAGTCCTTAAATGACTATATAAAGAAGAAGGACAAGAACATGAAATGAAACATGCTGAAATTTCTCCTAAGAAATATGGTATAAGCTACCAACTCATATAAAAAATGGGATATGATGGGAAAATTCCTATTGGCAAAGGCAAAGGCATTTTTGAACTTCTACATACAAAATTGTTTAATCCTAAGGATAAAACTGGGGTAGGGTACTACGAGAAAAAATTTAATCCATCTTCTACGAATGGCCCTGTATTTGATAGACTTGGAGACTCTAATGATGAGGATGAGGATGATATCCCTAGGACTTATGAAGGATTTTTCATGTACCTATTGATCATCCTATCAAGGGAAAAAATGAAGAGACTATAACTGAGGAACATATTAATGAGCATGAGTCAGTCACATTTCAAGAAGCTAGGCAACATCAAGAGAGCTCTACGAAGGAAAGACACCCTAACTGGGAGCAAATTGTTGGTATTACACACATCCCAAATCAACCTTGATTCATAGATCTATTTGAACAGATAAGAAAACCCAAGTTGTCATGCATAACTATGTTGGATTATGTGGAGATCTCTCAATCTATGAACATCGAAATGCCCAATCAAGAAGCTGATACTCAGGATAGTCAATATGATGAAACTGACCTTAATCTAGATCAAGAAACAAGTTGCGAATCAAAAGAGTAATAATGAAGATGCTCCTATGAATCTATCCCAATACTTGGGACAATCTATTAGTAGCCAAAATAAATCACATGAGTATGAAAGGGACCAGTTATATGATGCTACGATAGACATAGAATTTGATGTAATTCACAAGTACGCTTCTACTTCTACTTTTGAGATTGGTGAGAGATCTACACACAAAATTATCCAGAGGATCATCCAGATCATCTAGCTACTAAACATGTTGCAGTACCTCCTACTAAAGCTACATATAAGTAGGAGGCATCTCCTACCAACAGTCCTCCTAAAATTCTCCCACAAAATGCCAAATGGAACTTTGGTTCAAGATCTAGGATTGTGATGGTCGATCTATAGAGATTTCTCCAGTAGAGAGACGAGGTTTAACAAAACATTAATCTTCATTTCAGGGAAACATCAAGAAGGTTAGTTTCATAGAAAACTTCTCATAACTCCTCTAATGATCCTATTGCAGCTCAAAAATTTAGTCTATGTTTTTGAGTCCATATTAAAAAAATTGTCTAAGTGTCGGAATTAGTCCTTTGAAAATCATTAAAGATACTTAGATTTAAGTGCATGGAAAATAGGGCCTGTTGTTTTTCATGATGAACCACTGGGGTAGGACATTCATTGACTTTCATTTGACATATGTAGTGGTTTTGAACTTTTAGTTTTCAATTCTGGCATGTTTAGGGGATTGGCTTTTGGAGGTGTTCCCAGAATTTTGTATTTGGTGTATGTCCATAATTGTATAAAATGGCCCACTTCGAATGATTGTATCTTTTTCCTAGTGATTTTTCATTGCATGTCAATTGTTGCATCATGTTTTTGGAAAAAGAGAGAGTGCCCATGCCAATTTTCAACTCTCCATGTGCCCATTTAGTCACTTGTCCAGAGCCATTTCATTTGCAGATTGTTAAGTTTTACTAGGAGTGCATTGTCCAGTTTTCTAAGTAGCCTACTTTGAGGCCTTGTAATTTGTGCACTGTTCATGGTCAGGCATAATTGAGAGTTGTTTCATACTATAGACCTAGAAGACTACTTTCCAAATGATTTCTAAGTCTCTACCAATCCGTTTGATCACTTTTTTAGGCCAATTCCAAACCCAATTTTTTCTTATTTCACTATTTTGTTCCAAAATATTTTTAACAAGATGACTTTAGTGTTTGGTAATAATTCATCAATGTGATCTTTCGGGCAAGTGAATGATGGATTCGTATTCCTTGTATGGGGGTGAAGACATCAAGAGATAGGAAAAAAGATTTGGATGAAGTTTCAGTTGTTTGTTCAGTTTGTGAGGGTTTGGGAGAATTGAAGTTTTGTGATCAATGTAAGAAAGGGTTTCATTTGAGCTACTTGGGATCAAGGGAGGTGCATGGAATCAATCCCTGGAAATGACACAGTTGTCTCCAAAATAAGGTGTGCTGCTTTGACTGTAAGGAATATGGTCCTCTGACAGGTGGAACATTAACATGTTCATACAAGAACTGTCAAAATTACTTTCATGAAGGATGTGGTAGGAAATGGGAAGCATTGAGAGGAGCACACTCAAACATAACAAGGAGAGGTTATATATGCCCACATCATTTTTTCCATTTATGCCATTGAGGTAACAACTAGGGTTCTTGGAAACTCATTTGATGTCTGTGTTGTCCAGTAGCTTATCATACAAAATGCCTTCTAGAGTTTGCAGATCTACTTGAGAACCTCTCTGGTTTCATGATATGTCCAAGCCACGATAGAGGCCAAGATGCAAGGTAGGAAATAAGTCCAAAAAATATATTTATGTAGTTGTATGTGCCCAAGACTCCTGTTGATTTTCATCTTCCAGATTCCTTGAAGAAGTGGAAGCCACTTTCATTTACATACATTAAATGCAATGTATATTTGACTTAGAGTAAGCGTGTAGATGACGACGGTATGCAGTGCTCATGTAGATCATCTTCCTTGGGTGCAGAAAAACTTTGTGATAAAGATTGCCTTTGTGTGATGATAAATTTTAGCTATTCCTCAAGTTGTGGCTATGGAGAATTACGTGTCAATAAACCATTCCAACGTAGGATAGTTGAAAATTTGAAACTATCAAACACTGAGAAATGTGGTTGGGGAGTGAAGGTTGATGAAGATATTAAGGTAGGGGAATTCTTGATGGAGTATGTTGGAGAAGTTATTGATGACAAAACTTGTGAGGAAAGACTATGGAAGATAAGGAGCAGGGTGAAACCAATTTTTACTTGTGCAAGATTAGTCGTGAAATGTCCTTGATGCAACAAACAAAGAAAACAAATCATGATATATCAATCATAGTTGCCAACCAAATACTGAGCTTTAAAAAGGGTAGAATGATGGTGAGACAAGAATGGGAGCAGGTTTGTTTATGCCTAAAGATTAGAGCCTTCCGTAAGGAGAGCCAGGGATGATGCCAGTCAACAAAAAAATCAAGCAAAAAATAAGAGGTGAGTATTTGAAACAAATGGGAGCCTTGCGTGGGTTCTAAAAGGACAGACAAATGGAGCTGCTTGCCTTGTGTAAGATAAGAAATGCACACCAAAGTGCATGTGAAGAGAGGGGGCTGCTACAGGCATTTTTGGTGGAGAAGCCAGGATGACCATTAAAGGGTGCATGAGGTGTTTCCTCATGCAAGACACCAAGCCCTACACAAATGAATGGGAGGTCTACGCAGTTTCAAAAGGAGGCCTCTTGCATAATAGAGAGACCACGCGCTCACAGGTAAAAAGAAGAAAAAAAAAAGAGAGGGTTACATGTGGGTTTATCCCACATGCACCCTGTTTGAGTTTTTATGATGTTTATAACCACTAGCACCCAAGCATTAAGTAAATTGAAGTGAAGTGAGGCTATGTGTTGGCCTCTGCCCTATGGGCCAGCCTTGGTGTGTGTGTCAGCTGGGCACTATAAGGAAATTTTAATGAACATTTAAAAACCTCCAAATGATTTATCCCACATTTGTCCAAAATGGGGAAGTTTAGCTGTTTATAAGCAAATCCAAGCACATATGAGATAGAATGAAGAGCGGAGGCTCTGCCCGTGTGCGCATGTCAGAGATCACCTCAGGATTTGTGCCAACGGACTCATAGGTAAGGTAATTTTGCAAACGGGTGATGATGGTGATATGGACCCCAGGAGGACACATGACACGCATTTGCACATTTGCTAGATCAAACTGGTAGTTAGAGAGAAATTCATAGATTTGGAGATGCGGTCAGTTAGCCGTGGTTGCTGGGTCACTGCAATAGCTGGCGGTTAGCATGATAAATCTGGAGATCATGAGAGTAATGGTCACACATTCACCAAATAGCTGATGGTCAGGCCTCAACATTTAGAGAACTAGAGATAGTCATAGTCACTGGATATCCTAGCGATTAGATAAGAAATTCAGAGATTGGGAGAATGGGTTCAGTCGCCCATTCTCCAGATGTAACCTGGGGTTAAGACATAATTCAGAGATTCAAAGATTGAAGCTGTCGCCCAATTGCTAGATTTGACCGGGGTTAAAGAGTTCATTTAGAGATCTGGAGAATAATGCATTCGCTTAATCTCCCAATCAGGTGGTCAACCTAGGGTTAGTTGGAGAGGCCAATCACATTGTGACAAGTGGCACATCCTAGTGGCTTCTGAGGGAAAGAGCAAAAATAATATAAAAAGGGCAGATTTCAAAAGATTTAAAAAATGGCATAGTTTTCACATTTGAAATAAATTCAAAAATTTAAATGATGAACATGCTCATGGAAAAAAGGCTTGGAGATTCATATTTTATCTAAATATGGACATGTTATATGTTTATAGAAATGGCAAAGAATGAGGAATCTTTTGGCAATCATTATTTTCAGTTTCAAAGAAGTGGGAGAGAGCAGTATGAGATGGAAAATTTGAGATCAGAATCAAGTCTATTAGAGAAATGATTGCAAGAGTGTGGATCGGTTGAAGAGGAATCAGTTGCAGATCAGGTGTAGAGGAATATTGGAGATATTTTGATGCTAAGTGGATAGCTGTCAGTTCTGTGTAATTGACCCCCTTTTTCCTATATATTTGATTTTTCTTTCTATTGTAAGGGATGTTGAAAATTTTACTATAAGGGGAGGCTTTGACTCCATTGTTAATTTTCTTGGGAATGGTTGTCAGATTTGGAATGTATTGATACATTGAAATTCTACTGGAATACAATAGAATTCCCTTGCATGTTTTAGTTGTCTTCTTGTTTGAATTATGTAGCTTTTGTATACTGAATCTGTAAGGCAATTTTTAGTGTACCATTTACAAGGTATCCGTGATTTAAATCTCTAGTTCCTTTCAAGGGAAGGGTAAAATCTTAAGGTTAATCTCTGAGAGCTTAGGAATTTTGCAAGAATCAGATGATTGGATGTGTTTAAGAGAGGATGAATTACAAGGCATTTCAACTGGGGTTTGTTTATGTTCTACTTAGAAGATTTATGTAGATGTATGTTTCTCTGTCTGACTCTCTACCCTACGATAAGGCACTGGTCTATCCTTAATTTGCAGGGATTTCATCATCACAAAACTTAAAAGATTATTTACTTTCATGTATGTTTGAAAGGACCGATAAGATTAGGTTTGTATCAAGGATAACCAGTGTTATAGTACTTTGAAGAAGAAAATGAAATAGGTAGACTCGCTTGTAGCCAAGAGCTCAAAGTGAAGAAGGACTTGATCCTTGTTAATTATTCTTTTCTTGTGTGAATCAATTGTCTAGGAATCATAGAGTTCTATCTAAGCACTCAGGGCTGTGTATTAGGATTCAGCAAGAAAAATCACTAAAAAATTGGTGACTCTATTGGGGAAGAAATAAAGGATCGCAAGTTTAAGATGTTTTTTTCTTGCTTGGTTGAATTATCCCAGAGTCTGGTTAAGTGATCATAGAGTCAATTTATTTTCAAAGATTTTTATATTGTCTCACTGAATGTGAGTGGCGACTCTAAATCTCTATTTGATCAGTGTTTTTTAATATGAAATTGTAATATATTTTGTGATCTTGACAAATAGTGCATCCTGTGAAGTTGTTTTGTGTTTTCTGAAAAAGATGGTTCAGATTTGAGATAAAGGTTCTCAACTGATTCAGTTTGGTCCTCTGTAAAGAGGTGGAGACTCTACCAATGTTTGAAGGGTAATTTTAAGGAGGCTTTTAGATCAGTGTTTTGCAACAATCACATCGTTCCCAAGTATTTGATTTTCATATCAAGTTGCTTCATGAAAATAATGTTAAAATTTTGTTTCTCTATTCAGGGATTATAAGCACTAAATGAAAGAGAAGAGTTAATGTGTTTTGCATACAAGATTTGAATAGCTTCAGCTATTATCTAGTGGTGTATGCAAATAATGTTTCAAGGGGATATGTCATTTTTACTATAGATGAAATATGCATAGTGTGCATGCTTGAGGTTTTATGCAAGGTTGTGGTTTCTTAAAGGAAGAAACTAAATATGTATTCTAAATATTCCCAGCCTTGTGTATCTCTGAATGTAGTCATGTCCCAAAAGGTATCCCAATCAAGAGATCGAAGATTTTTAAACTATTATTCACCTCTAGACTTTGAGGGTATTCCTGGCTACCCAAATTTAATACCCCCAAAAATTAGAAAATTCTTGCCCAAATTTAATGGGGGAAAAGAAGAGTCTGCTAAAAAACATTTATATGCATTCTTGGAATTGATGGAAGATTTTGATGTCAGCCATGAAGATGTAATTATGAGATTGTTTTTACGATCACTGATAGGAAGTGCTAGCGAGTGGTTTTCATTTCTGTCCTACCATTCTATCTATTCTTGGAAGAATTTTGAATCAACATTTATTGACACATATGGAGAATTCATTTGTGAATACAGTCTATTAGTTGATCTTGTCGGCATTCATATAGGAAAAGATGAGTTAGTTAATGCTTTCAATCTTAGATTTGGGACAACACAAAAGAGAATTCCTGAGAAATGTAGGCCTCATGATGCATTGTCTTTGGTTATTTACTTGGTTGCATTTGATAGTAAGATGGGTTACTTGTCAAGAGACAAGGAACCACAAAGTCTTCATCATGCTTTTTAGTTGGCATCAGACATAGAAAGGATGAAAAGGTTTGGATTGCCAAAGCTTCATGGTGTTGAAAATACAAGATTGCATGAGATGGCCTTCCCAAATGCTAGCACTAATTCAGTGATTCAAGTAAGTAATGAAAATCATGACAAGTGTTATGATCCAGTTGGTGTAATGTCAACTAATGAAAATCAGGTTGAGCCTCTAAAATTGTTTCAAATTTTTGAGCTTGATGTTGTTTGCAATATGCATAATCAGCCCCAATTTTAGAATAATGATCAGTCAATTGATTTCTCGGCAATGACAGTTCAAGAGAAGCAATATGATGATGTTGCTGCATGAAATAATGATTAATTAAGAAGTCTTGAAGTGATCTTTGTGATCACTAATTTGATAAATGTATTGATTCCTATTAGCCTAAAGTGATGCCTTCTCTTTCTGATTTGCAGCATGAGGTTTGTTATTCAAATGGTTTTCATATTTCAGAATTTGAGGTATTTAGTATTTATGAAAGTGATGGTGTCAAGTCTGAGATACATTCAATTTGTGATGATGAGTCAATCTCAACATTTCCAAATTCTTCCATTGATTTGCCAAATTTTGAATATGAAACTGAAAGTTGTTTAAGTGAGGACTTGATTGAAAATGTCGAAGTAGATTCACTTTCAGAGTTGTATAAACCAGTTTATGAAATTTTTCATGAAGGCATCTCTTATGGTTATGACACTGATTATGATTCTTCACCAAAAATGGAAATCAACTTGTTTGATGTAGACATTGATGATTGTGATATTGTTAGTAGTAATGAGGCAATGTCTTATCAAATGGAGATTAGCAATGCTGACAATGCTCCCTGTGATAGTGATGTGTGCTTGGGTAACATGTGTCAGGATGAGGATGTATGTAATGGGCTTCCTGCTGATTTATTCATGCCACATTTTGAGATGTTTCATGAAGAGCTGGAAGAAGTCTCAAGTTCCTTCAAGAGTTTGATGAAATGAATAATGATGTTTTGTTTTTAAAAGAGGCTAAAAAGAATCAGGATAAATGTATAAATTATCAGGCAGATTTTGAGTCTTTTGTTTTCCTGATTCAGCATACTGATTTTTTTCAGAATGAGTTAGACTTGAAGCCACAAGTTGTGGTTCATAGTGATTTTCTTGAACTTTCATATGGTATACAAGAGGTTGAATTTCATAAGTTTTATTTTGATGTTCAAGCAATTATTGAGGAAAGCCGGCATGTGTCCAGCTTTATGCTTGAATCAGAATGTTCTCTTCCTGTACTGGTTATAAGTTTTTAAGAGTGTGACATTTCTATGTTGCACAATGATCAATAGTTTCAGAATTCTAGTGACTTTCAAATGCTAAATGACAGTGAATATACTGGTTATTTTCTTTATGATATGTTGAAGTTTTATACCAGTATGATTGATCTTGTTAGCAAGAGTAATATTTTTCAAATTACCTTGGATTCATGCGAATGAGAATTACATCTTTGATAGAGGTAAATGCTGACTCATACTGATAGTGTTTGAAGTCCTTCGTAAATGTTTGTAAATTTTGTAAAGTTGCTTTGTTTCAGTTGTTCGATGGCTGGTTTTGGGGTTCCTTGTTCAGAGTTGTGAGAAAGTGAAAAGGAAAATCTAATTTTCTTTGGGTGGTCTGTTGTACCAAAGATTCTAGATCCTCTGCATGCCCACATGGGGCATGCATCCCTAGTCAGAGCCACTATTGGAGCTCAAAAATTCAGTCTATGTTTTTGAGTCCATATTCCAAAAATTGTCTAAGTGTTGGAATTAGTCCTTTGAAAATCATTAAAGATGCTTAGTTAGAAGTGCATGAAAAATAGGGCCTGTTGTTTTTCATGATGAACCACTAGGTTAGGGTGCGCATTGAATTTAATTTGACATATCTAGTGGGTCTAAACTTTTAGTTTTCAGTTCTGGCATGTTTAGGGGATAGGCTTTTGGAGGTGTTCCCAAAATTCTGCATTTTGTGTATGTCCAGAGTTGTATAAAATAGCCCACTTCAAATGATTGTATCTTTTTCCCAGTGATTGGTCATTTTATGCTGGTTATTGCATCATGATGTAGGCACAAGAGAGAGTGTCCATGCTAATTTTCAGCTCCCCATGTGCTCGTTTAGTCACTTTGTCAGAGCCATTTCATTTGCAGATTGTTAAGTTTTGCCAAGAGTGCATTGTCCAATTTTCTAAGTAACCTACTTTGAGGCCTTGTAATTTGCGCATTGTTCATGGTCAAGCATAATTGAGAGTTGTTTCATACTATAGACCTAGAAGACTACTTTCCAAATGATTTTTGAGTCTCTGCCAATCTGTCTGATCACTTTTTCAGGCCAATTCCAAACCCAATTTTTGCTTATTTCACTGTTTTGTTCCAAAATATTTTTAACAAGCTAACTTTGGTGTTTGGTAATAATTCATCAATGTGATCTTTAGGCTGATCGAATGATGTATTCGTATTCCTTGTACGGGGGTGAACACATCAAGAGATAGGAAAAAAGATTTGGACGAGGTTTCAGTTGTTTGTTCAATTTGTGAGGGTTTGTGAGAATTGAAGTTTTGTGATCAGTGTAAGAAAGGGTTTCATTTGAGCTTCTTGGGATCATAGGAGGTGCATGGAATCGATCCCTAGAAATATCACAGTTGTCTCCAAAATAAGGTGTGTTGCTTTGACTGTAAGGAATATGGTCCTCGAACAAGTGGAACATTAAGATGTTCATACAAGAACTGTCAAAATTACTTTCACAAAGGATGTGATAGGAAATGGGAAGCATCAAGAGGAGCACACTCAAACATAACAAGGAGAGGTTATATATGCCCACATCATTTTTTCCATTCATGCCACCAAGGTAACAACTGAGGCACCTGGAAACTCTTCTGATGTCTACACCATCCAGTAGCTTATCATACAAAATGCCTTCCAGAGTCTACAAATCTACTCATGATTCTCTCTAGTTTCATGCTATGTCCAAGCCATGATAAAGGCCAAGATGCAGGGCAGGAAAAGAGTCCAAAAAATATATTTATGCATTTGTCTTTTTGTAAGACACCTGTTGATTTTCATCTTCCAGATTCCTTGAAGAAGTGGAAGCCACTTTCATATACATACATTAAATGCAATGTATATTTGTGTTAGAATTAATCTTTCCTTGGTTGTCTCTTTTACTAGGATAAACCAAGGTATCCTAAATGTTATTTTCCTTTTAATTTCTTATTCTAGATATTCCTCCTTATGAGGAATCCTACACTTGTCTCACACACTATTGAAATATGGCATGCATAGAAATGGGAGTTATAATGTAACTCCTTCCTCACATCTATATTAAAGAGATGGCTCTCCTTCTCTCTCCACATGAGATAATTCTTCTTCTTGAACACTATTGTATGAGCTAAGCTCTCTCTCTCTCTCTCTCTCTCTCATTCTTAGGCTTTTTGCCCATTCATTATATCACGAGGGTTTTTTTTTTATGTTTTTCCCCCTTCAAAATATTATCTCCTTTGTTTCTTTTCTCTTTGGTGAATGCTCCTAGTTTTGTGTTAATTCATGGTAAATCTTCTTACTCCTTGCTCATTGAATTAAACAATTTCCTATCTCTCTTTATTTTGTTATTATTTTAACATGGTATTAGAGCAGTTAGTTTAATCATGTTTTGAGTGTGTAGGTAAAGAAGCTACCATATCTTGGTGCACTCCAAATTTGGAGATGTTGTTTAGAGAGAATTGAATCTCATTTCCTTAGTTAAGATTCTCCATTTAATTCCCTTATCTTCAAGTTTTTTTCAGTATAATTTCTTTATTATATTTCATTTCTCTTTGCAAATAGTTTATATTTATTGGTTCATTTATATTGTTTCTAAATTTTGGTTCATGCATTACTAATTTAGTTGGTGAAAATTGGAACCCTAATCTTCACCGATTGCGATGTCGTTAAAAACTAAATGTTCATTTTCATTATGGCCAGACATTTTTGGTAAACTACAGCATGTATTAGAATATCATCTCAATTTTGTCAGTCGATTTAATTGCAACTTCTGGAATTGTGAAGAAATATTGCTCTCAGTAAGATTGAGAGATTGATGTTTTCTATTTTTAGGGTGTGACTACTTTTTTCAGAATATATCTGTAATGAGAATTTTGGTATGTAAGGAGATTTTAAATGTTATGTCTACTTCATCAATTACTGTTTTCTAATTGTGTAGAACAGTTATATCGAATCTACGAAAAATTCATTATGAATCAGAATTCCTAGGAAGGAATAATACAAACTTTAGATTGTTTGAGTGCAACTTTTTTTTGAAAGGATTTTCGCCTTCTATTTGCATGCATTTTTTTAATCATTGCATGTGTTTTTTATTCCTTGCATGCATTTTTTTTTCCTTAACTCTTTGCTTCCTCCTTTTTCCCTATAAATCTCCAGAGGTGGGAACCTGCATTAACACAAGACAAGGTCATTTGTTTGAATCACTGCATTGCTATTTTCATTTGCGCAATTTGCTTCCTACAGAAGAGTTAAAGGCAGTTCGACTTGGTTTGGCTTGCTATGTTATGGTTGCTATTTTTTTCTACTGGTTTTTTTTTAGCGTTGTTCTTGCATGTTAGTGCTTCTTATGTATTCAGGAGTGTTTCTTTGTGACTCCTCTCTCAGAATCCTTACTTTGGAATTAAGATCATTGCGCTGGACCTCGAGGCGGTTAAGATTGTGAGTCTTTTGATGGACTTGAAGTTGCAGGTTGTGAATCAAACTCCTAGCTATAATTTTGTTGTTATCACCTTTATATCATACTCCCATCTACTCACTACCTCTGCTTTCTCCAATGCAGCCCAAGTCGCCCATGTTATTAGCTCAAGTGCTAAGGGTTTTTGTTAGATTCTAAATGTTTTTTTATTCCAGATTACTAATCACCACCGGCTCTTTGTAGGTAAATGGGCTTCAATAGATTTAGTTCTTTTTCTCATTATATTAATCATTTAAATCCGCTTCCTAAATCATTAGCATCTGCTTGGATTCTTAGTTCTGTAAGCATTCCATTCTTTGGTCTAATTAACATTTGTTAAGAGGATTATTTAGTTTATTTCTCTCTTTGTCTCTCATTTGCATGCTTAAGTGTATAGCTTTCTCTTTGCATGCAAGAGATTCTTGTCGTTATCTATTAATCAATAATAGCTTAACAAAGATTTGTTAACTCTTAAGTGTACTTGGTTTCAGTTTTACCTCTGCTAGTTGGTTTTTCCTTGCATGCCTCCTTGGCGTAAGCTAACATAGCTTTTTGTTGTTGCATGCAAGTGTATATAGTTTATTTTGCATGCATTTGATCTGCATGCCTTGTTTTTCGGCTTCTCTCATAGTGCTCTTGCTTTAAAAGTTTCTTTTCTGGGTTTTGTTAAGGGTTTTCATTTATTCATCTCTAGTTTAGGTGTTCTTTACATTAAATCTTTGTATTTAACTATGACCACCCTGATGCCAGAAATAAAGTTAACTAGTATAAATTATCATGCATGGAAAATGCACATGACCTTCATCTTTAGATTCAGACATATTTTAGATATTGCAACTAATGCTAGTTCAAAACTAGTAGCCTCTGCTCCCCAAGCTAACCAACTTACTTAGAAGACTAAAAATGAGGAAGCACTTGGTTTAATCGGGATCTCCTTAAGTTTTGAATTGTATGTCTTAATTTCTACTTGTATAGAAGCCCATCAAGCTTGGGACATCCTGAAAAATACCTATGACAATGCAGATGAGACTCAAAAAATCTAGCTTCAAGACCAACTTGAAGACCTTAGGTATACTGACTTCAACTTTGTTGATGATTTCTTGCTCAAGTTCGATTCAATTAAAGTTTTACTAACTGGTTTACAAGTTCCTCTCTTTGATTTAAGGATAATCCACATAATTATTCGTAAATGTTTGCCTAGACAGTTCCAACAGTTTATTACAAATATTTACTCTCAGTTAGCTATTCCTTATTTAGCATCTCAATTAACTTATGTCATCTTTCAAAATATTTTTCATCAAGAGGAAGTAAAATTGATTCAATTTGGTATAATTAAAACTCACGAACATGCCTATGTCTCTCAAAGTCACAATAACAATAGATCTTCTAACACTAATCAAAATAACCAAAATTATCAAAGATCAAACAATACTAATAATTTAAATAATAACTCGGGCCAACAATCTAATGATCATTACAATTTTAGGCCTTCCAATAACTACCATAATAGTAATCATTCAAATAGGCTGCATTGCACCTATTGCGGTAAAGATGGTCTCTCAATACATAACTGTTTTAAGAAACAAAAGGATGATCAACCTAATTCTCAAAACTACTCAAATGGAAAATCTAATGGAAATCAATCTCGTTCTACTTTTACTATCTGTTTTAATGCTTCTAAACCACTTCAATGGATTATTGATAGTGGTGCATCTCAACATGTTACATCTCATAAGGAAGTCTTTGATTCTTTGTGGCCTGATTCTATGAATATTCCTATTTCTTTAGCTGATAATTATTGTTGTCAAGTTGAAGGAACTGGTAATGTTTCTATTCCAAATGGTAAATTACATGATGTGCTTTATGTTCCTGATTTGAAAGCTAACCTTATTTCTGTTCCGCAATTATGTCAAGATTATAAGGTTGAGTTTCATAAAAATATTTTCCATATCATTGATCCCAATACTGATCAGATAGATGCCAATGCTAAATTGGATGATGATAATCTCTTTAAATTTTATCAATTTGCCTCTCCTAGATATTCATTACTCACTACTGTTGATTTTCACATTTGGCATGAGAGGCTAGGACATTTAAGTTCTGATTATATCTCATTAATGCAAAAATAAAATATGGTAGATGGGCTACCTAAGTTTACTCCTTCTACATTTGATTGCAATGGATGTATGAGTGGTAAAATGCATAGAGAATATTTTCCCCATAAATCATCTTGGAGAGCTAATAATAAGTTAGTTCTCATTCATAGTGATCTTTTAGGTCCTATGGAAAATACTTCTATTTCAGGCTCTAAATATTATTTAACTTGTGTTGAGGATTATTCTCATAGAACTTGGATTTATTTCTTACATAGTAAAGATCAAGTCCTTGATATTTTTGCTGAATTTCATGTTTATGTGGAAAGACAAAGTGGTTGTAAAATTCAGATTCTTAGGACTGATAATGGTACTAAATATGTTAATCATGATTTCCATTCTTACTTAAGATCTTTTGGTATCAAAGATGAGCTTATCGTTCCTTATACACCAAAACAAAATGGTGTGGCAGAACGGAAGCATAGAACAATAGTAGAAATGGCTAGATGTTTTTTACATGCTAGAAATATGGATTATAAATTTTGGATTGAAGCCATGGCATGTGCCACGTATATTCTTAATAGAACTCCTACTAAGGCCCTACCAAATAAAACTCCTGAAGAAGCTTGGTTAGGAAGAAAACCCAATTTGTCTCATTTACGGATTTTTGGCTCCACTGCTTATGTTCACACACCTAAATAGAAAAGGAAAAAGTTAGATCCTAAATCCTCACCTGATATATTTGTTGGCTATTTTGAGAACACTAAAGGTTATAGAGTTTATGATCCTCTTACTAATAAAGTTCAAATAGCTCAAGATGTTTGCATTGCTGAAAATGGTGTCCATGATTGTTCTCAAATTTCAGATTCTGATTTTAGTCACAACATAGTTCTTATGGAGGACCAACCTCCATCTCTCAACCCTATTCCTCACATTTCTGCTCCTAATGTTTCTGTTCCTTTTGTTTTTGCTCCTAACACTAAGGATAATACTAATACTCTTTAAAAGGATAATGATGAACATAAAGATAGTAATGATACTCCTTCTAATGATTTTGTTCCTTCTAGTAGTAGCAGTGATGATGATGATGATGGTAATAATTTGTTTACTCCTAGTAATATTTCTATTAATTCTAGGAGAAATCCTAAATGGTTTAAAGATTTACTTAATGAAGGTGATGATTACATTTCTAGAATGGGTGGACTTAAACCTAGAAGGATAAACTACTGTAATTATGGTCTTATGACTTCTCTCTCTAAATCTAATGATCCTCAAACCTTTGATCAAGCTAAAAATCAACCTCATTGGAAAACTGATATGCAAGAAGAATATGACTCTTTGATTTCTAATAACACGTAGGATCTTGTTCCTTTACCTCATGGTAAAAATCTAGTTT
Source organism: Chamaecyparis obtusa (assembly GCA_027943335.1). Classification (NCBI taxonomy): domain Eukaryota; kingdom Viridiplantae; phylum Streptophyta; class Pinopsida; order Cupressales; family Cupressaceae; genus Chamaecyparis; species Chamaecyparis obtusa. Next base: position 1,158,978 of record BSBK01000594.1, read on the forward strand.
CCTGTAAATGGTTATATAAAACTAAGTTAAATTCCAATAATGAAATTAGTAAAGTTAAGGCTAGACTAGTTGCATGTGGCTTCTCTCAAATTGAAGGATTAGACTATAATGAAACCTTTGCTCCTGTTGCAAAAATGCCTACCATTAAATTTGTTTTAGCTTTAGCCTCTAAAATGAATTGGCCTATTCACCAAATGGATGTTAAAAGTTCTTTTTTGAATGGCGATTTGCATGAAGAAATATACATGTCTCAACCTCCTAGTTTTATTCAACAAGGTAATGAACATTTAGTATGTAAACTCAAGAAGTCTATTTATGGTTTAAAACAATCTCCTAGAGAATGGTACTCTAAAATCAATTCTTTCTTCATTTCTCAAAGTTTTGATAGAAGTAAAAATGATCCAAACTTGTATATCAAGCATACTAAAAATGACATTGTTATTATTATCTTATATGTTTATGATTTAATCCTTACCTCTAGCTCTACTCCTTTACTTTCTGAAATTAAATTTCAACTAAATCAAAACTTTCAAATGACAGATTTAGGCATCTTGCACTACTTCTTAGGCATGCAAATTTGGCAAACTTCTAAAGGTATATTTGTTTCACAATCTAAGTATGCTCAAGATCTCTTACAAAGATTTGATATGACTAATGCTAATGATGTCTCTATTCCTTGTGAATTAGGAACTAAGTTAATGATAGATAGGCAATCTCCATTCATAGATGCTACTCCTTATAGAGAACTTGTAGGTAGTTTAAATTATCTAACTCTCACTAGACCTGATCTATCTTTTAGTGTTGGTTTAGTTTCAAGATCCATGTCCAAACCTCAACAAACACACTTCAAAATTGATAAAAGAATATTACGACACATTAAAGGTACTATTAACTTAGGATTATTTTATGACACAAATGTTGATTTTTCTTTAAAAGGTTTTACTGATTCAGATTTAGGTGGAGACCCCAGTGATGGGAAATCTACTTTTGGGTATGGTTTTTCTCTTGGTTCAGGTGCTATATCTTGGAAAAGTAAAAAAGATCAATCTGTTTCTCTATGTTCTACTGAAGCTGAATATAAAAGTTGTCCTCATGCCTCTAAAGAAGCTTTATGGCTTAGAAGAATACTTGAAGATTTGGGTCTACCTCAAAAAGAACCTACACCATTGTATTATGACAATCAAACAATAGCCTTGGCAAAGAATCCAGTTTACCATGCAAAGTCAAAGCGCATTTCACTCCACCACCACTTCATTAGAGAGCACATTGTAGAAAAGAAAGTCTCCCTCATCTTCTACAGAGGAGAAGATCAAGTTGCAGATATCTTGACAAAGCCTCTTTCTAGAGAGAAATTCCAGACTCATTATAAAAATTTGGGTTTAAAACCCTTTGATTGTAAATCCCCAAGTAAAGATTAAAGGGGGGTGCTAGAATTAATCTTTCCTTAGTTGTCTCTTTTACTAGGATAAACCAAAGTATCCTAAATGTTATTTTCCTTGTAATTTCTTATTCTAGATATTCCTCCTTATGAGGAATCCTACACTTGTCTCACACACTATTGAAATGTGGCATGCATAGAAATGGGAGTTACAATGTAACTCCTGCCTCACATCTCTATTAAAGAGATGGCTCTCCTTCTCTCTTCACATGAGATAATTCTTCTTCTTGAACACTATGGCAAATATTGCACTTCAGAAATGGCAAAATGATGGTGAGACAAGAATGGGGGTAGGTTTTTTTATGTCTTCATATTAGAGCCTTGCGTAAGGAGAGCCAGGGATGATGCTAGACAACAACAGACTTAGACAAGAAATAAGAGGTGAGTATTTGAAATAAATGGGAGCCTTGTGTGGGTTCTAAAAGGACAGACAAATGGAGCTTCATGCCTTGCGTAAGATAAGAAATGCACACCAAAGTGCATGTGAAGAGAGAGGGATGCTGCAGGCATTTTTGGTGGAGAAGCCAACACGACCATTAAAGGGTGTGTGAGGTGTTTCCTCATGCAAGACACCAAGCCCTACACAAATGAATGGGAGGTTTGTGCAGTTTCAAAAGGAGGCCTCACGTATAAAAGAGAGACCACACGCTCACAAGTAAAAAGAAGAAAAAAAAGAAGAGAGGATTGCATGTGGGTTTATCCCACATGCACCCTGTTTGAGTTTTTATGATGTTTATATCCACTAGCACCCAGGCATTAAGTAAATTGAAGTGAAGTGAGGCTATGTGTTGGCCTCTACCCTGTGGGCCTGCCTTGGTGTGTGTGTCGACTGGGCACTATAAGGAAATTTTAATGAACATTTAATAACCTCCAAATGATTTGTCTTGCATTCATCCAGAATGGGGAAGTTCAGCTGTTTATAAGAAACTCCAAGCACATATGAGATAGAATGAAGAGCGGAGGCTCTGCCCATGTGCGTGTACTGGAGATCACCTCAAGATCTGTGTTGGCAGGCCCATAGGTAAGGTAATTTTGCAGATGGGTGACGACGGTGACATGGACCCCAGGAGGACACATGGAAGGCATTCACATATTTGCTAGATCAAACTGGTAGTTAGAGAAAAATTTAGAGATTTGGAGATGCGGTTAGTTAGCCATGGTCACTGGGTCGCTAGATAGCTGGCAGTTAGCATGATAAATCTGGAGATCATGAGAGTAATGGTCACGCATTCGCCAGATAGCTGATAGTTAGGTCTCAACATTTGAAGAACTGGAGATAGCCATAGTCACTGGATATCCTAGCGGTTAGATGAGAAATTCAAAGATTGGGAGAATGGGTTCAGTCGCCCATTCTCTAGATGTAACCTGAGTTAAGACATAATTTGAAGATTCAGAGATTGAAGTGGTCGCCCAATCGTCAGATTTGACCAAAGTTAAAGAGTTCATTTAGAGATCCGGAGAGTAGTGCATTCACTTAATCTCCCAATCACGTGGTCAACCCAGGGTTAGTTTGAGCGGCCAATCGCATTGTGACAAGTGGCCCATCCTGGTGGCTTCTGAGGGAAAATGTAGAAATAATATAAAAAGGGCTAATTTCAAAAGATTTTTAAAATGACATAGTTTGCACGTTTGAAATAAATTCAAAAATTTAAATGATGAACATGCTCATGGAAAAAAGGCTTGGAGATTCATTTTTTATCTGAATATGGACATGTTATATGTTTTCAGAAATGGCAGAGAACAAAGAATCTTTTGGCAATCATTATTTTCAATTTCGGAGAAGTGGGAGAGAGCAGTATGAGCTAGCAAATTTGAGATCAGAATCAAGTTAGTTTGAGAAATGATTGCAGGAGTGTGGATCAGTTGAAGAGGAATCAGTTGCAAATCAGGTGTAGAGGAATATTGGAGATATTTTGATGCTAAGTGGACAGTTGTCAGTTCTGTGTAACTGACCCCCTTTTTCCTATATCTTTGATTTTTCTTTCTATTGTAAGGGATGTTGAAAATTTTACTGTAAGGGGAGGCTTTGACTCCATTGTTCATTTGCGTGGGAATGTTTGTCAGATTTGGAATGTATTGATACATTGAAATTCTACTAGAATATAATAGAATTCCCTTGCATGTTTTAGTTGTCTTCATTTTTGAATTCTGTAGCTTTTGTATACTGAATCTGTAAGGCAATTTTTAGTGTACCATTTACAAGGTATTTGTGATTTAAATCTCTAGTTCCTTTCAAGGGAAGGGTAAAATCTTAAGGTTAATCTCTGAGAGCTCAGGACTTTTGCAAGAATCTGATGATTGGATGTGTTTAAGAGAGGATGAATTGCAAGGTATTTCATCTAGGGTTTGTTTATATTCTACTTAGAAGATTTTTGTAGATGTATGTTTATCTGTCTGACTCTCTGCCCTACGATAAGGCACTGGTCTATCCTCAATTTGTAGGGATTTCATCATCACAAAACTTAAAGGATTATTTAATTTCATGATTGTTTGAAAGGACTGAGAAGATTAGGTTTGTATCAAGGATATAAACTAGTGTTATAGTACTTTGAAGAAGTAAATGAAATAGGTACACCCGCCTGTAGCCAAGAGCTCAAAGTGAAGAAGGACTTGGTTCATGTTAATTAGTCTTTTCTTGTGTGAATCAGGAGTCTATGAATCATTGAGTTCTATCTAAGCACTCAGGGATGTGTATTAGGATTCAGCAAGAAAAATCACTAACAGATCCTATGATGAGTTGCACTCAAAATAATTCTATGGAAGATAACTTTATTAACTTGTCCTCAGCATCCATGAATGATGATGATGATACTAGAGTCTTTTCTCTTAAGCCCGTTGGTTCCTTACCTCTTATCTACCTTGAATTGATTGACTAGAACACTTCTAAGCCTAGAAACCTCTTATCCTTATCCAACAATCATGACCTTTCATGTTATCTCAATGTTGTTGAGCCTCTTCCCTCTTCCACCAATGTAATTAGTGACATGTCCATAGAAGATATCAAGTATCTTGGTCATAAAAATGAAGGCAAAAATAAAAAAGAAAATGTGATCTGATGGTGAAAACCACTCCGTGGTAGTGTCAAATCCAAAAATAGTAAAAATAAAAGATGTATCTAATGATGAAAACCTCTCTGAGCTTCCCATAGATGAGATACTTGATATCCTCCCAGAGCATTTTTCAGAATGATACTCAGTGCTTATAGAACCTACACAACAAGTGAACTTGGGAACAAAAAAAAATCCACAAATTATACATCTCGCTCAATCTTTATTCAAGGATGAAAAGAAACAATTTATTCAGTTATTTAAAGAGAAGAAGATTAATTTTGCATGGTCTTATTTTGACATGCCTGATTTAGACACAAATCCTATCATGTATCACTTGTCTATTGCACCAGGCGTGAAACCAGTGAAACAAAAGCTAAGAAAGATGCATCCTTGCATAGCATTTCTTGTTAAGGCAAAATTAGAAAATTTCCTCAAAGCTACATTCATGCAAACTATAAACTATGGTGAATGGATCTCGAACATTGTAAGTACTTTAAAAGAAGATAAATCAATACGGGCATGTCCATACTTTAGAGACCTAAATAAAGCTTGTCCCAAAGATTACTTCCTACTACTAAATATAGACATGACTGTGGATCTTACTACTAGATTCCAGATGTATTCCTTAATAGATGGATTTTTTTGTTATAATAAAATACATATTGCACATAAAGACCAAGAAAAAATGGCATTCACTTGTTCTTGGGGCACTTTCTACTGCAATTTCATGCCCTTTCGACTGAAGAATACTGGTGTAATATATCAATGAGCAATGATGACTATCTTTCATGATATGATACATAAGAACATGTAAGAATATGTGGATGACACCATGGATAAGTCTGCTACACACAATGTACACCTTGGTGATTTGGATAAAATCTTCACAAGAATAAAATAGTTCAAGCTATGACTTAATCCAAAGAAGTGTTCCTTCAAGGTTACCATAGGAAAATGTTTAGGAGACATTGTCTCAACACAGGGTATTGAAGTAGATTCTACTAAAGTGAAATCTATACTAGAAATGTAACCACCTTAGAATATCAATTAGATAAGAACATTGCAAGGAAAACTACAATCCATATAAGGTTTTATCTTACATCTAGCTAATAAAGTACAACCCTTCACTAAGACTCCGCATAAGGGAGTGACTTTTAAATGGAATGAGGATTATGATAAGAAATTCCAAAAAATCAAAGAATACTTGGAAAATCCTCTTGTGTTAATGGCTCCTATGCCTAGTAAATCCTTGTTGCTCTACATATCAACTACTACTTCTTCCTTGGGAGCCTTGCTCACACAACACGATGCTCAAGGTCATGAAACAATAATCTACTATATAAGAAGAATGTTGGTATCTTATGAGCTGAATTACATAGTTATCAAGAAGGCTTATCTAGCAGTGGTGTTTTCTTCTCAAAAATTTAGATACTATATGTGAACATAATCTACATAGCTGATTTCAAAGATCGATCCTCTCAAGTACTTGTTAAGAAAAGAAATATTAACTAAACGGTTGGCAAAATGGGTGATGATTCTTAGTGAATTTGACATTACATACGTCAACCAAAAGGACATCAAAGGATGAATTTTGATGGATCAGCTAGCAGACGTGCCTTTTCAAGACACACAACCTCTTGTTGAATGTCTTGATTAGTCCATTCTGCATTTAACATGACACCCTTGGTATATGTACTTTGATGGATCATTCATGCAACAAGGTGCAAGTGTTGGCATTCTTTTTGTCTCTCCTCAAGGATACAAGATTCTAAAGGCTTATAATATTTCTTCATATGTACCAGTAATGTAGAAGAATATGAATCATTGGCTAATGGGTTGAAATTAGCTATTGAATGAAAAATTAAAGAATTGCATGTCTATGGCGATTCCCAGCTTGTTGTCAATCAAATCAATGATGAATATCAAACTAAGGATGAAAAAATATTTCCCTACAAGCTCATGATTGATGACTTAAAGAAGTACTTTATATTCATCACCTTTCAACAGATACCATGTACAAAAATAGAGAAGCAACCTCTATGGATACTTTAGCCTCAATGCTATAGTAAGAATAATATTAGTTTCTCTATGAATTCCTAGTGGAAGAACTCCCTTTCCCTACTTATGAAACACCCGACTCTCAGATTGTCTACACTATCATTTCTCTTGACACTTCCCACTACACCCAAATCTATTCCTACCTCAAAGACCAAACCATCTCTGAATCCCTTTCCTAGAATTAAAAATAGAATCTCATCTGAAATGCCTCTCGATATCTCATCATTGTAAATGACTTGTTTAGGAGAGGTCTTGATAATACACTTTTAGGTGTCTAGAGCTTGAGGAGTCTAAAAGAGTGCTTAGGGAGGCTCATGAGGGTATATGTGGATCACACTCAAATGGTCTTTCCTTAGCAAAGAATCTTCTTACAGTTGGTTATTATTGCCCTACCATGGAGAAAGATAATGTTCAATATACTAAGACCTGTAACAAATGCTAGCTCAATGGAAATATTATTCATGCTCCTGCCAAGGAATTATTGCCTATTTTCACTCACTAGCTATTTTAGCAATGGGCTTTCCATCTTGTGGGTCAAATTTACCCCTCATCCTCCAATAGACATAATTTTATTATCACATCCACTAAATACTTCACTAAGAGGGTTGAAGTTGTACCTCTTATCAAGGCAATAGGGAAACAAGTGGCCATGTTTATGCTCAACTACATTATCTATAGGTATGGTATTCTTTCCTTAATTGTCACAGATAATAGAGGATAATTTTTTTAAAAATTCATTGATGAGTTATGCACTAAATTCCATATGACGCATAATTCCTCTTCTATATACCATCCTTAGGGGAATGGATATGCAAAAGCTTCAAATAAAACAATCCTTAAAATCTTTCATAGAACAGTTAACAAATTTGGAAAGGATTGGAACTTGTAATTAAATACATCTTTATGGGCTTATAGAAAAAGCATAAAAACACCTATAGGGACTACACCATTCTCACTAGTCTATGGCTTTGAGGCAGTCTTACCAATCAAAGTCAAAATACCATCACTTAGGGCATCATTACATGGACTTGTCACAGATGAAGATTACAAACTTTATCAACTTCAAGAGATGGAATTCCTTGATGAATGTAGAAAAGTAGCATTTAACCATCTAAGGGTCTACCAAAAGAGAATGTCTAAAGGCTATAAAAATAAGGTACGTCATTGCAACTTTCAGGTTGGTGGCCCCATTCTTAGAGAAAACCCAAAAACTCAACAACACAGAGAATAAAAGGAAAATTTTGAACCTAACTTGTTGGGTCCTTTTGTCATTACTTTAGCATTCATTTCAAGAGCTTAGCATCTGGATACTCTAGAAGGTGAAGTTCTCTTAGAGCCTATCAACACTCTCCACTTGAAACTATTTTACAACTACTCATTCTTTGTACAGCAACTTATGATCTTGAAAAAAATTCTAAAAATCTTATAAATTCATGAAAAATCCTAAAAAGTATAAAACGTCTTGAAAAACTGATCATCCTAATGAAAACCTGGTAAATCAGTGCCTTGGTGAATAAAAAAAATGAAAAAGATAAAAAAAATTGAAAAAAAGAAAAAGTACCTTAGTGAAAACCTGGAAACAAGTGCCTTGGTAGAAAAAATAAAATAATTCCAAGTGGTGAGAACTTAGAAAATAGGCTCTCCATCTATCAACGTGTGGCTAAGATTTTTTGCTTTCTACATTCATTTTCACTCTTCATCTCCTTTGGGTCGTCATAGACTGGAGTTGGTCTTAGTTTTGTCCTCAGTTCTTATTTGCACCTTAGGGGAAATTGTCAGCTATCCATTTGATTTTTAAACTCTTTACCACTTGATCAACCTCTTGAGCCTAACCTAAGTCAGTATATCAATATTTCCTAATAGAAAATTTTCCAATGACACACAAATTGATTTTTCTCAACACCCCAAACCTACAGTATTTCTCAACAATACCTATGTGGACATCACTTTGTTTCTCAACACATATCAGATCTTGCACTTTCACATCACACATGCACTTCGACACACACATAAAGATATTCCTTAACACCCAACACAAACATGAAACTTAAAAAATTAAAAATGATTGAGATATGTTGAACTAATCTTTCTTCTGTGTTGTCTATTATCATTGATTTTTGCTTGTTATGTCCTCTAAGGTTGCTTAATGATGTCTACCTGACTTGAGACTCGCAAATGGGGGCATAGCATATTTTCTTTGATTTGTTCTTATGGTGTGGTTTCAATTATCCTAAGTTATCTAATGAACCGGGTGTCTATGGTAAGAGCCTCCATCATGATTAGAAGGTTGCACACACCTCGACCCTCTTTATCTAGATGCTTAGGTGAGGTTGGAACTATCTCCTTGTGTGTTTTTTTTGTGTGTGTGCCACACAAGAAAACACTCATGGTTATCGTACCTTGTGCCTCAATACAAGTGGAATCTTACAAAATTAATCTGGAAAGATTGTTCAGGTCATATTGACTCTTATGCGTCAATGCTTACATATGTTTCCTACATCTATCTGATAGGGTCATAATCATATCTTCATTGTCTCTCTTGCACTAGTGAAGGTTATATCAACCTTGATGTCCCTAATCACTCAAATGATGATAAAAAAATGACTACAGGATCAGTAACTTGAATCATGTCTTAGGTTGCATTTCATTCTAGAGTTGTGTTGTGGTCTTGTGTCTTGGTTCCCTTGAGAAATCCTTTATTTTCTTTCTGTTGATGTGATCAACTACAAATATCTTTCATTGACTCTAACTAGTATCTATAAACACAAGGTCAGTAACATCATGAATGAGGCCTGGAGTACTAAATTTTCATCATCACATGAGCATCTCAATATGGACAGGTCAATATCAGAGCATGCATCACATATGAGCTAAAAATATGGATAAGTCAATATTATAGCATCCATCATCAATGTCTACATATATACACTATGCAACAATAATGACATAAGCATACAGTAAAGATACTTTAATATGAGAATTAGTAACATAAGTATGACATGAGATGTATCATCAACACCAATATATGAGCATTTATAAGTATCTATAAAGCATCAAGCAAAAATAGAGATATCACGCAAAGAGATGACAAAACAAATGTAATCAAATGAGTATCTTCATCGAGGATGCACTATTTTTGTACTCAAGACATTATATATATATATATATATATATATATATATATATATATATATATATATATATATATATATATATATATATATATATATATATATATATAATGTCTTGAGTACAAAAATAGTGCATCCTCGATGAAGATATAACAGTAAGTACATCAAAATGGAAGAAGGGGATAAGATGAGAGAAAGGGAAAATTGGGACTAGCTCCCTCCCTCTACTTGATCTTAGGGTGGAGGTGGAGGGGTATTTGATCTCATAGGCGTCGGCGCTGACATGGATCTCTTGAACTATGTGGAAAACTGAGTGTACGATGGTGCTATGTCTACAACTAGTACCACTCCAATATATAATGCGTAATAATAAGAAACTTAGGATGATTGGTATATAGTTGTTTGCTAGAGCTAGTCCATGTAATTTGTAGCTAGCAAATCTAATGATCTCTATCTCACTCTACTAGCTTTATTTGGGCCTCAAAAAATTCCCCTTGCATCCTTGCCTTGATCAAATCTTCCTCCAGTTGTCTGATCTATTGATTACTATCATCTGGATTTGTTTCCCTTAGTGCCTGATTTTGTGGTACCTCTGTTGCATCCCCCTCCATAGGCTCCCCCTCACCCTCCCATAGTCTCCCCTCTTGATCTCTCTTTGGGAGGTGTCCTCGGTCCACCCTCCTTCTCACCAACCTCTCCCCCTCCTCCCTAGCAGACCCTCCTCTATAGAAATAGAAGCTCCCATTAACCCTAAAGACCCTCTCTCTCTGCATGGATTCTATTGTCATGTACCTTAATTTCTGCTACTTATAGCCCTTGTGTTCCCTCTTTGTCCTCTCCCTGATCCTCTCCCCTGTGGCTCCTCCACTGGCTCCTCCTCATCCAAATCAAGGACTCACTCAAATGGGTCTATAAACCTTGGGAAAGGATGATCAATTAGATGTTTCATGTATGCATGAGTGATCCTGTCATTTGTGGCATCGGGAAGGTACTCCCAGTTGACTCTTGTCAAATTCCTTAGATCTTGTATGGAAATGGCACAACTAGGATGAGACCCCCAATCTGCCCCCATGCCGAGAAACTGAGCATACATTGTGAACTCAATTAGCGTGTCCTATCTCCGACTAAACTATTTCCAGACTCTACTGATACAAAATTGCATAACTAGAGGAGCACACCTTCCAATTTATGATATATGTTAGGATTAACAGCTAAAGCATACAAAGATAAGAACTTAAAGAAACAATAAGTACTCAAACATAAGAAATGAATACCTGTAAATTAGTGGCCTATTGGTGAACATATACGATAAATTTAGGGAAGACCCCAACCATAACTCATAGCTTATGTATGACCACTACACCATGAAGGATAGATCATCTAATCGTCGATGCCAAAATATGGTCTTGCCTGAATTAGGTAGGTGGATGTAGCATGTGTAAAGAAAAATATAAGTCATAACTGCTCTTCGGGTAGCCTGTGTGATTGGATGAGTTATAGGAATATGCTCCCAAGCCCATATCTACAGAAAAATATCTCTTTCCACCATGCTCTTACCTTATCGGTACATGATCTCATGTAACTCCCTGTACATATGGCATAGAAAGTAGGATCCTTAGCTGAATCTTCAAGGATTTTTTAGCATCTCATACAAAATGCAACCCCAAACACACTAAAACCCCTATTGGTTGTGATCTGGAATAGTGATGAAACCAATCAACCTCGCTAGCATGCACATCAATGCATAGTCCTAGTCATACTACCTCAACATGTAGTCTCAAATAATGTGTTGATTTAGGATGGTATCATTGACAAAGAGACACCTCAAGTTGTGATCCCCTTTCTTAGATCCTGATTGTAGAAGACTAGCTCCCTAACTATCGGTAAAGTGAGGATCGCGTATACATCCTCAAGAGTGATCGTGATCTCACCAGTGGGAAGATGAAAGGTATTGTGCTCACTATGAAATCTCTCTACCGGTGTGGTCAGTAGCTTCTGATAAACATGGATTTTAGACATAGTAATGAGCTTCCCAAGCCCACATTGATCAAGCACAACTAACTCCTACTATGATAAATGTTGGACCAATTTCAGTGTCTTTGGATATGCACAATAGAATATGGGATCAAGAAGGCACATCTTTAAAAAGGAACACAAGGAAATGCATAAGTAATCTACTTGAATTATGAGAAAAATCTATCTATACTAAGCATCAAAGCACCAAAGGTCATCATTAAGAAACTCTACAAGGCTACAAATGAGCTACAAAATAATACATATTCGAAAAGAAAGGCTAAAAAGTGAAAATTTGGCTCATGCGATGAAACATATAACTCCAGTTTATCGTGCGATGAAACTCACTAAGTTGTATGATACAATTCCTCAATACGATAAAGTTCCTTGTATCGTACGATACAAGGGTACCCATCATATGATGAAAGATTATAAATAGTATGATACAAAATATTCTTCCAATTTATTATATGATAATAGACAAAGAAGGGTGCAATGAAATTGTTTCATTGCACGATAAACTGAACTTAAAACCTACAATGTGTAAAAAATGCAAAACCCAATCAGGAAATTGCAAAATCACAAGTTGGGATTGGGTACTTACCGGTCCGCTATAAGATCAAGGTTGGTTATGCTATCTCTGAAACTCAAATTAGTGATTGCAGCCTAGAATAGGCATCTTTTCTCTCTAGAAGGTTTTGTGCTCTCAAAAGTCAACTGTTGCAAATGATTTGAAAATTACCCCTCCTAGCCCCTTATATAGATTTGACCTAAAATTCAAAGTGCTCTAAATGATGTGAAAATTGCACCCTAGCTATTTTCAACATCTTGAATTTTTTTCAGGATCAAAATTGAAATATGAGTTTGTTTACCTAGTCAAATGGCAAAGTCAACCCCTCTTGGTCAAACATAATTGACTGCTGATGCTATTGCTTCATGCTTTCTTTCACCTTCATTTATCGCACCTATGAGGTCAATCCAATTCAAATATATCAAATCCAAGTGATTTCAGTCTATTCAACCCTTGTCAAAATTGGTCAAACTTCAGTCAAATATGGTCAACAGGACCTCCAAACAACTTAAATTAATTTCTAACCTCTCTGCCTCGTTTTAATTTTGATCTCAAGGGGGAATGACAATATATAAAATGTTCTTCTGCAATCAAACCTAATCAACACATCAATTTAAGCTCCATAGCTTGGGGCATGTCAACTTCATCAGGAATCATATCAAGTTGAGATTCTCTACATCTCTCTGAAAAAGTGATCTCATCACTTCATATCTGGTCACTTGGACAAATATCTATTTTATCTATTGGGGAATGTCAAGTTCATTCATATCAATCTGACGTCATTTCCAAGGAATAATAGGTTCATTAGGACTCATATCAATATGATATTTTCTCATAATAAGGTGATTGGATTCTTCAGAATCCTCATCGAAGCAATTATCTCAAGCTCTTTGACACTGACCAGTTTCATCACTTCATATCAAACTAGTTAGTTATCATTACCCTTGGACAAACATTCAATCTCATTGCATCATACCAGGCTAGATACTCTGGTCTCTCTCATCAATCTTTGCTCAATCAAGTTCGAAGCTGATATCTTTGATCTTTAATCAATCTTCACTCAATCAAGTTTGGAGTTGGTTTCTCCTTATTATGAATAGCCTCATCACTTCATATCTGCTTGTTCTCTGGTTTAGTTTCAATCTATTATTTGAGTCAACATGCCACTCGCACATCGATTCAAAGAGGGGAAAATGTAATCACCTAAAAATTTTCTAGTAAAATATGAGCCCCTAACTTTCCTTAAGTAAAATTCTAAATCTCAAGGGCATAATTCACTAGACATAATTATGTAAGCAACCTGGATAATCCCCCTTGCATAATTAAATTAATTTCTGAAATCAAGGACAAATCATTTCCAAACTAAAAGCTTGAAAATCATTTAATTGTCAAAATATTCCTTTTAATATAAAGTCCTAGACCTTTTATTAAAAGAAGACATTTCTCACATAAGTGTGCAACTTAATCTTAATTAAATGATAATTAAAAGGGGATTTTCTATTTTGTCTTATTCTCCAATCAAGCTTAGACCAATCAAAATTCTTGGATCCTCTCACATGGATTGATCTCTCTCACCACTCATATCTACCTAACATTTTTTGCCTCTTAATCTCCACCCTTAATTCTTGAGGCAATTTCTTTAATAGGAAGCTCTTCCTTGGCTCAAGGGGTTCCATCACCTTGTATTTTCATAATCTTGTTATTTTGAGTTCTTAGTGTTATTTGTTGTTCTAGTTGCTCTCATCATAGTTATCACAACTCTCTTGTATTCTTAGTTTAGATCATCTTGTAGATTAATCTTGCATTGTTAATTAGCTTTGAATCTAGTTTTCTTTCATACTAGCATTCTTCTTGTTAGCTTAATCTTGAATCATAGTTTCATTCCTAATCTAGTTTCATATTTACTTTTATAGCTTTCCATTGCATATCTAGATCATCTTGAGTGTTGAATGCAAGTCTTACATCTCACCTATATTTGAAATATTCCATTTTGGAGTAGTCAAGTCATTAATCCTTCATGCCAATCTGATGAACATTGTAATAAGGATTACACTCGCTTCTACTAGGAAGAAATAATCCTTTCTTTGAGGGTTTAGTTATTCATTTGATTTGAACTCTTGTAGATAAATTATTGAGTTAATGGTTAATTGAGTGTTGGTTGCATTTCAGTTGAATACCAATTTTAAACCACACACCAGGCATGATAATTGTATGGAGTAAGATGATCACTTAAGGATGTATTTGTCATGATGTTTTGGTAAATTTATTGATGAAATAAAATGTAGTTCTAGAAAGAGTGTTTGAACACCTTTCTAGGTGAAATTTTTGATGAAATAAATTGTAGATCTAGAAAGAGTGTCCAAACACCTTTCCAGTGCCTTTTCATTTAAAAAAAGGAGTCTACATGAAAAAGTTGCAGCTCTTAGAAGTAAAAAATCAAGGTTTTATTTTGACTAAAACAAAAAAATCAGGAAAAATAACTTGCACCATTGGATCAAGCTCATAATCAGTTTTATAATGATATCTCATTTACACAATTTTGATAACATATGAGCAAGCTCAAAAAAGAATCAGGATTAGGCTCATAATCAGTTTTCTAATGATATCTCATTTACACAATTTTGATAATATATAAGCAAGCTCAAAAAAGAATGCAAAGGGATTCCTGGTGGTGAGGCAATGACACCACTCAGGTAGATAATGAGTGGTTGGAGTGTAGGTTGTGCATGAGTGGAGTGTTTGGTGGTGGACCGGTGGTGCAAAGGTACCTTCAACTTACAGGATAACCTTCACCAAGAGAGAAAGATATTTTACCAAACAAATGAAAATGGTATCTAGATGAAAAATATTATACAATAGTCTTGCTTATAAATGCAAGAGTGGAAATAGGTAGATGCAACTACCCAAACATAAACTAAAAACTACCTAAGTTATTGCATATTAATTTTCTCGAGTAAGCTTAAGCTAGGAGTAAATATTAATTTACTCCAACAATAATATTATATTTTTGAATAATATATAGATGATGGATTCTTTTGGAGGCTAGGTTTTTCCCTCATGAAGGTTTCCCTAGGGTGTATAGATATCATATATTTTTGCGTATATCATTTATTCTCTTACAAGTAGATTTTGAGTACTTATTTGAATGTTTTATGATATGGCTTATGTGGAAATTGTCATTATATGGTTGTTGGTTTCCTTACATCGAGTAGATAAAGAAAGGATAATGGATGTCTTATAATAGAGGAAGAAGGGTATAACCAATGCCTTAAACTATATTATCCATACTACTCCAACTCACCCTTGAGCTTTCCCATCAAATAAATTATTTTTGTATTATGTCACATCACCTCCCCAGCTAAACCAAAATATTTCTCATGTTGAGAAACAATACTAATATTACTAGCCACAATCTAGGGAGAGGAGGGGGAAGTTAACAAATTAATCTAATGCGATTCCAAAGAAAACTCTTTCCTTGAGAATATGAAGGAGCATAAATAATGGTTGGGAGAATATTTACTTCAAAATAATCAAGTTATTAATAATGATGTATAATTCTTGCTAGTTATCTAGACAAAAGGGGTAAATTTGCGGGGATTCCAAATCTATAATCAAAGCCTCTTGTATAAATTGAGTGGAAATGTATTATCAATGTTTACTCTTCCATAACTTGGACGAGAGGGGTTCATTTCCTCACCAAAAAAACTTACTTGAAGAAAAAATAAATCTACATTAAATGCACTTACATAAGTTCATTAATTAAGATCTCAATGGGAGGTGATACCTAGACCTCTTTTATTCCATGAGAGAATACATATTTAATTTAAAAGATAGCAATGTGAATCCAAAGTCCTAAGTATGCCTAATTTTACTAGAGATTATCTAATCACTTAATTTTTTTCCTAATTAATTTTTGTTCTAGATTTATAGAGTTTATTAAAGACATTATTCCTGAGATAAAGGTTTTTTTCTTCAAATCATCCTTTGAATGTTAAGGCATATTTCCTTCCTACATGATAGTTTATGTTTATTCCTCTCTCATACAATACTTTATCAAAGTGTGTGGGAATAGGCAAAGGGATATCCTTAGGTTCAAATTCTTGTAAATTAGCAAGATCTATAATATTATGAGCTATGAAGAACACACAATCTTCTTGAAACACTTAATTTTCTTGATCTAAATGATTTATAGTAGAGTGATACAATAGCCACTCCCTTCATACTAGATCCTTAATCTAATGGCATTTTCTCTTCCAATAAGGTTTTTATACTTAAAGCTATTCTAGAATATCAAACCTAGTACATACTTTCCCCTTGGAATCCATATTTTATAGTGCTTCAATTTCCTTCCCCTATTGTGGTATTTTACAAGGATAAATCCTTTTAAATTCATCCTAGCAACTTGGGATAAGGCTCTTAATTTTAGATTCTTAGAAATATTATCAAAGGAGCTTTGGATGATAATTGGTTTGATTATCTTTTGAGGGGAAAAATCATTGTAAATTATCATATACATGGAAATGCTTACATCATAGAATTACTTAGAAGTGATCAACAATGAACTGGTGAATATATAGGTTCCAAAACTCCATATTTAGTTGAAAGAACTTAAACTAGATAAAAATTCATGAAAGGATTTCATTCATGGGTTGAAAACATACATGTTAAGGCTTGATAAATAGTCTTTCTCTATTGTAAAGTGAGGGACCAATTTCAAATATATTTTGAGATACTGTTTTGAGATAAAAAAAAGAAATAACCCAAAGAAAAATGGATAATCTTCATATTGTTTTATCCTCAAAGATGAAAGTGATTTTTTTTACAAGTGTGATATGCATCATTAAACTTCTTATTTCTAATACATAAATAAGAACTTGTTTTACATTACTTGAATGCAATATTAATAACCAACCTATGTCCTCATAGGTTCTCTAACATCTCTACTAAAGAAACATTATCTAACCTTTTAAAATTCATAAAGATATACATTGAATTATGAACTTTATTAGTCTGTGTTCATTTTAATGCACCAAGGTAAGTGTTCCTAACTCATTCTTTCCATTTAGAAATAATTCAATCATCTATCGTCATTTTTTAACTTATCAACTCATGTCATTAATTCATTGTTTACATAATTGCCTACTACTATATCCATCATATCCATTTCATTTAAGTATTACGGTAAGAGATCAACATTTCCTTCTTTTTTTCTAACATTCATCATAGCATAACTATTTCTAGATGCATTTCCCTTTAACAATCAACATAAGAAGAGATTTTAAGAGACACAAGTAACCAATGACATCTTTGAATGCTTTATAATATTACAACCTGTTCTCTTTTTCCCTTTCCTTTCTTCTAAACTACCCTTCTTGATTACATTACTTTAGAAGTAAAATTACATCATAATCCATGTACATCAATATGCCAGATACATCAGACTCCCTTCAAGAGTTTATATTTACATGAATACATATATATCAATAAATCTCAACATGATGCAAGGTATAACATAAAATCTCCAAATTGTAAATCTAGAAAGGAACATATCCAAGGATCATCCACATGACCATGACTAGTACCTTGATAAATAAGAGATTAACCACCCAACCACATGGAACCCGTAGGCCCACTCCCCTGACCTAGGAGATAGAAAGTAAGGCCCACACAAAAGAAAATAAGTAAGTCATACTGAAGGTGGTAAACCCCTCCTAGGAATAAAGCATGAAACTCAAACAAACATCAAAATCAATACAAGGTTACCATGTAGAAGCAATCACAAGTGTAAATATTCTAGGATACAAGTTAGGTGAGTTTCATCATATAGCCCTCACCCCTTTGGTTATCATGGTGGTCATCTCTAGACCCTGACACCCAAGTACGCACATGCAAAATCAAATGCCTTTCATGAGGACAAGGTTGTTAGATTGTGTCATCTCAATTAACAAATTCTCTCACTTCCATTCCTAGCCTATACAAGAACTAGTGGCATGGGAGACACAACAATTAATATTTTTAGTAAGAAATGCCCCCATTCTCGGTTTATTTATTTAGGTTACCACTTGATTAAACAACTCACCAATGGGTTATCCTAGTGGCCACTTTGGGCCCTGACACCCATTGAGAGCCATTCACTTACTACACCTAGGTTATTTACCCATAAAGTATCACATATTCAATGCATCAAGTAATCACATCATATCATAAATCATTCCATAAGAACATAATAATATCACATATTCAGGTTTAGGTGATCACTAGTTGTCCCTAATCCACGAGACAACCCTAAACCATATGCATGCATACATATGAACTAAAAATGCATCAAAATATATCAAAAATTATTATGCTCCATCAATTAAAGTACAAAAAGATTAAAATCCACTGAAAACAAATCATAAAATCTTATGGTACCAACCCAAAATAAACATCATTTAGACCTAATTAATGACCTTCCAGGGAAAGTACACAATCATAGGGTAAATTTACACAATCCAAGGATGATTCAATGAAATCCAAGGCTGAATTAATGCAATAAAAGGTTAGAAGGATGCACTTATCATAATAATTTAATGCATTTGAGATTCTTTCAATGCATTTGCTCAGTTCATTCAACATGTTAGGGTAGAGAATTCAACACACTTCTATAATTGAATCAACACACTTGTAAGGATAAAACAATGCATTTCAAAAGGGGATCAATGCACTTAGGGAAAGAGTGCAACACAATCATAGTTAGTACTAAACACATTTGAGTGGCAGAGTTTGAAAAAAGGATGAAAGTCTAGATTGATCTTATAGCTAAAAATGGGTCAAATCAGGGTCCTGGAAGCAAAATCCAAGAAAGACCTAGTTGAGATCTCCTCAAAACCCTTCTAGAGAACTCATTAAACCAATCATGGGCATAATATTAAACTATAAATTTATCTCATAATATACGTAGGTCCTTATGCAACAACAAGGAAACAACAACACAAAAGACTCAAAGTTTACATAGACTTATTTCAGGAAGCAACAAATGTATCATAAGCATAAAATCGGGTGAACCCACAATAGCGGGTTACACTTTTTTGCCTGAACGAACACTGAACTCTACACATTTTGAAAACAAATTCAAATTCAGATGCATATTGTCATTAAACCATTTGAAATCAAAAGATGAAGTCAATTAGAGTCTTTTAGGATTTTTTTGTCTAGATTCTAAATATATTTTTATTTTTATTTTTGAATTGATTTGAATGGTTTTTTCTTTCTCCCACGAAAATTGGTATGTTGCTGAAAATGTCATTTTCAAAGAGTTACATTATTTTCATAGAGCATAACTTTTTTTCTAAAATAGATATCAATGTGATTCTTTCGAATTTAATTTTTTAGCATCTAAATAGAGGTCATGCAATTGGTTTGACGACATTATAATGATTATTTCATATTTTATTAACATTTGAAGTTGACTAAACCGTAATTTTGACATAGCTTATAACTTGTCGTGTATTTGTCCAATTCCATTTTTATTTTTTTTAATAGAAAGATAACTTCAATACCTAGGGTATAGATATTTTTTAGAATTTTTTTATCTCTCATTTACTATTTTTCCATAAGCGTCAAACATAGAGGTAGACATACGGTGAAATATCTATGTTTAATAAAACTAAAAATACAAAGTCATAATAAAATTAATATGTATTAACATTATAATCATTGGAAAGATTTTTCTCAAAAGTACCTTACTACATAGATCATTTTTTCAAATGGATTCATTTGATCTTCCAAAAGATAAATTTGAAGTGATTTTTTGTCAGCATTTTAATAGGTGCGAAGGAGACTCCATTATAGGTATGAATGAGGAGTATAGATGTTATATCAATATTTTTTTTGTCTAAGAGGCTTTGAGCTAACCATTTGTAATTAAATCCTTCAAATGGAACCTCTCAAGGCTTAAATCATCATATTTTATTAAAAATGTGTTATTTTAGCAAAAATCAGCATCTCTAAAAAAGTGTAACCCACTATTGTGGGGTCACCCAATCATCATAGAGAATACATAATAGTATCATTTAAAATTCACAATATCTTCTTGTTGATCAAACACTTAGAAAATATATTAATGCAACACACATAACATATAATATTTATATTTTCAATTAAGGATCTCTTATAGGGATAGATCCTACCTGGAGCCTTGTGGAGATCTTGAATAGAAGAAGCCTAGGTAGAATCCAAAAATCTAGCAAAGAATCCTTCCAATGTAATCCAATCTAGAAAATACTTCAATCAAATGCAAACAACAACACACAACGAAACGAATGTTTCCAAGGGTCTCCTTGAGATAATTTGCTTGGCCTCTTCTTGGGGCTCATGGATTCAGACTCTGGATTACGAAGGTATTCCCTTCCGCTGTAGGAAATGTCATTTGACTGGTCATGTGGCTAGTCGATGTGTTTCTGAGAAGGTAAAATTGAAACGATCGCCTTCTTGGTGGTCGGGTGTCTCTGCTGAGCATTATACTGTAAATAAATTTTCTGATGTGGTTAGTGAGTAGGTTGTGGTTTCTTCTCAGGAGGTTCTTTCTTCTGAGGAATGTGGTGTTGGGTTGGGTGAGGTTTTGGCTTCGCCTGATCTGGCTACTCCTGCAAATTCTAATGTTGCTTTGACTACTACTACTATCCAGACTAGGGACTTTTCTGTCCAGCTTGCTGCTGCTATCCAGACTGTGGACTTTACTGTCTAGACTGATGATGCTCTGACTTCTGTTGATTTACAGACTACTGACCTTGTTGTCCAAACTATTTCTATTGTGGTCTCGCCCATTCTGGTTACTCCTAAGGAGAATGTGTTGCTTGGGGCTGATTCTCTGCTCGGCCATTCTTCTGTTTCCTCAGGGGGTTGGTTGAGTGATGCTGCTAAGTTGGAGGATGGTTGGACAACTATGAAAGGAAAGAAACCAAAGCCATCTGTTCCACCTTTGGATATGCATCTTCGGTCTAACAAGGGTGGATCTAAATTTAAATCGTAAGGTTCCTTGTCGTGGACTATTGTCCATTTGTGGGGGTTTTTATTGGTTGATCCCTCTGTTGTGTTGGTGGTCTCCACTGTTGTATCTGAGCCTTATATTGCTATATCCTTTGAGTTTTTGTACAAGTTTTTGAATCCTTTCAAAACCTAATTTTACTTAATCAAAACAACACACAACTCTCTTCCCAATTCTCAGATTTTTCCTGACAAGAATTTTTGAATCTAAAATTCTCCCTAAATCTATCCAAGCAAATCATCTCTCTCTCTTTCTCTCTCTCTAAAATTTTCCTTCAAAATTCTCTCTTTTGCATGTTTCACCCAAGAATAATGTGTGGAAGAAATAATTTATATTTCCCATATATACCTTTCAGGAGGAGTTACACAAGAAAAATTATCTCCCAACCATATTATAACAGTTGGTTCATCAACCATTTTTTATATCATGGTTTCCTCCTTAATAGTATTATTTATTATTTAGTTCATTTCTCTAATTTTCCTTTTAATATTATTTAATAATTAATTACACCAATTAATAAATACTTACCCTTAAGGTATATCTAGCCACTCCAATATAATTCACATACAATCAAAATTAACTACCATCATATAAATTCAATTTTATATATATATATATATATATATATATATATATATATATATATATATATATATATATATATATATATATATATATATATATATATATATATATATATATATATATATATATATATGTATGTATGTATGTATGTATGTATGTATGTATGTATGTATGTATGTATGTATGTATGTATGTATGTATGTATGTATGTAATTATAAGTATATATATGGGTGCATACATACATACATACATACATACATACATACATACATACATACATACATACATACATACATACATACATACATACATATATATATATATATATATATATATATATATATATATATATATATATATATATATATATATATGTTTACAACACATTTACACATCTATATTTATATATACCTATGTAATCATCCAATGTATTAATAAACATTGATTAAATCAAGTAACACAATGTATATACGTATTGTCACCTATCATAGATTTCTATAAACAATACATACAAAGATCTTAATAACATGATAAAATATAAACCATATGCAACATAAATCCATGATCCAAGAAGATAGAATAGACACAATATCATCAAGTAACCATATAGATAAGAGAAGTCAATACCATCCAACAAAGCAACCCTAACAACTCCTAACCAAACAAGAACCTCCTAAAAGTCATCACTTGTGTTGGTTCCCCAAATCAACAAAATGCTAGGATCTAAAAGATAGCCAAAACTTATGCACTCAACCCTAACATTGGACTTGGCCAATTAACAAGGATTAATTCCCATAAGGAACAACTCGTACACTTTGGGTCCTACAAAACCCAGGTGGGTAGACCTCCCGCAACATCTACAAATCTAGAAAAAGTAGTAACAAATATTGCCAACAATAGATTTCTCTAAGCCCGTTTGACCTAAATACACAAGAGTTTATCCAAATTTGGCTCAAATCTAGTTATACATTTAAACTAATTTTTTATTGGTTATACATTTATACATTTATACTTGTTATTGACAATGAAAATAAACTTAAAACTACTACTACCATCATGAAAGGAAAAAACAAACTTCACAACTTGATGATTTGATAAATTCTAAACCAAACCTGAAACACATCATAGATCAGTGCCTAGCATTTGGGCATAGAGACAAATCTAAGGTAATACATACAAAATTGAACAATATACATTAAGAACTAATGGCCTTTTCACATCAATGTATGTGCAACCTATCATATTATTGTAAAATCATTCTTACAGATCCATTTTGTCTTCTCAAACCCACAATAACTTACAATATATCTAATTTAATTCTTATGGGAAGAAGTCTACACATAGATTATACAATTGTAAGGAAATTATAGTGACAAATTAAAAAATCCTCAATGTCTTAACTCATAGGCAATTTGACAAAACAAATGGAGACAATCTTACAACTCCACTTCAATATGATTATACTGATTAATACCATTGCAAAACTTCCATACCCATTTCTTATAGACCAAAATCTATCCCTCTACTATACACTTTCTATTCTATTTTCAGGCCTCAATTTCAGAACCCGGAACAATCAAGCAAAAAAGAGAACATATAGAGAAGAAGAAGAATTCCAAATTTAAAATGGTAGTGACATGTGTCCCTTCACTCCTGCACTAATTTAGCAAAAAGAACCTTCTTATTCTCTTCTCTTGCAAATAAATAATTTGTACATGTCACCTGCTCCACTAATTCTAATTGCATTCTTTTTCACTCTTTTGCTCACACACTTGTGCATGAAAATGACCTCTCCCTTTGAATTGTTTTCTTGGTATTTTAGTCTTTTGTTGATTATTCCCCCTTTTAAAAATGCACTTTGCACTTGGAAAACTTATGATTTTTTCTTCTACGTGAATGCACTCCCCTATCTTTCATCTCTATGAAAAATATCTGCATCCCCTTTTCCATGTCATCTAATCCTTAATCCAAGGCTTTCCCATGAATGGACTTTTACATGCATGAATCATTTTTTCTTTTCCCTTCCACTTTATACACATTAAATATTTCACTTATTTTCTAGATTTTTATCTTCTTGAAAAGTATATTCCCCACGTGCCATTAGAATAATAAACTCTGAAGACTTTGCTTATACTATGAGAGTTTATCACTGTAACTTTTGTGAGAATGTTTCCTTTTTATCATTATCCTGTAGGGCTTCTCAAAAACCATGATCAGTTTTCCATCTGTGCAAATGAGTTTGTGTGCAATACCATTGTCTGAAAGGAACTTGGTCCTCTAAGGGCCATAAAGATCACTTGTATGCCTTTTTGTTAGAAGACAACATATAAATGTGGGGGTTGTGAAATCCTAAATCTCACTTGATCTAACATCCTTTCCACCCTATTTATGTTAGAATAATTCATAGGCTTTGTCTATGCTTCCCATTTTGTAAACAAGTCTGTACAACCATTGCTTGCATTTGCTCAATTTCTAAAGCCATTTCAATAAATGCTGTGTGTAAATTCTGTAATATTTGCTTTCTCTAAGACTACACGAGGATGTTGGGAATGGTTGTGGTGTTTGTCCATATGTCTAGATTCTATATTCTGCATTTATCTTTATTTTGGTATTTTATGCTATCATGGTTTCCACTTTGCACATGGGAAACAAAATAATATCATGTATTAATCTTGAATCCACTACAGTGTGATGAGGCAAGCTAGGTCCCTCAGTGGGCTCGAGTAATTTTTTAATCGTTCTGATTCACTTGAGTTGTGGAACTGATCTCAGATCCCCCTTCTATGCATCTGGATCAGAAAACATCAAGTGACTAATCAGTGAACATTGAATTGCAATCATTCTGACAAGTGTTTGAACTAAGTCTGCGGCCACTGGAAATGCTCTTCAAATTGATTAAAATATGTCATGAGACATCGACAACTGGCAAACATATAAAATGACATATGAACCATCACTTCACAAAATGGTTAATCGTGAAACTACCTAGGATAAAAAAATATCAATCGTCAAGTAAGAAACTTCATTATTTTTGTAACTAGGTACACCAAGATTAATCTGAAGCCCTTTCAATATGCTCTTTGCAAAAATACCAGACAATGTCTTGAGGACCCACCATTAAGGGGATTTATTCACTAAGATACAAAGACCATGTATACCAAACGGATTTGCCCCAATCCTTCAGGTTTGTATATTATTAGTGATCAAACTTGACCATTTCTAAACTGCTCTGCCTGTGCAAACTGAAAATTGAATATAATGCATTTCAAATGGAATTGGCAAATATACCAAACATGCTCCTAGGAGTTCGAAAACTGGCATTTTGGTACATTTATATGTTGGGAACACCGGGAGACAATTACCCTCTCATGAAAAGCAACGGGTCACAAATTATTATTCTCTAAAGATGACCTCCTGGCAAATGTGAACTGTGCAAATAAAAAATCTGGATAAATTGCATTCAGATTTGACTTGGGAAATAGGTCAAAGGAACTCATTAGGGCTTGGAAATGCATGGAGGGGTTCTCTCTTATGACTTCAATACAGGGAATAAGTTATTTTTCCATGAAAATCATTGGGTCACAAGATACAGGCCTCCAAAGTAGGGCACTCGGACAAATTAGAAAAGTGCATACTATCAACCTTTGTAGACCCTTCAAACTAAATGCTTAAAAAAACAATCAAATCTAACTATAAAGGGTTGCAAACTGGTAGTTATGCTTAATGATAGGAAAACAACATGATTCCAAAATGGGTTCTCATGATACTAATTGGGCATCAACTTACACACTTTCAAAGAAATAACTTTTCAAAGGTGCACATGTATGTCTTAGTAGATTTTTTGACATGGCTATCTTAAATTCTTTCAAAATTTGAAGGTGCCAACAACTTGCAAAGAGATCAATAATGAATAATCATAAATGATAGATCATATCATACTACAAATAACAAAGGATCACAACCATGTGCCTAATCAGGTGAGGTGAACCAAGGTTTGCCACCCCGACAATGGACCAACTAAGTAGGAACCTCAATGTTTCCACATATGGAAAGCAAAGACTCAAGCAGGGGCCTTGATACCGTCTCCACAAAAACAACCATCGAGGATTTTGAGGGCACATTCAGACTTGTGGAGCCAGGTGAAGTTGATGCTCGATACTTGCATCACAACACGAGTATACACACGCGCGTGCGCGCACACACACACAGACAGAAAGAGAGAGAGAGAGAGAGAGAGAGAGAGAGAGAGAGAGAGAGAGAGAGAGAGATCACTAGGTGAGTGACAACGACTTCATCCCTAGTCATGCAAACAAATCATAGGTATAAACACACAAGTATGCATCGAGTATATAAGCATTGTAGATTGGATATAATAAGGGTTAGACCAAAATCAATAACATAATCCATCATATCATCAATGTTAGCTTCATAATCAAAATCAATAACTAAAGAGATAATTAAAAGCACAAATATAAGAATAGATGAAAATAATCATAATTATCAATAATTAAGGAGATCTTGAAATCATAGTATTGCACAAGTAATAGGAACATGAATAACATTCATATATCAATTAGAATGTACATATCAAAGTATCAAAACTGACCCTACTATCCTTAGGCATTATAACTAGTTTACCCAAGAGTAGTCATAGTCATTGATAAAGAGAACACATACATAGTAGTCACATAGATTTGTCAGGTAACTGTCCTAGCACATAACATCAAGGTCCTCAAATATCATCAACACATAAGTAGATATGAATAGATACAAAAGGAGTAACTAAAATCAATATACCCAAAAACATAGATATGTTTATCATTGTCAAAACTCGATTACGAAGTAATTACAATTAGAATAGAATGGACTAGGCAAACACCTCAAATAGATTCATACTTATATTAGCAACAAAGAAGCATAAAAGTTTGTACAACATTCCCTAAACTCCAAAAAGCACATTTGAGACATGTTAGGGTTAGAGGGATATTACAAGTAGCTTAATATTTACTTCCATGTTGATTGCTTATTTAAGTTTGAAATGCATCTCCATTATAGTTCACAATAATTTAAAGAAAGTGTGTGTAGTGTGGTGGAGGGCGATGGGGGGGAGGAGGGTAATGCAATGGCGAATATTTTCAATACAACATTTTTCCATTCATTAAGGACTCACACTTCCCTGGTTCTTCTTTATGTATCCGTTGGCATACATGTGGATTATTTCTATGTTGACAATCACATGTACATTAACTTATTTTTATTCTATACATCCAAAGGATCTAGAACCAAACCTACAAATTATCCATTTATTTTCCAAGTCAATTTCATGGTATAAAATCAACTCTTAATTTTTAAAATATATATTTTAAATATGTCCCTATGTTATTATCTTCTAGCTAGATATTGTTCATTGCTTAAGCCTGAAATATTTCAAATCATATTCTATGAAGTTGTATAAAAGGAAAAACCCTAAAATTAATTAAGATAATCTATAGAATATATGTAAGATACAATACTTAAAAATGAATCATCGAGATAAAAATTAAACAACATGTATTCAATAGTTACAAATAACTAGGCCTATTATGTGATTTCTTATCTTGAATTGTTGGTCTAAATTATTGAATCAATAACAAGTTTTTGATCAAGACAAAATATATGGATAACTACCAAGCTCCTCAAAAGTGTTACAATCAATAACAATTTATTTTACATTCTAGGTATAAAATATGCCACATACTAGTTTTCAAGCAATAAAATCTCAAAATTTGATTTTAGCTCACGAGAACAATTTCATAAAATGAACACTAATAATATAACACATTTTATCCCATGTTGGTCATACAATATGAAAATATTAGCACACATCTGAATACAATAATTGTGTTTAGTTCAAGGTTGTCATTTGATAGATTCTAGTATCCTTACACTCTAACTGATTATTTTACAACAATAGTCACTAACAAACCAATAGCAAATCTAATGCTAAGAGCTATTATTTTATTTATTTAAAATTTAAATATTTTACTAAAATAATGAATTTCAACCTATTATCCTAAATTAAATTATTTAAATATTATGAATAATTTAGAATATTTATCTTAGGATTTTATACTCTTTATTCTTCTTTTATGGAAATAAAACATATAAATAAATAAAACAAACCTAATAAAATGAGAAAACTTTTCTTTCATTATATTCGGTTTCCCTCATTTACAAATGGTCAATTTAAGAAAGGTTGTAATGAGAATTTATAGAGTTATAATTTTTAGTATTAACAGTATTTGTTTTTGTGAAAATATTTTTTTAAGGAGGGTGGTACGTTCCTTATTATTCTCATGTATTTGTGCATTATATTTCTAAAAGTAATTTTAATATTTGATTCTAATTTGTTAACTATCTATATCTATAATTGTATTGAATTTAATAATTTATTGAATGTATAATATTTTGATTTAAAAAAAATTGATTCATACTTTAAAAGCTCTAAAAAAATGTTATAATTAACATCAAT
Source organism: Chamaecyparis obtusa (assembly GCA_027943335.1). NCBI lineage: Eukaryota > Viridiplantae > Streptophyta > Pinopsida > Cupressales > Cupressaceae > Chamaecyparis > Chamaecyparis obtusa. The sequence continues at coordinate 1,187,364 of BSBK01000594.1, forward strand.
TTTTATGTAAGTTAAGTATAGAAGGTGATACAAATTAGCTTCCAAGAAAGAAAATCTAAAGATTCGATTTTATCTTGTAAGATCAATTTTACAAAATAAAGATTCATAACATAAAACATTTTCATCACATATTGGTCCTAAAATATGAAAATCAACCCAAAGCTTTTAAAAAATACTTTTTTTAGTTCAAGGTTTCATTTGGTAAATATTAAGATTGTACTGTTTAAATAATTGTTGTACAACATTTGTCACTAGCAAACCACATAATATAAATAGCTATTATTCTATTTATGAATTTTAAATATTTTTACTAAAATAATCAGTTTCATCTTTTAATCCTAAATTAATCACTCATTTAGTGTGAATAATTACTTTATCTAAAATACATTTAGTGTGAATAATTAATTTATCTAAAATATTATATGAGTTATTATCTTCTCTTACATTTCTTAATCTTCTTACAAGAGAAAACAGAAGAGAAAAAAATAAAACTAATTACATTTCAAAACTCTTCTTTCTAAATATATTTGGTGTTTCCCTAATTTATATTGGTTCCAATGTGAAATTATGAGTTAGTAGAGGTTGTATTAGAGTAGTTGTATGATTACAATTTTTTATTAGTAGTACTAGTATTTCTTTTTTGAGATATTTTTTAGTGGTTATGTAAATGATAATAGGTGTTGATAAGTAGGAAATATTGTGATATTTCTATCATGGTTTCAATTGTGTATTTTTTTAGTCAAACTCATTGACCTATGTTTCATGTTCGTATTGGTTCACAAAAAACCATCTCTCATGAGAATGAAAGGAACACTTAATACTCATTATGTATCTAGGTGATTCTTACATAGGTGAAGTATTGGGCCTTTCCAGGAGGTCACCCATCCCAGAACGACTCCAACTCAAGCACACTTAACTATGGAGCTTCCTCCAAGGTTAAAGCCACTTAGCTTGCTACCCCATTTGCAAATCTTCAACAAGTATTGTGCCTGACCCATGTTTCACGAGTAGTTGTTCACAAGAACCCATCTCTCATGAGAATGAATGGAACACTTAGTACTCATTACATCTAGGTGACATTCACATAGGTGAAGCATAGACCTTCCTGAGAGGTCACCCATCCCAATACGACTCCAACTCAAGCACGTTTAACCATGAAGTTTCCTCCAAGGTTAAACCCACTTAGCTTGCTACCCATTTGTAAAACATTTAGCAAGTAGGATATATTTTCTAAAAGTCAAATTGTGTTATTATTATTTGTAAGCATCACCTAGATGTAATGAGTGCTAAGTATTCCATTCATTCTCATGATAAATGGGTTCTTGTGAACCACTACTCATGAAGCATAGTCAACAAATTTGACTCAAAAACTACACAATTGAAGATCTATTATAGATATATGCACACATAGAAAAAATAAATGTATTTTATGATAGAGTTCATTATTTAATTAACTAACAAGAACCATAATAATTTTTCCATTATTATTATATACATTTATGCATTATTCTAAATAAAACACTAATTTTAATATTTGATTCTAATTTGTTAACAAACTATAATCACACTTTATTAAATTTTATTTGATTCTAATTTGTTTTTGATAGAAAAAGCAGCAAGAGGGTGCTGGCCCGAGGAACAAAGGACTAGTAGCACATTAATAGCACATTAATGGAACCAGTCAAAGCAGATATAATAGTTTAACAGTGTAATCACCAAGTCTAAATCTGCCCCTATCAAAAACATAAACCACAATACTAGTCAAACGAATTAAAACAAAGTATCTAGACCGAGCAGTAGCATGTAAAGTATCAGTTAAAAGCCACGCATGGCTGAACAGAAAGCTATAAAAATTAACATTTACCCCAACCACAAAACAGGGGATCCTAGGGCCAGGCCCATTCAAAATTAACCAGCACATGGGAAACAGAACTAATTCTTCCCACCCAACTGCTTAGACAGCAGGGTCCTCACCCGCGCTTCCTGCAGAAATAGGAACAGATCCTTGTTGTCCTCATTCGCTTCCAGAGTGCCACCCGCCAGCTTTTCCTGCACATGACAGAGAGTCATAGCCAAAGCATGCATAACCTTGCGGCCAAATTTGTTGGTTAGCATGCATTGGTTCATCAGATCCTGCATATTTTTCTTGATCTCTGCAATATCTTTGTCCAAGTTCGTGAACCTCCTTTTAAGAGTACCTTTGAAATTATTTTTGTCCTCTGGGGCCTCGGTATTATAATCAGAGGTAGGGGGCTTATCCTAGGGATCTTGAGCAGGACTCAGGGGCGGGGTAGGAATATTGGGGGTTTCCATGGCTTGCTTGGGGTTGGGAACAGGGTTGTTACCAGTCCTAGGGGGACTCATATGATTATCCGAGGAATCATTTATGGACTCAGTGGTTTGGGAGTCTTTTTCAGTCATGGAATGCTCTTTAGATGTCATTTCCAGTAGCCTAGTTTTACATTGCTCCTTGGCAATTCTGTTTGACCTCCTGCGACCCAAGCCACTCAAATCCACCTCCAGATTAACCTGGCTCTCCATTATTTTCTTTTTTTTGGGCCTACATTCGATCTCTGGAGTATTGTTAGCCTCCTTCCTATCTTTAATTTCCACAGACTCAGAGACATAAGACTCTTCCTAGCCATCCTTCCTATTGAACGGGTTTTTAACACATTTTTTGTAGTTCCTTCCCTCTTTAGCACCTGGCTCAGGCTCCTGGATGACACAGATGGACTGGGAGGAGGACTAGGTGGGATTTTCAGTTTTGGTCGGGGAATCCTCTTGGGTCATCTCTTGGATAATCAGGGGGGGTTGGGGTGTCGGGCAGATAGCTTTGTGGAACTGGTAAATGCAGAGAAGGAGGCCCTGATGGAGGATAGGTATTGGCTTATCAGGGTTATCCTTAATACCAAGGATATTACTTTCTATGGAGTGCAGAAGATAGAAAGGGATGGAAATTAAATCCTTGTTTCTAATATGGTTTAGGAACGGTAAGTGGTAGTAGTAAAAAATAGTGAACTTACCTTCCAGCGTGAAGCATTTCATCACCATGAGGCAGATTTTCGGCCAGAAATTCGGCAGCACCTCCCTGTTGAAGCCCCCCTGCTTTTTCACCGGTAGCTCTCCATCCTTGAAAAACTGGTTGAGGCTAGTAGGGTCGGGAGTCTGATTGGTTTTTTTGTATTTTCTCCCCGTCATAGAAAGCCCAGTCACCTTAGCTATGACCTCCTCGTTCAACTGGAAGTGGATGCCTCCAACAGAGACACTCCTATTGTTCCAGGACGACACGAACTGTTTGGAGATTCGTTCGTAATGCCCACCCTTCATTCTCTCCATAAAACCCCAAATGTCGCTCTCCTTGCAATAATGTGTCACCAACGCATCAGAGGTGAAAGCCTCATCGAGTTTCTCAGGCTCAATGCGGAGAGTGTTGCCTCCCATTTCAAAGTTCAGTCCCTCCTGCGCTAGAATATCCTGGAAAACAAAGAGTCAAGTGTTTCTGCAGAACTTAAAAAACCCTTTGTTTTTGTGAAGCCTTTTCGAGGAAGGTTTATACTTAAAATGCTGGCTTTGAGAAAAGTTTTGGAAAATGGGCTTCGTACCGCCAAATCTAACAGATCTCCAGGTGCCATTAATAGTAATAATACCAGGGACACACTTGTTGTCCTTATTAGCCAAGTAAGCCCTCTGATTTGGATAGTGCCTACTCCACATGTTTAAAAGGTAATGATGATTCTTTATGGGAATTTGGGTTCTCCTTTCCATAATCGCAAAAATCATCGAAACATGCCAGCACGTGATCCAGTAAGGATTCGCAATGAAAATGACAGCACGACACATTTAAACATTGATATTTATTTCGCCCCCAATGATTTGCTGAGTCACTAGAGGTAAATCACTAACCACCCTCCAACTATTGAATTTGGTTTGTTTTAGGCCCATTTCTGCCATTGAGTCAGCAACCGAATTCCCTTCTTTGTACGTGTGAGCTATAGTGGTCCTTTGGAAGCTATTGATTAGCTCACCAATCTCCATAATAATAGGTCTAGCCCACCACCCCGCACTAGCACCACTTTTGACGGCCTCAATAATCACTTTGGAATCCCCCTCAATTTCCAGTTGTCTGATGTTCATTTGTTTTGCAAATTTAATCCCACGGAGAAGGGCCATTCCTTCCGCCTGGGTGATAGTGTAGTTCTTGATGGGCCCAGCATAAGCCAGTAGGCAATCGCCTCTGTGATCTCTCAGAACATCACCCCCTCCTTGGCTCATATTATTTGTCACCCGATCAAAGTTTAATTTAGTCCATCCTCTGGGGGGGGCGGCCCATCTAGTAGCTTTTCTAGCTATCTTTTTAGCATCGTCAAGCTTGGAGAACCCATCAAGGATGTTTCATCTGTCAGCAATTCTCACTTCCCAGGCAGCAAGAGGACAGGGGGGAAGCTTCCATTTAGCCATCTTGGCATTCTCACACAAGAGCTTAGTACCAATATGGAGGCATGTCTTAGAATGGTTACTCTCTTCTCTGAAGATCCTGTTGTTCCTTTCCTTCCAAATGGCCTAGCAGATGTGAGGGGGTAGCATACACCAGAGGAGTTGGAGCAGGGGGTGATTGGAGGGGGATCTCTAGTTGTTAAATTGATGCACATCTTTGCCCAAGGCCCACAAAATACCCAATTTTCTGATAACCTCTTGCCATATTCTGGAGGCATAATCACAATGGATGAACAAGTGGTTCACCATTTCTTCCTCCTTCTTACATAAGATACATCTGTTTGCCATGGGGATGCCCCTCTTTATTAGATTATCCTGGGTTAGGACCTTTCCATGCATTAAAGTCCACCAGAAGAAATTTATTTTCGGTGTGAGCTGGGGGATCCACACCTTCTTCCAGTCCCCTGGGTTACTTTCCTCCTTCAAAAGCAGATTGTAAGCAAATTTAACAAAGAAGGTACCAGCCTAGGTGGGGGCCCAGATAATAGAGTCATCAAGCCCCGAGATTCTGACATTAGCCATAATTTCCATGAGATCCTTGGCCAAGTGTTGTAGGTCTGGTATGTTCCTTAATTGATTAGGTATATCCTCCCAATCCCTACCAGTGATATAGTTGGAGACTCTATTACCCAAGATAGGTCTGAGGTAGTCCATAAGAGGTTTGAATCTACAGCCCAGATCAGGTTGATTCACAATCCAGTGGTCATTCTAAAATCTGATGGATCTCCCATTTCTAATTTGCCAAAAAGCTCCTTTAGACAGAAGGGTCTTACATTTACATATGTTCGTCCAGAGTTTGGATCCACTGGGGAGATCACTATCATGGAACACCTACCTATAGGGGTGTCCTTCGAGGTACTTGGCTTCCATAAGTCTGCAGTAGTTCGTCTTCCCTTCTATAAGCTTCCAAGCCACTTTCATGGTAAGGGCTTTATTCATCAGACCAATTTTTCTTAGCCCCAAGCCACCTAATCTTTTTGGGAGGCAAACAGTGTCCCAATTGACAAGAGACATCCTCTTCTTTTCTTTAGATCCTGCCCACAGAAAGGTTCTCTGAATCCTTTCAATTTTGTGAGCCATGTTGCCTCTGATTTTAAAGAGGGATAGGAAGTAAATAGGGATCCCTTGGAGCGTGGAGGCCATGAGCTGAAGTTTGCCAGCATTGCTTAAAAACTTCCCCTTCCAGCCAGCAAGTTTCCTCTGGGTTCTTTCAAGGATGGAATTTCAGAAATCTTGGGACACCTCTTTAACCGTAAGGGGGAGGCCAAGGTAGGTAGAAGGAAGCGAAGCCGCCAGACAACCCAGGATTTGAAGCACCTTATTTTGTAGCTCCATGGGGGTATTGAAGAAGAACAACCTACTCTTCTGATAGTTGATACACTGTCCAGAAGCCCAAGCATAACTTTCTAGGATTTGTTTCCACTGCTTGGCCTCAATCACAGAAGAATACCCAAAGAGGAAGGTTTCATCCACAAAATGTTCTAACACCACCTGAGGAAGGGTAGAAGCAGGTTTGACGCCTTTTATTCTTCCCATAGCAGACATCATACAAAGATTCCTGCTAAGCACATCAGCCACCATAATAAAGAGGTAGGGGGAGAGGGGGCCTCCCTGTCTAAGATCCTTCTCAGGTTTAAAACAACCCCCAGGGGAGCCATTGACTAGAATAGAGAAGCTAACAGTTTGAGTACATTCTTGTATAATCTGTTTAACCTTCTCATTAAACTCCATTTTAGCAAGAATTTTAAGCAGAAATGACCAATTAACTTTGTCATAAGCTTTGGAGATATCCAGTTTAAATGCCATACCTGGAACCTTGCTTCTGTCCATAGAATGGATGATTTCAAGGGTGGCAATGGCTGCATCCAGGATCTGTCTACCTAGCACAAAACCTTTCTAAGTAGTGCTGATAATCTTGTCCAGCAGAGGCTTGATTCTGCCCACCAAGATCTTGGTAAGGATCTTGTAAAAGGTATTGCATAGGCTGATGGGCTTGAAATCCATCATAGTGGTAGGATTGTCATGCTTAGGAACCAACACAATGTAGGTTTGATTATGCTGTCTGAGAATGCGCCTAGTCCTAAAGAAGTCTCTGGTAGCCCGGGTGACATCAGTCTCCACTATGTCCCAATACTCCTGAAAGAACACCGAAGGAAATCCATCCGACCTGGGGGCTTTGTAAGCTCCCATAGCGAAGACCGCCTTCTTTACCTCTTCATTAGAGACCTGCTCCGTAAGCATGTTATTGTCACTAAGCATTATAGCACTTTGGATGTGGTCCAGGAGTTGGTTTTGGATGCTGTCCGGGCATATCAAACCCTCATTACAGTACAGTCCCCTAAAGTAGTTGACTGCCACCTGATAGATCTTATCCTTCTCTTTGACTTCATTCCCTCCTTCATCCTTAATGGTAGCAATTGTATTTCTTCTTTTATGGATGCTGGCAAACCTATGAAAGAAGGTTGTGTTCCTATCCCCTTTAGCAAACCACTAGACTTTGGATCTCTGCTTCCAGTAGATTTTTTCTTTTTTCAGAGTTTCCTGCCACTTGTGTCTAGTCAACTCCTCCTCCGCCTGGACCTGGGGCGGGTAGCTTCCAGCTGCCAACTGGGCCTGGAAGGAATCTAAGACTCCAGACAGTTCCATCTTCTCTTTTCGAAAGTCTCTAAAGTTATGTTTTCTCCAACCTTTAACCTCCCTTCTGATGATTTCAAGCTTTTGGGTTATTCTAAACATGGCAGTACCCTTGATATTAGTCTTCCACCAGAATTTCACTTGATCCCTAAAGGATGGGTGAGAGCACAACATAATTTCAAATCTGAAGGGCATCGGGCTGACTTTAGGGGCGTCAAACCAGCAGAGAAGGAGGGGGTTATGATCCAACATAGTTCTAGGGAGGGAAGATAAGGAAGAGTTCGGGCAAAGGTTTCATGAAGAGGTGGCCAGGGCCTGATCCAGCCTCACTTGGATGAGGTGGGAACCTTTCCTATTGTTGGACCAAGTGAAAGGGTTCCCCTTCAGAGTGAGGTCAGTAAGACCTATGGAAGAGATAAAATGAGCCAACTCCCCCATAATGTCCGAGTAATCCACAAGTCCACCACACTTTTCTGAGGGGTAAAGGGGGGTATTAAAGTCACCTGCCAGCAGGAAATTCGCAGAACGGTCTTGATCTAGCCGATGGCCAAGATCAACTCACAGGGAAGCTCTACCTGCCCGAGTATTAGGAGCATAAATATTGAAAGTACTCCATTTAGTACCATTCTTCTTGAAGGTGACAACAAGGAAGTTGGGAGAAGAAGCAGATAGTTGACCAGTTATCCTATTGGGGTTCCAGAGCGTAGCAATACCACCAGATGCCCCCGCAGCTTTAGAATAAAGGAAGGTAGCACCCGGCCAAAGATTGGGCGCCAGGGTAGCAAAATTACTAGCTGACATCTTAACTTCTTGGAGGAGCAGAACATCAAGCTTAAGATAAAAAATGTAGTGTTTGACAACACTTTGCTTAAGGGAGTTGTTTAAGCCCCTCACATTCCAAGAAAGGCAATTCATTTCTTACTTTTGAAGCTAGATTCCACGGTTTGCTGCTTACCTACTGCAACATCCCTTGTGGTCCCTCGCGATCTCCTTGCCTTGTCTAAAGGCCTTCCCTTGGGTGTTTCCATTCCCACATCAGCCTTTTTAGGCTTGGTTTTCTTTCTCTGCGTTTTCCATTCCCCTTCATCATCCTTCAAACTATCAAGGGAGCTGGATGGGCTCTTCTTCACAGACTTTGGGGGGGTTTAGCATCCGGCTTTGGGGATTGCACCTCCAGAGCCACCACAATGGCAGGTTGTTCTACCTCAGTAGGGCTAGTCATCTTCCCCTCCGGGGGTGGGGGCATCGAGGGCATTTTTAATCGCTCTGCCACCAGTTGGAGAACTAGTTCCTCCATGGACTCAGGAGGACCCAAATCAAGGCACTCACCATTCCTCTCTCGAGAGGGGGGGGGGATGATCTCACCTTCCTCCAGGGCCAGATCTTCAATAGTTGGAATTTTTGTTTCCTTATTCACCGATGGTGGCCTAGTTTCCACTTTCTCTTCTTCTCCTAAGGGGGGAAGGACCCTCAGCCACTCCTTTGTCCTTGTTCCCTTTTTTAGGTCCCAGCTTGGAGGACTTGCAAGTGTCACTAGAATGGCCTTTGCTATCACAGTTCTGGCAGAACAGGGTAGCATTCTCATACACCAGAGCTTGGGTCCATCTACCCAGTTTAGATTTCAAAATGATAAAGTTGGGTAGGGTTTTATTCAGAGTAACATTCACACAAAATCTAGCAAAAACAAGCCTAGACTTCGAACGAGTCACTTGGTCTGCTATGATGAATGAGCTGAAGGAGTCGCCTATCCAATTGAAGGCTTGCTCGTCCCAGTACTCGAGTGGGAGGCCAGGTAGGCGAACCCAAACCGGGGTCGTTCTTGTTAGGTTCGTCATCGGATTGAATCCGGGTTTCCATTTCGCGAGGGCCAGGAAGTGCTTTCCATAAACCCATGACCCCGCCAGCACATAGAACAGGTCCTCAAGAGTGGTAAACTTGAATAGAAAAAGTCCCCCCGGCATAGCTGAAACCAGGACAGAACCCTTGATCTTCCACTGAATAGACACCCATTTCCTAACCATTTCAATGGTAGGTCGAAAATTGAAGAATCGCCTAACCAGGGACAACTGGAAGTCTGCCATCGTTTGATTCACCACTGAGTCCGGGAGCGACAGTTCAGCACCTTCCTCAGTCTGAACAAAATCCACCAACAGAGCCTCCATCCAAAGATTGGTGAGCTTCTCCAACAAGGGCTCCTTTCCAGTTGGGTTTTAGGGGAGACAACGGGATATCAACAAAAGAGGACACTTTTTGAGATTCCCTCGTTGACTCAACCGCTGGGCCCGTGACAGAAGAAAATCATGTTGGGCGGGAAGTTGCAGAGCGAGTCTAGTCTAGTTTATTCTAATTTGTTAACTAACTATAATCACACTTTATTAAATTTTATTTGCTTCTAATTTTTTAACTAACTATAATCACACTTTATTAAATTTTATTATTAATTGTTTTGAAAGTACGGTTTCCATTTTACATTAAAAACAATGAAAATCCAAAGCATCAAAAACCCTAAAACGGAAGTGCATTATTTAACAACTCATAACAATCCCTACAATAGGATACTCCCACTTATCCTCCCAACTGCACGTTCTACATAAACAATAATAAATGTATGTGCCTAAATTCCGTCACTTGACAGACAAATGTTGTTTTCCTCTTGCCGTCCAACGGTTCCCGTTCAATCTGTAAATACCAGACAAACCAAAGATAATATTCAGTAGACAATTTTCTTCTGGGCAGTAGCAGAAAGGGGGGACAAACAAAGATTCCACATCCAGGTCTCAATCTTGCAGGTTTATTTATAGATTCTTCTCTGTGTACATGATTTTTATTTCACTTTGAAAGGCTTTTAAAGGGTTGTGACAAGTTAACTGGAGGCAGAGTTTTATCTATCCCTTCCTGTTACTGCCTTTAAAGGTTTGTTCCCATGTTTCTGCAGTTAACAGGCATGGGTTGATAAACCTCTGCATCCATTTTGACCCTTCCCCCCTGTAAAGCTCATCTGGTTGCAATATCCAGATCATTTTTGAACAATGTCTCACTAGTTTGAAGAAAAACATAAAAATCTTTTCAGTTCAGCAGTATTTCTTGTTCTACCCACCTGCTCCAATGTTATATTGAGCAGATCTGCTTAGTGCTTAATGTGGGTTTCTAGAGATTGTTTTTCCAAAGCTGAATTTCAGATGTGGGTTCTTGTTGCGTTGATTATTTGATTGGATTTCATTGTGATCTCTGATGGGTGTTTTTTGGGTGTTAGTAGAAAATTTGAATTCAGTATTAGCTTTTGAGTAGATTTTATTGTGGCTATGATAGATATTTTTTTCTATTGTGGAAGATTTGTGATTGGGTTTAATAGATTTTTTTCCTATTGTAGAAGATTTGTGATTGGATTTCATTGTGACTTATAATATATTTTTATTATATTGTAAGAAAATTTGAAGTCAGAATCTCTGCCATTGGACCAAATGTCTTTGAATAGTGTAGAATTTGTAGTATAATGGATTCTTAATTTGCAGAGGTTCTTATGTTCTGTCAGATCTGATATCACAAGAGAATGGGAGTTAGGATCAAGTACCATCTTGCAGACCTAATTTGGATGTGAATGTTATTTGACGGATCAATTGCCAATCTTTGTAAAAGGTTGATCAGAATTTTTTTAAATGTTTATTTGGGTGTGTTGGTTAAAGTAATATAATGACGCTGGCAATTGTCTTTTAGCTGTTTTTTCTTACTTTTCTGCCACTGTTTTCTGGATCCATTGAAAAAAATGTGTGATTGTGAGTATAGAATGTAGACTGATTGGTAAGTGATTTGATTGAAAAACTATTTTTATTTTGTACTGAATCAGTGTATAAAAATATTATATTAAAAAAAAGGCAGATCACAGATTCCCAGAAGAAATATCAGAGGGAACAGCTGTCAAAACCGCACAAGTATAATTTATAAACAAATAGAATAGATAATGGTTTTGTTTTAGCTCAGACAATTTGTATCAGAATGTAAACTAAACTAAACTAAACTAAACTAGCGTCTGACAGGAAAATTATAATGGTTAAATAGCCTAATAAACTTAATACAATAGGTAGTGTGCACTAGAGGGATTCTTTCATTACCAAATGAAAAAGAAAAGTTGTGGTCGTCCTTGGTTGCAGTGTTATGCACATGCTGTTATGATGGGACAGCTATCTTTGTTGTATGGCTGCGTACCGTGCCAACAGTTTTAGCCCACTTTTCATTGCTTTTGGTGGTGAGTTGTTAACGTACATGATGTGCTCAAATTTGTACATGTTATTACTAGTCTTGCGAGAACTCGTGAGGAGGATGTCCTTAGTAATAACAGGAATGTATGTAATCATCGTAAAAGGAATGCATTGTTTTTTGTTCACAATATGCCCATTTTGAGCTTATTTATATTTTCAATAATGTTGGATTTTGCTCAGTGACCACTTTTAGCATGACAATAGAGTGTAAGAACTAGTAATTGTACCTTGACGAGTAGTTGTTGTTAATGTTTTTGTGATACATGGTATTTGTCTTAAAGACATAAAGAACAAAAGCAAAATTATGTCTTCATATTGTCCACTCTAGTGCAAGTGATGTTGGTGTTTGATATGCATGTTGGATTTACTAAAATTGTCTTGTTTTAGTTTTTTTGTGCAAAAGAGAAACTTAACATAATTGATTTCTACAAAAGAAAATTATAAAATTTGAATTAAATCATAAAACTATAAGCAATAGGTCAAATGTTAAATTTTATAACAATAAAATAAAATACATTTCAAGCATTGTTGCGTAGTAATTGAATAGAGGAAATGTGAGAGAGATATAATTGAGTTGCATACCTTGATTTATTTGGAGGGTAGGATTCCTTCTTCTTTTTTCCCTTATAATTGCATATGGCTTGGAATAAATGTGGTTGATGTGAATGCCAAAGAAGCGAGAGATTATACTATAAGTTGGAGTTATTACAAGGTGAAATAGGAAGGTAGATAAAAGTATGAAGATGGGCTAAGGTATGTCCTATGAACAACAAGTAGCCTTACAATTCCATTCACATTTTTATTATTGCAATTTGAAATTTTCTTTTAAAGGCATGTGACCAAATATCAAGGGCATGTTGTTCCTGTTTGACAAAAATTCTATCTAACATTGTTATAGTGCTAAATTATCATTGATATTTCGAAGCATTGTGACTTCATTTAGTTTCCCCTTGCACATTGTTGGATCGATTATCTAATCTTAATCAATCATAGCTTTGGCAAGTTCCATGGTATGTTTATATTTTTATAATGTTAAATGTGGATCACCCTACCTCAATATATATTGCAAACAACTAATTCTTTGTTACGAACTGAAATCTTGCATACAAGGCAATAAGTTAACCTAATTTTACAAAATTCTATGAATTGTTTATAGTAGTGATTGACTGCCCTATGTGGTATCCATTTTTCTCCTATATCATGCTATTAGGTTGCCAATATAGTTATCTCACAACCCTAACAAAAGTCTCAAAATTCAAACCTCAACACATTTTGAATTCAAATCCTAACAAAATGTAAAATTTCAAACATTAACTATAAATTTCATCAATTTTAAATTTGGAAGATAATAATGTAAATTATTATTCAAAATAATGACAATTCATATATTGTGCATTATTTATGATTTATTTTAGACATGCATTATTTATGATTTATTTTAGACAATCATTATAATAGTTTTTAAACTACACAATTTTATTTTATTATAATAATTAAATTAAATTAAATTATTTAAACATAACTAAAAGTCTAATTTAGCTATTATACTAACCCTAAAACTAAAATTTATGTTACATTAATTAAAAAGTAATGTATGTACTAAAATTGTAAAGTAATTTCTAAATCATTTAAATTTTCAATTTAGGTAAAGTGAAATCACTTCATCTCATATGAAACTTTTTTTTAATCTCTAAGATCATGAGTTAGGTCACAATTATGATGGATGAACTTAATTTGTAAATTTGATTTGATTTGATTTTTGCCCAAAAATCATTAGCTTTGAGCTTGATTGTGTCTATGTTTTTCGTATCAATATTTTTGGGTTTTGGATCACACCCTCTATCCATCAAGATTTAAAAACATAAGATGTAAATAAAAAAAGTTCAATGTTAGATGTTGAATATGCACTCTTGCTTATCTGAGGGGTCCACCTAGAAGAATATGCACTCGAAAAGTCTTTAAAATAAATAAAAAATTAGTTTATTTTTATGGATCACATATGAAGATAGATCCCACATTATTATTTTCGCATTTCCCCTATAAAATACTTGATATTGTAATCAAAATCATAATACCATTAATCTTGAATCAATTGCAGTCTAATGAGGCAAGATAGGTCCCTTAGTGGGCCCGAGTAAAAAAAAAAAAATCATTCTGATTCACCTCAGTTGTGGAACTAATCTGAGATCCCCCTTCTATGCATTTGGATTAAAAAACATCAGTAAATAATCAGTGAAATTTGAATTTCAATCATTCTGAGAAGTGTTTGAAGTAAGTCTGCGGCCTCTGGAAATGCTCTTAAAATTGATTGAAATATGTCATGAGACATCGACAACTGCCAAACATATAAAATGACATATTAACCATCATGTCACTAAATGGTTAATCATGAAACTGCCTAGGATAAAAAAATGTCAATCATCAAGTAAGAAGCTTCATTATTTTTGTAACTAGGTACATCAAGATTAATCTGAAGCCCTTTCAATATGCTCTTTGCAAAAATACCAGACAATATCTTGAGGACCCACCATTAAGGGGATTTATTCACTAAGATACAAAGACCATGTGTGCCAAACGGATTTGCCCTAATCCTTCAGGTTTGTATATTATTCGTGATCAAACTTGACCATTTCTAAACTGCTCTGCTTGTGCAAACTTAAAATTGAACATAATGCATTTCAAATGGAATTGGCAAAAATATCAAACATACTCCTAGGAGTTTGAAAACTGGCATTTTGGCACATTTATATGTTGGGAACACAGGGAGACAATTAGCCTCTCATGAAAAGAAATGGATCACAAATTATTACTCTCTAATGATGACCTTCTGGCAAATGTGAACTGTGCAAATGAAAAATATGAATAAATTGCATTCAGATTTGACTTGGGAAATAGGTCAAAGGAACTCATTAGGGCTTGGAAATGCATGTAGGGGTTCTCTCTTATGACTTTAATATAGGGAGTCAATTTTTTTTCCATGAAAATCATTGGGTCGCAAGATACAGGCCTCCAAAGTAGGGCACTTAGACAAATTAGAAAAGTGCATACTATCAACCTTTGTAGACCCCTCAAACTAGATACTTAAAAATCAATCAAATATGACTATAAAGGGTTGCAAATTGATAGTTATTCAAGTAATGATAGGAAAACAACATGACTCCAAAATGGTTTCTCATGATATTAACTGGGCATCAACTTATACACTTTCAAAGTGGGCCTCTTGAAATAACTTTTCAAGGATGCACATGTATGCCTTAGTAGATTTTTTGATATGGCTACCTCAAATTCTTTCATAATTTGAAGGTGCCAACAACTTGCAAAGAGATCAATAATGAATAATCATAAATGATAGATCATATCATAATACAAATAACAAAGGATCACAACCATGTGTCCAACTGAGTGAGGTGAACCAAGGTTTGCCACCCCGATAATGGACCAACTAAGTAGGAACCTCAATGTTGGCACATCAGATAATGGAAAGGAAAGACTCAAGTAGGGGCCTTATACCCATCTCCACAAAAACAACCATCGAGGATTTTGAGGGCACGTTCGAACTTGTGGAGCTAGGTGAAGTCGATGCGTGGTACTTGTAAGCCTACATAACAACACGAGTACACACACACACACACACAGATATTAGATCTCACTAGGTTCGTGACTACGACTTTGTCCCTAGTCATGCAAACAAATCATAGGTATAAACACACAAGTATGGATCGAGTATAAAAACATCATAGATTAGATATAATAAGGGTTAGACCAAAATCAATAACATAATCCATCATATCATCAATGTTGGCTTCATAATCAAAATCAATAACTAAAGAGATAATTAAAACCACAAATATAATAATAGATGACAATAATCATAAACATCAATAATTAAGGAGATCTTGAAATCACAGTATTGCACAAGTAATAGGAACATGAATAACATTCATATATCAATTAGAATGTACATATCAGAGTATCAAAACTACCCTACGATCCTTATGCATTATAACTAGTTTACCCAAGAGTAGTCATAGTCATTGATAAAGAGAACACATACATAGTAGTCACATAGATCTGTCAGGTAATTGTCCTAGCACATAACATTAAGGTCCTAAAATATCATCGACACATAACTAGAGATGAATACATACAAAAGGAGTAACTAAAATTAATATACCCAAAAACATAGATATGTTTATCATTGTCAAAACTCGATTATGAAGTATTACAATTAGAATCGAATGGATTAGGCAAACACCTCAGACATATTCATACAAGTATATTAGCAACAAAAGAAGCATAAAAGTTTGTACAACATTCCCTAATCTCCAACAAGCACATTTGAGACATGTTAGGGATAGAGGGGTATTACAAGTAGCTTAATATTTACTTTCATGTTGATTGCTTATTTAAGTTTGAAATGCATCTTCATTATAGTTCACAATAATTTAAAGAAAGTGTGTGTAGTGTGGTGGAGGGCGATGGGGGAGGAGGAGGGTAATGTAATGGTGAATATTTTAAACCCAACCTTTTTCCATTCATTTAGGACTCACACTTCCTTGGTTCTTCTGTATGTATCGGTTGGCATACATGTGGATTATTTCTATGTTGAAGTTGACAATCACATGGACATTAACTTATTTTTATTCTATACATCCAAAGGATCTAGAACCAAACCTAAAAATTATCCATTTATTTTCCAATTTAATTTCATGGTATAAAATCAACTCTTAAATTTTTAAATATATATTTTAAATATGTCCCTATGTTATTATCTTCTAGCTAGATATTGTTCATTGCTTAAGCCTGAAATATTTCAAATCATATTCTATGGAGTTGTATAAAAGGAAAAACCCTAAAATTAATTAAGATAATCTATAGAATATATGTAAGATACAATACTTAAAAATGAATCATTGAGATAAAAATTAAACAATTGTACATCAACTCTTAGCAACAACATGAATTCAATAGTTACAAACAACTAGGCATATTATGTGATTTCTTATCTTGAATTGTTGGTCTAAATTATTGAATCAATAACAAGTTTTTGATCAAGATAGAATATATGGATAACCAGAAAGCTCCTTAAAAGTGTTATAATCAACACCAATTTATTTTACAATTCTAGGTATAAAATATGACACATACTAGTTTTCAAGCAAGAAAATCTCAAAATTTGATTTTAGCTCACGAGAACAATTTCACAAAATAAACACTATAATATAACACATTTTATCCCATGTTGATCCTACAATATGAAAATATTAGCACATATCTCAAAACAATAATTGTGTTTAGTTCAAGGTTGACATTTGATAGATTCTAGTATCCTTACAGTCTAACTGGTTATTTTACAACAATAGTCACTAACAAACCAATATCAAATCTAATGCTAAGAACTACTATTTTATTTATTTAAAATTTGAATGTTTTACTAAAATAATGAATTTCAACCTATTATCCTAAATTAAATTATTTAAATATTAGAATAATTTAGAATATTTATCCTAGGATTTTATACTCCTTAGTTTTCTTTTATAGAAATAAAATATACAAATAAATAAAAACAAACCTAATAAAATGAGAAAACTTTTCTTTCATTATATTTGGTTTCCCTCATTTACAAATGGTCAATTTAGGAAAGGTTGTAATGAAAATTTATTGCGTTATATTTTTTAGCATTAACAATATTTGTTTTTGTGAAAATATCTTTTTAAGGAGGGTGATACATTTCTTATTATTCTCGTGTATTTATGCATTATATTTCTAAAAATAATTTTAATATTTGATTCTAATTTGTTAACTATTTATATCTATAATTGTATTGAATTTAATAATTATTGAATGTATAATATTTTGATAAAAAAAAAGATTCATACTTAAAAAGTTCTTTAAAATGTTATAATTAACACCAATTTTTATGTAAGTTAAGTATAAAAGGTGATACAAATTAGCTTTCAAGCAAGAAAATCTAAAGATTCGATTTTATCTTGTAAGGTCAGTTTTACAAAGTAAAGATTCATAACGTAAAACATTTTCATCACATATTGGTCCCAAAACATGAAAATCAACCCAAAGCTTTTAAAAAACACTTTTTCTAATACTCATTACATTTAGGTGACATTCATGAGAATGAATAGAACACTTAGTACTATTTACATTTAGGTGACATTCACACAGGTGAAGCATTAGACCTTCCTGAGAGGTCACCCATCCAACTCAAGCACTATTAACCATGAAGTTTCCTCCAAGGTTAAACCCACTTAGCTTGCTACCCATTTGTAAAACATTTAGCAAGTAGGAGATATTTTCTACAAGTCAAATTGTGTTATTATTATTTGTAAGCATCACCTAGATGTAATGAGTGCTAAGTATTTCATTCATTCTCATGATAAATAGGTTCTTGTGAACCACTACTAAAAAACTACATGGTTGAATCTTGATAGCAATATCATGATAATAGATATATGCACACACATACAAAAAGTAAATGTATTTTATGAGAGAATTCATTATTTAATTAACTAACAAGAACTATGATGACATTACATTATTATTATTATACATCTATGCATTATTCTAAATAAAACACTAATTTTAATATTTGATTATAATTTGTTAACTACCTAAAATCACACTTTATTTAATTTTATTAATTGTTTTGAAAGTACGATTCCCAATTTGCATTAAAAACAATGAAAATCCAAAGCATCAAAAACCCTAAAATGAAAGTACATTATTTAACAACTCCTCATAACAATCCCTATGGCCCCGTTTGTTTGCTAGAATTGGGGCGGAATTGGCGGCGGGACTTCCACTTTTTCAGCAAATCCACCGTTTGGGACACTAAAATGCAATTCGAGGTTAGGCTTCAAAATCCAGTTTTGGCCCTAAAATGGGCGGCACCATCTTCCCACCCAATAGGTGGAATTCAAAATCAAAATCAAGTTTTGCAAAAATTCTGAAGCAAATTTTAATTTGCGTCAAGTCCGTCGAATTTGGGGTTCGGATTTGGTTCCTACAGAAAACGTCCTCAACGATTTGGTTTCAGGCCGTCCGTGAGCATTGTTTTGTGGTGTGCAAGCTTACCAACTATCTAATAACTTATCATTTATTCAGGTAAATGTCCACCATATGTAGTATTGACTGGTAGGAGCAGCCATGGTGTCTTACGCGAGGCTGCTGATGAAAACCCTAAGCAACAATTCCTCCATATCCAGAGTAGTAGGGCCTTCAATGGCATGCAACAGATCATAATGTCACATGTGGTAGAAGAGAAAGCTATGAATGGAACCTCCTCTAAATGCTCTGCAGCGTAACCGTGACTATGTCCCCAAGGAACCCTACATTGTGTTGAAGTTCCCTGAGCCCCTCTCTGCCCTAGTGGGCGAACGCTTGAACAGTAAAAACCCCATGTCATCTAGTATTGACTGATATTTAAAATAGGAATTCTCAATTCTAATTCTAATATCAACATTGGCAACCAAACGCAGAAGATGTTGTCTCAGTCATCTTCCCCATCAACCAAACAGTCCAAACTATCTTCCGAATACACAAAACCGAAATTTCAATTCTGCAAACAAACAAGGCAGACTATTCCCATTTATCCTCCTAACTGCACATTCTCCATAAACAATAAATATATGTGCCTAAATTCCGTCACTTGACAGACAAATGTTGTTTTTCCCTTGCCGTCCAACAGTTCCCGTTTAATCTATAAATACCAGACAAACCAAAGACAGTATTCAGTAGACAATTTTCTTCTGGGCAGTAGCAGAAAGGGGGGACAAACAAAGATTCCACATCTACATCTACATCTACCTCCAGGTCTTTACTTTGCAGGTTCATTTATAGATTCTTCTCTGTGTACATAACTTTTATTTCACTTTGAAAGGCTTTTAAAGGGTTGTGAGAAGCTAACTGGAGGCAGAGTTTTATCTATCCCTTCCTGTTACTGCCTTTAAAGGTTTGTTCCCATGTTTCTGCAGTTAACAGGCATGGGTTGATAAACCTCTGCATCCATTTTGATCATTCCCCCTGTAAAGCTCATCTGGTTGCAATATTTAGATCATTTTTGAACAATGTCTCATTAGTTTGAAGAAAAAACATTAAAATCTTTTCAGTTCAGCAGTATTTCTCGTTCTACCCACCTGCTCCAATGTTATATTGAGCAGATCTGCTTAGTGTTTAATGCGGGTTTCTAGAGATTGTTTTTCCAAAGCTGAATTTTAGATGTGGGTTCTTGTTGTGTTGATTATTTGATTGGATTTGTGATCTGTGATGGTTTTTTTTCCTGGTTTTTTTTTTATTGTTTTTTGTGGGTGTTGTAGAAAATTTGAACTGAGTACTAATTTTTAATTAGATTTTGTTGTGACTGTAATAGATTTTTATTCTATTGTAGAAGATTTGTGATTGGATTTCATTGTGACTTGTAATAGATTTTTATTGTATTGTAAGAAAATTTGAAGTCAGAATCTCTGCCATTGGACCAAATGTCTTTGAACAGTGTAGAATTTGTAGTATAATGGATTCTTAATTTGCAGAGGTTGTTATATTCTGTCAGATCTGATATCACAAGAAAATGGGAATTTGTCACAACCGCAATTCCCATAACCCTAATTAGCGGAAATTAAATTACTTTTCTTGCCACGTAATTTTTAATCAAATTGAGGACTATTTTTCTTAGCGGGAATACTGCACTTGAAAGGAGGATTCATATTAAATGTTTTGGTAGTGGACTTGAGTTCAGTTTTGTAAAAAAAAAAACAGAATAGGCTTTTTTCCATTTGACACGTATGAAATCCGTTTTGGTGGTGCGGAAATGGTGGAGGAGTTACAGGTTTTTCCTTAAGTAGCTTCTGATTCTGAAATGAAAGCAGAGAGATCTGGGGGCAAGAGGAGTTAATAGCGGTGAACGGGAAGCAGTGATTGGAGGGGGATTCGTTTTGCAGAAGCTGGAGGTGCTTCATCATCTATCGAATACTCCAAATTTTAATCAGGTTCCAACTTTCTTAAAACTTGGCAAGCAGGGTATAGACTGTAATGCTTGTTATGTTATTTTTACTTCTAGCAAATGAAGTTAATGTGAAGGCAAGACTCTGTTTCCAAAAGACTGGTTTTAGTTTTTATCAAATGATTTATTGTAATGCTTAGGAACGAAAACGAAAATCTGTAAACTGTTAAAGACTTTCGGATATGGTGTTCACTTATACCCATCAGTACCTGTATCAGTGTAGTAAACCTTCAAAATAAGTACACCGAATCATGCAAAAACTCTTGTTTTAAATCTCTGAAATCAATTATACAGCATGGACATCAAACGTTCACGACCTGCAGCGGAAGATGATGAGGAAAGAAACCCTAATAAATTAGCCAAGGATTTCCAGTGCAGTCCTTCAGTATTTGTTGTGGCCTATGTTTATATTCATCGCCTCATTCTCAAAGATCCCAATTTCCGCTTAACTTCTCACAACATTCACCGGCTCGCCATCACCAGTGTCATGTTTTCTACCAAGTTTCTCGGTGATCTGCATTACAGCAGCGAGTATTTTTGCACAATTCAACTCTCTCTGTCAACGCTTCCAACACTGCATTGACAAACACAATTCCACCGATCTGACTTAAGCTTAGAAGGGTAAAATGCAAAGATTATTCAGTTTGTAAACTTATGTAAACTTTTGTGATAGTGCAGGATAACAGAGGAGTCCATAATATATTACCTTATCAGATCCTATGAAAACAAGCTAATAGTGTAAGCTTAAAATTTTCTACTCTTTCTCTCTCACCAAGAAAGCAAGTGGGAATTCTGAAATATCCCCAAATAGTGATATAATATCTTCCTCAGATTGAAGGTTATCGGTCTTTACAGTATGCCCTCCCACTGGCAGCAATCACTTTCCTTCTCCCACGAGTTCTGTAGGCAAAAAGGGTCGTTTAGGCCATCTTTGAACTGGAGAAGAGCTTTACTTTCCCTGTCAAATACATCCGCTGCAGAAGCAGAGAAGAAACAGGGGAATAACAGTAAACATAAATAATTTGGCCATGTTTGGGTTTTGGCAGGGTTATCAGAGGGCAATATTTATACAAGATGTAGGGTCTCTGTCCTCTTAAAAAGTGTCCTAGAACAGAACAAGTAGACCCAGATATAGCAGATTATTTTTATCAGGCAAATTAAAATAAATTACATTAATCTAAGTTTGAAAGCAGACCGAAGGAAGTATTCACTGAGTTCCTTCACAATTTTATTTTGAAGTGATATGTTTCGTGCTAAAACTGAAAGAGCTTGTTCCGCCAAAATTCACCGTAAAGAAAATACTCATTTCCTCTTACCATTTCATTGAATCGCTCTTGGAATGTCTCAGTGTCTATGTCAGATACTCTAACTAGTTCTACTTTGGTGTTTTCTCTGTGCAAAGCAATTGTCTTCCATTGCAGTTAATACTGTTGAGCAGCCATATACTCTGATCTTTTCTACACTGATCAAATTCCAGTAACATTCTGGCAAAATCTGCAATATTTCACGCTTCTTTATTGTTAGTGTTTTCAGTGAAGGCAGTGCTCCCTAATTGAATTGAATAGAAGATTTTTAACAATGTCTTTACCAGTGCTTTGTGGAATCACAGAACTTCATTGTTAAATGTTTTATTCTACAGATAGTTTTATGAATTCATGAGTAAGCACCATACTCCAGGACTGTTGTGCTGTTTGTATGTACTTTATATTTTTTTTGTGACAGAATAAGATATCCGGGGAAAGGGTGCCGAATATGGGATTTCAGAGAAGGGTAAAAGTAGATTCATATTTTTACCTGCCAGTTGAATTCTGGTATTTATATGCTTAGGCCTAAGCTTGAAAACACATAAATGAACTTGTGTTGGTTAATGTACTATCTCTCTGCCATATCTGTGTTTGATTTACTTTATGTGCGAAAAAGTAGGCAATCACAGCTTGCACCAGATTCTTTTCCGATCCACTTGTGTCGCTTGATAGGTCACTTGTGTAGGGTCGGTGAGCTTGTCATTTCAGGATGAGCCCCGGGGGAGCTAACCACTCCGTGGTTGGGCGGTTAAAAACGCCTGAGCCACATTTCCGTCTCATACTATGCAGATGAACGACTGGTTGTTCGATGGCATAGGGGACTTGACATGCAGATGGACTATCTGACAGTCCGATGGCGTGTATTGGATATCTTATGCTTTTCGACCTTTGGGTCTTGTATTCATTTTATGTAATCTACTTTAGTACTCAGTTAATGATCGACAGTATGGTCGACATAACTCTTGTATTAGTTTATCTTGTTATGTAATTCGACAGTTGGTCGAACTTTCATTTATCTCGACGAGATAGGTCGATGTTATATGTATCATGTTGTAATTTCTCTGAATATTGAATTGTTAAATTGAAAAATTGTATATTGAAAAGTCTGTATTTATTTTAGACTTGTTAATCTTTTCGACTTTGCGAAATTCTCGTGGTTTTTGCTTTAATACCTCTGGTCAGTTTTTCGATCTTTACAGAATTAGGATCAGGTACCATCTTGCAGACCTAATTTGGATGTGAATGTTATTCGATGGATCAATTGGCAATATTTGTAAGAGGGTTGATCAGAATTTTTTTAAATGTTTATTTGGGTGTGTTGGTTAAAGTAATATAATGACTTGGCAATTGTCTTTTAGCTGTTTTTTCTTACTTTTCTGCCACTGTTTTCTGGATCCATTGAAAAAAATGTGTGATTGTCAGTATAGAATGTAGACTGATTGGTAAGTGATTTGATTGAAAAAATATTTTTATTTTGTACTGAATCAATGTAAAAAAATATTATATATAAAAAGACAGATCACAGACTCCCAGAAGAAATATCAGAGGGAACAGCTGTCAAAACAGCTCAAGCATAATTTATAAACAAATAGAATAGATCATGGTTTTGTTTTAGCTCAGACAATTTGTATCAGAATGTAAACTAAACTAAACTAGTCTCTGACAGGAAAATTATAATGGTTAAATAGCCTAATAAACTTAATACAATAGGTAGTGTGTACTAGAGCGATTCTTTCATTACCCAATGAAAAAAAAAGTTGTGGTTGTCCTTGGTTGCAGTGTTATGGTTATGCACATGCTGTTATGATGTGACAACTATCTTTGTTGTATGGCTGCGTACTGTGCCAACAGTTTTAGCCCACTTTTCATTGCTTTTGGTGGTGAGTTGTTAACGTACATGATGTGCTCAAATTTGTACATGTTATTACTAGTCTTGTGAGAACTCGTGAGGAGGATGTCCTTAGTAATAACAGGAATGTATGTAATCATCATAAAAAGGAATGCATTTGTTTTGTTCACAATACACCCATTTTGAGCTTCTTGCAATGCCCTTGCTTATATTTTGTGTTTTAGTTTACGACTTAGACGTTGTTTGTAATGCACTTATATTTTCTATAATGTTGGATTTTGTTCATTGACAATTTTTAGCATGACAATAGAGTGTACCTCAACGAGGTGCAACACGACAATAGGAAGATATATTTGGACAATATATTAACGGGTGGGGAGAAAACTATATTTGTCATTGGTTGTTGCTAATATTTCTACAAAAGAGAATTATAAAATTTGAATTAAATCATAAAACTATAATCAATAGGTCAAATGCAAAATTTTATAACAAGAAAATAAAAAACATTTTTGCGCAAAAAATGAGTAGAGAAAATGTGAGAGATATAGTTGAGTTGCATACCTTGATTTATTGGGAGGGTAGGATTCCTATTTTTTTCTTATAATTGCATATGGATTGTTTTGCATTTTGAAGTATCTCTCAAAAGAGAATGTCGATTAAATGCTAAGGCTATTTAATGAATTGACTGTGGACATCACTATGAATGATAGACATTGCCTTTCCATCCTTGATCAAGAAAATTTGAGTGATTCAATATAGAGCAACAAACATAGTTGAATGACGAGTCCTCTAGCTCTTGAAAAGTGAAAGGTTATACCTAACAATAAAAATGATTGATTTAGTGAGAGGCTTGGAATAAATGTGGCTGATGTGAATGCCAAAGAAGCGAGAGATTATATTATAAGTTGGAGTTATTACAAGGTGAAATAGGAAGGTAGATAAAAGTATGAAGATGGGCTAAGGTATATCCTATGTACAACAAGAACCCTAGCAATTCCATTCACATTTTTATTATTGCAATTTGAAATTTTCTTTTAAAGGCATGTGACCAAATATCAAAGGCATGTTCTTACTATTTGACAAAAATTCTACCTAACATTGTTATCGTGCGAAATTATCATTGATATTTCTAAGCATCATGACTTCATTTATCTCTTAGCTTAGTTTCCCCTTGCACATTGTTGGATTGATTATCTAATCTTAATCAATCATAGCTTTGGCAAGTTCCATGGTATATTTATATTTTTATAATGTTAAATGTGGATCACCCTACCTCAATATATATTTCAAACATCTAATTCTTTGTTGCGAACTGAAATCTCACATACAAGACAATAAGTTACAAAATTCTATGAATTGTTTATAGTGGTGATTGACTGCCCTATGTGGTATCCAATTTTTCTCCTATATCATGCTATTAGATTGCCAATATAGTTATCACAACCCTAACAAAAGTCTCAAACTTCAAACCTTAACACATTTTGAATTCAAATCCTAACAAAATCTAAAATTTCAAATATTAACTATAAATTTCATCAATTTTAAATTTGGAAGATAATAATCTAAATTATTATTCAAAATAAAGTAATAAGACAATTCACATATTGTACATTATTTATGATTTATTTTAGGCAATCATTATAATAGTTTTTAAACTACAAAGTTTTATTTTACTATAATAACTAAATTAAATTAAATTTTCCAAACCTAACTAAAAGTCTAATTTAGTCATTATACTAGCTCTAAAACTAAAATTTATGTTACGTTAATTAAAAAGGGGTAATTCTCATATATATATATATATATACTCACCAAATTTTATTGTAAAGTAATTTTTAAATAATTTAAATTTTTAGTTTAGGTAAAGTGAAATCACTTCATCTCATATGAAACTTTTTTTTAATCTTTAAGATCATGAGTTAGGTCACAATTATGATGGATGAACTTAATTTGTAAATTTGATTCGATTTTATTTTTTCCCCAAAATTATTAGCTTTGAGCTTGATTGTGTATGTTTTTTAGTATCAATAATGGGTTTCAGATCACACCCTTTGATCCATCAAGATGTAAAAACATAAGATGTAACTCAAAAAATTAAGGATAGCCAAAATTTAGCCTTTCCAAGATTAATCTTAGTTTGAGTACCTTACTATTTATTTCCATGTTGATTTCTCATTTATTGTTTGAAATGCATCTTCATAATAGTTTGAATATGCAAGTTAAGTAAATGTGTCTAGTAGTGATGGTGGGCAGTGTGAGGCACATGAGTGGGGGTAATGTAATGGTGAATATTTTAAACTCACAATTTTTCATTGATTTAGGGCTCACTTTGCTTTGGTTCTTCTTTATGTATCAATTGACATACATGTTGATTGTTTCTACATGTTGGAGTTGACAAATTACATGAACATTAACTTATTTTCCTACAAATTATCCATTTATTTTCTAAGTTAGTTTCATGGTATAAAATCAACTCTTAAATTTTTAAATTCATATTTTAAATATGTCCCTATGTTATTAAATTAGTGTACATCAAATCTTAGGATCAACATGAATTCAATTGTTGATTCGAAAGTTTGGTGAAAAAAATGTGTCCTGCTCACGCTCTTCTCGCTCTGTTTCAAAATGTCATTCTTGCTCACGTCCATGCGGGTGCTTTGGGTCGTAACGCTGCTACGCATTTTGTTGGAGCCTTTCCTGTTCCTGTTCCTACAGATGCGTTTGGTGATGTGTCACTAGAGGTTGCCATTCTTGGGCAGTCTCAGTCGTTGCCTGGGTCTTCCAAAAGGCCCTTTCAGGGTCTTAGGTGGCTAAGGGGAACTTTCCTGCTCATGCTGCTGCATTTAGTGGTGCGTCGCCTATGGTTGTTATTTTTGGGCTGTCTTAGATGTTGCCAAGGTCTTCCCAGACGACCCTTTCAGGGTCTCAAGTGGCTAAGGGGAGTTCAACGATTTCTTATGCGAATGTGGTTTCTTTTGAAGCAGGTGTCGATGGTCTTGACTCTGCTGGGAGAGGGGGATCCCATCCTTTTGTGCTGCTTGTTTCTGTATCGTGGTTAATCTTGATTTAGATACTATTGATGAGATCTTCAAAGCTGCAGAGGATTTCTCTTCTACATATGCTATTTTTCATTTTAGGGGTTTTTGGCCCTCTCTTCTTGATTTACATGCTTAGATATCCAAACATTGGAAGCCCATCATAACCGATATGGTCCAGATTTATCCTGTGGCAACGGGTTTTTTATTGTTAAATTTGAAAATGCTATAGATAGGAATACTATCTTGTGTAACAGTTGTTTCTCTTGGGAGGAGCGGTTCCCCTTGATGGCCAAACCCTGGTATTAGGGGTTTGATCCTCTTTCTGAATCTTTTAATAAAATACCCTTATGGCTAAGATTACTGAATCTTCCCCTTCATCTTTGGCTGGATTTAGTTTTGGAGTCTGTGGGAGAGGCCATTAGGGATTTCTAGATGGTTGATTTTGATTATTCTGATGTTTTTAAGACAACATATGCTCATATTCTTGTGGAAGTTGATGTTTCTAAGGGTGTCCTTGAGAAGATAACTTTGGCTTCTTCAAAGGGATCTTAGACCCAAAATCTAGATTATGAGGGTACTCCATTCAGATGCAGGAAATGTCACAAGACTGGCCATCTTGCTGCACGGTGTTTTTCTGATAAGGTTAGATCGAAGAAATTTCCTTCTTGGTGGTTGGGGGTTTCTGACCATCATTATACGGTTTGAAAAGTCTCCAAGGATGGGGGTGAGGCTGCTTGCTCTCCTCAGACTGATCATACTTTGGCTGATGTTGTCTCTAATGCTACATATGTTGTCTCTGATGTGACTTTGGTCTAGAATGTTAATGTTGCCCCTTTTGTTGCTATTGTTTTTGTCCAGAACATTGATGTTGTCTCTAGTTCAGTTGTCGTATCTCCCGATGCTATGGGTTTTGTGCCCATGTTTCACCTGGGAGGGTTTTGGGGGTTGGTTGTGGTGCTACCCCTGTCCCTTCTGTGGATTCTGATGTTGCCTATCCTTTATGGGGCTCTTTTGGTTCA
This sequence comes from Chamaecyparis obtusa, assembly GCA_027943335.1. Taxonomy (NCBI): domain Eukaryota; kingdom Viridiplantae; phylum Streptophyta; class Pinopsida; order Cupressales; family Cupressaceae; genus Chamaecyparis; species Chamaecyparis obtusa. The sequence continues at coordinate 1,214,971 of BSBK01000594.1, forward strand.
TCTTTGGATTGACAAAAGGCTGTTGAGAAGGTGGAGGATGGATGGACATCAGTTAAAGGAAAAAAAGTCAAATTCTCCAAACCTTCATTTGATATGTCTTTACGTTCTCATAAGGATGGGCCAAAATGTAAATCTTGATGGTCTTGTATTGTGTTTAGTTGGGTTGGTTTTTGGTCCCTATGGTGGGAACTATGGTTAGTTCCTCTAGTTTGTTGGGTGGTGCTCCATAGTTGTTTTATGGTCTTTCAATATTCTATCTTTCTTTGCTCTTTGTACAAGGTTTCGGGTCCTTTCAAAACCTATTTTTACTTAATCAAAACATGAATTCAATTGTTACAAACTCATCCCATGCTAGTCCCTACAATACAAAAATATTAGCACAAATCTCAAAACAATAATTTTATTTAGTTCAAGGTTGTCATTTGGTAGATTCTAGTATCTTTACATTCTAACTAATTATTTTACAACTATAACTTCACTAAAAAACTAATATCAAATCTAATGCTAAGGGCTATTATTTTATTTATTCAAAACTTGAATATCTTTACTAAAATAATGAATTTTAACATATTATCCTAAATTAAATTATTTAAATATTATGAATTATTTAGAATATTTATCCTATGATTTTTATCTTACCTTATACTCATTAGTCTTCTTATATGAAAATAAAATTTAAATAAATAAAAACAAACCTAATAAAATAAGAAAATTTTTCTTTCTAATATATTTGGTGTTCTCTAATTTACAAATGGTCAATTTAGTAGAGGTTGAAATGAGAAGTTATAGAATTATATTAATTAGCATTAACAATATTTGTTATTGTGAAAATACTTTTTGAGGACGATGATACATTCCTATATTGTTCTTATGCTTCTAAAAGTAATTTAAATATTTGATTCTAATTTGATAACTATATATATGTACTATTGTATTGAATTTAATTAATTGTTAACTATATAATACTTTGATCAAGAGAGAAGATTCATACCTATGAAGCTCTCAAAATGTTATAAATAACACCAATTTTTATGTAAGCTTAGGTATAGAAGGTGACACAAATTAGCTTCCAAGCAAAAAATCCTAAAGATTTGATTTTATCTTATAAGATCAATTTTACAAAATAAAGATCCATAACATAAAATATTTTCACCATATATTGGTCCTAAAATATGAAAATCAACCCAAAGCTTTTAAAAAATATTTTTTCTAGTTCAAGATTTCATTTGATAAATATTAGGCTTGTCACACTTCAAATAATTATCGTACAACATTTGTCATTAGCAAACCACATATAATACTAATAGCTATTATTCTATTTATTTGAATTTTAAATATTTTTACTAAAATAATCAATTTCAACTTTTTATCCTAAATTAATCATTCATTTAGTGTGAATAATTAATTTACCTAAAATATTTGTATGAATTATTATCTTCCCTTACATTTCTTAATCTTCTTACAAGAGAAAATAGAATAGAAATAAACAAAAACAAAACTCTCCTTTCTAAATATATTTGAAGTTTTCCTAGTTTATACTTGTTCCAATGTGAAATGATCAATTAGTAGAGGTTGTATTCGAGTAGTTGTATGATTATTGCATCTAGGTGATTCTCACAAAGGTTAAGCATTGGGCCTTCTCGAGAGGTCACCTATCCCAGTACCACTCCAACTCAAGCACACTTAACCATGGAGTTTCCTCCAAGGTTAAACCAACTAAGCTTGCTATCCCATTTGCAAAGCCTTCAACAAGTGTTGTGCCTTATGAACATTATAGAGCTATAAGGATTCAATTGTGTGGTTTTCGAGTCACACTCATTGATCCATTTTTCATGAGTAGAGGTCCATAAGAACCCATCTCTCATGAGAATGAATGTAACATAGTACTCATTGCATCTAGGTGACACTCATAGAGGTGAAGCATTAGGTCTTCCCGAGAGGTCACCAATGTGACTCCAACTCAAGCACATTTAACCATAAAGTTTCTTCCAAGGTTTAACCCACTTAACTTGAAACATAGTCAACGATTTTGACTCTAAAACTACATAATTGAATCTTGATAGCAATATCATAATAAATATATATACACACATACAAAAAATAAATGTATTTTATGATAGAATTTATTATTAATAGATTATAATTTAATTAACTAACAAGAACTATGATTCATTTTTACATTATTATTATTATTATGCATTTCTGTAATATTTGATTCTAATTTGTTAACTACCGATAATAACACCTTATTTAAATTTTATTATTAATTATTTTGAATGTACGGTTTCCAATTTTCATTAAAATCAATCAAAATCCAAAGCATAAAAAATCCTAAAACGGGAGCACATTATTTAACAACTCCTCATAACAAACCCTACAATAGGATATTCCCACTTATCCTCCTAACTGCACATTCTACATAAACAATAAATATATGTGCCTAAATTTCGTCACTTGACAGACAAATGTTGTTTTCCTCTTGCCATCCAACAATTCCCATTCAATCTATAAATACCAGACAAACTAAAGATAATATTCAGTAGACAATTTTCTTCTGGGCAATAGCAAAAAGGGGGACAGACAAAGATTCCACATCTACATCTACCTCTAGGTCTTTATTTTGCAAGTTTATTTATAGATTCTTCTATGTGTACAAAACTTTTATTTCACTTTGAAAGGCTTTTAAAGGGTTGTGAGAAGTTAACTGGAGGTAGAGTTTTATCTATCCCTTCTTGTTACTGCCTTTAAAGGTTTGTTCCCATGTTTCTGCAGTTAACAGGCATGGGTTGATAAACCTCTGCATCCATTTTGATCCTTCCCCTTGTAAATCTCATCTGGTTGCAGTATTCAGATCACTTTTGAACAGTGTGTCACTAGTTTGAAGAAAAACATAAAAATCTTTTTAGTGCAGCAGTATTTTCTCGTTCTAGAGATTGATTTTCCAATGTTGTGTTGAGCAGATCTGCTTAATGTTTAATGTGGGTTTCTAGAGATTGTTTTTCCAAAGCTGAATTTCAGATGTGGGTTCTTGTTGTGTTGATTATTTGTTTGGATTTCATTGTGATCTGTGATGGGTTTCTTTTGGTGTTATAGAAAATTTGAATAGAGTACTAACTTTTGATTAGATTTTATTGTGGTTGTACTCCTATCGAGCAATCTCAAAAGACACCATCGGTCCCCAATCTCGTCTCTCTTGATGGGTGCGCACAAACTCAGTCACCCCCTATGGCATCCCCTAGATCCTGCCAAACTATCACAAGACCCAACTAACAACCTATCTCTCTATAATATAAGGAGTCCTCCCTATCAGCCATCGGGACTCAAAATAGTATCCAAGTTGACGCTCGTCCTCCCATGGCTCACACCCAAGGTAGGGTCTCCAGATCACAACATCAATTGTATCAAATGCATGTTGCCAAAACTCCAGATGTCCTAGCTTATGTTGAGACTGGATCGATGCATACAGGAATATGTAAGGTTGTCTAGTGCCTCAGAACCTCAATGTTGTAGGTCATGTAATCTCTATATGCTCCCATGCCCATACATGGAGCAAAGTAACACTAGCTGAAAAAGATGCTCCTCTATGATACACTACCTGATGAAGATCATGATATAGATGTGCTAGTAAACACACACCCCAAGAAAAATGGGTCCCCTCATCCATCATCCTCTATAAAGTCCACCCCCAACCAACTGCAAAGCCATGAGATCGTCGATCTGGGCAGACGTAGCCTCCGATTGCTCTAGCCAAAACAACAGGGAGTGGCTCATAAAAATCTACCATGTCCTCCCAAGTGATCTTTGACTCATCTATGTCATTATCCCCAAACACTGCTCTACACTCCGCTAATCCACCATGTCTGTCATACTATACTAACTCCCCTATAATGGGTAGACGTAGGATGTGATATACATCCTCTAGTGTGACTGTCATCTCTTCTATAGGGAGATGAAAGGTACTCATCTCTGAGTGCCATCTCTCTGTGAGTGTTGTCAGCATCCCCAAGTTTTCTCGAATCTCGGGCGTATAAATGATGTGATACAATCTCGTAAACCCAATCAGAATCCTGTCAGTCTCTAACAGTGTCGACCTTAGATTCTTAGTCATAGGATATCTCTCTCGTGACATCATAATGTCAGTAATATCCTCCTATCATAGTCAACAAACAATCCAACTATCAGATATCAATCAAACTAATCTATCTCTCTATCCTCTCCTATCAATCAAACACATGTTTATCACATGTACAAATAGATAATTCTATCAATTATCTACAATCAGGTAGGTTAACTAGCAACCATGCTACGATGTTACCTATCTTGACTCAATCGATCTACATTCCAAGCCGATAGATCATATTAACTTCTCGATATATATCAAGTTTCACCTAATTGCCTTTTTAATTTTACAAAATTCTACCATCTAAAACAATTACGCGACATAAAAAAGTGTTTGCACAGAACACCCTATCATTTGCGCAGAACAAACATATGTGCAACTAACCTAAACAATTGCGCAACCAATTGTAACAAATGCGCCGAACTACGTTTGCGCACAATTAGTTAACAAATGCGCCACCAAAATCTCTTCTAGCACAAATACACATGTACCCCACATGTATGCGCAAAACTACCTGTTTGTTGCACAAACATGACAAGTTGTTGCGCATGCATGCGCTGCACCTGCGCATTTGTTCTTCGCCTACGAACAAATTTTTTTCTATCCTAACCTATAGTTGAACCTAACCTAAACATGCTAAAAATCACATCAAATCATGGAAAAATCAATAAATTGACTAAGCAGGTCGAGTCACCTACTGGCTCTCTAGAATCTGGTGGCCTCTAAAAGTGTCTGACCCTCTCGAAGCAGTGATTTGACAACGGGAACAACATCTTCTCAGCTCTTCTCTTCTCTCTCTCAAGCTCCAATCTCCAAATGACAAGTGTGCATAATGACCCTATCGTGGACCCTTGGCCCTATATATAGCTCGTGGACCCATTTTTCTTGATGTGTGGACCCTATCTATCAAACTCTTTCCAATTCACCCTGTTTTCACCCACATTTCTTCTGAATCTTTTCATGAGATTGATTGTCAACCCAAAAAAAACAAAAATACAATACAATACAATACAATTAAATTAAATAATTTTTTGTTAATCAATCTCTCGAGGGGGCATGCATAGGTCTCTTTTGTTTGAGAGATTGTCTGGGGCAGGGGCAAAATTCTTGATTATTTTTCGTTGAAACAATGCGACCGACACATTATTTCAAAGAGGGGCAAAATGTATACATTAGAAAAAGTGACTTCATTAATTAATTAAATATTTATTATTTAATTAATATTGACTTGATGAGTTAATTAAATATTTATTTCCTCTATTATTAAATAAATTATTCAATTTATTTGATAAATTCATTATAGTTTATTCTTCTTATCCTAAGTCCTCTAAATAGTCTTATTAAAGTGATTTAATCAATTACACAATCACCAAATATGACTAAGTCCCCTAGTCCACCTCATAGACCTAGTCACCTGACACATCATCTTGGCTAAAATAATTAATTATTATTAATTATTAATAAATCATTATCCTCACACACATTTGTCCTATTTTTAAGGGGTATGTGGCCTCATAAGACTTGGTCTCATGACCACATGTCTTCTCCTAAACCAAGTCAAGAAACAATCCCTATTCCTAAGGAGCTTCTCAAGCCACCTCAAAGAGTCAAAGGTAACTCGTGGGACACTTGTACCAAGAGTCCTCATGAGGAAAAGGTCCTTCCCCCTTCCTCTCAATGGTCTTTGTGAGACACTTGACACGTGTCTTTCCCTTCCACCTTCTTCTCCTTCATGTCAATGTAGGAGGAACATCCTCCCTATTCCTCCTCTCACATTCCAACTACATCCCTGTTTCTCTCAACCCCCTCAACCAAGTCAATCATAGCCCTAGGATCTTCCACCTTTCAATCTCCACCCTAGGATTGTGCCACCTAGGCTTGAGTCCTCTAAAAATATATACAAGGAGCCTCATTCTCCCTTTGTGAGCTAATAGGAAATAGTAATCTTTGAGCATTCAAGCATTCTAGAGATCAAGCAATCAAACATCCAAGCATTCAAGAAATCCTTTGAGTCATTTTCATAAGCATTGTATCCACCATAGTTGCATAATCAAGGTTTTAAGCTAGTTTTGCATATTTCATCATCAAACCTCCACACTTTGGTAATACCTTAGGCAAGGAGCTTCATTTGGAAATCTGAGAGCTCAACACATCCAAGGAATCAAGGCTAGGAGGACAATGGAGACAAGCTACAATGAGTAAGTGAAGGTAAACTTGTTTTAAGTTCATTTGATCATTTGTAATCTTCATTGTGTTTTAATTAGATTGATTTATTAGCTTAGATTAGTTAGTATTTCATTTATAATAGTTAGACATCGAATTTGCATACAACTCCAACAAGAACATCTGAGACATGTTAGGGTTAGAGGGCATCACAAGTAGCTTAATATTTACTTCCATGTTGATTGCTTATGTAAGTTTAAAATACATATTCATAATTGCTCACAATAATTTAAAGTGTGTGTAGTGTGGTGGAGGGGGATTGTGGGGGGGGGGGGAGTGGAGGAGGGTAATGTAATGGTGAATATTTAAACCCAAACTTTTCCATGTTCATTTAGGGCTTACAATGCCCTGATTCTTCTTTATGTATTGATTGACATACATGTGGATTATTTCTATGTTGAGTCGACAATTACATGGATATTAACTTATTTTTATTCTATACATCCAAAGGCTCTAGAATCAAACCTACAAATTATCCATTTTTTTTCCAAGTCAATTTCATGGTATAAAATCAACTCTTAAATTTTGAAATTTATATTCTAAATATGTCCCTATGTTTTTATCATCTAGCTAGTTATTGTTCATTGCTTAAGCCTAAATATTTCAAATCATATTCTATGGAGTTGTATAAAAGGAAAAACCCTAAAATCAATTAAGATAGTCTCTAGAATATATTTAAGATACAATACTTACAAATGAATCATCGAGATAAAAATTAAACTATTGTACATCAACTCTTAGCAACAACATGAATTCAATAGTTACAAACAACTAGGCATATTATGTGATTTCTTATCTTGAATTGTTGGTCCAAATTATTTAATCAATAACAAGTCTTTGATCAAGAGAGAATATCTGAATACCTAGCAAGCTCCTCAAAAGTGTTATAATCAACACCAATTTATTTTACAATTCTAGGTACAAAATATGACACTAGTTTTCAAGCAAGAAAATCTCAAAATTTGATTTTAGCTCACGAGAACAATTTCACAAAATAAACACTATAATATAACACATTTTATCCCATGTTGGTCCTACAATATGAAAATATTAGCACAAATCTCAAAACAATAATTTTGTTTAGTTCAAGGTTGTCATTTGATAGATTCTAGTATCCTTACACTCTAACTATTTATTTTACAACAATAGTCACTAACAAACCAATACCAAATGTAATGCTATGGGCTATTATTTTATTTATTCAAAATTTGAATGATTTAACTAAAATAATGAATTTCAACTTATTATCTTAAATTAAAATATTTTAAATACTATGAATAATTTAGAATATTTATCGTAAGATTTTCATCTTTTATGGAAATAAAATATATAAATAAATACAAACAAACCTAATAAAATGAGAAAACTTTTCTTTCATTATTTTTGGTTTCCCTCATTTACAAATGGTCAATTTAGTAGAGGTTGTAATGAGAATTTAAAGAGTTACAATTTTTAACATTAATAGTATTTATTTTTGTGAAAATATTTTTTGAGGGTGATACATTCCTTATTATTCTTATGTATTTGTACATTATACTTCTAAAAGTAATTTTAATATTCGATTCTAATTTGTAACTATCTATATCTATAATTGTATTGAATTTAATTATTATTAAATGTATAATTTTTTGATAAAAAAAGAAGATTCATACCTAAAAAGCTCTCAAAAATGTTATAATCAAACACTAATTTTTATGTAAGTTAAGTATAGAAGGTGATACAAATTAGCTTTCAAGCAAGAAAATCTAAAGATTTGATTTTATCTTATAAGGTTAATTTTACAAAATAAAGATCCATAATGGAAAACATTTTCATCACATATTGATCTTAAAACGTGGAAACCAACCCAAAGCTTTTAAAAAACACTTTTTCTAGTTCAAGGTTTCATTTGGTAAATATTAGGATTGTACTCTTTAAATAATTGATGTACAACATTTGTCACTAGAAAACCACATATAATATAAATAACTATTATTCTATTTATTTGAATTTTAAATATTTTTACTAAAATAATCAATTTCATATTTTAATCCTAAATTAATCACTCATTTAGTGTGAATAATTAATTTACCTATAATATTTATATGAGTTATTATCTTCTCTTACATTCCTTAATCTTCTTACAAGAGAAAATGGAAGAGAGAAAAAAACAAAACTAATTACATCACAAAACTCTTCTTTCTAAATATATTTGATGTTCCCCTGATTTATACTCGTTCCAATGTGAAATTATGAGTTAGTAGAGGTTGTATTAGAGTAGTTGTATGATTACAATTTTTGATTAGTAGTAATAGTATTTTTTTTGATAAATTTTTAGTGGTTATGGAAATGATAATAGGTGTTGATAAGTAGGAGATATTGTGATATTTCTATCATGGTTTCAATTGTGTAGTTTTTTTAGTCAAACTCATTGACACATGTTTCAGGTTCGTATTGGTTAACAAAAACACATCTCTCATGAGAATGAAAGGAACACTTAACACTCATTGCATCTAGGCGATTCTTACAGAGGTGAAGTACTGGACCTTTTCGAGAGGTCACCCATCCCAGAATGACTCCAACTCAAGCACACTTAACCATGGAGCTTCCTCCAAGGTTAAACCCACTTAGCTTGCTACCCCATTTGCAAATCTTCAACAAGTATTGTGCCTTATGAACCACTCATTATAGAGCGACAAGGATTCAATTGTGTAGCTTTTGAGTCAAACTCATTGACCCATGTTTCACGAGTAGTGGTTCACAAGAACCCATCTCTCATGAGAACGAATGGAACACTTAGTACTCATTACATCTAGGTCACCCATCTAGTATGACTCCAACTCAAGCACGTTTAACCATGAAGTTTTCTCCAAGGTTAAACCCACTTGGCTTGCTACCCATTTGTAAAACATTTAGCAAGTAGGAGATATTTTCTACAAGTCAAATTGTGTTATTAGTACTTGCTGGTAGGCTAAGTACTATTGTATCAGTTTTTGAGTTTTTGGTCTTAACTAGTGATTAAATGAACTCTTCTACACCAATCAAAATAAATTCTATTTTACATTTCATTATTAATTTTATATTTATGTGTATATAGATGCAAATTTTTTAGCTTTATAATATCTACAAATTATGTTTTTAGCATTTCATTGGGTGATTGCATTTGAACTCTTATACACGGATTTATCACGCGTATTGTAAAATATAATATTTTGTGAAACCTATTCTACGTATTGTTGCCATTTTATCGGTATTTTCTTTATTTATTCCAATCTTTCTTTTTGATATCTTGTGGTCCTCATCACATTTCGATTAACCAGGTACGCCAAATAGTTTTTTGGCCCGTCTTGAATTTTGGCTGTTTGATTTTGAAATCTATTTCTTCAACAGTTTCCTCTTTGGTTAAATTTCTGTAATAAATTATTACATTTTATGGTTTCAATTTATTGTTGAATTCTTTTTCTGTGCTTTTAGATTGAGGAACTACTGGAAGGTTCAAAGTGATGAACTACAACTGATTTAGAACATGAATGAAGAATCTATAATTTAAGATTACTAAGGATTTGATGATTAGATATGTAAGATGATTAAACCAGTATTATGTTGTCATTGATGTCAACTAGCTTGACAATACTTATCTTGTAAGTTACTATACCGACACATCTAAAGAAAGGTGAAAGAGATGAAGAACATAAATATCTACATGAGGAAGATGTATATGACAGATGAGGATAAGGAATACACTGAGTAACTTGTTGATGAGTCTATGACTTGATGAAATTGACTTTATTATGTTGCATTCATCTATGATGAAGAATAGAGCTGAAAGACACAAACTAGTGTTGTCGGTAAATAAAGCATTTTAGTATACACCGACGAAATGTAGTGTATACCAAGCGCAATATTAACCGAGCTTGTGTTCACCGACGCATTTCTTTGTTAATCGAGCAAAACAAAAAGGAATTAAATGATCAGTTTAGTCGATAAAGTGATGAGCTGTAAAGTGTATGAAATCGAGGTAACAGATAAGGTTTGTTATGAAGATCAACAGCTAACATAAATCAAAAGGGATCTAATGGAGCAGATTGAAACGTGTTATTGACACATCAGCTGAGGAAGCTTAAAGTGAGAAAATCTATGAATATGATTAAGTGGAAAAATCTAATGGAGGAAAAGAAAATGATTTACTCGTCTATATAAGAGACATTGGTTTCATTATTGAAACACAGCCGGAAGAAGAAGATACTGCATAATTATCGCATGAAGAATTTTTCATGCATTCTGATCATACTGGTTAATAAGAACCAAGCTGCAAAAAAATTACCGAGCTACAAAGAGTAATTACCGACGGATAGTAAGTTGATATAGTATTGAATCTGAAGTGTTATATTGATCAGAAATATTTGAATGAGCTAAACATTGATCTGTAAACTGCAAATTGAAGTTGTTTCAAGGCAGATCATCTACTGTTACATATTTAACCATTGTACACAGTCAAATCTCTTAACCAAGTGGACTATGAAAGTCTTTTGATGTTTCATTCATAGAGTGAACATTGTTATCCTGTCAACCCCAGAGTGACTGCTAGTTGGATGATAAGTTCTGGTCTAAAATCCTCTAACAAGGTCACACCTAACATTGTGTTTGTAACCTTTAATAGGGTTGGGTCTTCATTGACCTCACTTCAGAAGAGTGAACAATTTTGGGTTGTCAGTCCCAGGTGGTTTTCCCCTTCACAGAGTTTCCACATTAAATCTCTTGTGTTATGTGTTGATTGTGATATTTGTCTGTTATCATACTTTGCATATTACATGTTAGATTTAATCGGTAACTATTATAAAGTTTAGACTGACAATCAGTAAAAACACAGACAGTGAAAGTATTTTATGTTTACCGAGTAGCAGAAGTAGTAGAATTGTTTTGGATTATAAATTTTGAATTGTGGAACACTGGATAATTGATTTTCCCCCTCTCAGTTATTCTAACAATTGGTATCATAGCATCGGTTACTTAGAACAAAGTTTTAAGGACTCCAACAAAAAGGTCTCAAGATGTATAAGAGGGAAGTGCCAAAGCTTAACAAAGATAACTTCATAGTATGGCAAAGCCGGATGAAGTTGCACATATCTAAAATTGAGAATTCTGCACTAGAACTGATGGAGAATGGCTACATTGAACTGCCCACTGGTCCCTTAACTCTTGATCAATTGAAGGATAGGCATGAACACAATATTACTATGATGAAACTTGTTGTTGACTGTATCAATGTCGAATTTGAAGACATCAAGGATTGTGATACATCTAAGAAGATGTGGGACAAGCTGACTCTAATATATAGTGGAGATACGAATGTTAAGAGAGCCAGAGCAAAAAGCCTAAGAGGTTGATTTGATGATATGAAGATGAAAGAAGGTGAAAACATTGTGCAATATACAAATAGACTAAAAGAGGTAGTACATGCTATTAGAGCATCTAGTGGAGTTATTGACAATGAAACAGTAATAAGCAAGATTCTCAGAACTTTGCTGCCAGTTTATGCGATTGAGATCTCTTCAATTCATGAAACAAGGGCTACATCCAACCTCACCCTTGACACTCTGATTGGTAAGCTTACAACCTTTGAATTGAATAACTTTGACAACAATGTTGTACCTTCTGTTAAATCCACTTTCATGTCTTCTTTGAAGATTGGTAAGTCTAGTAGCAGGAATGATAAGAATAATGATAGTGACAGTAATACCGATGATGAACTTGATGAGCTTGAAGCTCTTATGGGCAGAAGATTTCCCAAAGGTAAGGGAAGGTATAGAGGCAAGTTACCTTTAGCATGTTTTAATTGTAAAGAAGTTGGCCACGTCGCTGCTAGATGTCCAAATAAGAAAGAAGATGACAGATCCAAAGACCGATCCGAAGGAAGCTATGGGAGAAGAGTCAACAGAGGCTATTGACACAACAACAAAGACAATCGAGATAGCTATGACAAAGGGAAAAAAAGTATGTTACATAGTTGAAGAATTTGAATCAAAATCTGACACTGATGATGATGTAGAAGTAGTATTTGTTGCTATGAAAGATGATTCAGAGGAAGAAGAGAAACATGAAGAAACAACACTGATCTCTAAAGTAAGCAGAAATGATACATGGATCATAGACAATGGCTGTACACATCATATGACTGGTGATATAGAGAAATTTGATCTATTTGCTGAATATGATGGTGGATCTGTTAGAATGGGAAATGATGCACCTTGTATGGTGAGAGGTAAAGGTTCACTGATGATTAATGATAGAATAAAATGTGAGAATGCATACTAGGTAGATGGACTGAACTACAATTTGTTAAGTGTGGCAAAACTGAATAACTCAGGCCACTGACTTGCTTTTCAGAGCAAAAAGGTAAGAATCTATGATGATGGAGGAAGACTTGTTGGAACCGGTACACAATCCAGAGGTAATCTATTTTATCTTGATATTGATCAGTCTTCTTGTTTATTAATGAAATATGAAGATGTATGGTTGTGGCATAAGAGATTATGTCATGTGAATTTTGATAACATGATCAAGATTAGTAAGAAGAAAAGAGTTAGAGGGTTTCCTAACTTGTCAAAACCGGATCATGCTATGTGCCATGAATGTCAGAAAGGTAAGATGACTAACTCCAGTTTTAAAAGAAAAGACTACTCAACAAAGAAGATACTTGAGTTGGTTCATACCGACCTATGTGGTCCTATGAGAACTCAGAGCTATTATGGTGATAGATAATTTATTATTTTTGTTGATGACTATACTAGACTGATGACTGTTATGTTCCTAAAAGAGAAATCTGAAGCTTTTAAGATGTTTAAATGGTATAAGGCGAAGGTAGAAAAAGAGACTGGAAAAAAAATTAAATGCTTAAGATTTGATAGAGGAGGTAAATTTATCTCTGATGAATTTACTAATTTCTGTAATGAGAATGGTATTAAGAGACAGGTCTCTGCACTGAGAACACCTCAGCAAAATGGGATTGTTGAAAGAAGGAACAGGTCAATCATTGACTGTACTAGAACACTAATGCTGCAAAAGAATATTTCTCAGACACATTGGAGGGAAGTTGTCAGCATAGCTGTATATGTGCTTAACTGAGTACAACTGAAGAAGGACACCAACTAGACACCTTATGAGCTATGGTTTGGACACAAACCTACTGTAAGTTATTTCAAGTTTTTTGGAAGCAAATGTTTTATTCTGAAAGATGAGAGAAATGAGAAATTTGATTCTAAAGGTGATGAAGGAATATTCTTAGGATGTTCTATTAAGAGTAAAGCATACAAATGTCCAAATCAAGTTACAAATAAGATGATTGAAAGTACTAATGTTTGTGTTGATGAGTTTGATGACAAGAGCACAGAAGAAAAAAAGGAACTGAAAGACTATGGTAGATTCACTTACATTGAACTTCCTAACTATCTACCGAAGTTGCAACTTGTGATAACCGGTCAGCAGGAAAATAACCCCAACGAACAAGAAAGGGAAACCAACGAACAAGATGGTGCTACTGAGCAAGCACATGAACCTGAACAGGATGAACAAGAAAGAAGAAACTGAGTGCTAGCTAGTTTTTTCAGAAGACATCATCCTAAGACACAAATTATTGGAAATAGACAAGCTGGAATGTAGACAAGAAGCAAAACAAGACAAGGTACATGTCTAGTTTGTGAATTTGAACCAAAGAATGTGAAAGTTGCATTAGAAAATGAAGAATGGGTTAATGCAATGAAGGAAGAAATAGAACAAATAGAGAAAAACACAACTTGGTCCTTAGTACCCCAACCTAAAGATAAGAATGTTATCGGTACTAAATGGATATTCAGAAACAACTGAATGAAAATGGTGAAGTGACAAGAAATAAAGCGAGATTGGTATACAAGGGATATGCACAGGAAGAAGGCATTGATTATGGTGAGACATTTGCACTTGTTGCTAGATTGGAAGGAGTTAGAATGCTACTTGCATATGCTGCACACAATAAATTTAAGGTTTATCAAATGGATGTGAAGTCAACATTTTTGAATGGTATACTTGAAGAAGAGGTCTACATGGAACAACCTAAAGGATTCGTTGATCCAGACAACAAAAACATGGTATGTAGATTACACAAAGCTTTATATGGTTTGAAGCAAGCACCAAGAGCATGGTATGAAATACTGCATACTTATTTGTTAAGTATTGGATTTGTAAGAACTAGTGAGAACAATAATTTGTACATGAAAGGTGATACTGATGACACTATTATTATTGCCAAAAATTTTGTTGATGATATTATTTTTGGAGGTCAAGATCATGTATGTAAATCTTTTGCTGATGACATGAGGAATGAGTTTGAAATGTCTATGTTTGGAGAGATTAAATTCTTTCTCAGATTACAAGTGATTCAACAGAGTGATGGGATATTCATCACACAGTCCAAGTACATAAAGGAAGTCTTGAAGACATTTGGCATGGACGATGCTAAACCTATGGGAACATCGATGGCTACTAGAAGTAAATTGACAAAGGAAGATGAAACTATAGAGGTAAACCAAACACTTTACCGATCCATGATTGGTAAGCTCATGTATGTAGTTCACAGTAGACCAGATATAGCACATGCTATGGGAATTGTTGCTAGATATTCTGCTAATCCTAGAGAATCACACATGATTGCTACTAAAAGGATCTTAAGATATCTAAAAAAGATAGAGGATTATTGATTATGGTATCCCAAGGAAGGTAAGTTTGATTTGAAGGTTTATACCGATGCTGATTGGGCTGGAAATGTGGATGACAAAAAAAGTACCACCGGAGGAGCATTTTTCTTTGGTGAAAGACTTGTAACCTAGACAAGTAAAAAGCAGGCTTGTATTTCTCAGTCTACAGCTGAAGTAGAGTATGTTGCTATTGCTACTAATTGCTCAAACATTGCATATATCAAGCAAGTGTTGGAAGGAATGAATGAGGTAATCACTGACCCGGTGATCATATACTGTGACAACACAAGTACTATTAATATTTCAAAGAATCCAGTGATGCATGCTATGACAAAGCATATATCAATTAAGTATCGCTACTTAAGAGAACAAGTGCAAGAGAAGCAAGTCAAGTTAGAATTTGTTACATTTAAAGAACAACTTGCAGACCTTTTTACAAAGCCTCTACCGAAGGACACATTTGAATATTTGAGGACTAGACTTGGGGTCTGTCCCCTATCTATCGGTCACTAATGTGACCTGGATGTTGCATCAGCCTACTCTTATCAGAAGATCATTCATGTTGATGCAACATAGTTCACACTTTGGATATTGTTCAAGGTTGTGATTAAGTTTGAAGAACTGAAACAGATTGGGATATTAGTATACTACAATATAGAGAATGTAATGGACAACAGAGAGTTACTTAGCTACTACAGAGCTGATTTTTTATTTTTTTCTTTGGCATTGTTGTCAAAGGGAGAGATAAATAATATGAAAAGGAAAAGGAGATATGCACCGATGAGAACTATCTAAGGCTAAAGGAGAGATAATCTGAAAGGAACCTGAGAACTGAAAAGGTTATATCTACAGAATGACAAAGTTGTATTTTATAATGTTGTTGAGTAACATAATGATTAAACATAATAAAATAGGGAGAGCTTGTACAACATTTGATCACAATGTTGTAGAATACATGTTTGGTATGTGTATAGTACATTTCATATTGCTTGAGTTACCATCAATGCCAAAGGGAGAGATTGATGAACTACAACTGATTTAGAATATGAATGAAGAATCTATAATTTAAGATTACTAAGGAGTTGATGATTAGATATGCAAGATGATTAAATCAGTATTATGTTGTCATTGATGTCAACTAGCTTGACAATACTTATCTTGTAAGTTACTATACCGACACATCTGAAGAAAGGTGAAAGAGATGAAGAACATAAATATCTACATGAGGAAGATGTATATGATAGATGAGGATAAGGAATACACTGAGTAACTTGTTGATGAGTCTATGACTTGGTGAAATTGACTTTATTATGTTGCATTCATCTATGATGAAGAATAGAGTTGAAAGACATAAAGCAGTGTTGTCGGTAAATAAAGCATTTTAGTATACACTGAAGAAATGTAGTGTATACCGAGCGCAATGTTAACTGAGCTTGTGTTCACCGATGTATTTCTTTGTTAACCGAGCAAAACAGAAAGGAATTAAATGATCAATTTAGTTGATAAAGTGATGAGCTATAAAGTGTATGAAATCAAGGTAACAGATAAGGTTTGTTATGAAGATCAACGGCTAACATAAATCAAAAGGGATCTAATGGAGAAAATTGAAACATGTTACTAACACATCAGCTGAGGAAGCTTAAAGCAGCAAAATCTATGAATATGATTAAGCGGCAAAATCTGATGGAGGAAAAGAAAATGATTTACTCGTCTATATAAGAGACATTGGTTTCATTATTGAAACACAACCGGAAGAAGAAGATACTGTAGAATTATCGCATGAAGAATTTTTCATGCATTCTAATCATATTGGTTAATAAGAACTGAGTTGCAAAACAATTACCGAGCTATAGAGAGTAATTACTTACAGATAGTAAGTTGATATAGTATTGAATCTGAAGTGTTATATTGATCATAAATATTTGAATGAGCTGAACATTGATCTATAAATTGCAAATTGAAGTTGTTTCAAGGTAGATCATCTAATGTTACATATTTAACCATTGTACACAGTCAAATCTCTTAACCAAGTGGACTATGAAAGTCTTTTGATGTTTCATTCATAGAGTGAACATTGTTATCCTGTCAACCCCACAGTGACTACTGGTTGGACAATAACTTCTGGTCTAAAATCCTCTAACAAGGTCACACCTAACAGTGTGTTTGTAACCTTTAACAGGGTTGGGTCTTCACTGACCTCACTTCAGAAGAGTGAACAATTTTGGGTTGCCAGTCCTAGGTGGTTTTTCCCTTCACAAGGTTTCCACGTTAAATCTCTTGTGTTATGTGTTGATTGTGATATTTGTTTGTTATCATACTTTGCATATTACATGTTAGATTTAATCGGTAACTATTATAAATTTTAGACTGATAATCGGTAAAAACACAGACAGTGAAAGTATTTTATGTTTACCGAGTAGCAGAAGTAGTAGAATTGTTTTGGATTATACATTTTGAATTCTGGGACACTAGATAACTGATTCACCCCCCTCTTAGTTATTCTAACACAAAGATGCAATTGTCATTTCTTTTAGTCTCAACAAATTTCTTCCTTTTTATCTTCTATTTTTATCGGACTAGCTAAAACCTAAGCATAAGAGCGTCCATTACCATTCTACAGTGTTCTCTTTATAGTGAGCTAGTTGGTCACTTTTCTATTTGATTTTCTTTTCCCAATAAACACAATTTCTAAGCCAAGAGCCAAGCAATAAGAAAAAAAGTCTCTTTTCTGGGTTTTAGCATGTCAGCATTATTCCCATCATCATATCTAGTAGTGAGTGTTTTTAAATTCTGTTGGAGATGATTTTTTTTAAAGGATAATAATATTGTAATCTAGGATAGAGTAGCTACGACCCAAGCTCGAGTGAAGTGTTTTAAAGATACATAGATTGTCATGGTGCATGACATATTCAAAAGTTATAAAACCAAAAACCATGTTTTCTGACTGTGACTGCATTTCTTTTTATTTCTTAAATAGTCTTGAAGCTTTCTGAAGAACACTATTTTATGTATATTCTGCAATCATTGTAACATATTTTGAGCTATTTTGTTAAACAGTTCATGTGCATCGTGTATGTTTTACATTTCACATACTTAACTAGCAAGGCATACTTATATGAATTCAGTCTATAATTTAATCAATTTAAAAGTGTTCAACTTTAACCTGGAAAGAGTGAAAGGATTAGAGAACACAAGGGAATTTGGTCTACTAACTGGACTTAAAAAGTAGTATAGAGATTACAACTCAAACATTATAGTCAAAGTTTGAGCCATTCTGGGATATGGTAATTGTTCGTGAATAATTTAGAAAAATTAAATTCAACAACACGAAACAAAATAAAGGTTTCTTTTTTTCTTTTTTCTTTTATTTGAGTGGGTCTAGATTCACCAGTTGTTGAACAAATCTTGATTCATAGCAAGGCTTTCTATCATGTGACAGAATACCTTCAGAGTCGAAAATGATATCACACTAGAAAATAAGTGGCTCCGTAAATGTTATTTTTTTTTACCAGAGGTTCACATTAGCCTATTCCTTTGGCTGCTTCACATTTTAATCAAAAATAATGGCAAATCCCCATGTGGTTGAAAGGTGCTCACACGAGAAAATAGGAGTTCAGTAAATTTTAATTTTTTTCAACCAAGGTTTGCACATTTAATGGGAAATAATTGCAGGTTTTCATGTAGCTATTTCATTTATCAAAATTTTAAGTAATAATTTGTGTACACATAAATACCAAATTTTACTGTTTATTCTTAAACATGTATTGTAAATGGAACTTTTAAGTGAAATTATTAACATTAGTTTTTGCAAATAAAACTTGGAGAAGAAGTTAGATATAAAGTAAAAAGTAGAAAATAAAACTATGAAATCGCTTGTTATTTATCTCTCTTAACTTTCGCTTACCCAAACTCAGTTTGTCAAGGAAAAATGTAATTTACTTATAAGGTTGTTCTAAAGATAATTTTTTTACTCTTTTACTCAGTATTTGGTCTTTTTTTTGTGCTTTAATACTTGGTATTTGGTGTGTATTCATTGTCTCAGTAATATTTCTTAACAACTTAACTTCTCTTTTATTGACTTCAGCTTTTTACAATGACCTGTTCATTTCGTTTAGTTTTTTTTTTAGCTTTGCAACATAACAATTATTTTGTATTTCAAATCTCATTATTAATCTAGTATATTTTGTTAAATTGGAACAATATTATAACACAGCCTCAATCATACAATACCAGTTGTTCGGTTGACTTTACACATTCCAAATAAGTGCAATTCTTTTTACCCTTACTAGAATTGTTTAATACTGCTAAAATGACCAATATTATTAATGTTGATAGTTATACAAACATTAAAAAAGAAAACACACTTGATATTGATACTATTTTAACAAATGAGAACTTGTTTAGAAACGTATAAACACATTTAAAGGGTTAAATTACTATACATCTATTTACAAACCAATTGCAATGAGTCTTTATGTCAACGAGGCAGAACTATTGCAAAGTGCTTTTGTAACTATGCTTGGAAAACTGAATACTATTGAAAATATAAATATAAATATTATATGAATATAAATCCAATAGGAGTTCTTATTAATCCATTAGCATACCTAGTTTACATGCTGATAATAGGAACATAATCACTTTCATCCTTAAAAATAGTGTATTCGGGACTGGAAGACTGAGAGAAGCCAGTAGGTTCAGGGTTGTATGACTACAAAACACTTTGTATGAAGCTTGCCATTTTTAATTTTAACTTTTTTCTCATGAGGTTTGCAAGTTGAAATGTGGTGTTTATGCCAAGTTAAAGAGCTGCTGACCTTGACACAATTAAAATACCTTTCCACATTTTATCGTATTAGTGACATTTAAGTGATTCCTGGTAACCCTTCCACATTAACGGTTATAAGAATCCTCATATTAGCTCTTACAAATTGTCCTTTTTTATTCTCTGTGTTAAGAGCCTCATCCATGGTAAAAATGTTGACCAAAGGAGGGGGGGTTTGGTGTAGCACCCATTTGTATTTTCAAGCAATGACAAAAAGCTATTAGTACCCACTAATAACACTGCTTAAGGTTTTAGTACGACCAAGGGCCTTCTGGTAACAAAGTTGATAGGGAAAAAAGGGCACGTGACAATAGTATTGTGAGACCTCTCAATCAAATGGAGATATCAACCACACAATTGTGTCACTGGTGGATATCACCTTAGATGCCAACATATGCATTTGGGACTACAAAGCTACCACTTTACTCCTCATTCTGCACATTTTCCCTCCATTGTGACTGACTGGGAATGGAATTGGGATTATACCCTTAACCTAGGCCTTGTGAGTTCATATCTCTATCTAGATAAATAAGAATAGAACCTCACTTAGGGCACGTGGTTGTATATTTCTACCAGGCTTTCAGACAAAGAATATTAAGTTTCAATCATTCAAATCCATCTGGTCGTTTTGATCTTGTAGACATTTTAAAAATATTTCATTGATTCAATCAATTAAAACCCTGAAGAACACTTTGTCATCTGTGTATAGTAGTATGCAAGGAAAATAACAGGGGCATACCAGGTACAGTGACAACAACATCCTTGATCTTCTTTCCAAGAAAGGCCTCAGTTGTCTCCTTCATTTTAGTCAAAATCATAGCACTGACTTCCTCAGGGCTGAAGACCTTATGTTCTCCCTCTTGGATCTTTACTTGGATATAAGGCTTCCCATCTTTGTTCACAATCTTGTATGGGACCAGTTTCATATCCTTCTAGACCTCTTTGTCCTCAAACCTGAGTTTAAATCCAAAATAAAAAAATGTATTAGTATTAAACTAATAAAATTAATAAATGAAATTATGTCAATAACATAATCTGAGAAATATGCTAATCAATCCAACAATGAAAACAAAGACCAACACTTACTTTCTACCGATCAATCTCTTGACATCAAAAGTTGTTCTTTCTGGATTGACGACAGCCTGGTTTTTGGAAGCCTCTCCAATTAGTCTCTCATTCTCTATAAATGCTACCCACGAAGGGGTAATACAATTACCCTGGTCATTGGCTATGATTTCGACATGACCATTCCTGTAAACCCCAACACACGAGTAAGTAGTCCCAAGATCTATACCAATTACTGTCCCCAACTTTGCTTGCACTATTCTGAACAATTTTGATTGATCATTAAATATATATGATTTAACATTTGATGTTAAATTATCATATGTATTTACTATTTTCAATTCAAAACTTAATCATATACATCTTATGCAAATCATGGTTTTTTATATATATTTATATTTCTACAAATTCTGGAAATCATGCAAAACAAAAGGACATTTCCAAAAATCCAAGGCCATTACAGATAACCTACGCACAAAACAATTACAGACCCACCATTTGCACCTACAATCCACATCAATCTAAATTTTGAAAAAAGTATATATTATTGTTCTCCAAGAGGTCTTCGATTGACAAATTAAGTCCATGAAAACTCAAACAAACAGTAAAATAGAAAAATAGTAAAAAAAAATAAAAAAATGTACAACATATTTACATATATTGTAAAAGATTTTTAAAAACGGCTTTATAAAGTCCAGTTTCTTTTACAAAGATACAACATAGCTATTAGATTTTCATAATTACAATGATTGGCTCCTCATTACATAAAGGGATGCAATATATGAGATATAGGACTAACTAAAAACTCAAACTGCAGAAAAAAATAAAAAGTAGAAGAACAAAGATAACACAATTGAAGAAATAGTATGTTTGTTATCAGCAATAGCATGAATATTGTTCTAATTAAGAGAGCACAGATTGATTTCATTGACGACATAATTGCCATTTCTTTCCCAAGTACATATTTGTGAATATGCTTTTGCATTTGTACATTTCAAGATACATCTCATATTCAGAGTAGTATTTCTTAACCACTTAACTTCTTTTATTTTTATTGACTTTGCCTTTTTACAATCACCTGCTCATTTAGTTTAGTTTTTCAGCTTTGCACAATATCAACTCCTTTGTATTTCAAATATCATGATTAATTTAGTATATTTTGTTAAATTGGAACAGTATTACACGAGAATCAGACTCATACAACACAAGCTGTTCGGTTGAATTTACACATTCCAAGTAAGTGTAATTCCATTTACCCTTACTACACCTGATCAATATCGCTGAAATGACCAATGTTATTGATGTTGAAAGTTATACAAAACTAAAAAAGGAAAACACAATTGATATTGATACTATTTTAGCAAATGATAACTTGTTTAGGCTAGAACCATTTCATTATATTGTCAAAGATTGCTTGTTTGATAGTATTGAAGCTTTTCTTCATTTCTGTTATATCTCAACTGAACTTCGAAATGGTTTTATTGACTATTTTATCTCGTTAGTATCTCAAACTAACATAGATGCCTTGCATGCATTTCAATTTGAATTACAACCAGCTATATTGCAAGAGCTGCATGGCTTACAAGATGTAACAAACTATCTTTGTAAAATGAGTTTATCTGCTTCACCTTCTCTACCAGAGAAACAACAAGGACTTTGGGGAGATACATTATGTATATGATGGCTATGTAAATGGTTAAACATATCGATTTCACTATGGTCAACAACTAAGGAAAATAAATATTTACACTTCAACAAATCAAATACACAAACGTATTCTATTTTATTTCATGACGAGTATCCTCTAAGTGGTCACTATGAACTATTAATTTGCAAGAAAACTAGTATAAGTTACACAAATATAGTGCCAAAATACCTTTCAAAATTTTGCCAAACATTACAAGTATATTCGCCAGATATTGAACAACAAATAATGATTCATGGTCTACAAAATAAAGAACCACCAACAACAGAATGTGGTGAAAGTATGTTTAATGCAATATGTAAATTATTGGGTGGAGAATTTGACACTCAATCTTTACGATTGTACATTGCACAATCCTTTTGCAATGTAAGAAAACATAATCGTAAGAATAAAAACAACATAGATAATTAATTAACACAAAACTTACTCTTAGAAGTCTCATCCATTACTAATTGGAAATATTATATTATGTGATTGGCAATGCCTTATGAAAAAGGTAAAATAGAAGGTGGCACTTTTTGTCTACAATGGCTAGCAACAATTTTCAGTACGAAGATAGTTTTATGGTGCTCAGCTAGTGGACAAGTCAAACACGTCTTTGAAATGGAAAATGACATCAACAAATCATTCAACATTATATCATTTGAAATAGAAAACTCGCACATACACTATGAACCACTTCATCCCACACATGTTATGACACCAATTGTTAAAAAAAGAAAATTGCACACAATCTCTTGTGAAACTAATCAATTAGTCTATGAAAACAATATAAAGAAAAATACAAAAAAATCGTTGCATGAATTAAAATAAATATTAAGAAATAATGAAAAAAAAGAAGTGACTAATAATCTCAATTTTCAGAATCACATGAAACATAAACAAGAACACTTACGAACCATTGATATTGCTTTGAAAAATGAAAATTTATTCAGGTTACAATCATTCTCTTACACTGTAGGAGATTTCCTATTCGATACTCTTGAAGTATTACTTCATTTCCATTATACTTCAAATGACATGAGAAAAGGGCCTATAGATTACTTTTCTTCATGTGTGGAAAAACACGATATTGATGCATTGTAAGCATTTTCATACGAATTGCATCCAGATACCTTAAATGATTTGCATGGTATACGTGATGTTACTACTTATTTAGGTAAAATGAGATTGTCAACATCACCAATAATTTGATATACAAAAAGAGGACTATGGGGTGATACGTTTTGTATCAAATGGCTTTCCAAATGGTTAAACATATCGATTGCATTGTGGTCAACTACTACAAAGAAAAAATATCTACATTTCAATTATAAGAAACACAAACATACATATTCTATTCTATTTCATGATGAAAACCCAATTTATGGTCATTATGAGCCTTTGATTTGTAAAAAAACTAGTGTACCATGTCAAGTCTCATCAAAATACTTGTCAAATTTTTGTACATCATTACAAACCTATTGGGAAAATATTGCACCTGACATAGCAAAAAAAGGTCTTCAAAGGAGGAGTATTGCAACAACAAATTGTGGGGAAATTCTCTTCAATAGTATACAGTACTTGATGAATGAAGAATTTGAAACTCAATGTTTACGCCTATACATTGCACAATCTTTCTGCAATTCAATGAAACAAAACTCGTCAAACTTAAAGTATTATTTGGATCACTACTTACAAACACATATTACACAATCAAATATACCCAATGCAGATTGGAAGTACTACATTATCAAATTGGCAATGCCATATTCTCATAGCAAAGTCGAGGGACAAGACTTTTGCTTACATTGGTTGTCAAAAATACTAAAAATCACAATCAATTTATGGTCGCTAATAACTAAACAAATTGTACACATTTTCAAAACTAAAGAAAAAATAGAAACCATATTGAACATTATATCATTTGAAACAAATACTACACATGTACATTACGAACCACTAGTACCAATAACAAAAATAGAAGCAATGAAATTGAACCATCAAAAATGGAAATTATATGATATGAAATCAATTAATAATGAGCTTACAAAACAAATACTAGAAACACCTCCATCAATAATTAGTGACATCATTGACAAGACAACAACTAAACCAATAAGTAAACTACAACTACATCGCCTAAAACAAATAATACATACCGAAAACCAAAAAAAAAGAAAAATCTCTCCCTAGAATGGAAAAAACTAAAACTAAGAATTCGACAATAACATATTTAGCATCAATTAAAGATACACCTCAGCATGAATGCTACATCTGCAAACGATTAGACTTCTGTCATAAATTGAAAAAGCTAAATGAAAAAGAACAACATATGTACCTCAAATTCACAAATACTAATCATATAGACGACATCGTAAATGTATGCAATCATTGTAAAGTAATGTTGCACAATGGTAAGTTACCATCCTTTTCCACTCCATCATTCATAAGATGAAATAAGTGTCTTCCTTTCTTGTCATCTTTATTTGAACTTGAAGAAAGACTAATATCACCACGACTTGCTTTTGCATAGATAAGACAATGGGGACACAAACAATCGCAATTTGGATTAATAGGGTTAGTTATTAATGTTCCCACAAATATAACCATAATGCAAATATTGCTACCGCGACCAGTAATTGAGACAACCACAATTGTTGTTGCACTAAAAATGAAAATTAGAATACAAGACACTGTATCAAGTCAGAATTGTTTGACCTAAACTAATAATGAATTCATTAAAACTCTTATCCAAAAAGCAATTGTACAAAGAAGAAAACATTATAATAGACAAAACTTGGCAAACAAAATTAGAACAAGACAATACTATTTCCAAAATGGAAGACATATATACTGACACTTACTCAAATATTGAAGATATAGAATGTAGAAATGAAATAGAAATTGAAACTGATACACTTGTACATTGATTTATAGAATCTCGATCTATTTATGACATGAACGATAAAATTATTGAAATAGCACCTGCTGAAGGAAATCAGCCACTTGGTATTTTCAAGGATAGATATGCAAAGGAAATGAACTTTCCTACTCTATTCTTTGGTGATCCACAAGATGGAGACATAACAAAGAAATACAAATACCAAAAAATTGCACAATGAGAGGTTCTACACTCTACACTAATACATTTGGGGTGAAATTGCGACGGCAGGCAAATGTCATGCAGTTTTGGCCTTTTTTTTTCAAATATAGCCCGACACCGTCGCAATTTGCAACGACAATACATTTGGCACTGTTGCAATTGCGACGTTGTCGGGATATAAGCGCAAAATTAAAAAGGAACGTTGTCATGTGTGTTTTCAACAGCGTCGTAACCCTCCGCGAAATCACATCAGGATATAAGGGAAAAAAAAATAAGAACGTTGTCATTTGTGTTTTCAACAGCGCCGTAACCCTTCGCGAAATCACATCGGGATATAAGGGCAAAAAAAACAAGAACGTTGTCATTTGTGTTTTCAACAGTGCCGTAACCCTCCGCGAAATCACAGCTACAATTTCTGAGTACGTTGGGTTTATTTTTCTTTTGTCATTATTATGTAATCTGGTATGCAGCTGTTAGAGAGCTAAAATACCCAGAAATGAGGACATATCTATGTTGAATTTATTGTTAGCGGCTTTGGTTATTTAGAAGTTTAATTTTATTTGTTCATCTTTCAAGCACAAACGTTTTGTGGACCGTAACGTCTTCATTGTTTCGGGTATGCAGTGAAACAGCTCTAACTTGCAATTGCGATGTTGTCGGGATATAAGGGCAAAAAAAAAAAGGAACGTTGTCATTTGTGTTTTCAACAGCACCGTAACCCTTCGCGAAATCACATCGGGATATAAGGGCAAAAAAAACAAGAACGTTGTCATTTATGTTTTCAACAGCGCCGAGAGAGATTCCCTCCGCGAAATCACAGCTACAATTTCTGAGTACGTTGGGTTTATTTTTCTTTTGTCATTATTATGTAATCTGGTATTCAGCTGTTACAGAGCTAAAATACCCAGAAATGAGGACATATCTGTGTTGAATTTATTGTTAGCGGCTTTGGTTATTTAGAAGTTTAATTTTATTTGTTCATCTTTCAAGCACAAACGTTTTGTGGACTGTAATGTCTTCATTGTTTCGGGTATGCAATGAAACAGCCCTAACTTGCGACTACCTTCACGGTACTTGTGTACATTATCATGTTGTCTTTACAGTGACTGTCCTCATTCAAGTGGCAATTACACAAGGGACAGTCACTGTGAGATGTCCTCATTTGTGACAAGGACAGTCACACTTAGGACATCTCATAGTGATATTCCCTTGTGTAATTTCCACTTGAATGTATTGCTATTGAACCACATTAATGCTTTTCTTCTTCAACAAATGAGGACAGTCACTGTAAAGACAACATGATAATGTACACAATTACCAAAAAATGATCTTGTTAATTGATGTAACACTTTGTCTTGCTCACTCCCTATCCTTCACTAGGGTCTCTTTAGGCCAATGTTTTGACTTGATAGGGTACTTAACTATCCCTACACTCTTTAGGTATCTCTACCCAAGATCCCACTCCTTCAACTAGTGCACACCAACAAGAAATACAACGAACTCTGCTCAATACCAATCTAGCTACTAGGACACTCCTAGTCTTGTCTTCACAAATTGAAACACATTCAACTAGAACTTTACTCCATGGAGAGGCTGGCCACTAGGACCTCTATTGGTTTCAATATTACTCCTTCACCTATACTTTTCATCAGTACTTCAATCCGGTTCATCAAACCATGCCAATTGCACCCAAAAATAGGCTGCTAGCAATTAGGCCTTTGTCAAGCCTTTTTGTTTATATTAAGCCACCTAAAGGGCTTAGGATTCAGATGCCCTTTATTGAGAACTCCAAGATATCTAAGGTCTTCTCCTCCTAGATTTTTTGTACACCAACTGCTACAGCCATGCCTGAAAACAAGTATTTTGACACAACTTGGACAGTCTGACTAAGAGTTTGTTTTCTTAGCAGCCAAAGAAACTCACCCAATCTTCTAATTTGACTTGGGGCTTCTTTAGATGTGTGTCTACCTCTCCATGAGATTTTAGTTGAAGCAACCAATGCATTCAACTTGTTGTAATCTTCTTGTAATGATTTGTCATCCCTAACTGTGCTCAACTGACTCACCTAGGACATCATTGCAAACATAGAAAATGAGCTTCCCAGGGCCCCTCCTTCCAAACATATAGTACATGGAGTCTCCTCACCCATTCCAAGAGCCCGTACAAAATTGACAATGGAATGATGAGCTAAGACTCCATTTGTTCAACCTGCCTGGTTCAAACCAATGATAGGGTACTTAACAAAAGAATTAACAAACTAGTTGGAATGATTCAAAACTCAAAAAAAACACAACACAGAATAAAAAAACAACTTGTACTAACTTTTCCAATAGACACTGCGAGCTATCTAATCCATTAATCAACTGAAAACAAAGAAACAAAAAAACTCAAGAATTCACTAAAACCGTGTTACTCTACAAATCTTCTTAATTCCAAATGTTTTTCCCCCCAACCTTCTACACAGATCGATGGAGGCCTCTTATAGTTGATCTGATGCCTAATTCAATGGTTTCATATAGTTACATAACCATCTTACTCGAAAATGCTCCCTTGCACAAATGTTGTCAATGTTGTGAATGACAACATTGACAACTAGTTACAACCTTTGGGATTTTGGTTCAAAACTTATTGTTCAAACACCATAAGACCCTAACCATGACTTAGTTAGGCTATTTAGACCTCACATAGGCCACTTCTACACTTCTTTGCCCAATTTGACCCCTAAATGCTTCATTCCCACTTTTGCCACAATATTGGTAACTTGGGTACAAATTGGCACTTGCCTTCACAAAGGTCACACATGAGGACATCTCACAGTGATCGATTGTCCCTTGTGTAATTTCCACTTGAATGTATTGCTATTGAACCACATTAATGCTTTTCTTCTTCAACAAATGAGGACAGTCACTCTAAAGACAACATGATAATGTACACTCACTGTAAGGACAGTCACAAATGAGGACATCTCACAGTGACTGTCCCTTGTGTAATTGCCACTTGAATGTATTGCTATTGAACCACATTAATGCTTTTCTTCTTCAAAAAATGAGGACAGTCACTCTAAAGACAACATGATAATGTACACTCACTGTAAGGATAGTCACAAATGAGGACATCTCACAGTGACTGTCCCTTGTGTAATTGCTGCTTGAATTACACAAGGGACAGTCATTGTGAGATGTCCTCATTTGTGACAAGGACAGTCACACATGAGGACATCTCACAGTGATTGTCCCTTGTGTAATTGCCACTTGAATGTATTGCTATTGAACCACATTAATGCTTTTCTTCTTCAACAAATGAGGATAGTCACTCTAAAGACAACATGATAATGTACACTCACTGTAAGGACAGTCACAAATGAGGAAATCTCACAGTGACTGTCCCTTGTGTAATTTCCACTTGAATTACATAAGGGACAGTCATTGTGAGATGTCCTCATTTGTGACAAGGATAGTCACACATGAGGACATCTCACAGTGATTGTCCCTTGTGTAATTGTCACTTGAATGTATTGCTATTGAACCACATTAATGCTTTTCTTCTTCAACAAATGAGGACAGTCACTCTAAAGACAACATGATAATGTACACTCACTGTAAGGACAGTCACAAATGAGGACATCTCACAGTGACTGTCCCTTGTGTAATTGCCGCTTGAATTACACAAGGGACAGTCATTGTGAGATGTCCTCATTTGTGACAAGGACAGTCACACATGAGGACATCTCACAGTGATTGTCTGTAATGTCCCCTTTTTGGCTAACTTGGAAAACAGGAACAATTACTCCACTTCTCAGACTTACTCTATCAGATACTTACAATTAAACTAAGTAATGGAGGTTACTTAAGATATCAACCGCTATTTCAGATTCAATCACAATATGTGTGCAAGATGATATTGATACCAATATGTTTAATAGCACTGTCGGATATAATGATATGAAATATGCTATGAATATGATGTTTCCTATTACTTATAGTGATAGTATAATGATGGTATGTCTGATATAAACAATATCGATATACAATCAATAAGTATTGCTTACAGCAATGTATTTGCTGTGTCTGATATGATGATGTAATTATGCAAATGTGTAATATCGCTATGAGTGATATGTTGCTATTTCAGATTCTGAATTATATGCTTGCAACTTCAAATATTGATGCTGTTTCTGACTATCCTTTCTATCTGTGCAATCATGGTGTTGTCTCTGATCTGCAATGATAAACTTGAAACCAAACTGCCAAAGGCAGATGCTCTATTGAGTATATCCAAATATGGATAAGTAAATAAAGTTCTAATGATGCCTTGAGTGACTGACGAGAATGCATTCTTATATTGTCTTTAACAAATGAAGAGATGCTATGAATGAGACGTGTCTTGTTTCTTCCTCCATGTCCCTTTGTTAATCACACCTTTCCATAATCCGACAGTTCACATAATATTATTTCATTATTTTCTGATCATAGATAACTCCCAGATTGACTCAATATCAAATCTTTTTATGAAGGTAATCTTCCCTAATTGGTAGTGCAACCAGTAGTTAACATCCATTGTGTTTGTATTAGTTTGGTCTAACTATCATTAGTATTTAGTCAATCGATATTAACTCTTGCCTTATCCCATATTGTTATGATGATATCCAATCTTTCTACTCTGATATAAGTCGATATCATTTTCTGATAATTGTCCATTTATTGGTTGATTGTTGGTAATGGAGTTTGATCTTCAAATTGACTTCCATTCCTGTTAATACTTAAGGATACATTGTACTTATTATCCATGACTAATGCCTCATTCATCAATAGCTTGTGATATAATCACTGATGCTTTTGTGTTTCTACAAGATGTGGTTTATCTCAGACAATCGATAATCTTTCAATCCTTTAGTCGATATCCTCCTATGTGGTGTCTATTGATATAGATAGTAGAATTCAATCTAGTTTATGTTATTGTCATGATAACATAGGAAGTGATGGTGCATATTTGCTAGCGGGTCTTCATGTTTGATATTGCTTTATCGGATATGTCATTGTCTAAACTTGTGCAATTAATGATTATTTATAATATATGAATGGTTATCCTTCTTGCTTATCAATACATCTTCTGAAACACATAGCGACCTATCCCTTATTCATATCATGTTGATCTTGACTTCATAGTATTTGGTTCATTAATCATCCTCTCATGGTATCGATGTGTAATGACTAGTGATTGTTGTATCACTTCTTCATTCCTCATCGTGATAGATAATGCAGATGTTTAATGTAGATGTATATCGATTACAGATATTCGATATTGCTTTAAACGTTATTATTATTATTATTAATGTTATTGTTATTATTAAATATTATAATTAATGATGTTAGTAATATTAATAATATTATAATAAATATTATTATAGTGATAACATATTGTTTTATATTGAGAGGTTTATTAATATTATTTATATATTAAAATTATTATATCAATAATTGATTTAATATTATTACTTAATATATTATTATAATATAATATATATAATTTATTAATAATTATTTATTATTAATTTATATTATAATTATAATCATAATTATATTATTTATTAATATTTTAATATTATTTAATTAACATATTACTTATTATGCTAACTATATATTATTATTATCTTTTGATAATAATTATATATTATTGTTATATACCGTTAATAATAGATTATTATATATCATCTAATCATTTTATTATTATACTAAGTTCAATATGTCACGGCTCATGACATTGTCCCTTGTGTAATTGCCACTTGAATGTATTGCTATTGAACCACATTAATGCTTTTCTTCTTCAACAAATGAGGACAGTCACTCTAAAGACAACATGATAATGTACACTCATTGTAAGGACAGTCACAAATGAGGACATCTCACAGTGACTGTCCCTTGTGTAATTGCCACTTGAATTACACAAGGGACAGTCATTGTGAGATGTCCTCATTTGTGACAAGGATAGTCACACATGAGGACATCTCTCAGTGATTGTCCCTTGTGTAATTGCCACTTGAATGTATTGCTATTGAACCACATTAATGCTTTTCTTCTTCAACAAATGAGGACAGTCACTCTAAAGACACCATGATAATGTACACTCACTGTAAGGACAGTCACAAATGAGGACATCTCATAGTGACTGTCCCTTGTGTAATTGCCACTTGAATGTATTGCTATTCAACCACATTAATGCTTTTCTTCTTCAACAAATGAGGATAGTCACTCTAAGGACAACATGATAATGTACACTCACTGTAAGTGTACATTATCATGTTGTATTACAAATGGACCTTATGTTGGTCGGGATATAAGTGCAAAAAAAAAAAGGAACGTTGTCATTTGTGTTTTCAACAGCGCCGAGAGAGATTCCCTCCGTGAAATCAAGCGGGTTATCATTTGTGTTTTGAACAAAGCGGGTTGTCATTTGTGTTTTGAACAGCACCGAGAGAGATTCCCTCCGCGAAATCAAGCGGGTTGTCATTTGTGTTTTCAACAGCGCCGAGAGAGATTCCCTCCGCAAAATCACAGCTACAATTTCTAAGTACGTTGGGTTTATTTTTCTTTTGTCATTATTATTTAATCTGGTATTCAGCTGTTAGAGAGCTAAAATACCCAGAAATGAGGACATATCTGTGTTGAATTTATTGTTAGCGGCTTTGGTTATTTAGAATGCTTCCCCACAATACTTAATTACACAAGGGACAGTCACTGTGAGATGTCCTCATTTGTGACAAGGACAGTCACACATGAGGACATCTCACAGTGACTGTCCCTTGTGTAATTGCCACTTGAATGTATTGCTATTCAACCACATTTATGGGCCCGTTTGGACCACGACACACAGTAGCATCTACAGAGAAGAATATCCCAGGTGTAACAAGTTGTAAGAATATACCAACAGTTCTAAGAAGTTCCATAGCACGTAGTAGCATCTACAGAGAAGAATATACAACATGAGGGCAGCCACTGTAAAGACAACATGATAATGTACACTCATTGTATGTGTACATTATCATGTTGTCTTTACAGTGACTGACCTCATTCAAGTGGCAATTACACAAGGGACAGTCACTGTGAGATGTCCTCATTTGTGACAAGGACAGTCACACATGAGGATATCTCACAGTGACTGTCCCTTGTGTAAGCCACTTGAATGTATTGCTATTCAACCACATTTATGGGCCCGTTTGGACCACGGCACACAGTAGCATCTACAGAGAAGAATATTCCAGGTGTAACAAGTTGTAAGAATATACCAACAGTTCTAAGAAGTTCCCTAGCACATAGTAGCATCTTCTAATTGTCTATACCACTTCACAAGGTATTGTTTGCACACATTGTTTTTGGTTCTTTTGATGACCCTTGTTTTGAAATTGCTATTAGGCCTTGTAGCTTATATGTTTTGATTGCTGGAGAGCTTCTAAAGCTAAGCAAGAAGACCATTGCACGAGTTATAGCCGCGCGCTCAGGTTTGAAAATTGTATATTTTTTAATCTAATGTATATTTTAACTAGACTTTTAGCTTATTTTTGCTGTATATTTTAATCTAAAGGGAATCATGGATGTGAACTTGAAAGAATTTTGTACTTAGTTCTTATGGAGAGAATAGTAGTAGTTTACGGTCTAATATCAAATAGAGTTTTCCAATTACAGAAAGTTAATGAATTCTAATAGCTTATATGTTTTGATTGCTGGAGAGCTTCTAGAGCTAAGCAAGAAGACCATTGCACGAGTTATAGCCGCGCGCTCAGGTTTGAAAATTGTATATATTTTAATCTAATGTATATTTTAATCCTTTTGCCATGTCATGTAATATGTCTTGCCTTGTAGCTTATATGTTTTGAAATTGCTGTTAGGCCTTGTAGCTTATATGTTTTGATTGCTAGAGAGCTTCTAGAGCTAAGCAAGAAGACCATTGCACTAGTCGTAGCCGCGCGCTCAGGCATGAAAATTGTATATTTTTTAATCTAATGTATATTTTAACTAGACTTTTAAAATATTAAAGGATTTAACTAGGTCTAAGAAGATTTGTGTACTTTTGACAATTTTGCTTAGTCACTGAAAGTTGTAGACCGAAGTTTTCATAGCCCAATTTTTGCTTCCTGCGAAGAACGATCATGTCAGATAATATAAGTGAAGAAAAAAATAGGGAGACAATCGCTAGATTGTGGTCTAACTTGAAAAGAAAAGGTGATGGAAAATGTTATTGTCCCTGCAAAATTTGTAAGGGCTTAAACTGTAGAAGATTGCTAATCAAAACAGTTAAGAGACATTGTAGGGAGAATGGTCACATTGAAGGGGGGCATGACTATCATCCACTGGTAAGTTGTTCATTATATCATTTTAACAATTTATATACATATGAAATCACTTGATGATGAGTTGAAGATCATGGTTTATTTATGTTAATCAATTTTATATAGGTTGATCTCCCCAGGGAAGTACATGATATGGAGGAACATGGGGGTGCGAATATCCAAGGTGAAGATAATGATCCCATGGAAGATGACGATCATGTGCTAGAAAACACAATTGAAGATGATGGTATAAATACATTGATCCATGACACATTTAGTCCAAGCGGATCTGATCATGATGATGATGATAGCCTTGATGTACCTCTACTTGAGAAGGCATACGAGCCCTTATACAAAGACTCCCAAACAACTCTTCTCTCTGCTATATTGTTGTTGTTGAACTTGAAGGTTATGAATGGTTTATCCAACATAACAATGTCACGTATGTTAAGGTATGTCATATATGTCTTTATAGTTAACAAAGGGTGAATAATGTACCACTAATATTGTTTATATTAACAACTTATATTTTTTGCTGTAGATTGATAGGCGAGTTTTTGTTACCACCATCAAATATTCTACCTCGCTCATATCGAGAATTATCTGCTATTATGAAAGATATTGGAATGGAGTATCAAGCAATACATGCTTGTCCCAATGATCATATTATATATTATAAAGAACATGAATTTGCAACACAATGCCCTGTATGTCATACAAGTAGATATCGAATAGATCGAATAACAAAAAAGGTGCCTCACAAGGTTCTTCGTTACATCCCCATTATTCCACGGATGCGACAATTATTTAGGTGTACTAGCTTGGCACAATTTATGGATTACCATGCACGCAATAGAAGTCGAGATGACATTATTCGAATCCCTGCGGATGGTTCGGCATTTATGCACATAGAGGAAAAGTGGCAACACTTCAAAGAAGAACCTCGTAATCTCAGGCTTTCATTGGCAGCGGATGGTGTCAATCCATTTGGAGAGATGAGATCTGTTTGCTCGGTGTGGCCTGTTTTTGTTATCAACAATAACATTCCTCCGTGGATGTCAATAAAGAGGGAGCACATTATGTTGGCAATGATTGTTCCAGGTATTTTATCATTTGATAGTTATTAATTTACATGTACTTACAAATCTTACAGTAAAATGGTCACAATAATTATGTAATGTTACTGTTCATTCAAGTAGGTAAATATCAAGTTAAAGATATGAATGTATATATTGAGCCTCTTATTGACGAGTTGGTGGAGTTATGGAACGGTGTCACTATGTATGACGTGTCTAGACCAATAGGACAAAGACAATTTCAATTCCATGCAATACTTGTATGGACAATACATGATGCCCCAGGGCTAACACATTTTTGTGGTATGTTATAGTGAATTCAAGTTGCGCATGATAATTCTAATTATAAAAATCAACATATTTAATAATCCAATTATATCATTATCTTGTAGGTCTTCAAACAAAGGGAAAATTTGCATGTCCAGTTTGTGGTCCAAAGATGAAATCTCGTCATTCAAAAAGTTTAGGAAAGCATGTGTTTGATGAGTACAGACACTTCCTCCACAGGAATCATAAGTATCGAAGTATGGAAAAACATCTTTTCAATGGGAAAGAAGAGACTACATCAAAGCCACGAAGAATGACACCTCGCCTATGGAAGTTGGAATATAATAGAATTAATCGTCGAGGTAATGTCGTTCCACTTAATGGTTTATGTTTGTAATTTATATATTTCTATTGTGATTTTTGTTTACTAATTATGTAATTGATGATCGTGAAGGTCGTCAAGGCACTACTGACAACCTTCCAAAGGGACTAAAAAGCTATCCCAAACAATTTAGTAGGTTGCCCTACTACGAGGACCTACAAATTGTGCATTTGTTTGATCTTATGCATGTTGGAAAGAATATAACAGAGACATTGTGGAAAATACTGGATGGAAGGCGTGACAAAGAAAAAATTGTCAAAATTTGTAATGACATTCATGAATCCAATCATGCACTGAAGAATTTCATTCACTCAAATAGCAATACAGATCAGATTAATATAAGTGCCCTTCCTTGGTTATTAACGGAGCAGCAAAGTGATGCCATAAAAGAAGTCATACGAAAAATTTGATTTCCCACAGGATTTGCTGGGAACATAAGCAATCTCATATCAAAGAAAAGTGAATTTGGGCCAGGGCTCAAAACGCATGATTGGCATACTTTCATCAAGGTAAGTTATGTTCTTCTGTATTTACAATATATTCATAAACTACGTGTACTATTCATTATGTTATGTTAGAAAATAATGAAATGATTGGTTTATAATTACTGCAGTACGTGCTACCTCTATCTCTCCCAGAGCACTTCAACAATAACATCAAACAAGTGATATATGATCTTGGAAAATACATGAGGTAAGCAGTAATATCTGTTCAATTTGTTGTATATATTTATTATATTCGCGATTTGTTTTTCTTGCTATGTAATCTATTGTATATTATTTTGTAAAGTCTCGTATTTATATATTTTTTGTGACTTGAATCTCTTAATGTAGGTGGTTGTCATCTAAAGAAATCCATAAAGAAGATATAAACTATTGGAAGAGAAGAATTCCTCATTTATTGTGTGAAATGCAAAAGTGTCTACCTCCAACTTTTTTCAATGCACAAGAACACTACCTCATACACCAAGTTGAGGAGATTGAATTGTGTGGACTTGCACACACTAGGTCAATGTGGATGGTTGAGAGGCACTTGAAATCTTTGAAGGTTTTGGTTCGACAAAGAGCACATCCTGAGGGTTCTATGGTAGAGGGATACATGGTATACCAGACTATGGTGTACATTACTGAATATCTTCCTAAGTTTGCTTCAAATATCCATGTAGATCGCATTTGGGATCTCGAACCTTTTAAAAAATTCAAAGGGGAGTACTTGATGGGGAAAGGTAGATTGAGGAAAGTGACAGGTAATAAATTATAAGATGTTATTGTAATAAATTATTTCTTAATCTTCAAAATAAATCGGTTGTAAGTCGTCTATTTTTTTTTTGTACAGTTGCTCGAGAGTGGGATGCACTACATTTGTATATTGCAAACAATCTTGATTGGATGACGGTATGGATTGAACGATGTCAACATTCTGGTCACACATTAACATGGGAAGGTGTATCTTCATTGGTTAAAGAAGCTCATCGTAATGGAGATTCTAATGTTACGCAAAGGGAAATAGATTTAGCATATGGTTTAAGAGATTTCCAGGTACGTACAAAATTATTAATCACCCGTATGTTTATCAACTCACGATATAATAATTTTGACATGTTTCACATATTATTGCAGGTTAAACACCACAATGGTATGTTCTGTAATGGTTTATCTTTACAGTGGCTGCCCT
This sequence comes from Chamaecyparis obtusa, assembly GCA_027943335.1. NCBI lineage: Eukaryota > Viridiplantae > Streptophyta > Pinopsida > Cupressales > Cupressaceae > Chamaecyparis > Chamaecyparis obtusa. Next base: position 1,252,424 of record BSBK01000594.1, read on the forward strand.
CATGTTGTATATTCTGTACACATACAATGAGTGTACATTATCATGTTGTCTTTACAGTGGCTGCCCTCATGTTGTATATTCTTCTCTGTAGATGCTACTATGTGCTAGGGAACTTCTTAGAACTGTTGGTATATTCTTACAACTTGTTACACCTGGGATATTCTTCTCTGTAGATGCTATTGTGTGCCGTGGTCCAAACAGACCCATAAATGTGGTTGAATAGCAATACATTCAAGTGGAAATTACACAAGGGACAGTCACTGTGAGATGTCCTCATGTGTGACTGTCCTTGTCACAAATGAGGACATCTCACAGTGACTGTCCCTTGTGTAATTGCCACTTGAAGGAAAAAAGCATTAATGTGGTTCAATAGCAATGTATTCAAGCGGAAATTACACAAGGGATAATCACTCTGAGATTTCCTCATTTGTGACTATCCTTACAGTGAGTGTACATTATCATGTTGTCTTTACAGTGACTGTCCTCATTTGTTGAAGGAAAAAAGCATTAATGTGGTTCAATAGTGATGCAGAGTAGTCAGGGCTTTTAGAATATACAAATATACATCCTTAACTCTCATTCCACCAAGGAAGAAGGAATTCCAATGGTTGAAACGTGAGTTAAGGTCTTTACATCAGTCAAACCCTGAAAATGAGGGTTTGTAAACAATGCACAAAAAATTTGAAATAACTTAGATATAAAACAAAGAGAATCAATCAAACCAACTTCCAAAGCATCAGATGTCACTATTACAACTTCCAGGCAAATTTTATCATCCAACCACCATCCGTACAGCCGTACAGAGTTCATTTTTCACCAGAAATGCACTAAAACAGGGTTATTTTTATTTTTTATGAAAGCAAAATGATTACAATACTGGTTCTCTGTCTGTCTTCGACCATTTGAAGCCTAAAATAGGCTCTCCAAACGTTGGTTCAACCATCTAGGTGGTTAGAACAGTTTATCCAACAAATGTCAACTTTGCTAAGCAACTTTTAAAGTTGCATTACAACTTTGCAAACAACTTTGCCGAGAAGGTTAAAAATGTGTTGTGAAACTTTAGCAACCTTATTAAAGTTATTTTGGACCTTCAAACTTCTTAACAACATCTAAAAGACACCTAATAAACACTTACTATGCTCATTTCATCCAAGGACTCAAAAGATGCCCAAGGTTTATAAGTCACCAAGGGGTCTTGTGTCCAACAAGTGGATGTTTATAAGGAGATAAAATCAATCCTTAATATTTATTACAAACCAAGAAAACATCTAAAACTCCTATTCTAATTTATTGTCATTCAAAAAGACTCTGATTTGTCAATCAAAAGGACCTTTCACCAGTCAATCCTTCAAAGCTCCAAGGTGAAAATCTTATGTTCCAATTGATAGGATTTGACTCCTTGGCTTCATGGCAACTTCCTTCAATCATGGTGTCTTTGGCTTGCATTAGGGATGCCCCTGCATCAAATAGCAATGCATTCAAGTGGCAATTACACAAGGGACAGTACATGCCCATTAAAGTTGGTGTTTTGTTATCCAGCATGACAATGGAGACAACATACTCTGTGTCAATTTTACTGATCAAATTTCCCTCCGCCAGGCAAAGCAACAATCTGGGTATGATAAGGTGAAATTTTGTAGTCCTTTTGGGTATGATAACAGTTCCAGTTTCCAATAAGATGGTTCATTTTTATAATCTAGCTTCAATTTCTCTTGTGAAAATCTTTTTTTCATTTTATGGGTGGTAAAATATAATTATTATGCTAGAGGTGTGTACTTATGGATGATAATGAAACAAAATGATAAGATTTAAGACTCTTGTTTTTTTTTTAAATAGCAATTTAAGTTTCCTTCTATTATAAATTACTGTTTTTCTATTTTTTAATGTATCTTTCCAAATCTTTTATATCAATTTTATTTATGAAATATAAATATATTAATAATGTTTTAGTGTTTTTAGGATTAGTTTATATCAATTCTATGTATCATCATTCGTCATTCAATTGTCAGTATTATTAATTTAGACTGTGCAATTGTAGAACTACTTGAATATGGGTTGGATGGATACTCAAGCAGGGGAACCCTCCTCAAATATCTCAAGAGTGAACTTGGAAAAATGTGTCCTGAAGGAACCCTTTCCATCAGAGAGATAAAAGTACAAACAAGTAAAAGAAGCAGGCTCTGCAAATATGTTTTTGAGAAGAAAAATGATAGATTATTCGAGTATGGTTCATGAGGTATATCTAAAAAGACATTTTTTTTCTTATTATAATAAAAGAGGAAGTTGTGAATGTCAAAGTTGAGTGAAACAAAAATTATTTTCATCAAATTTTGTTAGGCTTGCTTTTGGGAATAGTTTCTTACAATATTGCTATTAAGATTTTTATTGTGTAGTTTTTAGATTAGGTTTATAAAATTATATTTCATGAGTAGTGATTCATATTAATCAATTAACGATACTTTTGGAAGGTATTTTCAATGTGTCAACTTTTGATATTTTTACAAGAATTAGATTGTGTAATTTTTTTAATTAAAGTCATTGACTCATATTTCATAAATAATAGTTCTCATGAATCCATCTCTTATAAGATTGAATAGTCTATTTAGGAAGTATTTTTGATAGTATGTCAAATTATGATATTACTATTACCATTAGATTGCATGGCTTTGAAGTCAACCTCGTTGACCCATATTCTTCTCTGTAGATGCTACTATGTGCTAGGGAACTTCTTAGAACTGTTGGTATATTCTTACAACTTGTTACACCTGGGATATTCTTCTCTGTAGATGCTACTATGTGCCACGGTCCAAATGGGCCCATAAATGTGGTTGAATAGCAATAAATTCAAGTGGCAATTACACAAGGGACAATCGATCACTGTGAGATGTCCTCATGTGTGACTATCCTTGTCACAAATGAGGACATCTCACAATGACTCTCCCTTCTATAATTGCCACTTGAATGAGGATAGTCACTGTAAAGACAACATGATAATGTACACATACAATGAGTGTACATTATCATGTTGTCTTTACAGTGGCTGCCCTCATGTTGTATATTCTTCTCTGTAGATGCTACTATGTGCTAGGGAACTTCTTAGAACTGTTGGTATATTCTTACAACTTGTTACACCTGGGATATTCTTCTCTGTAGATGCTACTGTGTGCTGTGGTCCAAACGGGCCCATAAATGTGGTTGAATAGCAATACATTCAAGTGGCAATTACACAAGGGACAGTCACTGTGAGATGTCCTCATGTGTGACTGTCCTTGTCACAAATGAGGACATCTCACAGTGACTGTCCCTTGTGTAATTGCCACTTGAATGAGGACAGTCACTGTAAAGACAACATGATAATGTACACAAGTACCGTGAAGGTAGTTGCAAGTTATGGCTGTTTCATTGCATACCCGAAACAATGAAGATGTTACGGTCCACAAAATGTTTGTGCTTGAAAGATGAACAAATAAAATTAGACTTCTAAATAACCAAAGCCGCTAACAATAAATTCAACACAGATATGTCCTCATTTCTAGGTATTTTAGCTCTGTAACAGCTGAATACCAGATTACATAATAATGACAAAAGAAAAATAAACCCAACGTACTCAGAAATTGTAGCTGTGATTTCGCGGAGGGAATCTCTCTCGGCACTATTGAAAATACAAATGACAACGTTTCTCTACATTATCATGTTGCCTTTACAGTGACTGTCCCTTGTGTAATTGCCACTTGAAGGAGGACAGTCACTGTAAAGACAACATGATAATGTACACTTACAGCCCGTGTACATTATCATGTTGTCTTTAGAGTGACTATCCTCATTTGTTGAAGAAGAAAAACATTAATGTGGCTGATCGAATAGCAACACATTCAAGTGGCAATCACACAAGGGACAGTCACTATGAGATGTCCTCATTTGTGACTGTCCTTACAGTGAGTGTACATTATCATGTTGTCTTTAGAGTGACTGTCCTCATTTGTTGAAGAAGAAAAGCATTAATGTGGTTCAATAGCAATACATTCAATTGGCAATTACACAAGGGACAATCGATCACTGTGAGATGTCCTCATGTGTGACTATCCTTGTCACAAATGAGGACATCTCACAATGACTGTCCCTTGTGTAATTCAAGTGGCAATTACACAAGGGACAGTCACTGTGAGATGTCCTCATTTGTGACTGTCCTTACAATGAGTGTACATTATCATGTTGTCTTTAGAGTGACTATCCTCATTTGTTGAAGAAGAAAAGCATTAATGTGGTTCAATAGCAATACATTCAAGTGGCAATTACACAAGGGACAATCGATCACTGTGAGATGTCCTCATGTGTGACTATCCTTGTCACAAATGAGGACATCTCACAATGACTGTCCCTTCTGTAATTGCCACTTGAATGAGGACAGTCACTGTAAAGACAACATGATAATGTACACATACAATGAGTGTACATTATCATGTTGTCTTTACAGTGGCTGCCCTCATGTTGTATATTCTTCTCTGTAGATGCTACTATGTGCTAGGGAACTTCTTAGAACTGTTGGTATATTCTTACAACTTGTTACACCTGGGATATTCTTCTCTGTAGATGCTACTGTGTGCTGTGGTCCAAACGGGCCCATAAATGTGGTTGAATAGCAATACATTCAAGTGGCAATTACACAAGGGACAGTCACTGTGAGATGTCCTCATGTGTGACTGTCCTTGTCACAAATGAGGACATCTCACAGTGACTGTCCCTTGTGTAATTGCCACTTGAATGAGGATAGTCACTGTAAAGACAACATGATAATGTACACAAGTACCGTGAAGGTAGTTGCAAGTTATGGCTGTTTCATTGCATACCCGAAACAATGAAGATGTTACGGTCCACAAAACGTTTGTGCTTGAAAGATGAACAAATAAAATTAAACTTCTAAATAACCAAAGCCGCTAACAATAAATTCAACACAGATATGTCCTCATTTCTGGGTATTTTAGCTCTGTAACAGCTGAATACCAGATTACATAATAATGAGAAAAGAAAAATAAACCCAACGTACTCAAAAATTGTAGCTGTGATTTCGCGGAGGGAATCTCTCTCGGCACTATTGAAAATACAAATGACAACATTTCTCTACATTATCATGTTGCCTTTACAGTGACTGTCCCTTGTGTAATTGCCACTTGAAGGAGGACAGTCACTGTAAAGACAACATGATAATGTACACTTACAGCCCGTGTACATTATCATGTTGTCTTTAGAGTGACTATCCTCATTTGTTGAAGAAGAAAAGCATTAATGTGGCTGAATAGCAATACATTCAAGTGGCAATCACACAAGGGACAGTCACTGTGAGATGTCCTCATTTGTGACTGTCCTTACAGTGAGTGTACATTATCATGTTGTCTTTAGAGTGACTGTCCTCATTTGTTGAAGAAGAAAAGCATTAATGTGGTTCAATAGCAATACATTCAAGTGGCAATTACACAAGGGACAATCGATCACTGTGAGATGTCCTCATGTGTGACTATCCTTGTCACAAATGAGGACATCTCACAATGACTGTCCCTTGTGTAATTCAAGTGGCAATTACACAAGGGACAGTCACTGTGAGATGTCCTCATTTGTGACTGTCCTTACAATGAGTGTACATTATCATGTTGTCTTTAGAGTGACTGTCCTCATTTGTTGAAGAAGAAAAGCATTAATGTGGTTCAATAGCAATACATTCAAGTGGCAATTACACAAGAGACAATCGATCACTGTGAGATGTCCTCATGTGTGACTACCCTTGTCACAAATGAGGACATCTCACAATGACTGTCCCTTCTGTAATTGCCACTTGAATGAGGACAGTCACTGTAAAGACAACATGATAATGTACACATACAATGAGTGTACATTATCATGTTGTCTTTACAGTGGCTGCCCTCATGTTGTATATTCTTCTCTGTAGATGCTACTATGTGCTAGGGAACTTCTTAGAACTGTTGGTATATTCTTACAACTTGTTACACCTGGGATATTCTTCTCTGTAGATGCTACTGTGTTCTGTGGTCCAAACGGGCCCATAAATGTGGTTGAATAGCAATACATTCAAGTGGCAATTACACAAGGGACAGTCACTGTGAGATGTCCTCATGTGTGACTGTCCTTGTCACAAATGAGGACATCTCACAGTGACTGTCCCTTGTGTAATTGCCACTTGAATGAGGATAGTCACTGTAAAGACAACATGATAATGTACACAAGTACCGTGAAGGTAGTTGCAAGTTACGGCTGTTTCATTGCATACCCGAAACAATGAAGATGTTACGGTCCACAAAACGTTTGTGCTTGAAAGATGAACAAATAAAATTAAACTTCTAAATAACCAAAGCCGCTAACAATAAATTCAACACAGATATGTCCTCATTTCTGGGTATTTTAGCTCTGTAACAGCTGAATACCAGATTACATAATAATGAGAAAAGAAAAATAAACCCAACGTACTCAGAAATTGTAGCTGTGATTTCGCGGAGGGAATCTGTCTCGGCACTGTTGAAAATACAAATGACAACGTTTCTCTACATTATCATGTTGCCTTTACAGTGACTGTCCCTTGTGTAATTGCCACTTGAAGGAGGACAGTCACTGTAAAGACAACATGATAATGTACACTTACAGCCCGTGTACATTATCATGTTGTCTTTAGAGTGACTATCCTCATTTGTTGAAGAAGAAAAGCATTAATGTGGCTGAATAGCAATACATTCAAGTGGCAATTACACAAGGGACAGTCACTGTGAGATGTCCTCATTTGTGACTATCCTTACAGTGAGTGTACATTATCATGTTGTCTTTAAAGTGACTGTCCTCATTTGTTGAAGGAAAAAAGCATTAATGTGGTTCATTAGCAATGTATTCCCAGCATCTGTACCTGCATCTCTCTTATATACTACAAGTTGCTTGCCATCAGAAATTGCAGTTCCCTCACGTGACATTGATGGTGAAGTGTTCTTTTCAAAACCATCATCTGTGGTTACCAATGCTCCTATTTTAGGCAATAAGTTTGTTGCATTCCATGAGCCATTGGTCAAGTTTCTTCTATGAGCTTCTGATGCCTCAAAATCTAAGCAGCGCCTACGCATGCCTCGTTGTGGTTGATTATCATTCTGTACATGAATTATAATGAGTAATCAGTTTTGGGCCTTGGAATCTTGTATGTAACATGCACAGGCATTTCATGGCTAAATGAATCTATTTTAAAAGCATCAACTTTTCTTACATGATGCTGGATACATAAGTAGAACAAGCGTATATCAAATTGGAAGCAATCAGAACTCCACAATGACATATTATTTAGAGTACTCTTCAGTTTAAGTAATAATGCATATATTGACACTGTAAAGACAACATGATAATGTACACTCACTGTAAGGACAGTCACAAATGAGGACATCTCACAGTGACTGTCCCTAGTGTAATTGCCACTTGAATGTATTGCTATTCAGCCACATTAATGCTTTTCTTCTTCAACAAATGAGGATAGTCACTATAAAGACAACATGATAATGTACACTCACTGTGAGTGTACATTATCATGTTGTCTTTAGAGTGACTATCCTCATTTGTTGAAGAATAAAAGCATTAATGTGGCTAAATAGCAATACATTCAAGTGGCAATTACACTAGGGACAGTCACTGTGAGATGTCCTCATTTGTGACTGTCCTTACAGTGAGTGTACATTATCATGTTGTCTTTACAGTGGCTGTCCTCATTTGTTGAAAGAAAAAAGCATTAATGTGGTTCATTAGCAATGTATTAAATAATTTTTTTTTTTTTAATCCACCCACGGGCGTCGCAATTGCGATGGCAACCCGTCGCAATGCGATGCAGGCGCCCGTTGCAATTGCTTGGGAGGTCTGTCGCGATTGCGACGGCCCTCCGAAGCCATGCGACGGGGGGGCGACGCCCATGCCGCTAACAAATGTTAGTCACATTGCGACGGGATATGTGTCGCAATTGCGACGGCTACCCATAGACGTCACAATTTGCGACTAAAAAATAGCAACGTCTATGGGTGTTGCTATTGCGACACATAGCCGTCGCAAAATGCCCCCAAATGTATTAGTGCTAGTGGTGACTTTGCATCACACACCACTAATATTTTTTTCAAAGCAATAAAGATTATCATTGACAAAATTATGTCGAGCATATCAATACGAATTTGTAAGGGTCAACTAAAAGGACACACTCTTCTTGCAAAAGATGTTAAAAATAAGCCAAACTTAGACAAAATTCTAAAATCAAACATTGGATACATGGATTTCAAACATATCTGTATATATCCAGATATCTACATCAAACAAAAAAAAGTATTTTCGCAATGATTAGACAACTTGGACCTCCAACATTCTTTTTGACATTTTCAAGTGCAGAGCACATGTGGAAACCATTAACATCGACAATCACTAAATTATACCAAAATCACCCAACCAACGAACACGCTAAACAACAAATAGAACATGACATTGATTACCTTATTTGAAAAATTCTTGTCATTTGTAGCTGTTATTATAGACATAAAATAAGTTGTCTAAAAAAACTACTTACTATAGATGATACAATTCTAGGTCATGTGAAAGATTTCTTTTTCATTATCGAATTCCAAAATAGGGGAAATGAACATGATCATGCATTGATATGGATTGCAGATGCTCCAATATATGGTATATCAGACAAATTAGAAATTCAACAATTTGTTGACAACTATATCACATGCAATACAAAAATACTAAATCCACAACTTGCTAAACTACATCGACACTATCATACGAGAATTTGCAAAAAAAACAAAACAACACATTGTCAATATAATTACCCTCTCCCACCAATGTGAACCACAATAATACTTGAACCAATAGAAACAACCGATGAGAAAATCATAAGTAATGCAAATAAAATATTTAAAACTATACAAGAATAAGAGTGACGAAACAATTACATTTGAAAATTTCTTGGCCCTAATAAACATATTTGAAAATGACTACATAAAAGCAATACAATCAACACTAGCAAAACCAACAATATTCTTGAAAAGACATCCAACAAATATTTGGAATAATAGTTTTGCAAAGAAAATGCCCCCATTATGGGAAGTGAACACTGATGCACAATTTGTGCTCAATGCATATGCAGCTGCAATGTACTACTCATCATGCATGACAAAAGTAGACAAATCTATGACAAGAACATTTAGGAAAATAAGGAAGGACCACGAAACAACAAAAATTGATGCCATACAAATGATTCGTCATCTAAGAAATACTTTTCTTAATCTTCAAAAAATGTCTACCCAATTTGGAGTGCACATAATCTTATCACTACCCCTAAATTCAACCTCTTGACCATGTGTATTTATAAACACATCTCTGCAACAAGACCATACTTTCATTCTAAAATCAAAATCGCTACTAAGCACTAAGCCCGATGAGTCAAGTGAAATAATGTGTAAATCACTTATAGAACACTACATAACTCGATCAATTGAATTGAAACACATTTGCCTAGCCCAATTTGCATCACAATATAGAATTATTAAAAGAAAAATAGTGAAGCGAAACAAATTTACTATAATTAGATTTGTTAAGTATAACAAGCACCTCGATTACAAAAATTATTATAGAGAGAAATTATTATTGTATGTACCTTTTCAAAATGATGAAAATACACTAACAAATGGGTTCACAACATTTCAAGAAGCATATAATCATTATGAAAATGAAATTAAAGAAAATGAAAAGAATTATACATACAACTTCAATTCAATATGGGGAGATATAGACAATGCAATTGAACAAGTTCAAGAAGATGAGCTTGAAAATGAAAATCATTCCAACAAACAAACAAAAAATAATACTAATATAGAAACATATGACCTCGCTTCAGACTTATCATACTTACAAAAAAAACCTCATATGAATAGATTTAATATGGGCTTTCAAATTGTAAAAAATACAAACCTTGTTGACAACAATATATATTATAAGCTAAGACAAAACCTAAATCGAGAACAAGAAGCTATTATAAAAGACATTGCAATTAAAAAACAAAATGACAAACACAAACCATTGTACCTTTTTCTCACAGGTGGTGCAGGAACGGGAAAAAATTTCACTGCAAAAGCAATTTTCCAAATGCTATTGCGAGTATACAACTCCACCCCATTTTTGGATCCACTAAAACAAAAAGTTCTTATCATGGCTTACATAGGAAAAGCATCATTCAATGTAGGAGGAACAACAATCCAGTCTGCACTGCTAATGCCCTTCAACAAATCGACATTTATTCCGCTTAGCAATGAAACAATAGACTCTTTGCAAAAACATTATGAAGAATTACAAGTATTGCTTATAGATGAAGCATCCTTAATAGGCAGTCATTTTTTTATATTCAATTGACAAAAGAATGAGAGAAGTAAAATATAGCCCAACAAATTTTTTTGGTGGTGTTGACGTCATATTTAGCGGAGACTTTTACCAAGCACAACCAATACAAGACAGTTACATGTTTGAATCTCCTATAGTGAACAATGAAAAACTACCATACACTTTCTAGACAGATATGATAACATGCTATGAATTATAAACAACAATGTGCCAAAAAAATGAAAAGTTCATTTCAATTCTAAATAAAATACAAACTAATTCACAAAGTGATACTGATATAGAATACATCAATAATACTTGCTATCGCAACCCGCCTAATGATCCAAGATTTCCATAACTTTTCTACACAAACAAATCTGTACAACAACACAATAACAAAATGTTATCAATTGTAAATAGAGAACCAATCATTATAAATGCAATCGATGAGGAAGAAGATAATTATGGCAACATAACAATGCATACAAAAAAAATTCTACCACAACAAATAACACTTAAAATCAACATGATTGTTGAATTATATGCAAGAAACTATGACATAAATGATGGACTCATAAATGGAGCTGATGAAATTTTTTAAGCATATACAACTATAAATAAAACTGAAGTAATCTGGGTTGAATTCAATGACAAAAATATTGGTCTAAGTCAAGCATCAAAATTAGGACATTTGTTCACTGACAACATTTCAAAATAATGGGTACCAATACTACGAATTGAAAAGCCCCTATCCATTAAAAAAAATATGACAAAGATAACAATTCGAAAATAATTCCCTATACAACTAGCATGTGCACGAACAATTCACATATCACAAGGACTTACATTAGACAAACTTGCATTTGATCCTTTTCGAGTCAATAGTCATGGACTAGTATACACTGCATTGTCACGCGTTCGAGATATACAATCCCTATATTTACTTACTCCACTAACACAAAAAAATTTCAAAATACACACTAAAATTAGTAACGAAATGCATTGGCTACGCACAGAAGCAAAATGGGAATTCATAATCCCAAAACATATAAATGACACAAATTTAACAACTATTATCTTGCTAAATACAAGAACATTAAACTCACATATCGATGATATTACCAACGACTATGATCTATTAGATGCCGATATAATATGCCTACAAGAGACACATAATCTGCAACTCACTGCTTTGCAAAAACTCAAGAAATTCCAATCAATTACAATGTACCATCATCATGGACTTTTGACTTCAACTAAAAAACATATACAAATTACACATTCACAACAATACTATTCAAATAAAATCAAAATCCTAAAAAAAGAACTACTAATATTTAACGTTCCTATTTCATTATTCAACTTGTACTCACCACCAAAGATAAGAGTCTCATCAATTATAAGCATTCTGCAGAACGCCATGAAAAATACTAAACTAAATTCAAATAATATAATTATAGGTGACTTCAATATCAACATGCATGAAAATAATAAGAAAACGAATAAACTACAAGCATTTTTCAACACAATGAATATTACATTTTTGCTAGACAAAAATAGTTTCTTACAAGAATCACTAATTGACCATGCTTGGTCAAACATTAACAAAACATATTACAAAATCTACAAAACAGATGCATATTGGAGTGATCATAATTGCATATGTCTAATTCTTGACTTATATAAAAAAGCACACAATGTAAGTACCTTTACTTTGACTTTATAATTGATGCATCCATAATTATTAATTTTTCCCTTTTTCCAACTCTTTACAAACTACTACTTAATCTTGCTATGATGTAGGAATGAAGGCTAAAAAAAGGATCGAAGACACTAAAAAAAAAAATCGAGGGACAACAAGTAAAGATGTAAGTATTTTGTAATTCATACAATTTTCATACACAAACATTTGTTAACAGACATATCATTACTATCATAAGAAATGCTACTATTAATATGCATTCTTTACTATTGTAGACAAAAAACTATTATGCACCTAATGTTGCAAGTGTGATCATATATTGTATAAGATCGAACTAAATTATTTTCCTTCCTTCCTTATTTTCAAACAGTCCTTTTATTACATTCTACAGTTATACTAAATGTATAGTACTTGTAACTAAAACATTGCATTTTAGTTACAGACCTAAAAAAGAAAACAAAAATATAGTTTCAATTGATGAACTCAACTCACACAAAAGTGCAAAAATCTTTGAAGGTGATGTAATTGTTACCTGCAAGAATCATCTTGACAAGGCCAAAAATGCAATATAAGGATTATGGGCAGACCTCACTGACAACAAAGGAGAAATGATAGTCACTCTTAATCTTACAAAACATTTCATTCAAATGTTTGAAAAGAAAATCTACCCTGGTGCAAGCATTCATGTCAAAAACTTTGAAATCTCCCCTAAAACTAGTTATGACCATGGAGATTTGATTACTCAAACAAGTACAATTGAAAATATATCTCAAGTCTGTCAACAAAATTTGTTCATTCCAAGCACCACAATTCAGCTTCTTCTTGAAAGCACATGAGAACAGTACACAGTAGGAATGTTGGGTGCCATTGTTGTAGCTGCAAAGAGAAAACCATGCATGAATACAGTGGATATAAAAGATGGAGACACATAATTCGACCATGCACATGTAAAATCCTCTAACCATCCACCTCCAATACAATACAAATTTTCTTTTGCTAATCGCTAACAATGCATAATGAATATATTGTTTTTCTAGGTAGCTTTTCATCCAAATATGCTACAGCAATATCTACACATTGAACACCTTGTCCAAAGCAAAGACTACCCACTTATCCTTTTCAAAAATATAATAAGGAGAAGTAATACAAAAGAAAAAATGTTTTACACTGGCCAGTCTACATTTATTGGAGAGCTCATGCACAAAGAAACAAAAGAAAGTCTTCTCAAATTGCTGAACACAACATATGAAGTGTGCTTCTTAAAATTCACTCAAACATCTTCCTAACTATGCATATCATTAAAAGAGATTTGTAATTCACTAATCAAGCATGAGTACCTTATAAATGAATAGCATTTTAAACTTCTCACACAGGTGCACGGAGTACTCCAAAATGCAAATGCCTTCTCTGTACCATTTCAACCAACATGCTCTAAATGCAACTACAACAACATAGACTTTTCCACAGTACAAATCAATATGGCTCATTGCATCAAGTGCAATGAAGAAACATAGTACACCTACACGCATTGCCTACATTGCATTCTCACCACCGAAAGCAAAAAGCAAGTAGAATGTACTCTACATAAGGAAATGTTTGTTACTATGTTTCCTCAATTGCAAGAAACTACCTATGAACAATATATACAGCACAAAACAAAGATAATATTTGCAGTGCGTAGGTTACAAAAAGAGGGAAAGTACACACTCAATCAAGACAATGTCATCATTAAGTTTGAAGATAATAGTATGCCTCGTATTGAATCTTCAAACCAGGTATGGAAGCTATTCTTTACTTATTTATCAACAATTTATAATTCACTCTTTTGCCAAATAATACTAATAATATTTCATTAACTTTGCAGTTGATTCAGATCTAATTCAAAGAGGATGCAGTACAACATTGTACATATAACAAAGTTACAATTTTTTGGTTTCTTTCTTGCTTCACTACTTAGTCACAGTTTAAGACAGCTACATAAAACATTGTACATATAACAAAGTTACAACTTTTATACTATACTCTGCTTTACAAACATTGCAAATTTATGAGACAATTCTGAATGTTTTTTGTTTACAAAATAATGCATCTTGTATGCCAACATAAGGCATGCCAGTTAGAGTCAGAGCACTATTAATTACACTTACTGTGATGGTCCTCATATACAACTCTGAATTTTGCAAGTGGATGATGAAATCTTTGTTTGAACAAAGTCATGTCTTTGTTTATTGAGATTGAATATTTGGTTTCACCACTTAATCAAGAACTTAAAAAATAATATTTTTAGACAAATGCAGGCTTTTTAATATAATTTCAGCTTTAGATTTATTATTTTCTCATAGCATAAATATCTTTCCAGTGAATATGTTTATTTTGCGATTCTTACCTCTTCTACACGACTAAACTTATGCATTTGATATGATTGTCACAGTTATTTCCTGATGATTTTTTCATTCTTTTACAAAATATCTTCATGACTATGACTGTTATACAACCTTTGAAATTACCATCACTTTGGCCTTCATAAAAATCAATTCATGTTCTCTATCAAATGATTTTGGCAATATTTCATGGTATTGCTTGTCAAACCATCTTCCCAAACGAGCTTCGCAGATTTTTTGTTGCTTGTAAAATCTTGCAAAATGTGTGCTATCTTACAAAAACATTCTTCTTCATAATGCATTAATAAAATTCGCACATATCAATGAATGCAAAACCTCTACGTAATTATAATGGCCTGCAAAGAGTAGAAAGAATTAAAGATATGATTGCACACAATTGAAAATTATGAAAACATCAGAAATTGTACAAACATTCATAAAGTTCAATACATTATCTTGTAAAAAACTAACCATCTGCCACCTCTGAACCCTATAGCTGAACTCTTCTTTGAGTAGTAACTCTTTTTTGAATGTCATTTCTGTGCAAGCGCGTTTCACTTCTCACCCTATTGTTAATCTTGCCACAAAAACTCCCAACTTTATACTTGAGTTTTCTCAAATAAATAAATTACTCAATTTTAATACTGTTTGGATATTATTGTATTGTCATTATTATGTTCTATATTGTAATGGTGATATATATATATATATATATATATATATATATATATATATATATATATATATATATATATATATATATATATATATATATATATATATATATATATATATGTTTTAAATATTGTAAATGTTTATAAAACTACTGCTTGTATGAAAAGGAGGTGTAAGGGTCAACTCATAGATTTCTTGTTGATAGCCTCCAATAAAAATGTAATAGAATATTTCCATGATGTCTTTTTCTTGAAATGAACTATCATTTGGGCACGATAAAACCTAAAAGGAAACTCATTGTTAATAGGTCTTGTAATGGTTCTATAAGAGTGATGACTCTAACAACTATGCTACATTAGCGAAGCAATTATAATCTTCATTTTAAAAAAAAAATTAATTTCATTTTTATCAAATAACTATTAATCCAATTATATATACTATTTATAACAAATATAATAAAAGAGATTTAAGTTAATCTACAACCAAACTTAAAACTAAATCCGGCAAGTACTAGCCACTACGTGGCACTTGTTATTAATTGTAAGCATCACCTAGATGTAATGAGTGCTAAGTATTCCATTCATTCTCATGATAAATAAGTAGTTGTGAACCACTAGTAATGAAACATAGTCAAAGATTTGATAGTTTAATCTTGATAGCAATATCATGATAGAGTTCATTATTAGTACTTGTCGATAGGTTAAGCAAGTAATATAGTGATTAAATAAAACTGTTTAGACCAATTAGAATTTTTTAGATTTTGTATTTTGTAATAAATTTCATATTTTGTAAAGTTAGATGCAATATTTTTAACTTTATAATTTATAGAAATCATTTTTCTATCATTTGATTGGCTAAATCATTTGAAGTCTTATTACAGGAGTGAACCAATTAAAATTTACCACGTTTGTTATTTATTGTACACTATATATTTAATATAATGAAAATGCATTGCTCCTTCCATATTACATAATTTTCAGCTTGGAAATAATTTTTCTTTCTATCTTTAATTAGGATTTTCATTAATCTTTTTCTTTTTATATAATATATATTTATTCTCATTTATATATTTTTTTAAAAATATTTTAAAATTTATTATATGTAAATTATGCATTAATAAATATTTAGGTAAACAAATGTGTGATATATTTTCCCTTACAAAATATTATAATTTAAATTAAACATAGTAAATAAATATTTTATTTTATAATTAATTAGAAATGTTAAATAAAAATAATATATATTTCTATTATATAATCTTCCAAGATAAATTATTATATATTATTATCTATATTTTTGTAATCAATAATTGTTTATATAATTATAATTTTAAAAATTATTTATTACTACAATTATTATTATATAAAAAAATATAATTAATTAAAATATTTTATATATTATAATAAATTTATTAAAATTAAGATTAAATTTATATTAAAAATTAAAAATAAAATTAATTACTAAAGACAAGTACTTGGCCACTACATGACACTTGTTTAATTAAGTAACAAGAACTATGATAATTATACATCTCTCCATTATTTTAAATAAAACACTAATTTTAATATTTGATTCTAATTCGTTAACTACCTATAATAGCACTTTATTAAATTTTATTATTAATTGGTTTGAAAGTACGGTTTCCAATTTGCATTAAAAACAATTGAAATCTAATGCCTCAAAAACCCTAAAACGGAAGTACATTATTTAACAACTCCTCATAACAATCCCTATACTAGGATATTCCCACTTATCCTCCTAACTGCACGTTCTCCATAAACAATAAATATATGTGCCTAAATTCCGTCACTTGACAGACAAATGTTGTTTTTACCTTACCGTCCAACGGCTCCTGTTCAATCTATAAATACCAGACAAACCAAAGATTATATTCAGCAGACAATTTTCTTCTGGGCAGTAGCAGAAAGGGGGGACAGACAAAGATTCCACATCTACATCTACATGCACCTCCAGGTCTTTATTTTGCAGGTTTATTTATAGATTCTTCTCTGTGTACATAACTTTTATTTCACTTTGAAAGGCTTTTAAAGGGTTTTGAGAAGTTAACTGGAGGCAGAGTTTTATCTATCCCTTCCTGTTACTGCCTTCAAAGCTTTGTTCCCATGTTTCTGCTGTTAACAGGCATGGGTTGATAAACCTCTGCATCCATTTTGATCCTTACCCCTGTAAAGCTCATCTGGTTACATCATTCAGATCATTTTTGAACAATGTCTCACTAATTTGAAGAAAAAACATAAAAATCTTTTCAGTTCAGCAGTATTTCTCGTTCTAGAGATTGTTTTCCCAATGTTATGTTGAGCAGATCTGCTTAATGTTTAATGCGGGTTTCTAAAGATTGTTTTTCCAAAGCTGAATTTCAGATGTGGGTTCTTGTTGTGCTGATTATTTGATTGGATTTCATTGTGATCTGTGATGGGTTTTTTTTTGGTGCTGTAGAAAATTTGAGCACAGTACTAACTTTTGATTAGATTTTATTGTGGCTGTAATAGATTTTTTTCCTATTTTAGAAGATTTGTGATTGGGTTTAATAGATTTTTTTTCTATTGTGGAAGATTTGTGATTGGGTTTCATTGTGACTTGTAATAGATTTATATTATATTGTAAGAAAATTTGAAGTCAGAGTCTCTGCCATTGGACCAAATGTCTTTGAACAGTGTAGATTTTGTAGTATAATGGATTCTTAATTTGCAGAGGTTGTTATATTCTGTCAGATCAGATATCACAAGAAAAGGGAAATTAGGATCAAGTACCATCTTGCAGACCTAATTTGGATGTGAATGTTATTTGACGGATCAATTGGCAATCTTTGTAAGAGGTTGATCAGAAGTTTTTTAAATGTTTATTTGGGTGGGTTGGTTAAAGTAATATAATGACTTTGTAATTGTCTTTTAGCTGTATTTTCTTACTTTTCTGCAACTGTTTTCTGGATACATTGAAAAAAATGTGTGATTGTGAGTATAGCATGTAGACTAATTGGTAAGTGATTTGATTGAAAAACTATTTTTATTTTGTACTGAATCAGTGTATAAAAATATTATATATAAAAAAAAAGGCAGATCACAGATTCCCATAAGAAATATCAGAGGGAACAGCTGTCAAAACCGCACAAGTATAATTTATAAACTATCAGAATAGATCATGGTTTTGGTTTAGCTCAGACAATTTGTAGCAGAAAAATCTAGCCTCTGACATGAAAATCATAATGGTTAAATAGGCTAATAAACTTAATACAATAGGCAGTGTGTAGTTAGAGGGATTCTTTCATTACCCAATTAAAAAAAAAGGTTGTGGTCGTCCTTGCCTGCACACTTGCATGCCTGTTATGATGGGACAGATATCTTTGTTGTATGGCTGCGTACTGTGCCAACAGTTTTAGCTCACTTTTCATTGCTTTTGGTTGTGAGTTGTTAACGTACATGATGTGCTCATTTTTCCACATGTTATGACTAGTCTAGTGAGTAGTCATGAGGAGGATGTCCTTAGTAATAACAGGAATGTAAGTTGTCATCATAAAAGGAATGCACGTGTTTTGTTCACAATATACCCATTTTGAGCTTCTTGCAACGCCCTTACTTATATTTTCAATAGTCTTGAGGTTGGATTTTGCTCATTTTTCTGCAAGATTAAGTAATTGACCACTTTTAGCATGTCAATAATAGGTAACAATTAAAATTTGTAGTACGTTTTGTTAGATGACATATTAGTAATTATAAATTATTTCAAATAATACAAAACATGAAGAAGAGATATTTTTTAATTAGATTTTTTTTGTATAACGAAAGATTAATCTAATTTTTAGAAAGGAACAATTATGCATGGCACTAATCTTTCTATTCGTAAGACTAATAGTTAAATGTATAGTTGCTTGTATATACAAATAGAAATGTTAATATCTCTATGCCATTGAGTTCTTTTCATTTAAAAAGTAAGTTAATATAGTTCATCTTTCAATGGCACTTGACATGTCCATATAGGTATGTGATTATCACTCATTCTAGCCTTTGAAATTCATAGAGGCACTCTTATGAAATAATTAGTGGAGTGACAAAGTTGTCTCTATAACCATTGCTTGTATATGATTATTTATTTTGAGAAATAAATTGCCCATGTTAAGAAATAATTGTTATAGATCTTGTCCATTGTTATATGTAATTATCCATGTGAATAAAAAAATATGGATCTACAATTAAGTTTCTTCATGTCTTGTGAGAGGAGTACCCAAGTTTAAAATCACCATATTGGTGAGCTTCGTAATGGCACTCCCTATTGTGCTTTCTAACATCTGTCCCTTATGTAGTATGAGTAGCACTTGAAATGTGATGTATTCCTTTCTATGTTGGTGTTGATTCTTATTACATACTTGGATTCATGTATTATTAGTGTCATCTATCTTTGTATACCCTTCCCTCCACGTGTCTTTGTGTTTGTATTTAGGCCTTGTGACCATCTCTAAGTAGCACAGTGGGGTGGACCTATGGGTCTCACATGGTTGGGTAGCGTAGAAACCAAAATTGTAAATCAAAAGATCATGATTGAGATTGATCTACAAACCATCCTATACATAGATTTTCTTTATGCAATGAGCTACTTTTATTCAATGCAATTGTATGATTAGAAGGTATTTGAGTCTAATAAATGATGTGATTGTAATAATATTTATTGAAGATCTTATGGAGGTGGATTCTAATTAAAATTGTATATGATAGTGGAACTAATCCTAGTAATATGATTCAATGTTGGAGTTGAGCATGATTGAATTGTGGTTACTTTTGTGCTTATGCATTAATAAGGTAAAATGAATGTAGGAACATTTCCTTTGGGTTTGAAAGAAACTTAATGCATCTTGGAGTGGTCTTGGGAAATGTTATGAACATGCCTTGAAGCCTTCGATTCTCTAAGTGATTGTCCCTAGACTGTTGAGTCATTTTGGATCATTTTGGGGCCTTCTATAGAGTCTTGTTAAGTGGGGAAGTGTCACAACTCCTTTACCTTGTTTCCTTTTGTGTAGAGAAATGTGTGGGATCATTGAGGAGGTCCTAATAGATTCTCTTACCTTCTTATGTGTGTTTATTGATGGTGTATAATGCTTAGAGAAAATAGATCTCTCTATTAGCCCTAAGTAATTTTTTGACGTTTTATAGCGCACATGGAGTTGCTAATCCTTTTAGGCGGTCCATGAATGATTGTTGTGTTTTGGAGGTCAATCCCTAACTCTAGATTGCCTATTGGATAGGAATTCAATGCTTTGTATTGACAAACTACAACACACAAAATGGATTCTAGCATCGAAGCATAATAGTAGTGCTAGATAGGGACACCATCACTTGGGTATTAGTGTCCCATTAGTAAGGAAGCTATGGTAGTTGAACAAATTCCTACACGTGTGGAGATTTATTAAAAAAAATTCTTAGGCATTTGCAATAGTTACTTAACACAAAAAATAGGAAAAGTATACAAACTACAACACAATAATTTACTTAGGTGAAATCCTTTCAAGGGGAAAACCCCACACTGCAAAATCCACCCAATATATTATCCAAAATCATCATCAGATTACAATATACTTGCAAAGAGCTTCTCACAAGAGTATCACCAACACAAATCTAGAGGCGACTCAACAACAATCAGAGTCTTAAAATACATCACAATACACAATTGTAAGACAATGCACGGGCATAAAATACTTGATTGTTTTCTAGGGAAAACACAACACACAATATCCACTTTTAGATATATGACCTAATGATAAATGGTGAGGACTCACAATGATAAATTATATATATGAATTTATTTTTGGGGCACTTCCCCCAAACACCTTTGCTAGGGTGTGCTACCTTTGATCCCTAACCAATTAATGGATCGAAGCTCACAAAGGGAAGTACTCCCCTTGCAACCCCACACTCATGTATCAACAATAACTTATTATTGTCAATACCTTTTTATTATTGTAAGGTTTAGACATTATTTTCTTAATAAATTTTTCACTTATTGAACACCTTGCAAGAGAAATGAGAGGGGTAGCAATATCATTGTTTAATCAATAGGGACTGAGAGGCCTAGGAATTCAAGCACCATTTGAATTTATTTGTTCTTGCAACCTTAGTTAAAGAATTTGCAACATTCATCAAAGTCTCTACCTACACTCTCACTATTACAATAAATTGTAACTGCGTCTTTTTTTAATTTCAATATCTAAACACAATACCTTAATCCAAATGGCTTTTTACAAGCATAAGTAGTTGACATATATTTTTTTTTTTTTCCAATAGAGGACAAAACAACCTTAACCTATCTCTTACTCATCCAACTGATTGCACCACCAAATAAAGTAAATAAATAAGCATTGGTTGATCTTTTTTTGTCCATATCACATGCCTAGTCTGAATCCACATAACCATAAATATCAAGAGAAATTTTCTCTCTTATCAAATTACAATGATAACACAAAACATTTTGAGGCACCCTTTAAATATATGGAGACTCATTTAATTTTGTCCCAATGAACTCTACCAAGATTAGACATATAAATGGAAAGAATTGTCACTACTTGGGAAATGTTTGGTTTAGTACATACCTTTGCATACATCAAACTTCCAAGTTTACTCAAGTAAGGTACTATGCTCATGTCTTCCATCTCTTACAATGATGTAGGAAAATATGAAATAGGTAACTTTGTTTCCACTTGTATCATCTTAAAATGAAAGCACCCCTATTTTGAGACCTTTTATCCCTCATTAGTGTGGTTTTTGGACCCAATTCAAATAACCTAAAACATGGATGTATTTGTGCTCATACAATTATTTTTTCCATTTTTTGTTTGTTTCTGACCCCTCTAGCTCTACCCCCAAGGTCCCAGAAGTAATTCCAATACCAGAAACCTCTCGGGGATGTAATCACCTAAAATTGGTCTAGTAGAAGTTGAGCCCCCCTTTCGATCAATTTGCTTCAAATTAAATCCTAAATCTCAAAGACATATTTACTAGACATAATTGTGCAGAGTAACCCTTGAAATCTTCAAGTTGCATAATTAAATCAAAATCTTATATCAAGTTTATACCATGGTTTACTTTCTAGAGCGTGCATATATCATTAATTGCTATAAATTACTTTTAATATAAAGTTTTTACACTTTTATTAAAAGAACACATTCACATGTGTACACACACTTAATCTTGATTAATTAGCAATTACAAGGGTTTTGTGCTTTCAAAATTGCTATTTTATCTTATTCTACCTAACATTTCCTTTTTTGCCTCTTAATCCTCACCACTCATCTCTACCTAACCTTGCTTCTCCTTTTGCCTCTTCATCTCAATCACTCATTCTTTTTCCTCTTAATCCTCACCTTTCATTCTTGAGGCAATTCTTTTAAAAGGAAGATCTTCCTTGGCTAAAGGGTTCAATCTTGATTATTGTTGAAGTCCACTCTCTTGCATTCTTAGATTACTTTTGCTAATTTGAATTCTTAATTGCTCATAGTTTACTTCATTGCTAGCTTAATCTTGCATTCTCAATCTAGTTTCCTTCTTGCATTGCTTCAATAGTATAGCTCTTCCATCCTCATTCTAGGATACTAGTTGTTTGTATTCATTCTAGCTTAATCTCTCATCCTAGCTTGTTAATCTTCCGTTTTAGCTTTGAATTTTCTATTTTGGAGTAGTCAAGTCACTAATCCTCTATGCCAATTTGATAAACATCATGAGAAAGATTAAACTCATTTCAACTAGGAAGCTATGAACCGCTTCTTGAGATTTTCTCATCCATGGATTCTCTCAAGTGTAATGGTTCATAGAAGTGTATCACATTTTCATCACACATTTTTAGCTCTATTTCTTGCATTTTTGGTTTTTTGGTGTTGTAGGTTTGTCATTTTGTTTTTGTAGGCCAAAAAATCATACGAGACTTCACACTATACCTAGGTGACATTCTAGAATACTACTAGGTGAAATTTCTCAGTTTCTGGAATATTGTCCTATTGCTCTAAGAAATATCATTTCCTCAGAGAAATATCATTCTGCATCTCTGAGGTATATCGTTCTATTTTGGAATATTGTCTGACCTCTTTATGGTGCATCATACAGATTTCTGACAGACTATGAAGTGTCGTCCTAATTTAATTTCTGTCATAGTCCGAGTCTTTTGCCAAGTTTGTTTGTGGTGCGAAGCACCTCATCATGTCTTCCAAGGGACAGGAAGGTTCATTGGATGTAATAAGGGTTTGGATCCTTAGGATCCAACCATGTAATCTTTTGGTCCATTTTGTAATGCTAAGGGTCCCAAATGTGCTTTATAAACCTTGGGTCTCCTTAGACCAATAGGACCTTAGGATTAAGTCTTATAGGGTGTCATAGGGGTTTATGTTATCATGGCTAATAAAGACCTTATAAATAGCACTAGATCACATTTAGGTCTGTTGGGGGTTGATAGAGTGCATTGTTCAAGAATTTGCAAAGTTGTTGTCAACAAATGCAAAAAAGTGCAAAAAGTTCCAAAGCTGCATTTTTGCAATTATTGGAAAGTTGCTCAAAAAATTGCAACTTCTATCCCAATGGTCAAAACTATCCAAAATATAGTTATGGTTGTTGGAAATGGTCTATTTATGTTAGTACAGGCTTGGCCAAGAGAGAGATAATGGTATTGTATGATTCATGGTGGATTGGAATAAGATACCATTCATTTTCCTGAGAAATTTCTTGGTTTTATGTGTTGTAGGATCCCGTACAGAATGATTCTTTTTCGAGTAACTAAGCTATGTGTAGACATAGAAAATTGGTAAAGGCTTAAATCAGGGGGGTATTGTTTTAATAGCTTATCCATCAAGCCCTAGGCTAAATAAGCCAATGTATTTAGCCTAAGTAAGGTGAATATGTGTGGACAGTCACACAAACGGACCAGTGTGACTTAGTAGTTGGTGGATTTGAAACATTTGAATGTAGAAGAAAAATTTTGAGGTGGTGGATCGATTTTGTGAACCCATTCTTTAGTACTTGCTTTGTTAACCAAGCCTAATTAGGCTTATTAGGTCTGTGAACAAAGTAAGGGTTAAGGGGTGCCGGAGTAGAGTTGAGTTTTGCAACCTTAGAGTCTTATATAAGTCCTAAAAGGGTACTCAAAACTATAATTTTTTTACCAAGTCACTAAGGGATAATCAAAGTTGTTGCCTAAAAACCTCCTAGTGAGATGTGTTGGTAAAGAGATTGTCCTTCTTCTTATCCTCCTTTTATTTGCCCAATTTTATAATGAAGAACAACTTTACACAACAGTTGGGAAACTGTTTCTGAGAATATCCAGTTTCCCTCTGAATTGAGGTACAGCTCCCTATCTGAAAAATATTCAATAAATTATGTTTTATCCCTAATTCCTAATGCAGGGTATGTTCTTAACCAGAGAACAACAGAGGAAAATCGAGTTCCACCCAGGCAAGTAAAATCTCAGGCAGAGTCTAAATGCAGAGATGTTATGTTGATGATCTCCACAATCTTATGAATTTCACAACACAACAATATGAAAATGCATATTATGAAAGTATGATTATGTATGAAATGCAAATGGAGTATGCTGATGCAATTTCACAACCAGTTATAACTCTCTGATTATTCTACTGATTAATCAAACCGAAAACAACGAGACAAAACTCTGTTCATTCACCATTTTCAATTCAATGCAATGAAATGACATCAGATACAGTTGGACAGTAAATAGATGGTATTAGACTTGATTGTCTCTGCAATCAATTTCACACCAGAATTTGCCGACCTCTTCATTATCAGAATAATATACATTTATAATTCACTGTGCTGAGAAGTTTATCAGTCACAGATATCCAACAGTCATAAGAATAAATCACATCTTCCAGATCAGAAAATGAAATGTTTATACACAAAAACATTATTGGCGCCATCTTTAAAATCCTCTGCAAACGGCTCGTGTGTAGGTTTGAATTCTGACCGCTGATCTCCCAATTACTCGTTTGATCTAAACGGTCGTATTTTAATTTTGCATTACCTTGAAGACGCTTAAATTCCCCGCCATGTGTCAACATATCGTGTTTTCATGAAATTAAAACTCATGCAACTTCACTTTCCTGAAAACACGATAGCCACTGGATCTGATCACAAACGAACGAGCACCATTGATCTTCGTTCTTTACCATTACCATTCTGTAAATACACGTGTCGCAATTTCGTATTCTCGCAAAAGATAAACTCCTTGCAACTCTGTTTTGCGAAAATGCGCCTGCCGTTAGATCTGCTATTTGAAACAAGCGATGATCGTAGACCTGTTCTCCTCACAAAGCTCCGCCATCCTGGACACGTGGAAGCATTTCGTGTTTTCATAAAAGTAAACTTCGCACAACTTGAATCCTGCGAAAACACGAAAACTGTTGATTCTGCCAGCTGGAAAGTCCTTCTTCAACCTGCACCGTAGATTAAAGGGCACGTGGAAAATTTTTAACTTAAGTGACGCTGCCGGATGAATAATGAGATGTGCACCTGCCTGTCAAAGATGAATCAAAAGGTAATGAAGGATTATAAAACCCGACACAGGCGAAGACTGTTGAAACATTTCAAGCTCGGGTAGAAACATTGAAAAGATGCTACGGCCAGCCGAGCTCGGGTGGTGACAATGTAATAAGATTGAACACACGGCTCTGTCACTGCATCTTCTTCCTAATTCTTTGCACACACTTGAAGATCATGTATTTCGAACATCTACCTGCTTGAGAAAAAGAATCAATTGGAGCATCAAGACTTTGCCAGGTTAGGAACTATAACCTACCCAATGATAAAGAGACTTTAGAACCACCCAACTGGCTTGAACTAAGAAGGCAAAGTGAGGGGAACCTGGCAAAATCATCCTACCCTAGGGAAGACTTAGACTTAGACACAGACATGACTGTGACACCAAAATTTTCCACTTGACAACATAGCCATAGGATGAAAAGTGGGGCAATAGTTGGCTCTGACTAGGGACTTGAACATTCCCATGTTTAAGCAATGAATCTTGAATCTCTAGTTTCGCACATGAATGAAAGGGAAGCAACACAACAAAACTGAACAAGGGAAACAAAACAGCAAGGAAGCTAATGCACACGAAAGAAAAAGGGAAAACCAAACTAGGAAACACACACTAGAACAAAACAAAACTATAGTACAGAACAGGGGATACCTGTTTTCAATTGATCATTTGATATAATTTCAGATCTTAACCATTGTAGGTCAAGGGAAGTACCTCTCCATCCAGATATGCCAGCTTGAAAGAATTCTTCTCAAATGCCTGGTGGATAGTATAAGGACCCTTCCATAATGTTTCAAACTTTTTGTGCATCCCCTTGGGAGCTCTCCTCTTATCCCATAGTAACACAAGATCTCCAACCATGAATTTACGGGGCCTAGCTTTCTTATCAAACAAGTTCTTCACCTTCATTTGATGCTGAGTAATATGATCCACCATTCTTTCTCTTTCTTCTTCTAGTTTGCTCAAATACATGATCCTTTTCTCCAAACCATCCTTGTAAATATCATCCTCTATGACTGTCCTCAACTTACATGTTGCCAACTCCAGCGGTAGTGGAAGGTTTGCTTCAACTCCATACACTAGCTAAAACGGAGATATCCCAATTGCTCTCTTTGGAGTCACTCTATCAGCCCACAGTGCTTCATGTATCTTTTTGTGCCAATTCTTATGATTGTCTAACACCAATTTCTTAACAATATTAATCAAGTTCTTATTATTTGACCATTTCCTTGTGGGAAATAGTTGGATGAATGACTGATTGAGATACCATACTCAAAACAAAAATTAGTAATTTCAATAGATGAAAAGTAGGCAGCATTATCCATCACCAATTTATGAGGAACCCCAAATCTTACCATAATATTCTCCTTTATGAATTCACACACTACCTCAGAAGTGGTCTTCCTGGTTGCTTTAGCTTCAACCCACTTCGTGAAGTAATCAGTGGCTGTAATTATGTAAGAATGCCCTGCACTAGACGCTGGATTTATTGGACCTATGAAGTCAAGGCCCCACTGCTGAAATGGACCATCTATGATAACTGGTTTTAATGGAAGTGCTGCTAACTGTGGTTTACCGGAAAACATTCTGCACTTTTCACATTTAGCCACCCAATGATATGCATCTCTGAACATACCAGGCCAGTAATAACATTGCCTTGGAATTTTAAAAGCTGTAACTGAAGAAGAAAAATGTCCTCCACAAGCCTCGTCATGAAAAGTTTTCAGCAAACGTTTCTGTTGTTGCTTATCAACACACCTCAAAAACGTGTCATCAATTCATCTCTTGTAGAGCTTATCTTCCCAAATCACATATTTAGCAGCTTTTAATTTTAAATCCCTTCTTTGTTTGGCTGTCAATCCTTCCGGACATTCTCCATAAGTTAAAAAGTATGCAATATTTTCAAACCAAGGATCTTGGAGACTTACATTTAAAACCAGTTGATTTGCTGCTGGTTCTTCTTCTTCCAAATTTTCTACTATGGCTTTACATAATGCATTTCCTCTGACTAATTTTCCAGGCTTAATTTCAATATCATATTCTTGAGTTTTGGCAATCCATGAACCTCTATTATTGCAGCCAACATCTTGTTGTGTTAAAATACTTTTCACAGCAATATCAGGCACAAAAATTAAAGAATGTGAATGTAAAATATAAAAATGAAAATTCTTCAATGCTTTCACTACAACATATGCGTGTTTCTCTGATTGTGAGTACTTTAATTCATGCTCCTTCAAAGGTATACTCATGAATGTTATAGGTGCCTGAATTTCTTCTTTATTTTCTTGTATCAAAATTGCAGACAATGTATGTTCTGAGGCATAGCAATATATAATAAAATCTTTTTTATAATCAGGATGGCTTAAGACTGGTGCATTAGCAATTGCTTCCTTAATTTCATTGAAAGCTTGTTTTCCCTACTCATTCCATTTAAAAGCAGCATTACCTTTCATCATGTCCACAATACATTTGGTAATCTCTGAAAAATCAGGAACAAACCTTCTAAGAAAATTAACTTGGCCAAAGAAAGATTTAACAGCAGTCTTATTGGAAGGCAAACTTAATCTCTGAATAGCCTTCACACGTTCTGGATCAATCCTTATTCCTTCCTGTGACACAATATGACGCAATAGTTTTCCTTCCGTTACACAGAAAACTACTTTTTTTGGATTTAGAGATATACCATGCTCCCTGCATCGCTGCAGCACTTTTTCCAAATCATCTATGTGATCTTTCCTCTTCTTAGAAAACACTGTTAAGTCATCAAGGTAAATCACAATTATTTTGTTCTTCATATCAGCAAATGAAGCATCCATACCTCGTTGAAAAGTAGCACCAACGTTAACTAAACCAAATGGCATTTTGTGATATGCAAAGGTACCCCAAGGAGTTGTAAAATCTATTTTGTGTTGATCTTTCTTTTCCACTTCAATTTGATTGTATCCGGAAAATTCGTCCAGCATAGACATCATCTCAGCTCCAGCTACTGTTTGTAATAGATGATCCATGTTTGGCAGTGCATAGTTATCTTTCAACGAAGCTTGATTTAAATTCTGGAAGTCAACACATATTCTTATTTCACCATTTTTCTTTCTCACCGGCACAATGTTTGCAATCCATGTTGAATGATGTATTGGATAAATAATTCTAGCTTTCAACATTTTATCAATCTCCCTGTAGATGGCATCTGCTACCTTTGGATTATAACATCTCTACTTCTATCGGATAGGTACAGCATCTGGTTTCAGAGGAATCATGTGTTTGAAATTTCCACTCATGAAACTCTTTAAATCTTCATAGCTCTAGGCAAAGACATCTTGGTATTCTTGAAATAATTTCTTTGCCTTCTCCTTTTCCTCCAGTGTACAGAATTTACCAATATTTATCATTTTGGGATTAACATCTGTCCCAATATTTATATTTTCAAACTCTCCTGTAGTTGGCCCCTTCTCTGCTCTTTTCCTCTTTACATACATATCATGCTGATTAAAGAGCTTTTCTAGAGACACAAAATAAGGTGGAATTGTATTACTTTTTAATTGTATAATCTCTGAATTTTTATATTTATCTTTCTCTGTAGAATCATTCAGATAATTACTTCCTTCTTCCTCAGCAAGACTTTCAGCGTTCTCCAAAAATAGCTGCAGACCCTTATCATCATTGAAAATCTGCTAATCTTCTATATTGTTTGGTATTGATGGCCTGTAGATGACTTCAATCTGGTATTTCTTATCTTTAAAATCTGGATGAGGAAGCAATAAGGATGCTGATACAGCCAAAGAGTCCACCTTCATATTCATTTCTCTAGGGACATAATTTATAGAAAATGCATCTAATGTTTCGATTTCATCCCAAACTCTATTCCGGTAATTTTTCAACTTATGATTTTTTACTGAATACTGACCTCTTACTTGTTTTACAACCAGCTCTGCATCACCTTGAGCTTTTAGAATTTTAATTCCTCTTTCCTTAGCTGTTATGATGCCAAGAAGTAATGCCTCATATTCAGCACTGTTATTGGTGTTGTCAAATTCTAATTTGAACGCTAGAGGCTCTGATTCACCAGTAGGAGAAATTAAAACAATACCAGCACCGGAACCGGATGATGAACAACTACCATCAAATTCTAGTGTCCAGATTTGTGTTTCTTTTCCAGAATTTCCAGATTCTTATTTTTCTAATTCATTTTCCACAGCATCATCCTCTGTATACAGCATGTAATTACCAAACTCCAACTCTTGATATAAAATTTGGGCCTTAGGATTGTCTGATTTTTGAACTGTGAATTTAGATTTCTCCTCAGGTTCTAATTTCACTCTTTTGTTACCAACAGGAATTATTGCTTGAGACCAATCTAATTTAATCTCTCCACCTAAATCCCTGCAAAAACTTATGCTCAACAATAGGCCATAACTAACAGGAATGTCTGCAACTAAAATGGTTAGAAGTATTCTCTTTTCTGGATATGCCACCAATGCAACTTGTATGTCTTTGATTTGACCCACCAAACTCACTTGTTTAGCATCCATGGCATAACATCTGCCATTGGCTTTAGTAAGAGTTAAGCCTAGAGCTTTAGCCACTGTATAAGGCATCACATTATCCGAAGCTCCGGAATCAATAATATAATTGCTTAACTTCCACCCATTGATAAAAAATGAAACATAAAATGGTTCTGGTTTTTGTCTAGGAGAAGTGGCTAGGACAGAATTCTCAACTTCATTGAAAAGGTTTGCAGTCAATGTTTCATCCTCTAATTCAGAACTTGCAGCATGATTTAATTCTATATTTTCATCTTTACAATGTTCAATAAATCTTTTCAATTCATTTGGATATGATTTAAGATAATCAATGGCGGAAACCTAAATTTTAGAATCTTTACAAAACCGAATAAAGTCAAAGGAACTGCACTCCTTACTGGACTGCAAAGTCTTCACTCCTTGATTAGTATCCTGCATTTTAGGTGCTGGCTGACTTTGTTTTGTTGGAGCATCTTTTGAATCAACAACCGCCTTTGCCTTTTGTCCTCTAGTGAGCATGTTATAAGTGTGTCCATTGATAGTGGCATAACATTCTCCCTGCTTCTCTAAGTCTGATTCATACTCTAAAAATAAATTTCCAGAGTCGCCATTCGAGTATGACTTAGTCTCATCACCGGACAGGGGAGAATTGAGCTCATTGGTAGTCAAAAACTGCATTCTACTGATCACATCTGGACAACTTTCACTGTCATGATCAGTAGTCAAATGAAGCACACATCCGTTCATTTTTTTAGGTGGAGCCTCTATTGCTAACCTTTGTTGCAATCCAGGCAACTGCAAAGGTTTATTTTCATTTTCTTGCTCTGAAAAATTCCTTTGGTATGGATTGTTAAATCTTGGGAGCTGCCTTTTCAAAGCAATCAGCTCATTTGATAACTTTTGAATCATTTCTTCTGATGAAGTGGTTCCACTTGTACTAGCTCTATTATGAATTTCACGCTTCCACCTTCCTGCAGAAATCATGTCATCCTCAAACTCTACAACATTTCTCTGAGCTGCCTCTAAATCTGCAGGTCTAGATCTCCTTAGTTCAAAATTAACCTTAGGAGGCATAGCACTGATGAAGAATGTTTTTAAATTGCCTATTGTAGGTCTACTTGCTGCTGGAATTCTATTAGTAATTTTGTTGAAACTAACAACAAAATCTCTCATGCTTATAGAAGGTAATTTCTTCACTGATGTCAATTGAGCCAACAAAGCATGCTCATCTTCAGTGGTCTTAAAATGGTCATCAAAAGCAGCTCTCATAGTATTCCAACTCGTTATAGATCCATTAGCCAAGTGATAAAAACCAATCTGCAGCAGCTTCAGTAAGAGTTTCAACAAATAATCTAATTGCAACATCTTCATGATTAACTCCTAAAATATTTATAGTTGTGAAAAATGCTTTTATATGTTCATTTGTAGTAATCTTCCCATCTCCTACAAACTTGGGTATATTCTTGCGGAAACCAGAAGGAAGAGGATGGTAAGCTGCAAAATTGAGTGGCCCAGTAGCAGCTGCCCAAGGTGCAGCCATATTCGATTGATTTTGCAGAGGATACTGTGGAAAATTGATAACTTGTGGAGGAACAACCTCGTGCAAAGTCAATACTTGGCAAGTTGTAGAAAATGTACTTACTACTTTTGGTGGTGATGAAGGCCTGCTTCTAGCCTGATGTCCACCTTTCCGACGAGGTACTTCTAACAAGGGAAATCCAAGTACTTCTAAATTTTGGAAAGTTAGGTCCTTTTCACCTTGTTCCCTATCACTCCTTAAGTATCTTGATTGCTCCAGAGTGACTGTTTATATAAGTACTATTTGTAACTCACTCCCTGATCTTCTTTCAAGTTCTGTGTATATTTTCAAATGCTTTCTGATCATGCGATTGTTTTTCCTTCCCTAGTAGAGTCACCAAAAATCTGTTAGTAAACAGATTGTCCTTCTTCTTATCCTCCTTTTATTTGCCCAATTTTATAATGAAGAACAACTTTACACAACAGTTGGGAAACTGTTTCTGAGAATATCTAGTTTCCCTCTGATTTGAGGTACAACTCCCTATTTGAAAAATATTCAATAAATTATGTTTTATCCCTAATTCCTAATGCAGGGTATGTTCTTAACCAGAGAACAATAGAGGAAAACCGAGTTCCACCCAGGCAAGTGAAATCTCAGGCAGGGTCTAAATGCAGAGATGTTATGTTGATGATCTCCACAATCTTATGAATTTCACAACACAAAAATATGAAAATGCATATTATGAAAGTATGATTATGTATGAAATGCAAATGGAGTATGCTGATGCAATTTCACAACCAGCTATAACTCTCTGATTATTCTACTGATTGATCAAACCGAAAACAACGAGACAAAACTCTGTTCATTCACCATTTTCAATTCAATGCAATGAAATGACATCAAATACAGTTGGACAATAAATAGATGGTATCAAACTTGATTGTCTCTGCAATTAATTTCACACCAGAATTTGTCGACCTCTTCATTATCAGAACAATATACATTTATAATTCACTGTGTTGAGAAGTTTATCAGTCACAGATATCCAACAGTCATAAGAATAAATCACGTCTTCCAGATCAGAAAATGAAACGTTTATACACAAACATTATTGGCGCCATCTTTAAAATCCTTTGCAAACGGCTCACGTGTAGGTTTGAATTCTGACCGCTGATCTCCCAGTTACCCGTTTGATCTGAATGGTCATGTTTTAATTTTGCATTACCTTGAAGACGCTTAAATTCCCCACCATGTGTCAGCATATCGTGTTTTCGCGAAATTAAAACTCATGCAACTTCACTTTCCCAAAAACACGATAGCCACTGGATCTGATCACAAACGAACGAGCACTATTGATCTTCGTTCTTTACCATTATCATTCTGTAAATACACGTGTCGCAACTTCATATTCTCGCAAAAGATAAACTCCTTGCAACTCTATTTTGCGAAAACGTGCCTGCCGTTAGATCTGCTATCTGAAACAAGTGATGACTGTAGACCTGTTCTCCTCACAAAGCTCTGCCATCCTGTACATGTGGAAGCATTTCATCTTTTCATAAAAGTAAACTTCGCACAACTTGAATCCTGCGAAAACACGAAAACCGTTGATTCTGCCAGCTAGAAAGTCCTTCTTCAACCTGCACCATAGATTAAAGGGCACGTGGAAAATCTTTAACTTAAGTGATGCTACTGGATGAATAAAGAGACGTGCACCTGCCTGTCAAAGATGAATCAAAAGGTAATGAAGGATTATAAAACCTGACACAGGCGAAGACTATTGAAACATTTCAAGCTCGGGTAGAAACATTGAAAAGATGCTACGGCCAACCGAGCTCGGGTGGTGACAATGTAATAAGATTGAACACACGGCTCTGTCACTGCATCTTCTTCCTAATTCTTTGCACACACTTGAAGATCATGTATTTCAAACATCTGTCTACTTGAGAAAAAGAATCAATTGGAGCATCAAGACTTTGCTAGGTTAGGAACTATAACCTACCCAATGATAAAGAGACTTTAGAACCACCCAACTGGCTTGAACTAAGAAGGCAAAGTGAGGGGAACCTGGCAAAATCATCCTACCCTAGGGAAGACTTAGACTTAGACACAGACATGACTGTGACACCAAAATTTTCCACTTGACAGCATAGCCATAGGATGAAAAGTGGGGCAACAAGACGTAGTAGAGTCTACTAGCCCAATAAGGGATAGGTGTGTTGTGGGTGCCTTGGAATCCAATTAGTGGTGGATTCTTGGTGTATATACCCTAAGAGTGGTGTCTCAATCATCATATTGGGAGTAGAAGTGGAGTAGAGTGTATTTTGCACACTTTGGCTCAGATTTGGGAAAGTGTCCTTAAAGTATTATCTGTCCTAATTGATCTTAGTCCTAAGAAGTCTAGGAAGTTGTTTGAATCACACTAGACCCTTGGAAGGGTGGAATACCTCTATAAGAAGTAGTTGGATAAGGTGGGATTGAAGGGTTGATAGGATTGAGTCCTAACCAAGCAAAGGCCCATGTATCAAGCTTTTGGTTGCGCTCTCTGCATCAAGTGGTATTAGAGCACAAAAGAATTTTTTTGGGAAGAGTAGTGAAGTCAGAATGTCAGAAGGTGAAGAAGGAGAAAGAAAAATCCCCGTGAGGATGACTGTAAGAATTTGCAAATAGCAAATATTGAACCAAGGATCTAGAGGTTGAAGAAAAGCACAAGAGAGAAAATATGAATGCAAGGATGGATTGAATAGATCCAATGAATTCACCTTCAATGATTTCAATGGAATGATTACATAATAGGCCTCCTTATATAGGAAAGGTGATATGAGAGAATGATAAGGAGCTGATAAGCTATCACCTATGCTAGGTGTAATCACATGTCCACCAAATGTGGATCATCCTCCAATATGCAATAAAGTATGTGCATTGGATTAGGATGATAATGTGATAAGAGCACGAAAGGTGGATCTCACACACAACGAGGTATGTGAAGAAAACTATCACACCAAAAGTGGAATTTCTCCTACACCATGTGCTTAATAGATGTGCACACTCCTAGGTGTCTCAATCACAAATGACTATGCAATGCATTAACCTAAGTAAGATTAAGTAAAGTGTAATTAGGAATAATTAATTACACCAACACCCCCCCTTAAGTGCAACTTAGGGGAATGCACTTAAACTCTGAATGCAAGATGAGTCCCGGCTACTAGGCCATGTTAGGTACCCATGTACAAAATGCAATACATGAAATGCATAACTCTCATAAAGTGGAGAAAGAGGGAAAACCTCATGGGAAAAACCCTCCCCCTAAAAAGAGAGAAGAAAACAAGATGCATGGATGGATGGAGTGCTCAAGACCCCCAAGAACTACATACATCATGTATATACAAATAATTATCCCCCCATAAGAAGGATAGTTGGAGACATGATATCCCCCCCATAATGTAGAAGCTTCCATGTTGATGAAGAGTACCTGTAAACAATAGTTCAACCAATGCTTACAAGAAACATGTCTCCCCTTAGGAAGAAATAGATACATCAAATGATGAAGAAGCCAATCCTTGTGCAAATGGAGTGAGGAAGAAGATGTATGTCTCCATGTAGGAATCTCTGAAGATTGATTAGGAATCTCCAAGCTCAAGGAATCTATCACTTCAGGTGACAAATAAAGTGAAGAAGGAGAAGAATCAAGTACACCAATCTCCAAAGAAGGTGAAGAAGTGTCCCCATTTATGATGAAACTGTCATCAAGGGAAAGAGAAACTCCCTCATGTATGTCTTCGAAATCTACATCATGAGAATCAACAAAGGTTGAAGATGCATCCAAGTAGTCATCACACTCTGCAAGATCTGAAACACTATGATCATACTATTGAATAGTAGAGCCCATGTCTGAAGAAGCAGGAGGTGGAGGAGTAGGAAGACCAACACTTGTCTCAACAACAAAATGATTCAAGTGCCCAAAATTCTCCTCATAATTATCCCTTGGAAAAGGGATGGGTACATCATGGATATCATCATCATTATCAACAAAATTAAAAAAAGAATACAAGCGTGATGTATGATCAACAACTCCCATAGCTATGACATCTCTAGTCTCCATGTCCCTAATGTAGACACAATCAGGAGTGAACTCAACAATTTTACCTTGTGCCCCATGTGTAATTTGGTAAATAGAAATAAGATTAGTGGTCAAGGATGGTACACAAAGAACATCGTTAAATGTCCCTTCTCCCATAGGAATAGAACCTTTCCCACAAACTCTCATGAATGTGTTGTTACCCATCAAAATATTAGGAGAATTACAAGGCTCAATAGAAGAAAACATATCCATAGAAGATGCCATATGATGTGATGCACCTGAATCAAGAAGCCATTTACCTTGCTCAGGATGTGTGGAAGCCATGAGTGCTTGTCCTTTACCTTTATCTTTGGATGATGATGGAGATGTAGAAGCTGCAAAATGTGTAGAAGAAGGAGCAGACACTGATGAGGGCAACTTAATGTTGTGTTTCTGAATAATGTGAGTTAGCTCATTAATCTTCTTTTGAAAACACTTATGCTCATCATGTCCTAACTTTTGACAATATGCACATTTATCTCTCTTTCTTCTAAATGATTCCTCTCTTGAAGAGGACTTGGATTTAGTACTTTTTGGTGAAGAAGATTCATTACCTTTGTCATGAGGCTTAGGATCCTTATTGTGTTTCTTTCCTTTGCCATTAGAAGCCTTTGATGTAGACTCACTTGCAATCAATGCTTGATGTGTGGAAGGCTTCAACTGACCCATGTGTGCCAACTTTGCTTGTTCCCTTGTGAGTTGCACTGCAAATTCATTAAGAGAGGGCAATTTCTATGCACTACCAAGAGCATCCATAGTAGCATAGAATGTAGAAACAAAGATAGAATAATCAGGACCAAGCTTGGAAAGAATAGAAAAGATCAATTGTTCATCCCCTTTAACAATGCCACATGAAGAAAGCTCCAATCTAATAGTATTGAACTTAGAGAAAAAATCTTGAATATTGTCAAAATCCCTAGGATTAAGACCTATGAGATCATTCTCTAATCTAAATTTTCTCATCCTATTAGGTTTACCAAAGAGTCCTTCCAATGTGACCCAAGCATCATGAGGATGTGTGCAAGATTCAATATGAAAGAGCATGTCGCGAGAGATGGATGATCTAAGAGAGCCAAGTTCTTTATCCCTTCGATCAAACCATTTTCTCCTTTCTACAACACCTGTTTGAGGTTCTTGATCCTGCCCAAGAGTCATTCTAAGCAATCCAAGACTCAACAAATGATCACTTAAAGAAACTTTCCATTCATGGTAGTTATATGGAGTGAGGATTTTAACCTTTGAATTATCCACATTTCAACCAAATAATGACTGATAACTACTGATAACTCCTTCAAATGACTGATGCAAATCAAAAAATTGAAATCCAAGGATTAACCAAGTGCAATTATAGCCCCAAAATAGCCTATTTCTGAAAGTGATATGTCTACCCAAAATACTCAAATCTAATTGCAGATCTGGAAAGTAGATGAAAAATCATGCACTTTCAAAAAAAATTTCACCTCAAAATGTTACCGTATGTGCACAAACGAAGCCCTGGAAGTTGCAGAAATCAAGGACAGATAGGAACAGTCAACAAGATCTAAACTTTCTGACAAATATGGCCATCAAAATGCAAGATCAATACCACCACTGAAAAGATCAGGAAATTCTACCCAATTTCAAAAAAAATTTCACTCGATTTGGAGCCCGGATGACCAAGTTATGGTCTCTCAAAGTTGGACTGTCAATCCAAAAATGCAAATGGTGAAGGCGGGGAAATTTCCAAACCCTGATGACATCAGCAGAACACTGTGTTAAATTTGATGGTCATACGGTCGTCGCAAAAAACCCAATTTGGTCTATTTTGACGGCTAAACAGTCATCAAATTTAAGCTCGGGTACAGGGTGATGTCATCAAAAAAATGCCCCCACAGGTTGACATGGCACTAATGTGTTTGTCTGTACTATACGGATCCATATTGATGACGTGTCTTATGCGTGCCATGTGTCACTGTGTGACTGGTTGGCGGGCTGGTGACTGTCCTGCCGTGTGGAAGGATCTAATTCATCGACGGCTGACTGTGCAGGGTCGCATGACTTGCTAACAGTGCTGCTCGGTGGCGCTGAGGTGGAGGTGGCAGATTTGGTGGCGCTGCGCTGAGGAAGGCTGCGATGGCGGGAAAGCCGGGCGGCGTGTCTGTAGAGGGCGGCGGATGTGGCCGCTTCGGGAGCAACGGTCTGTAGAGATCCGAGCAATGACCGGGCGAAGGCCGAGAGTTCGTGGAACGGGGTAGTGAAGGCCAGCGGAGGAGGGGGCTGCAGAAGCTGGTGGCTCCGCGGAGGAGGTGCGGTGGAGCGGGGCTTGTAGGGGAGCGGGGATGTGGGTTTAATCCCACATTGCCCGCGTAAGGGCTTTAAAGCCTTTTTATATATGCAAGCCCTCCCAATGCAAAATAAAAGAAGAAGCCCAGTTTGTGGCTTGACTCGTCGTTAGGCTTGAGCACGGGGGGGCTTGGGCCAACTGTTTGGTGTTGCAAAGAATATTCGCGGGCACAGGGGGCTGTACCAACCCCGTAAATCAAAAATTTTGCACAATAAAAAAATATTCCGAAATGACAGAATAATAAATTTTTATTTTTTTTTTCAAAATCGTACCGGAGGTGCAGATCGGGCCATATGATCCGATTTGCAAAAAAAATTTGCTTCAGATTTGACTTTCACCAGATATGGGCGAGTTTATAGTCAATTTTAACCGAAACAGCCTCCCGGACGCAATGGTGAGGTTAGATCTACTCCAAGATGCCTCTATCGCACGCTAGTTCTCAGATTTGAAATTTGGACCTTCAAAGTTTGCATCAAGCTCTTTTCAAATCGGCTGATCTAAAACACTCCAATGGCTCTGATACCATGTAAGAATTTGCAAATAGCAAATATTGAACCAAGGATCTAGAGGTTGAAGAAAAGCACAAGAGAGAAAATATGAATGCAAGGATGGATTGAATAGATCCAATGAATTCACCTTCAATGATTTCAATGAAATGATTGCATAATAGGCCTCCTTATATAGGAAAGACAATATGAGAGAATGATAAGGAGCTGATAAGCTATCACCTATGCTAGGTGTAATCACATGTCCACCAAATGTGGATCATCCTCCAATATGCAATAAAGTATGTGCATTGGATTATGATGATAATGTGATAAGAGCATGAAAGGTGGATCTCACACACAACGAGGTATGTGAAGACAACTATCACACCAAAAGTGAAATTTCTCCTACACCATGTGCTTAATAGATGTGCACACTCCTAGGTGTCTCAATCACAAATTACTATGCAATGCATTAACCTAAGTAAGATTAAGTAAAGTGTAATTAGGAATAATTAATTACACCAACAATGACCAATGTGGAGTTGGAAAAGTTGGTTAAAGAGAAAATGATATAAAGTAGGGCAGTAAGAGACAAGAATAGGGATATGAAGAGAGAGTTAGAAAAGTTGAAAGGTAAAGTGGATAAAGGAGGATAGGATTCTGATGAAGAGGAAGAATAAGGGGGTGAAGAAGACATCCTTGAACAGGAAGGAGTACGTGCAGACCAAAGACCTCTTCTTGAAGCCCTTGAAAGGGTATGGAAGAAAGAAAGGACAAACATACTAGTGTTCTCTAATAGATTGAATCCAGAATAATATATGGATTGGTTGGAGGCACTTGAGAATCATTTTGAGTGTAGTGACATTTGTGGGAGTCAGAAAGTGAAGATAGAAAAATCAAGGATGAAGGGCCATGCCCTTAGTTGGTGGAATTTCCTTCAAAATGAGAGGGTAGAAGAGGAAAAGAATCCCATCTCTTCATGGAAGAGGATGGTTGCAAAGGTTAAGAAGCAGTTTGTGCTAGAAGACTATGAGGTGATGTTGCATAAGAAATTGAAAAATATAAGGTAGAGGGACTTAGATGTGAGCACTTACATAGAAGATTTTCATAAAATGACTCTTAAGGAAAAGCTCCTTGAGAATGAAAAGAAAAAATTGGCAAGAATATACTTGAATGGACTCAAGTATAGCATTTATGATGAACTTAGCTTGTTCAATCTTGAGATAGTACATAAGTGTTTTCATATGACACTTAAAATTAAAGAGAAACAAAAGAGAAATGGAGAGGAACAAAGAAGAGGGAGACGAGGGAACTTTAGAGGAAGGGGTAGGTTTGGAGGAAGAGGAGCATCTCCAAGGCCTCAAGGAGAAACAAGTAGCCAAGACCAAGATGATGAAAACCAGTCACAGAGGCAGTTTCAGAGGAAGGAGATCTAATAACAAAGGAAGATTTAGGGGCATAGGACCAAGTGTCTTCATAGGAAGATGTTTTACTTGCAACCAAATAGGACATCAATCCTTTAGGTGCTCGAAGAAGATTGGATCTAACAAACAAGGGGGAGACAAGAGAGTACAGTTGACTCAAGAAGATGATGGTCACATTGAGTCCTCCTGCCACACATCAACATCAAGACCTGTAGACCCTTAACAAGGTGAGTGTTTTATGTTGCATAGAACACTCTTGAAAATCCCCACAACCAAGGAGACACCTCAAAGGAATTCACCGTTTAGAACCACTTGCAAGGTGAATAACAAGGTATGTAAAGTTATTGTAGATTCTGGTTCCACAGATAAATTGGATTCTAAAGAAATGGTTGATAAGATTAGACTCCAAAAGATAACTCTTTTCTCTTTCCATTCATAATCCCATATTCTCAACAATCAAAGTATTACCTAATGTCTCACTTGTGCTTTTCCATCACATTTAATTGCTAAGGGTAACACCACTAATTTCATCAAATTTTAAAGTGTGTGAACTAGAGACAAAGTTACTTACAACTATGACCAAGTCATTTTAACTTTAAAAAAATGAGCATAAAGTCAAGAGATCCCTAACCTCATCATCAAAATTTACTTTTACATAACATAGCTAACTAGAAACTATGTTATCCTATTTTATATGATCACTAACAGACCCACCTTCTTCCATCTTTGTATTAAATAAATGTTTCATAAGAAATACCTTATTTGAGGCAAATGGTTTCTCATACAGTTTGTCTAATGCCTTCATTAGACACGTAGTTGTTGTTTCTGTTTATATATTGAAAGACACTGACGATGCTAGGTACAACCATATTATTCTACTGTCTTCCTATCAAGAGCTTCTCATTGTTCATCTAACATAGTTGCCAAGTTCTTTGTTTTTTCACCCAATGGTAAGAGAATATCCTTCTGATATAAATAATCTTCCATTTGCATTTTTCATACTGATTGTTTTGACCATTGAACTTATCAACCTTAAGCCCACTTTCCTATGTCATTGCTCCCACTTGAATATGATACTTCCTACCAAATAACTAAAATAACACTACTCTAATACTAGTTGTTATGGTTTTAGGAAGATATGAACAATAAACAATATTAAGATGATGCAAAAATAAGAGAAGACAAAAATAAAATAACACAAATATTTAACATGATTCACCCCATATGAGCTACATCCACTAGAGAAATATTTCTCCACTTAATTTATTAACTAGTGCAGAGAAAATTACAAATTGATGATCTCTCATCACACAACCGCTTATTTATCAATCCTTTTTGGGTCACTTTACAAAGTCGTCTAACAAAATTAACCTAACCCTTAAAAAAAATCTTGAGGGCTATCACCCCTAAACCCCAACTAGGATATATGACAAATGTACAGTACTTGCCTAATCAATCACCACATATCGACAAAAGACATGTTAAAAAAGGAAGCTAGACACATTGACAATTTTTTAGTCTCTATAGTATTTAAAAGTATGTTTAAGAAATCATCACAAAAATGAGGGTAGAAACACAAAGTATAGAATATTAAAATTATACCTTATTTAAAAAATTAAATAATAATAAACCTTGCATATAAAACTCCAAAAATCTTTGTAGTGTCTTTAATTGCAAGTTAAAAAATATAAGGCAAATATTATAAAGTATGAATTTTTACCTTATACCTTGATCAAGTCATTAAAATATTTGAAGGGGTTTGACAAAGGATAATAACTCTGTATAACAAACACAAATAATATCTGTAGTATCTTTAGTTGTAAGTTCAAATACTTATGATAATCAAGTTTTTAAAGATCAATGGTATGTTGGGAATTCATATAGATTGGATGATTAATGTAATGTTGAATTAAACTAGCACATAGAAAAATTCATTCTACTATCTTTTATAAAATCAAAATCACATATTTGATAATTGAATACAATCTATAATAATATTATTATAATACCAACTCTTTTATCTTAATTCATCTAACCATTAATATTTATTTTATATCTATTTACCTTAAATTCATTTCAAAGTTTTTTTTTTCCAAATTAAGCATTAATACATAAATTATTCTTCTTTAAGCTTTCCCTAATAAAAAAGATGTTACACTAATTATTTTTTTAACTAAAAGTCTACTCTTCATATTAACATATAAAATATATCTTATAAAAGATACCAATTTAATGGTCATAATAATTTAGATTACTTATTATTTTAAAAGATACCAATTTAATGGTCATAATAATGTTTTAAAAACATATTTTATAACAAATTTCACATTCAGATGTTATCCATCAAAGTGGTTCAAACATGATATCAATTATTCCTATAACAAAAAGATCCCCTTCAAATGATGCCAAGGGAGACCAAAAAAAATATGTTTAAAAAAAGTGTGAATAAAACAATTAAACAATGAGTGAAGTTTTTTAATGGTATTTGAATTAGGTATATCACTTTTTAATTGGAGACTAAAGATTTTTTTTTTAAAAACTACAAGATTAAAGATATGCACCTAAAAAAAATATTCCTCTTTTACAAAATATTTTAAATTGCATACAAATTTACACCACTTTAGACGATTCATATATAGAATCTCCATCAATATGGGAATATTTTATTGTACTTGATTGTGTCGTACACAAAGATGGCTCCCACAAAATAGAGAGGATTGGTAGTACACAAGTTGAATAATTTTTTAATTTTTATAATAAAATAAAAAAGAGTTTAACATTTTATTCCATATCAAGGAATCACAATTATTTTTTCCAATTTGCAGTTTGTCCCAAATAATGATGTTGTAGATGATTTATTGCTATCAATTTGGCATCTTGTGGTGAGTTTCAATCCACATTAGATTATGGCTAAGAACCTTGTCAATTATTGGTGCCATCTTTATAGTGTACCATGTTAAATTCATTTATTGCAAGTTTAATTTAATTAGGTGATGACATGGAGCATTAACAAACCTAACAAATCATATAAAATTAGACCCAAATTTTGGCATATAGCATTTGTGACCAATATAATTTTTATGGGCGTTGAGTGTTTTAGCTTTTTATCATTTGACAAGTTGACCAATACATTAGTTGTCAATTTTAGAATGATTATAATATATTTGGCCTTTGTAAGGGGATAAGATTCTGATGAGAAAGATGTAATTAATAATTAAATCATATTAATTTAGTTGATTAGACTTAATATAAAAAATTTCAATCTATTAATTTAGATTAATTAGAGTATGTCGTTGAGAAGTGAAGAATTTCATCACCCGACATTCATTTGGGTTCTTTTTTTCTTTTAAGAAATTTCATTATATTCTCTAGAGTCAAATAGCAATGATGTGTCCCTCTAATCACACTTAAAAATTTCTTTTATTGGAATGTTTGAGGTCTCACTGACTTTTCCAAGAGGTACTTTGTGTGGGATGCTCATCAAAATCAATCAACTCTAGATGTTCTCTATTTACATGAAGAGAACATTCTCAGTTTCTTGCTTTCAATTATTTTTCATGTCATTTAGCCAATGAATACTTTGTTTTGTAGTAATCACGATGAAGATTGTGGATGGGTTGGATCACCTTTCTCTCTCCTAGGTGGCTTTAATGTGTTAATCATGTTGTTGACTCCACTAACCATGCAATCTAGATTCTATTAAATATTGATAATTATTCTTTTGGAATCATATATATTTGTGCTTTTAATGATATTGGTAGATCTATTTTATGACAATAGATTGTTGACTTGTCTCTTGACATCACTCTAGTTATGTACATGGTTTTTAATATGGTTGAGATGGCATATGCTAAAGATGGGCCATTACCCTCACATTGGAATTGCTACTAGAGA
Organism: Chamaecyparis obtusa; assembly: GCA_027943335.1. Taxonomy (NCBI): domain Eukaryota; kingdom Viridiplantae; phylum Streptophyta; class Pinopsida; order Cupressales; family Cupressaceae; genus Chamaecyparis; species Chamaecyparis obtusa. The sequence continues at coordinate 1,296,401 of BSBK01000594.1, forward strand.
CTACGTTATCAAATCGTTATCTCAGTTGGTTCAAAGCACAATAGTAGGTGGGGCCTCTCCAAAAATATTAAAACTCAACTTTTTAAAATAGTTTTTATTGAGCATCAATATTTGTTGGCTCACATCACAATAGTGTGGAAACTTGAAATATATCCAACTTAACTAACTAGCTAGATTGCTTGGTGGAATAGAGTCATCCAGTGGAATTATTTCTTCCTCCCCATCTATGCATGTTAGTTGGAAATCGTTTGATGTGACACAAGGAGATATGGATACAGGGGCCTAGGGCACTCCCAAATTGTGATGCAAGGAGAGATGGATACAGGGGCCTAGAGCACTCCCAAATACCAAACCTACTTGTAGACTAACAACTCAAAAGCAACAACACAGAGAACAAGAGAATGAATGCAGATATCTTTCATTTATTCATCAAAATATATACATGTAGGACTGTAAGGCCTTCTCGGTTATGGCCAATACAATGAAATTCAATCACAGAAAAGTCCTCATACATGTGAGGATCCAAAGCTTCTGATTCTATCTCTCTAATCAACTACTTAACCCTAGAATAATTCTACTTATTTATATAAGAGGTCACTGAACAACTTAGCTCTAAAGATCCTTTAGATCTAGCATTGGAGAAAGAAATGACCCAGATTTAGGTCCACACATTTCCCAATGAGATCCCAACATTAATATCATGACCAAAATTAACTGCACATGTCAGCCAACATGAAATAATTAACTATACCAGTCAGTGAACTTAGGAATCGAGCAACTCCGAACACACTGAACTAGCTTGGTAAAGAACACTACCGAACCAACTTGGTAAAGAACAACAAAGAAATAACTGACATCACTAGGGAACAATAGGAACACTCCACTGAGAACTCTAAAGAAGCTACCGAGCAAGTCGAACAAGCTCTAACATATTTTTGGTTGATCTAGGATTGCCATAAACCTAAGATGCTCCTGCGTCAGACACCCGAGGTTGACAAGAAATGATTCTTTGAATCATGTGTCAGGTATAATTTGAGATGAATCTAAATCAAATTGAAAAATTCAAGTACTATCTTTAATCGGTCTATTCTTCCACTTTACCAAATACTCTATGTAATCATTTCCTCTTGTGCTTGTGCCAACTCTTTGTTCCAAAATCTGCTCAACTTCTTCTATCTGCTTCTTAGGATAATCACTTGGTACTGTTACTTCTTCATCAAGTTCATGATACTCATAAAAATCTATTATTTTGAATATAGGTGATATATCCATATCATCAGGTAACTCAACTTCATAAGAGTTTCCACTGTCAAATTTCTTCAATAGCTTGCAAGGACCAAATTTATTCATCTTCAACTTACCATATGTTCCAACAAGGAATCTTCCTTTCTTCAAATGAACCATGACCTCATCACCAACATAAAAAATCTTATGTCTTCTTGACATATCTACATTATCATTGTATTTATGATTACTATGCTCCAACTTATGGTTCACTTCCTCATGCAATAACTTCATAAACTCAACAAATTCTTCCTCTTCAACACTCCTCTTCTCTTCACCAACAACATCTCTCAGGTGTGATATACCTCTCAGTTGTATGCTAGTAACAATCTCAAAAGGTGACTTGTCAGTACTCCTATTCATTGAATTATTGTATGAAAACTCAGGTTGTGCTAACATTAAATCCCAATTACTTGGTTTGCCTCCAACTAAGCATCTCAACAGGTTGTCCAAACTCCTATTTATAACCTTTGTCTGTCAATCAGTCTGTGGATGAAATTTTGAACTATACTTCAACTCGGTGTTCAACTTCTTCCATAGATTCTTCCAAAAGTAACCAACAAACTTACTATCTTAGTCAGAGATGATACTCCTCAGTAATCCATGCAATCTAACAATCTCCTTAAAGAAAAGATCTGTTATATGCACGACATCTGATATTTTTCTACATGGTATGAAATGTGTCATCTTGAAAAATTTGTCCACAAGAACAAATATGGAATGATTACCTCTTGTTGTCCTCAGTAAGACAAGAACAAAATCTATGCTGATATCTCTCCAAGGTTTCTTAGGAATAGAATTGGTGTATACAATCCAATATTCTGACTTACTCCTTTTGCAACTTGACAAACTCCACAACTCTTCACAAATTTTTGAACATCCTTATACAACTGAGGCCAAATATATCTTTCCTTAAGAAAACTCAATGTCTTATTAATGCCAAAATGTCCATCCAAACCACTACTATGTTTCTCCTTTATCAAATTAGATCTCATTGATCCTCTCAGTATACGTAATTGAATTCATTTGAACAATATCCCTTCTTGAATGAAATAGTCTTCCCACTTATTGGGTTGATCTAGAATAGGTTCTCTGCATATTCTCCATGGCTCAGAAAAATCAGATTCAGTTTCATACAAATTCTTCATGTCATCAAAACCAAGAACCTCAATTCTAATTTCAGTCATCAAACATCTTCTACTCAATGCATCAAAAACTCGGTTAGACACTCCACTCTTATGTTTTATCAAAAATGTAAAATTCTGCAAATATCCAACCCATTTCATATGTCTTTGACTCAACTTATTCTGACTGCTCAAATACTGTAAAGCCTTATGATCAGTATACAATACAAATTCCTTTGGCATCAAATAATGTCTTCATTTCTTCAAGGCTTGAACAATAGCATAGAATTCGTGATCATATACAAAATATTTCCTTTTAGCATCATTCAACTTCTCACTAAATAAATGAATAGGTTTACCTTCTTGAATCATCACACCTCCTATTGCACTTCCACTTGCATCAAATTCAACTTGGAATACCTTATTGAAATTAGGTAAAGCTAACACAGGCAATTCAACAAGCTTTTTTTTAAAAGTCTCAATACTCTTATCAACTCCATGTGTCCACTTGAATTCTCTTTTATCTCCTCTCATTATCTCGGTCATAGCATTGCAAATTGAACTGAAATTTTTGTTGAACTTTTGGTAAAAACTTGCTAAATCATGGAATGATCTTACCTCACCAACATTCTCACGTGTAGTCCAATCAAGAATAGCTTTAACCTTCTCAGGATCCATCTTCAAACGATCAACTAAAATCCTAAATCCCAAATACACAATCTCCTCTTTCATGAAGGAACACTTTTTCAAATTAACCAACAACTTGTCCTCTTTCAACCTCTGTAATACCTATCTAATGTGCAACAAATGATATTCTCTAGTTTTATTGAATATTAGAATATCATCCAAGTACACAATAAAAAATTTACCCAAGAATTTATTCAGAACCTCATTCATTAACCTCATAAAAGTACTCGGTGCATTAGTTAAACCAAAGGGCATAACCAACCACTCATACAAACCTTATTTTGTCTTGAAAGAAGCCTTCCATTAATCACCTTCTCTAATTCTGATATGATGATATCCACTCTTCAAATCAATTTTGGTAAAATATTTTTCTCCACTCAAACAATCTATTATATCATCCATTCTCGGTATAGGGAATCGATACTTAACTATTATCTTGTTGATTTCTCTAGAATCAATACACATTCTCCATTATTCTTAGGTGCCAACTGTTGGAATTATGGAAAGGTGTGTATTGAGAGGGTTAGGGTGAATCAGTACCCTTAAAACTTTTCAAACTAATACTTGTAAACATGAACTTCAATAACCGATAGTGTAGATTGCATTCACGATACATTCAATACCATAACTAAAATGTAAATGCATGTAAAAAAATAAATAAAACATACACGAAACTTCAATACACATGACACATGTATTTTGGTATCACAGAAACCCTTTTTAGAAGGTAAAAACTATGGTGGGGATTGAACCCACAAAGCTTCACTTTTGTATAAATTAGTTATCGGTTAAGGCTTACAAAGATTGATCACTTCTAGTGATCTTACCCTGTTAGGTGTAACAATAAGATCAAATAGATCTACTTGGCTAGAGGATTTTAGAAATACAACACATGTGTGCACTCGGTTAAGAGAATTTACTAATAAAGGTTATGTTCACTCTGTTAGGATATTTTGAGTCTGCTACAATTATTAGAGAGTGACAGTGATATATATGACCTGAATGTAATACAACTCAAATTGTTGATATTAGATCCTTTAAGAATAATATAGATATCACCTTGCTATGATGAGTATGTCCTTCTGAATTTCTTGGTAGCCTCATATATATTCTGATAAACTAAATGCTTCTATCGAAATCCTTTAGTCAAAACCCTATCTGATCTTCAGATGTCCTTGAGTACGACTACCTCTTGATGATACATGTCAAAATGAAATCCTTACAAATTTTATATCAAACTGATCTTGACCTAATTAGGGTTTTATATCATCTTAGAAAATCTAAGATCAATGATTCATATGATTAAACTAGATCATCATTAAATAGGAATCGTCATTCATTAAATGATTACATCCGCAATAAATATTCAGCTCGATCTTGGTAAGCTTTTTCTTGCTTGACAAAAAGTTGTTCACCTTGAACTATGTGTCAGTCCAAACTTTTATGTGAATTCTGGATTAGTCGGTAAATATTGCCTCTCATTCTCAATGTTCACTCATGCTCATTAATCCTATGTACTCAGTAACCTCTTTTCTCGATGACCACTATGTATTGATAACTGACTAAAATGTCTTGTTGTGTTTACCAACTATACAAATGAATACTAATGACAACACTTAATCCATTTAGGATTAACACAAACACAACTGGTACTACACATGGACTCAAACTTTCTCTGAACAAATATTTCTGCAACAAATCTTAGATTTGTCAGTTGATTTCCTTGTTCTCATTTGGTTTCAGTCGATGTGGTGCTTTATTCAGAAAACTAGCTCCAGGAATCAGATCCATACAATGACTTATACTTCTCATCGACAACAAACCATCAAGTACATTATAAAAAATGATCTCTTTTTACTCTGTGAGCAATTTCTCAACCTCTACCAAAATTTTATCCTTTGTTTTCTCACTTGGTTTGTTAGGAATAAACCTATAATAAACATCATTTTTCTTCAAATCCTTAACAAATTGTCTACCTTCCATCCAAAAAAATTTCATAAATGTACATATCTCATCAATAGATTCTTCAATTAAAGGTAACAAGATTTATTTCTTGCCATCATCCCAAATAGTATATTTGTGCAATCTTCCATCATATAGCATCTCTATCATGTTGCCAAGGTCTACCCAACAAAATATGACAACAATTCACAGGCATAATATCACATAATAGCTTACCATAATAATTTCCAATTGTTAGATTCACAAAACAATGTTCACTTATAATAAGTGTATTATCATCCTTCATCCATGAAATCTGATACGGCTTTGAGTGCTTCAATAATTTTAACTGCAACTTTGTAACCATTTCTTCTGATGCCATATTCCCTGATCTTCCACTGTTAATGATCACTTTCCAAACTTTGTCAACTATGCATCTGGTCTTGAAAAAATGTTTCCTTACTGGGTCTTCCTTAGTCTTTTCACTCCACAATGCTCTTTTGACCATCAGGTTTACTTTCTTCTCAATTTGAGTCGATGAACCTTCATGTACCAAATAATTTCTACTACTATTGACCTTATTACTTGCATGCATACACTCAAATTATTTATGTCCTTATTCACCACAATTATAACAAGTTCCTCAAAGTCCTCCTTTTTCATAGCCACCTCAAGAGTAGTTACTTCTTCCTAGGAATGCACTTTCACCTTTCCACTCGGTCTTGCCTTTGTCTTGATTTGTCTTGTCTTGATCAAATCTACTATTTTCACCATAGGATCTACATCTTCCTCTAGGGAATCTAGCACCTCTTCCTATTTGTCTTTGTTCATTTCTTTTATTCAATTTATCCTCAGCTTTCAGGGAAAACTAATAAGCCTCCTCAATACTCTCCATTTTCACCAAACTAATCTCTTAATAAATAGAAGTCCTTAACCCATTCAAATATCTTGCAATTCTTTCCACCTCACCTTCAATATGTCCAGATCTAATATCTAGCCTATAAAATTCCTTGGCGTAATCCTTTACCGAGCTATCTTTCTACCTCAAACTTTGCATTCTCCTAACTAGGTTAATCTAATAATTACAAGGTAGAAACTTGTCTTACAACTTATTTACCATCTTATTCCATACCCTAATTTTGTCTTTACCTTTCTTCTTTTGGTCTAATTGTAGATGCTTCAACCACAAGGATGCATGACCTTTCAACTTTGTGAGCTTGTAGTTTTCACCTTCTTCTCATTTGATATCTTCTCATACTCAAATTATTTCTCCATCTTGGTTATTTTAATGTATTTTGTCTTTGGGATTATTGATTCACCCTCCCACTCTATAATCCAATAATTGGTATCAGAGCTAAGTACTCTGAAGAGATAAGTTTAAAGACTTGAGTAAAAGATCCAAAGATGTATAGGAGAGAGGTACCCAAGTTGAACAAGGAAAGTTTCTCAACATGGAAAAGAAGAATGAAATTGTATATGTCTGGGATTAGTGAATATTCCCTATATTTGCTAGAAAATGAATACTCTCGACCCCTGACATGACCTTTGATAGTTGATCAAATGAAAGAAAAGCAGGAACATAACTCAATCATGTTAGAGATTGATTCTTCCTTATGTGATGTTGAATTCAATGATATCAAATATTGTACTAATTAAAAAGAGATGTGGTACAGGCTCACACTTATCTATGGAGGAGATCAACATGTTCAAAAAGATAAGGTTGATAGCTTGAGAGGAAAATATGATGGGATGAGGATGAAAGATGAAGAGAAGATCACACAATATATCAGCTAAATCAAAGAAGTTGTTAGTGCCATCAGAGGTACTGGTGGATCATTGACTAATGAAGAAGTGGTAAGTAAAATGTTGACAACTCTATCTTCTAAGTATGCTTTTAGAGTGTCTGTAATTCGGGAATTGAGATCTATACCAAATAATATTGTTACTCTTGATGCCCTAATTGGAAATTTGATTGCATTTGAGTTAAGTAACTTTGATAATAGTCTACTAACTATTGAAACAACCTTTAAGTCATCAATGAGCATTGGAACATCAAGAAAAGAAAGATATAATCACAATAGCTAACATGGAAATGAGTATGACAACATCCTGACTGAAGAGAAAGAGCAAGAAGAATTTGAAGTACTGCTGGCTAATCGACTACCTATGGGCAAAGGAAAGTACAAAGGTAAGTTACCATTGAAATGTTTCAATTGTAATAATAGTGGACATATTGCATCTAGATGTCCAGACAATGACATAAATGATAAAAGAGACAATCAACACTGAAGATTCAGATATTTTAAGGATAAAGGAACGAAGTCTTGCTACCTAGCTAAGGAAGGTATATTTGATGATGAATCTGATGATACCGAGGAAGGTTATGGAGTTATTTTTGTTGCAGTAAAGGAAGATTCCGATGAAGAAAATTTTGAATATGAAAAAGAATTTGTATCTCATGTAAGTAAACCAAGCCCTTGGATTATTGATAGTGGTTGTTCACATCACATGACTAGTGATATTGACAAGTTTGAGAATCTAGAAGAATATGATGGAGGATTTGTCAGATTTGGAAATGATGCTCCATGCCCTGTGAAAGGTAAGGGATCAATTGTATTGAATAAGAAGATGAAATTTAATGATGCACATTGGGTTAGAGGACTGAACTAAAATCTGTTGAGTGTTGCACAACTGAACAATATTGGCCACCAACTAGAATTTTAGAACAAAAAAGTTAAGATATATGGTATTGATGGAGATATGATTGAAACTGAAGGACAATCAAGGGGTAATTTATTTTATCTTGATACTGATGCAAAGAGTTGTTTATTTGCTAAAATTGATGATGTGTGGTCATGGCATAAGAGACGGTGTCATGTAAATTTTGATAACATGATCAAAGTGAGTAAGAAGAATAGAGTAAGACATCTATCGAGATTAAGAGAACCAAATAAATCTATGTGTAAAGAATATTAAGTTGGTAAGATGACCAAGTCAAGTTTTCTAAGAAAGTCTTTGTTGGCAAGTTGGCTATACTGATGTATATGACTTGATATAGTGTTGTCATTATGGCAACAAATTCATATAGCAGTTTGGAGTCAGCACACTTGATGAGAAGATCAGAAATCAGTTAAGTGTTGAAGACTAGATAGTGTACAGAGTTCCTGTAGCTCAAAGCATCAACGCACATGAGTACAGAAGAATTATGGTATGCGCCCTAGAAGTTAAGTTGATTAGACTATATTCATGCTTAGTCTATGAGCGTATGATCAGATATGCAAGGATGAGAAAGTTATAGTCAGTTGAAGTTGCACAACCAATGAGTGTAATACCCCAAAAATGGGCTATAGGTTCATTAACCTCCTACATCTTCAAATCGATGAAATCGATACAAAAGTCCTAACCTAAGGCAGATCCGCACATCATCGAATCATAATTGATTATTCTTAATTCTGCATTGGGGAATATTCCTAGAAATATTACTAATTTATCATTATTATTCTTAATTTAATAATTATTTGGTGATAAATCTTATTTATCCTAAAGTTTGATTAATCGAATATTCTGAATATTTAATTAATCAGATTTAATACTGCCACTTAATTATTTAATTACATTTAATTATATTTATTCCTAAATTATATTATTTAATTTTGACAATAAATAAAAAATCTTATGACTAATTAATTAAATTCTTATTTAATTAATTAAAGTCAGTTGTCAATATTTAATAATATAGTTTTTGAATAAAAGTTTGATTTAATAATTGATTAATCCATAAATCAATTGTTTTAATTTTAAAATCAGTTAAGTGGAGAATATATCACTTTATTTATTAAATTAATCTATAATTAAATCATGCACAATCAGAAAAGCATTCAATTTTAAAACAACTTTAAATCAACTTTCAATTTCAATTTGTTAACTTTCTAAACTCAACATCTGATGATGAGTTGAAAAAGTGAACTAAAACTCTATTTTGAGATAAAAACTGCTTTTGCATGATTTTATGAGTTTATTTATTCTTAATTTCTTGTTAACTCAAAAATCAACCTGAGTTTATCAAAAGTGATTTATGGTTTTTCTCAATGCATCCTGAAGCCTTGGATTTCTATAAAAATAAGGCTCAGCTCTTCATCTCATATCTCTCGAATCTAGATCTCTCAAACTTTCAATATCTCTCTAAATCCCTCAAGCTTTCAATCGCATATCTCTCGAATTTGCACAATTACTTTGGTGAAATTACATACGAAGAATCAAGCTTTTGCAACATGCGACTTTGTGAGATCAATTCATAGTAATTCATAGTTTTTGCATATATTTTCATATCAATTCATATCATTCTTAGATTAAATTTGCATATCATTTCAATTTCATTCTAGATTAATTTCATACAGTTTTTCATCCTATTGCATCAAAAATCCAAAAAATAGATTAATTTGCATTCATATTTCATTGCTTTCATCATTTTAAATCCTTCGTTTAGGTGTTGCATTGTCACTAATCTTGATTTCAATCTGAGAACATCATACTCACACCTAGAAGGCAGTAAATCGCCTGGTTAGCATAGTTTCAATTACTTGCAGATTTTGATTTTTGCTAACCTCTAATATTTTACTAGAGTGTTGTGTCCACAGCTAGGTACAATTTTCACACACACATTTCTAGTGCCCACCATGGGGCAACCCACCTTTACATGCTGGTTTTGGTTTTTTTTTAGAGCTAACCCTTTGTGCAGATTTACTTGGAGACTAAAACCCTAAATTTTCAAAGATTTAATTTTATCTCCCAAATAGATTGTAGTTTTGGTCTGAAATTGTTTTTGCAACTTGGAGACATATTAGGGAAGCTTCGATAAAAAATTCAAAATTTTCTGAGATGTTTTGAATTTTTAATAATTTTTTCTTTATTTTTCATAAAAACTTAATTTTTGGCGCAAATCAGCATATTTGTTGGAAATTTTTACATTTTTGGAAAGATCTTTAAAATATATAGGGGGTCCATTCTTTGTGTTTTAAATTTGGATGCAAATATAATACCTCAAATAGTTGATTTACAAAAACTGGTCTGTTTTGGTAAAATGGGTCTCTAGGGCACAAATGAAGAGATTTTTCTAAAATTTTTACATTTTTGGAAAGCTCTCTATTTTCTAGCAAGGGTCTCTATTTTGAATTTTTATTTTTGTGGACGAAATCACATTAAAAAAATTAGATCTTGTTGACTAGGTCAAATGCAAAAAAAAATAAAAAAATTGTGATGGGTATGCACTTATTTTTCATATGATTCAATGCATGATATGAGTTGTCATTTGGATTATTTGCTGGTTATTATTGCTCCTAACAATTGGTTTTCAGATCTAACCCTAAGGTTTTCATAAGTTGAATATACATTGCATATCTTGTTTGCTTGTTTGCTTGTTGGCTTGTTGGAGAGTTCGTAGCTTGCTTGCATGGAAAAGCTCAACAAAAATTGCTAAAAATTAGGTAAAAAACTACTATGCTCATTGCAAGGAATTCAGGTATTCTACTGTGATCTAATAACACTTCAATTTGGACATTAAAACAAACATCTCACGTGTCAAGCTTGTGTGACTTTTCTTGCTTTCATATCAAAGACTTCATTTTGGGCTATAAAATGAACATAGACTTGCTTTTTCCATATTTGTTACACATAGTAAATAGGCCCTATGAACACTATTTTTGGATGATCTTGAGAGAGTGGACTTCATTCTCTGGTTCATGCATGCAAAACTCTTCTTGACGAAAGATCCCCTTGTAGGTAGGGAGGTTACTAAGATTATTTCACGGTTCTACTGGATTTGGTTCTCAGCTTTTTTATCGATATGTTCTCTCTCTGGAGAGGGTGATAGACATGAGTTGTGGATATCACAAATTTTGGTGAGATAATTTTAGTCTTAGCATGTCAGATTTATCTATCTGCTTTGCTTGTGGTAAAAGTGAAAAGACTAGAGGATTATGCTCTACTTCCTTTTTGGATAGTATCAGAAACTCGGATCCTTGAATCTGGACCAAGTCCCCATGTGGTATATTTTGTGAGTCACCTTTAGAGAGGGTTAACCGTAGTGGACATTCCCTTAATTGGGTCAACCACATGGATGAAACCTCAAGCGGCAATAGCCATTTTCGCCGTGGTAGCAACAACTGCTATATAAATGTCCTTGTGGAGGAAATCTTCATAGGTTTGATCTCTTGTTGGGCTGTTAGATCTCCCTAGCAGCTCCTAATTGATTAAATTCTCAGACTGTGTCAAAACCTCAATGCGCCTAGATTGGAGTTCGCCCTCTTGAGATCACAAAAGTTGCAAAGTCAGACCATTACTAAAAACCCTAGCGAGGCCAAATTTTTCATTTTCTAGGTCTATGTGCTTGATTGCAAAACTTTTTGAGAACATATACAAGTAGCATTCCTAGGGATTAGAACAATAAAGTCACTTGATTGTTTATGTGCAAGGTTGCTTTGTCCCTTGCTCATTGTTTTCAGACATGCTTGAAATCCCTTGCTTGCTGTTCTATGTGTTTGATATGTAATTGGTTATTTGAAAATGAACAAATCCAACCATCAAAATCAATCAACAATATGGAAAATTTGCAAAATCTGAAGAAAAAAATCCTTTTCTAGTGTTAGACTGAATATTCTATCAGAGAACAGCCATCGTTGTGTCTCGAAATTTGTTCCTACCTTGAAAACTGTACCAAAACTGTTAGACTTTTTCCTTTTCTCGCGCGGACCTGTCCTGCAGTTTTGTCAAAATAGTGAGTTGATTCCTATCATTTCTAGTCTTCCTTGGTCAGTCCGGGTCAAATCTTAGGTGCTATGACATGTTGCTCAACATCCAAATGAACGTAAATGGTATCAAGTTGCACAAAATAACTCTTGGTCTTCTTTCTTCCACATTTCCCATGTCTTCCTAGTCTCTCATTTCCATCCTTTCTCTTCTTCCTTCACGCTTCTTCCTCTTCTTCCTAAACTCTTCCCGTCTTCTTGATTCTTTTCCTCTTATTATCTAGTCTATCTTCTTCTATTCATCTCTTCTGTCACTCCTATGCTTGATTCCTCCTCTTCCAAAACTATGAATTTCAACTATCTTGTTATGGAACCTCTCTTGAAAATAGATGATCTCGAACTCATTGCTCAATTCGAAGAGTTTTATTCCTCCAATAGTCCTTCTAGATATTGCACAGATGATAAATTTATGGCAAGAATAAAAAAAAATTGATTGAATCAGATGCCTTTTCTAGGATCATATGCATGATCCTGTCATGACCTCCTTCTTCCAAACATCTTTCATCTTCTAAGTCTTTTCATTCTTCCTCATCTTCCTCATCTTCTTCCTCCACTAGGTCTTCACCTTCCTCTTCTCCATGATCTCGTGCCTCTTCTACTTCTCCCAAGAGTCTTACTTCTCTTCTCAAGACATACCATAATGAGCAACGTGACAATCCTTATGATACATCTTCCATGAAGAGTGACATACCCATCTTTGATGACTATGATAACGGACAATGTAGTGATACCTATGACACCTCTATTCCTAAGAGTCCTCCTAGTCATGTGCTTGTGCTTACTAGAAATGGGTCGTCACATTGGATAGATTGTGATGGTGATCCAAATGATTCTGATTTTGAAAGAGACTTTGATGATTTTTGTGAACAATACATAGATGATACATCTACTTCTATTGAGGAAGAGAAAGCTTACCGTGCTTATTATAAACATAAATACTATAAGAATCTCTCCTCTAAGAACTCTTATGTTGAAAATAAAGATTACACTCTCAAGCAAGATCATGTTAATGCCGACCCTTTGTTTTGTGATGATTTACTTCCATTCTATACTTCCTCCAATACCCATACATCTCCTAAAGTTTCTAAGTCTTTCAAATCTTTCACAAATCCTTCATCTGAAAAAAATCCTAATACTTTTCATACGGTTCCCTATAGTTATCCTCAAGGGCTACCTCTTAAAGGTACTCAAGCTAACCTTCACTTGGCTGCAAATTCTTTCAATAATGCTAAACCTAAAGAGCTTAAGCCTTTATACGCTATAATGCCTACTTCATCTAGTCCTTCACCATCTCTTCCAAAGTCTTCCATACAATTCCAACATGCTTCCTTATCGTTAGAAGTGGCTCCATGTCAAGAGGACTCTAGAAATCATAAAGAAAGATCAAGATCAAGAAACCTTCATGTCATCCAATCTTTTTCATGATGTATCTTATCCATTTCATGGTTCTTTTGATCCTGTGTCCTTTCTTATTCATTCAACCCTGTCTTAAGTCTTCTCCTAAGCAAGATCAAGTTACTACCTACACCGTTGAGCTTATTGACAATCAAAATAACCTTACCCCACTTCCAATTTTCAAAGATGATACTTCCATTAAGGTTGGTAAAAATGGTGTTGTTACTTCTAATGTTAAGCCTATTGAAAATCAAGAGAAATATTATGTGCTTATGCTATTCAAAGATCCTTGTCAAGATCAAAGTCTTCCATCTTCTTATTCTACCACTCCATGTTCATTTCCACTTTCTACTCTTCCTAAGTCTTTGCAAGCTTTGAACAATCCTATCAACGAAAGTGCTCATAGTCAAGATGTCCATGATTCTATTGAAAATCCTAATGCTCACTCTAAAGATGTTGATGTCCTTGGTTGTCATATAAATGTTGATGAACTTGTTGATTATCCTTTTGCATCTTCCACTTCCATCCTTGGACCTCTTCCACCACTACTAAGGGCTTCATGTCTACCTTCCATCTTGGGTCCTTATGTCCCTTCACTTTCCCCTCCTAACTCTCCTAATTCATCATCCATCTTGTTTCCTTACATCTCTCCATCTCTTATATTTCCTCAAGATCAACATAGATGCATACCCTTGAATCCTTTTCATCCACCCACCCATCTAAACCAGTCATATCCTCCTTCTTCTTCCACAAGTCCCAAGTCTTTTGGAAGTAACTTGAATGTTCAATACAAGAAAAAGAAGCAATACAAGAATCTATCAAAAAAAGAAGATCGCCATGTCTCCTTTAATCAACATGGAGTCATAAAGTCAAAAGAGATATCTAAGAAAAAAATTACAAGACAAGTATGGATTCCAAAATCCATCATTGAAGATATTCTCTCTAAATCATCAAAAAGAAATGAAAAGCCTATGGCTATATGGATTCCAAAATCTCTCTTGAAAAATTTTGATGTTGATCAACAAGTGAAGTTGACATTCAAGCTTCCAAAGACTTCCACTTCATGATCTTCTTCCAAAAACATTCTTCCATTCCATGCACCTAAACCACAACCTCTACTATCCATTCACCATATTCCTTCACGTATTCTTTCATTCATGTTTCCTCCATCCTCTCACCACCCTTTAAGATGTGTGTTGATGTTGATCTTGTCTTCCTTTCCATCTACCCTTTCACAATCCTTCCATTCATTATCCTTCTACCTTTTATCATTTTTCCTCACTTGCCTATTCCTCCTATCTTCCAACCTCACTCGCTTTACATAAAACCTTATCCTCCATTTTTCTCTTCCATCTTCCTTTCCCTATTAGCATCTTTGAGCATATCATTTTGAATCCTTGGCATATCATGGTTTATCCCTTCAAGGAGCATTATCTAAAAATCTTGCCTTCTTCCAAAAAAATAAAATAAAAATAAAAATAAATTTAAAAAAAGGAAATTAATTTTTTTTTGAAAATGTGTCTTGGTGAAAACTTGGAAACAAGTGCCTTGGTAGCAAAAGTAAAGAGAAATAAATTCATCCTATGGTGAAAACCACTCCCTTGTGGCACCTTGGATAAGTACTGTGATGAAAACCTGGCAATCAAGCATCATGCGTAGTTCTTCTACATATTTCATCCATTTCATATTCTCTCTTTGATCTTGACAATGTTGATCTATACATGAACATTTGGCTATCTTGTGAGCTATCTTACGACGATCTTTCTTTCATTCCCTTCCTGTTTAGCCTTCATATTTATTTTCCTCGATTCATTCTAGCCTTTCGCTATCTTTTTCCCCTTTGGTTTTGATTTAATAAAAAAAAAGTAGAACACGATGCTTTGAAACCTCTTGACATGTCTACTCCTTTGGACTACATGCTTTCCTTCTTTGACATTATGCTTTTGTGACTTATCCTATGCTGGCCTTTCGTTGCTTGTCCAAATGTGTTTTACATGAAAAAATTTCTTAGCTTGGGTACCCTTGAGGAGTTTGCCCTTAAGGATTTCTTCCTTTCATTCTCCTTCATTCTCTTGTCTTCCATCTCTTCCACTAGCTTGCTAATCCCTCTTGTTCTCCACCTTGCTAGACATTGGGACTACATGATGTGATCTTACTTGGGAGTTCAATGCCCATTCTGTCTGGGGGCATCCTTTGTACACATTGATTAGTATTGCCTATTGAGGTTGAAATCTCATCACTAAGAATCAGAATGCATGGTCTAGTAACTGATGATGACTATAGAGTGTTTAGGTTGCAAGAACTTGAACTACTAGATGAGCGCAGACAAGTACCATATAATCATCTCAGAGTATATCAGAAAATAATGTCTAGAGGCTACAACAGAAAGTCAGACACAGAGAATTTCAGGTTGGCAATCTAGTCTTGAGAGAATCCTAAAAATCAATCACATCAAGAGCATAAGGGGAAGTTTGAACCCAATTGGCTGGGTCCCTTTGTTATCACTGCTACTTTTGGCTCTAGAGCCTATCAACTCTCAACAACTGAAGGAGAATAGCTCTGAGAACCAATCAACATTCTCCATCTGGAGAAATTCTATGCCTAAGGCATTCAGTGTATGGTAAAATGTCCTGAAAAAATCTTAAAAATCTGAAAAAATCTTAAAAAAATGAACATCTTGGTGAAAACCTAGCAATAGGTGCCTTGATGATTCACAAAAAAATCAAAAAATACCAAAAATATCGAAAGTACAAAAAAATTGAAAAATTAAAAAGTACAAAAAAATGAGAAAAAAAAAGTGCCTTGGTGAAAACTTGGAAATAGGCACCTTGGTAGCAAAAATAGAATCTCTGTCAAGATGGTGAAAACCCGGCAAACGGGTGCCACTTGTTTCAAGATGTTCCATCTATCAGCGCAATCTTGGTCTTTCCCATCTTTCAGTCTTGCTTTAGTTTGTGCATATCTCCTTGTTTGTTTCTGCTTTCCTATTTTTAATAAAGTCAGTCTGTACACCAATAAGCTCAAGCGTCTGTATCCTATCAATGCTTAACACTTGGGGGCAATCAATGTCATATCCTATGGTCTCCAGTACATCTTAGATGAGTCATATCCAGTCAGAGTCCTTTGAAGCTTCATCCGAGTCAGTCAGTCAGTCTCCTCTCTAGAAAGGATTTTGCATCTACAACAACGCAGTCAAACACAAATTGAAAACAATCTATGCTTTTTACATGCTTTTATCTCCTTGTATGTTTATTGATTCGCATTGAGATTTTTTCATATTGTGTCCTTTGAGCTCTTCCATGATGTCCTTTACAGGATTTAGAGAGTGATGACTGGGGGCAGAATCTTTTCTTTGTCTTCTGCTTGTATGTGAAAATCTAACAACTTTGAAAATTTTAGATTGAAATGGTGTCCATCTGTAAGAGCCTCTATCTTGAATTGATGGCCATGCGTACCTCGACCATTGATACCCAAAAAATTCAAAGAAGTTTGATCTAACTATTGTCTTTTTGAGTGAGTTCTTTCTCCTACTATGAAACGCAATCTTGCCTAAGGATGTGAACAATAAAGGGTCACTACGAGTAATTCACACTGAATTTAGAATGATCTCTTGATTGTTTGATGTGTTTGAACGCAAGGCGTATTCTGGTCATCATGACATTTATGTTCTGATGCTAATACAAATTGCTATATCAAAATAGACATGATATTCAGGTCATCCTGGCATTTGTGCCTTGGTGCTTATATCTAATCCGACATTCCAAAAATAAAATCAATATTCATATGTCCATGGTTGCCTAACCAGTGGGTGTTGTATTGATTCCTGCGCATACAAATCGATATTCATATGTCTATGATTTCATAACTAGTGGGCATTGTATTGATTTATTCGATTACCTAAAAAGTTCAATGATGACAACAAATCGACACATGATCAGTGACTAGGTCCTAGGTCCTAGGTTTGCATTTCATTCTGCATTTCATTTTGCACTTTGCATGATCTCACAAATTGCTTGAACACTTAAACGATTCTTCAAAACCAAAAATGCTAAACATGACACAAGGACTGAGCATTGTATGAAGGTTCCTCCAACGAAATAGCAAGTAGAATCCTTTTTTGGGATCAAAATCGAAATATGAGATCATTTATATTGTAAACTGCTTGCATATTCGACCTTCAAACATCAAAGAAATTCATTTTTCAACTTAACTGATTATATTACATCAAACTATTCAAATTTTAACTTGGTCAACCATGGTCAACTCATGGTCAAACCTAGTCAAACTTGGTCTTCTGGACCTCTAAATGATGCAAAACACATTCTCGAACGTGTGTAACCACTTCTCAAATCAATTAACATGATTCTAAACCATTCAACGTTGACTTTTCTTGTCAAATTTCAATTTTAATCCCGAAGGGGGCATGGCATTACACATCATTCAAAGTATGTAAATCTTAGTGATCAAGAAAACAACCACGTCTACTTACTGATTCATCAAAAGTCCTCATCGCTTGGGGCAAATCTATCATCTCTTGGGGCATATCAGATTCATCGAGATTCATATCAATCTGGTATCCTAATCTATCTTGTAAACTGTATCAGCTTTTCATAACCATCGGTTCATTAGTGTTATTTCCTTGGTTCTTCGTAACTGATGGGTTTAGGATGTGATACCTATATGATTCTCTTGGGACAATCAGGTCTGGAATTGGTCACTCACTTCATCGCAATCATAAGGTTTAGAATAAGGCATTTTGATGCTTTTTCGTAATCACCGGTTCATTCTTGCTATAGTTAACATTATCTTTGGTCAATCAGGACCTTAATCTTAAATCTTTAAATATTTCAATCGGTTTCTGTCTTGGAATCAGTTAATCTTTCAAATCAATCTCAAACATCTTTATTGTACACAAACTCTCTTTGAACCACTGCGCTTCGCATAATAATTCAAAGAGGGGAAAAATGTAATACCCCAAAAATGGGCTATAGGTTCATTAACCTCCTACATCTTCAAATCGAATGAAATCGATACAAAAGTCCTAACCTAAGGTATATCTGCACATCATCGAATCATAATTGATTATTCTTAATTCTATATCGGGGAATATTCTTAAAAATATTCTTAATTTATCATAATTATTCTTAATTTAATAATTATTTGGTGATAAATCTTATTTATCCTAAAGTTTGATTAATTGAATACTCTGAATATTTAATTAATCAGATTTAATATTGCCACTTAATTATTTAATTACATTTAATTATATTTATTCCTAAATTATATTATTTAATTTTGACAATAAATCAAAAGTCTTATGACTAATTGATTAAATTCCTATTTAATTAATTAAAGTCAGTTGTCAATATTTAATAATATAGTTTTTGAATAAAAGTTTGATTTAATAATTGATTAACCCATAAATCAATTGTTTTAATTTTAAAATCAATTAAGTGGAGAATAAATCACTTTATTTATTAAATTAATTTATAATTAAATCATGCACAATCAGAAAAGCAGTCAACTTTAAAAAAACTTTAAATCAACTTTCAATTTCAATTTGTTAACTTTCTAAACTCAACATCTGATGATGAGTTGAAAAAGTGAACTAAAACTCTATTTTGAGATAAAAATTGCTTTTGCATAATTTTATGAGTTTATTTATTCTTAATTTCTTGTAAACTCAAAAATTAACTTGAGTTTATCAAGAATGATTTATAGTTTTTCTCAATGCATCCTCAAGCCCTGTATTTCTATAAAAACAAGGCTCAACTCTTCATCTCATATCTCTCGAATCTAGATCTCTCAAGCTTTCAATATCTCTCTAAATCCCTCAAGCTTTCAATCGCATATCTCTCAAATTTGCACAATTACTCTGGTGAAATTACATATGAAGAATCAAGCTTTTGCAACAGGCGACTTTGTGAGATCAATTCATAGTAATTCATAGTTTTTGCATAGATTTTCATATCAATTCATATCATTCTTAGATTAAATTTGCATATCATTTCAATTTCATTCTAGATTAATTTCATACAGTTTTTCATCCTATTGCATCAAAAATAAATAAAAAATAGATTAATTTGCATTCATATTTCATTGCTTTCATTAATTTAAATCCTTCGTTTAGGTGTTGCATTGTCACTGATCTCTATTTCAATCTAAGAACATCATACTCACACCTACTAGAAGGCAGTAAATCGCCTAGTTAGCATAGTTTCAATTACTTGTAGATTTTAATTTTTGCTAACCTCTAATGTTTTACTAAAGTGTTGTGTCCATAGCTAAGTACAATTTTCACACACACAGTGAGTGCCAGAGAAGAACAGAGCATGAAGCCGACAGTTAGTATTTTGGTTTGCGAATATAATGTAATGTTGTAAAGGCTATGCACCTATTGTATTTAGGTTGCCAACATGTATACTTATTTGTTTGTGAGAACACTTAAGCCAATTCATTTGGAAGCATTGTATGTAATAGGTCTAAGGGCCGACCTAGTTGTTTATTTTGTATGCGCATATAAATATAAGATGTGCCCATTGTATTTAGCATGAAAGTTGATAGAGAGTTGTGATAAGCAGAGTAGAAGTGTGCGAAGATAGTATAAGATGTATTAGAGCTTTTCAAGAGGTCAAAGCATCAACCCATCAAATGAACTGATTTGACAAGCAGTGTCACAGTAACAATTCATCTTACAAATATAGTGTGTATTTGAGATCAGAAGGTTGTAGCCTTCACCACTTGAGCAGTGAGCTCTTGGACAATGTGTCCTCTCCCCTAATAGGGACTATTGTAAAAGACTCCTAACAGGGTCTAACCCTTAACAAGGTCTACTATACTTAAAGCATTGTAAAGCAACTCCTAACAAGGTTAAGGATCTTCTAACAAGGATCACAAAACACTAATGCAGAATATTAGTGGGTGTCAATTCCCACCAGGGTTTTTACCTAGTTGGGTTTCCCCGTAACCATATTGGTGTCATGTGTTGATTTCATGTTTCATATTTATGTGTATGTTTAATTCAGTAATTAAGCATTCAAGTTCAGTATAAAGATTAAAATGAAAAGTTAAAATATAGTGAACACTGATTCACCCACCCCCCCCCCCTCTCAGTGTTCCCATTCCTAACAGTCTTATTCCACTAGTGGTATTTTGGAATCAGTTCACACTGACATTTGTGGTTCTATGAAATTTCAAAGCTATTATGGAGATCAATACTTTATTTTATTTATTTATGATTATTCAAGAATGATGTAAGTCATGTTCTTAAAAAAAAATCTGATGCATTTCAAAAGTTTAAGTGGTATAAGACTAGAGTTGAAAAAGAAACAGGTAAACAACTGAAGTGTCTGAGATCTGATAGTGGAGGTAAATATATCTCTGGTAAATTTTTTGTCTTCTTTAATGAGCATGGACTTAAAAGACAAGTGTCTGCACTCCGGACTCCACAACAGAATGAGATAGATGAGAGAAGAAATAGATCTATTCTTGACTATGCTAGGACTTTGTTGATTGATAAGAAGATTGCACAAACATTTTGGAGATAAGCTATAAGCACTGTAGTTTACACTCTCAACCGAATACAGTAGAAGAAAGGTACAAACATGACACCTTATGAATTATGGTTTGGAAAAACACAGAATGTAAGTTATTTCAAAATCTTTGGAAGTAAGTGTTATGTATTGAAAGATTCTAGAAATGGAAAAATTTGACTCTAAAGGCGATGAAGGAATATTTCTTTATTATTCTTCAAAGAGAAAAGCATATAAATGTTTAATCAAGGATTCTAACAAAATAATTGAAAGTGAAAATGTAAGAGTTGATGAATTTGCTGAAAATAATGAAGAGGATAGTAAAAAGGAACCTAAGGACTATAATAGATTTGTTTATGTAAAAGATGGAAATTTGGTTGACACAACCAAGTAGTGACCATGATTTTTCAAACCAAAGAAAAAAATGAGCCTCCACCGAGAGATGATAACAATGATGATCAAGCTATTAAGAATGGGAACACTGAGAGGGGGGGGGTGAATTAGTGTTCTATAATTGATGTTTTTCTGATTCTTGAAACTTAGCCCAATTACTTAAATACATAAATGAATAGTAAAGAAAATGAAACATTCAACCATAACACGTAACACAAGATATGTTTACATGGAAACCTTGGACAGAGGAAAACCCCAGTGGGAATTAATACCCATGAATAATTGTACTAGTCTTATGAACCTGTTAATGTTCCTTTGCCCTATTAGGAGCAGTCATTACAATATTGAGTACAATGAATCGGTTAAGAGTCTTGATAGAACAAACCCTATTAGGGGTGGATGGCTCATTGCTAGAGCTCACTGCTCAATGAAGAAGGCTACAACCTCCTGGTTATCAGATACTCACTATATCTGTAAGGGTGAACTGCTGCTTTGACACCATTGTCTAATCAGTTCATTTTGTGCACTGTTGCTCTAACTTCTTTTAGAGCTTTATCTCATAATGACTAAACTCGCATACTTCTACTCTTCTTTATATATGTCATACTCTATCTCTCTTCATCATGTCTAAATACAAAAGTGCATGTCATATATATATACATGCTGAATGGGTGCAACCAAAACTAACTATTGTGTTGACCTAAAAGATAACACATACAACGCTTCCAAATTAATTGGCTCAAGCATGTTTACTACTCCCCCTTTGACATTAATGACAAAGGTGCTCAAAAAAGGAAATCGTTAAGTACTTACAAAGAAAATACATCAAGGTATGCAATCTGAAGGTTTTTGATTTCTTGCTGCCAAAAGACCTTGAGTGCATCAACTATCTGAAGATGGGCGCATAATGCATATGTGAGATTTTCCATCTTTTCTAAATCTATGCAGGGACCTTGATCATATGTTACAATTGTGGTATCTATCTACTTGATGTTTTGATTCAGTACATCTAGTGAGGGTGCTAGTGCATTTCTAGATGTGCTTGTCTAGCCCTTATCTTTGCAATCTCTTTTTCTGCCTTCTCAATTTTATCTAATTGTCCTTGATAAACATTATTGCACATGTTTATGTCTTGAAAGGGATCTTCCACTGATTTTCTTACTACTGCCATCAGAGATTCTGCTTCCTGAATCTTTTTATAGATGTCTGCAGTGAGTTTGTCCTTATTCATGCAGTAAAAAATTATCTTCCTTTTGCTGCTAACTCTTTCAACATTGCTTGACCAATCTTTAGAGAATTAAGGTCAAGTGAGAAATTTCTTATCAATTCATTCAACCTTTTCTTAATATTTCTCTTCTGTAATTTTTGATGTTGATTCTTCTATACTTGAAACATTTTCTTTGAAGCTTAATAAGATGCTACTAACATCATCCACTGAATGAACACTAATCACTTTGTTATCCTTAGGCAATAAATTGTTCAGCATGCTGACTGATTCCACAAATAGAGGATTTCTCATTACTTGTTTATCTTTGGCTTTCTCCATAGCCAATACACTTATCTTTATCAGATCTTCATCTCCCCATGAGTCTAGGATTGTTGTATCAGGTGTCAAACTTGACAAAAATGATATAGATGAATTAGGAGTAAGAAGTGTTCTTTGACTTACATCCATGAACTCACTTTTTACCTTCACTGGGATCTCAACAGAGGGCTCTTCTTTAGGTTCATCTTCCTTATGTTCTTCCTGTCCTGTTAAGTCCTCAATTTGGACTTCTTGTTGCATAGGTGATTCTTCACCGCATACGATCTCAGCCTCTTCAGTACTTACAAAGGCTTCTTCAAACTTATCTAGATGTTTATCTATTGCCGCCATAGATATTTCAACATTATGAATCACAATTGTTTCATCCTTAGCTTTAGCCTTGGGCGCAGAATCCTGTGGACCTATCATAGGTGCATTTGGGATCTCATATTCTTTTACTAGCTCAGAGGGAACTTGGGTTGCAAGCGCAGTAGGAAGGTACATGTGTCTTTCCAAAAACACTTTTTCAAATGCCTTCTTTATCTCCTTCGCAACCAACTCATAATCTTTGTTCATTATCTACAAAGTTCTGATTTTTTTTCTTAGATGTGGCTTAACCAAATCTAACAGTAATACCTTCTCTTCTAGTGAACAAACAGGGAGGTTGTCATCCAATGCCTTTTCTCTTATTCTCATATCCTCCTCTATAGCTTGTCTTTTCAGGGAATCAAGTATATTCCATACATGATCAAGAATGACTATTTTAAGTTCCAAAATGGACCTTTGAACTTAATCATATGCTTGATAATCATAGAATGAATCTCTAACTTATCAATCTCATGATACTTGTCATAGAATTTTTCAATTTGATCAATCCTTCCTTCATCAACAACTCTAGTTCTCAAGACTTCTAAATTCGGTCTGAATCCTACCTTAGGAGGTGCTTGAGTGTTCTTCACCTTGCTTCTGGTTGTTCTTGAGGATGGGTGGCCTGCATCAGTCTGCTTATTCCTTTTAGACACCTTTCTTGGCTCAGGAGGTGGAGTGGACTCCAGATCAACTGTAGTTGTGGGTGCTGAGGTGTTTTCATCACTTTTACTCTTCTTCTCCTTCAGATCATCATATTTTTCTATTTTGACTTCTGTAGATGAGGGTGCTCTCTCAAGTTGCATAGAAATCTTAGCTTCTCTTGCTTTGTCTAAGTCTGCTTGGGTAAGACCATGAATTTTCAGAATATATGAGGTAATTCTAGATGCTTTTCTCTTTGTCGCAGTACTGTACAAGACAGAATCAACTTGTCTTGTCTTCTCTTCATAAGTTCCCCATCTAGGTTCATTGGAATCCTTAGGCACTGATAAGAGGACTTGTGCATAGCCTTCCAAAATGTTCTCATCAACTTCTAATCCAAGTGGATGAATCCACTTTTTCCTAGGCTCAACTGCTTCCATGCATGTAGTGTCTATTTCCACCATGAAGCAAATGTTGTCCTTGTATTTCTCCACTATCTTCTCAAGTATCATGTACCTTCTCTGCATCTTAATTCTAAATTTTTTATCTCCAAATCCATGTAATACTTTAAGCTGCTCTCTGACGTTTCCTTAAATGAAATTTGAGGCAATGTAGGTAAGCTCTTGTCAAGATAGAGATTAGAAACATTATCAACTATATGAAAGTATATGTAGATGATCAATGACCCGAATCTGAATATTTTTCTCTTATAACTTTTTTGGCTATTATGTTGTATAACAACTATGCGCACAAGATTTCACAGAGGTTAAACTCTCCATTTTATTTCACTATCCTTATAGCTACTAGAATAGTAGTTGCAGATACATTGTTCACTCTATTTGTATGCTGGAACTTATAACCAAGTATCATAGCCATGAATTTAATATCTTTCTCCTCTATGGGCTCAATAGTCATGTCGTGCTTATCACTCCTGGGCTTACATGTCTACTCAACCTGTTTCCTGATATCTTTACCTGATGGAAGAATGGCGCCGGTCTTAGAAAGTCTGGTCATCTCATGAATGAGATCAGTTGTTATGAAAACATGGACTTCTCCAATCCAAAACAAATCATCATGAATCCTTCTCAGCAATAGCTTAATCCATTCCGACTCATTGAATTCATACGTAGTGGCATACTCTATGATAGGGTTGTTTGTGAAGTGCACGAATTTATCCTTGAAAGTGAAGTCTAGATTAATCATTGATTCAATGTATGATCTTATCCTATCTAATCCTACAGGCTCCTTATTATAATAGATGTAAGCACAAATATCTTCAACATGCATAACTCCCATTAGAGTTCTGGAAAATGCTCCTTCTAAATCATCTAGCACTGACTTAAATGGATGCTTCTTGAATACATATCTTTCCCTTTCCATAACATCAAAGATTACTAGAGTTTCCATTACTTACTTGCTTCAATGCTTAAGTAGGGTTCTAAAGGGTTTCTGAAATGACGCGTCTGAGCTAGGGTTTCACCAATAATTTAAACTCCTTTTCACTAATGAAATGACTCCAATCTTTCAATAGTTGCTATTGTGATCTCCTATGCTCTCCAAAGGCTTGATCTCAAATGAAAAAGTGAAGATAATAGATCTCCGGTGACTAATAAATTAACTTTTTGCAATTAATGCTTGCTGCCGTAATACGGGTTGCAACAGTGAATTCCAATCTTATTTCTTACTGTCAATCAGGTTGTGTGATCTTGCATATTGCATCAACTAGCAACCAAATAACTAAAACCAAAGGTGCATACTCTGAGGGTGAGTATACCAGCTGCACAAGGGTCTAGAGCTTATCTAGCTCCCCCTATGACCATGAGGGTCATTTATCCAGAAGTAGAAGGTGCGTCCATTGCGAATGCATCCACTACTTTGTCACTGACATTGTCTTTCTTTTCTTCCATCCAGATCTTGCTCGCATCTTCTGTAGCTTTCACAAACTTGACTTCTCCAGATTCATCCAATATCGATCCTTGAGACTTATCAGGTCTTTCTTGTCTTTGCGCTTGTGATCTGTAAAACTTTGAGATGTGTCCAACCTTGTTACAAGAGTGACAAATAACTAGAGGCCTTGTATTCCTCGGTGCATTGATGTAAGTTACCATACTGCATTGTGATGCAAGTGGACAGCGGAAGTATGGCCTCGGTGTGGTTTGTGTTACAACTCTGCAACTTGAAAAAGATACAAGATCCTCTTCAATAAAAATCTCCCTGTCTAATCTGAAATCTGTTAGAAGAACTGGTTTAATTTGAGGTTATCACAACCCCTTCATAGGATACTCAATCCCTGAGTTCCTTACTGAATCATGCTCAGACCAATCACTGGTCTACAACAGATGCACAGGATGAATTCACAAGGCTCTTCACTTATCACAAGTGAATTTGAAGAAACAGGGAAACTTACAAAAAAGATCTGATGCCCTTGCTATGGCAATTGAATGAAATACACCTCTCAAGAAAACAACTACAGCATTTACGTTATGATTCCTTTCACTGCTTGACAAAACAAACAAAACATAATACCAACAGCATTTATCTCCGAATCTGTACAGTGACCTTGGTTCGAAACCACAAATGATACACCAAAATAACACTGACAATATGTAGAGTTCATTGGACCACGGTTATAAATATAAGACTCAGACACAGGAACTCTCGGTTCCACCAGATTTAGAAATCATTCACGGTGTTAATGCCATTTCGGGTCAAAAAAGACATCAAACAGCAGACAAGGTGGAGAAACAACTTACTGTGTATTGTGACTGTAAACAGAGCATCGAACAAACTATTATTTAATGACACAGGACTTAGGCTGGTGATCAGCATTACAACAAACATTTTGCAGCATACCCTGGGTTCACTATCTCAAGCTCAACTCGACCATAACAATGCCTTTTCCCCTTTCATTTGCGGACAATCTCTAGTGTGCTAGCAAGCAGCAACATGATGACTTCGGCTGAACGCTAAGGTAAGTGGTGGTGTTCTTGGCCGCATTAACAACAAAGGTTTGTGATTCCAGTCCCCCTCACGGGCTCGATGAACGGTCTGTAGCTACCGCAGAAATGTTTTAAAGAAATGTCGATGTAATACAGTCGACCTCGAGCTGAATGGTCGAAGACTTGCGGGTTTGCTTCAATACCCACTCAACAACGTATTATCTAATACACTCGGCCTGGAGAATCGGACCAGTCACCACTACCAATAACAGTAACACGGGCAAGAAACCACCGTGTAATCTGCTTTGAACAACAGTCCATACACCCGCGGTAATACTACCACATTCTGTTTGCTCTGCGTGAAGAATGTGTAACCATCACGGTTTGAAGATGCAACTCGGCACCCGGTTCGACACCAACTCGGTAAAGCCAACTGCGATCACTGCAGTCACCAAAGATCGAGTACCCGAGTCGTTTGATCTCACAAATGTGGACTGTGGGTAACCAAAATGAATGCACAAATGGTTATGTGCAGTTCAATCCATCAATAAACAACCGATTCCTAGTTTCCCCGCCAAGGTGTTCTGCATAAAATTTGATACCATATTCAAAGATGCCTTCCACCAAGGATTTTTAGGAATCCATGGCGGAAGCACAGTTTATTATCAGTTGAAAATAAAACCCGTTTAGGACACCAACAGATGACCACACCCAATTCACAGTAGCCTTGAAATAAAACTTGAACGCTTACAACCGATGCAAACAGAGATGAAAATAGATTAATCAGATTGCCGCCAAGATCGGTCTCAGTTCTCCAACATGCTCGCCCAGGGTTACTGTTTCTTCAACAGTGAACGAACAGGAAACCCCAAGACAAAACCCAACTTCGTAAGGGAAAACAGAGGATTTATATTTTATTGATTTCAGAATTTAGGATTACAGTTCGCCGCTTCCTACTTCCCGCCTATGAGGCTAAGTAGGAGTTCCAGCGGTTCAGTTGGCAACCAACTAACCGGTGGGAACAATTACAATGCTGTTACAACTTTTTGTAAACAGCTTTCCATTAATCCTAACTAAGTGTAGATGATCCAACATGGATCTTTTATTATGAAAACTAAAATAAAAAAAAGTATTCTAACAATAAGGTTCAGACAACTCACAGACCATTAGCACACTGAGGGCTTATAAACGCCAATCCCGGGGCTAGGTCGTACAAATGGTGTCAAACAAGAACCCTTATTTCATTTAAATCCTAAGCCTAACTAGGGTGCTCCTGCACCACATTGTCTAGCTGTGTGACCATTGTAGTTGTATCTCTAACATGTGATGTTCTGAGGAATTTTGGAATTTTGCTGTGGTTGATTTCTTTGATTATGTTGTGTCTAACTTCTTTGATTTGATCTACAATTCAAAGCTCTATGACCAAATTTATTACATGAATAACAATAACCATTGAAAGGTCTTACCTCTTTAAAATCTCTTGCTATATGTCCATGCTTTTTACATGCATAACAAGTTCTATTTACTGGCTTATGTTCATTTTTATATGGTTCTACTTTAGCTTCATTATGATTTTTAGTCTTCTTAGCTTCTGTAGATTCTTCTAGCACTTTCAATCTTTCTCGCATTACATTGATTTGAATTTGTGCTTCATTGAATCTAATACCACTGGAATCTCCTTTTATCCTTTGTGCATATAACTGAGAATCTAATAGATTAACACTTGTGTGTAATTTTTCAATATGGCTATTTTCTTCTATCAACTCAGATTCCATCTTTTTCTTGATGTTTTCTCACTCCAAGATTTTTCAGGTTTGCTTGCATGAGTTCTTCATCCAACTATTTATTTTCTTTGATTTGTTCTTCATAGGCTTCCTGATTATTAGTTAACTTTTTATCCAAATCTTCAATTTGATCCTTTAGAGATATGTTTTCTTCATTCAACTTTTTGACCATTTTTCCCAAATCATTTTTGAAAAATCTTTCAAATCTTTTCTCAGTTTCTTGATGAATACTTGTGAGCCACTGACCTTCAATTTCAGTTCTTCAATTTCTTTTTTAGCTCTGTCAAGAGATACTTCAAGATTTTTCTTCAGATGTTTCACTTCTGATGTATCCATGATCTCCTCAAGTGTTTAAAATTATCTTAGAGGACCAAAGCTCTGATACCAATTATTAAGAATGGGAACACTAAGAGGGGGTGGGGGTGAATTAGTGTTCTATAATTAATGTTTTTTTGATTCTTGAAACTTAGCCCAATTACTTAAATACATAAACAAATAATAAAGCAAATGAAACATTCAACCATAACACATAACACAAGATATGTTTATGAGGAAACCCTCGCCAGAGGAGAACCCCAGTGGGAATTAATACCCACAAATAATTGTACTAGTCTTATGAACCTATTAATGTTCCTTGTCCCTGTTAGGAGCAGTCATTACAATACTTAGAACAATGACTTAGTTAAGAGTCTTGATAGAACAAACCCCATTAGGGGTGGATGGATCACTGCCAGAGCTCACTGCTCAATGAAGAAGGCTACAACCTCTTGGTTATCAGATACACACTATATTTGCAAGGGTGAACTATTGCTTTGACACTGTTGTCTGATCAGTTCCTTTTGTGTGTTGTTGCTCTAACTTCTTTTAGAGCTTTATCTCATACTGACTGAACTCACATACTTATTCTCTTCTTTATATCTAACATACTCTATCTCTCTTCATCATGTCTAAATAAAAAAGTACATGTCATATATATACATGTTGAATGGGCACAACCAAAACTAACTACTGTGTCAGCCTAAAACCTAACACATGCAACGCTTCCAAATTAATTGGCTCAAGTGTGTTTACATATAATGATATTAACATTTTTACATCACTATTACAATAGGCGCATAGCCTTTACAAAACAAAATGATATATGCTAATCAAAAAACTATCTGTTGGCTGCATGCTCTGGTCTGCTCTATCGCTTAACTACCAGTGTCACTTAGACTTGTTGTAAGTTATCCATACTATCAAATCTGACCATGCATTCTTAGACTTAGCATATTAGAATACTCAAAAGCTTATATCCAAGGGTGCATACCAAAACTTGATCATACACATGTGCGCCGATGCTCTGATCATCAAGTGATTCACTGTCTACTCAATCTTCCATACTTAGCCGAATTATGATCTTCCAAGTTAGTGCATTGACATCAAAACTTCATATGACTTTGTTTCCATAATGACAACATAAAACTTATTCATATATACTAAGTAAAGTCAACTTTCCAACACAAGCTACCGAGCCTATATTAGCAAAGTATGTGAGAAGACACCACTCACTAAGGAGAATTATTAGAGACAAGAATGCAGGAGTGTTGACAAGAAGTAAGTAAAGAGATAACACTTGTTTGATTTCTAAATTTGAGCCAAGATTGGTAAAAGATGCACTATAAAATGAAGATTGGATGAATTCTATGAAAGAAGTAATAGATCAAATTGAAAAGAATAACACATGGTCACTTGTATTGAGACCTAAAGATAAGAATGTGATTGGAACAAAATGGATTTTTAGAAATAAACTCAATGAGAAAGGAGATGGGATAAGGAACAAAGCTAGACTAGTTTGCAAAGGGTATGCACAAAAAGAAGGAATTAACTATGGTGAGACATTTTACCCTATTGCTAGATTAGGAGTAAGGATATTTCTTGCATACGTAACTTACAAAGGATTTAAATTTTATCAGATGGATGTTAAATCTTCATTTATGAATGGAATACTTGAAGACGAAGTATACATAGAACAACCTGATGGATTTGTTGATAATAACAAT
Source organism: Chamaecyparis obtusa (assembly GCA_027943335.1). NCBI lineage: Eukaryota > Viridiplantae > Streptophyta > Pinopsida > Cupressales > Cupressaceae > Chamaecyparis > Chamaecyparis obtusa. Next base: position 1,326,858 of record BSBK01000594.1, read on the forward strand.
AAGAATATGGTATGCAAATTGCATAAAGCTTTATATGGATTGAAGCAGGCTCCCCGAGCATGGTATGAAAGACTACACTCTTATTTAGTTAAGATTGGATTTGAAAGGACTATTGATAACAACAATTTATACTTGAGATGTGATAAATCTGATAAAATTTTGATTGCTGAGATATTTGTTGATGACATTATATTTGGTGGAAATTAGACAATGTCTAAGTCTTTTGCTGAGGAAATTAGAAAGGAATTTGAAATGTCTATGATAGGAGAGATCAAATTCTTCATTGGACTTCAAATACAACAAGTTAAAGATGAGATCTACATCACTCAATCTAAATATATTAAGGGGATCTTGAAAACATTCAATATGGAAGACTCTAAACCAATTGGAACTCTAATGGCTACTAGTTTTAAATTCTCAAAAAAGATGATACTAAGGAGGAGAATGAAACACTTTACCGATCCATGATTGGCAAGTTACAATATGTTGTACACAATAGACTTGACATTGCACATTCAGTTGGTATTATTGCAAGGTTTTCAGAAAACCCAAAGGAAACACATTTATCTGTAGGATATTTGAAAGAGACTAAAGATTTTGGTCTATTATACACAAGAGGAGGAAATTTTGATCTTAAAATTTATACTAATGTTGATTGGGCATGAAATATTGATTACAAGAAAAACAACAGTGGCATAGCTTTCTTTTTAGGAGAAATGCTAGTCACATGGTTAAGCAAGAAACATAATTGTATTTCATAATCTACTATTGAAGCTGAGTATGTGGCAACATCAATGAATTGTTCAAATATTATATAGATCAAATAACTACTAGAAGGTATGCATAAAGAGATTACTGATCCTATTACAATCTATTAAGATAATACCAGTGTTATTAACATATTAAAGAATCTGGTGATGCATTCTAAGACAAAGCATATATCTATTAAGTATCACTACTTGAGAGAGCAAGCACAAGATAAGCATGTGACATTGGAGTATGTGAATTATAAGGAGCAGATAGTTGATATATTTGCTAATCCATTACTGAAAGATGCTTTTGAGTATCTCCAAGGTAAGTCAGGGGTTCTTCCCATATCCAATGTACATTAAGGAAAGATGTATACTGCATCAATTTAAGGACTCAATAGAATATCTATCTTGTGAGTTGATGCTAGTATTTCACTCTTTAGGTGAATCCTGAAGTTGTGAAGAAGGAAGTTTATGATTGTAATGAAAAATCTATACACTTGAGGTATATTTGAGATGTTTATGTTTCTTTGGCATTGTTGTCAAAGAGGGAGATGATTACATAAATTTAGAGATTCAAATGATAAAGGGACAATATTGAGATGAATACATAAATTTAGAAGAATGAATGAATCGGTGTATGTGTAAGAGGGAGAAGGTCAGTAAGTAGATCAGGAAGAATAAGTTGAGATGTTAGAGGGAGAATATAATAGAGATGAATACAACAAGAGGTTGATAGAATCAGAAAGAGAAAGACTATAGATGAAAGATTAGAAAAGGAGAAGTTACTACTCAGAGGGAGTTCAGAATATGAATGACAATGAAGTGTACCATCATCAAACTATTGGAAAGTTGACTATACTAATGTATATGACTATGATTTAGTGTTGTCATTATGACAAAAAAATCATATGAAGTTTTGGAGTCAGCACATAACTTAGAAGATCATAAAAATGGCTAAGTATGGAAGACTGGACAGTCAGCAGAGCACCAGATGAACAGAGCATCAGCGCACATGCATATGATCGAGTTTTGGCATGCACCCTTGAAGATAAGTCTTTGGATATGTTAGTAAGCTATAGTTAAGAACGCATGGTCAGATGTGTTGGTATGAAGAAGATACAACGAGTTGAAGTGATACAGATAGTGAGCGACAAAGTAGAACAAAGTATGCAACCGACTGTTAGTAATTTGGTTAGCGCTTATAATATTGTTTTGTAAAGGCTATGCACCTATTGTATTTATGTTATAAACATGTCAATCTAATTGTATGTAAACACGCTTGAGCCAATTCATTTGGAAGTGTTGCATGTAATAGGTTGAAGGTTAACCTAGTGAATAGTTTTTTTTGCACATATAAATAATACATGTGCCTTTGTATTCGAGTATGAGATGAGATATAGAGTTGATAGAAGCAGAGAAAAAGTATGTGAAGAGCAGTTAGAATGTTGTAGAGCTTTACAAGAGGCTAAAGCATCAACGCACATAAGGAACTGATTAGACAAGCAGCGTCACATAAACAATTCACCTTGCAAATATAGTGTGTAACTGAGATTCATAATGTTGTAGCCTTCACCACTTGAGCAGTGAGCTCTAGGACAATGTGTCCTCACCCCTAACAGGGTTAATTGTAAAAGACTCCTAATAGGGTACAACCCTTGACAAGGTCATTGTACTTAAGCATTGTAATGACAACTCCTAACAAGGCTAAGGAAAATTATCAGGTTCATAATACACAAGTACAATTATTAGTGGGTATTAATTCCCACCGGGGTTTTTCCTTTGGTCAAGGTTTCCCCGTAACCATATCTGGAGTTATGTGTTATGTGTTGATTACTTTACATGCATTAATATTCAGTTCAACAATTAAGCAATTAAGTTAAGATTCAAGTTTTAGATTTAAGATATAGAACACTGATTCACTCCCCCTTCTCAGTGTTCCCATTCCTAACACAAACGAACACTGAATTTGTTAGTATTGTCATCAATGCCAAAGAGGGAAGTTGTTATCATAACTGATAATGATTTTGATGTTTGATTATCTGATGGAGCTAATGATGAAGACTGGACAAGATCAAAGGTATACATGATGTTAGTAGAATGATTAGATCAGTTATAATCTTATCATTGATGTCAAGAAAATGATTTCTAGTTTATATTATGTTGTCATATCATTCGGTAATGATAGAAGATGAATGAGTTAAGGAGAAGTGGAAATGAGAAGTTGAGAAGTTGTAGAACTTAAATGGGCAACTGATACAGATCGGACAATGATTTGATTATGTTGGTATAGTTGTTTTCTACCTAACAGATGATTATGCACTAAGTCGGTAAAGTATGGTGACAAAGATTTGACAACTCGATAAGTAAAGTTATTTTGGCTACCGCGATGGAAACATTACTTGGTAAAGTGGAAGGCTTAGGCATTGAGTGATGTAACCAAAATTCTAAGTGAAGAGCAACAATCAAGAAAAAAGGTAATAAATATGGATGAAATCTATATTTAATGATTATCTATGATGAGATGGATGATCATGATGACGAGGTAAGCTAGTTACAAGAGCTCTACGGTTATGAAAATTCAAGATGGAGATTATGGCAAGATCTAAGCGGAAAAAAGAGATGGAACAAGTTACAAGAAAAGTTCAAGTTCCTAGATGAAAAGGAAGCGTGTTACTGAGATCCAGATTCAATAAATAATGAAAAGAACGATCAAGATTAATTAAAGGAAAATGTAATAGATGAGATAAAGAGGCAAGAATTGTCTATATAAAGGATGATCGTGTATGGACAATGTGCTGGAAAAGTGAATAGTTGAAAGGTTACCGACTATTACAGAGGAGAAGGAACAATGAGATTTCGAGCGGGAAAATAATGATTTGATGAAGTGTTGATGCCAGTGGAAGATGAAGAATTGAAGTGAAGATTGAAGAGCACATAAGGATCTAACTGAGAAAAGATAGTTGCACATCTATATGTCATTTTTATTACTGTTGCTTACTAGCATTTGTAACAGAGAAATCTCTTAACAAAGTGGACTTAACATTCTTATTGTAAATCCTTAAGAAAGGTGACATTCTAAAAAGAGTGTTTAAAGCCCTCTAACAAGGTCACTCCTAGTAGAGTGAAGATTCTAACATATCCGAGGTTAATCCCTTAATCGGGTTACACCTAATTGTGTGTTTTGTAATCTTTAACCAGATTGGCTCTTAACCGAGTGTACTTCAGAAGAGTATATTTCTTGGTGGGTGACAATTTCCACAGTGGTTTTTCCCATAATTGGGATTCCTTGTTATATTGGTGTTATACTTTGTGAATTTTTTATGATTATGTTTTACTGGTTGATATAGTTGATTTACTGTTGTCGGTAAACAAAGAATTGTGTTTCTACAGAGTAGATACCAAGTTAATCAAAGAAAATATTTTAAGGTATTTTGCACGATCAGAATTACTGATTCACTCCCCTCTCTGTAATCCAACAAACCATTCCTAAATATTGTAAAGGACATGTTAACACCTCTTAGACCCTTTCAATTTTATTGAATTTAGTTTAAGTATAAGGGAGTTAGCGATAGTAGTTTAAGTCTTGTTCTTGATTTTATTGTTATACTAACATGTAAGATTGTAATACACTTGTGGTAGCCTGTGAGCCAATCTATAATCTATGTGTATTAGGCCAAAACATAATTTTATAACCATTCTTTTATGTTGAATATGAGATTTTTTTTTCCAATGATATTTTCATTGTGTTAACTCTCAGTTACATGGCTAGATAGTCCTTTCTTTGGACCCTCCATCTATGATTGCATTAAGTGGTATTTGAATCCTTTGGGAGTATAGGCATTCCAAAAGATCCAAGGGTGAATAGACCACCAACTTGAGGAATTCTAGAAGTGTTTGTCAATAGAGTGTTTTTGACAATTGCAACATTGTAGTCAAATTATCAACTTAGGAAATTACACTAAATATGAAGAAAATGTGCCATTAAGGATGATGCTTGGTATGGAAATATCACTGGAATGATGGAATAGTTTGTAGACAAAAAGAGGTCAACGAAGATTGAATTGGATGCTATAAAAATAAATATGAAAAGAAGTCTAAAGCTTAGACATGAGGATGTAAGTGATGATGATGAATTATGAGATCTATTATTGGATGAGGAATTCCTAGAAGAAGAAGAAGAGTTGGATTAGGTCAATATTTTGAAAGCTCTTTTCAAAATTGGTAATATAACTAATTTTAGAATATCTAATTATGTTGGTTTAATTCAAATCTTGAGGAATTGGTTGTTGGATAAACGATATGGACTAATAATTTGAGCATGAAGAAATTGAAGATCCGTAAAAAGAGACATATTTAAAAACCCAAATTGAAAGGATGTTTTGCTATTTGGTGGAGACAAGTCCAATTAGACAAAAAAATGAGATGAAAGGAAAGAATAATAAAGTGGGAGACTATCCTTATGATGTAGAAGTTAATAATGCCAGATGATGATGTGATGACATGCTATGTCACTCTTAAATTGACATCAACCTAGTCAAACAAGGGATGGATTAATTTTGGATACCTAATAATGAATTAAGGTTTTTCTTCTTTATACAAAATCCCAACACGTAAATTTGAATATTTTAACTCAAATCAGTAATAACTAGTAAGAATTAGATGGTTTGGTGGCATAAATAAATTTAAGTTTTAAAAGTTCAAGGGTCAAATCCACAATAAAAAAAATGGAAATTCGTGACCACTTATTAGACCTACATTAGGAAATGGGAAGAGTACATATGTGATTCGAAGCTTGAGGATGTGAAGCCATATTTAGTCAAGAATCTAGTTAATTGTCAGCTTGAATACGACAACATTCTAGTTTTACACTACTCATTGCATATGGGACAATGAATCAAAGTGAGTTCAACATAGCTTTGAAGAATTAAGGCGTCCATTTTCCACTCTTACACCACTAAACAAAATACATGAAATTTAAAAGAAGCAAAGAGTTGTTAGAAAGCATTTCTCTAACAAAATGGAAAACAATGAAAAATATCAAAGAGGTGAGGGCTCCACATAAGAAAATGAAACGTGATATTCTTGACAAATAATTTTAATACTTGGTTATTAAGAAGTGCATGATTCCACATGAGTCACTAGGCGTATGATAACTCATGGGCTATTAATGAACTTAAAAGTAAGCCACGAGGGCTTTCCCTATTGACATTGTAAAACTGACAAAAGTTGGAAGTAACTCATCTAGTACAAGTCCCTTTAGGGGATGTGACTAAGAAGTCGTTAATAAAGGTCAAACATCATCGAAAGGAAGAGTACGCATCTTTACCCTTCATAAGACATAAATGTATGGAGATAGACAAACAAGTCTCTACAAGACAAAAGAGTCATCTTCCTATTTCATAGTAATGAGAACATTTAAGAACAAAACGTTTCCAAATCTTTAAAAATGGATTTAACAAATAAAATACACATAAGAAATACAATATTGATATAAGCAAACTTCAAATTTAATAAATGAACTCTTCACTTAGAAAGAAATTAAAGTTTGAAGCACCCTAATGATTAGATGTATCCATCATAGGGAATTGATAAATTTGAAAAATGTTAAAATGCTGTAGAGAGTGAACGTTAATATGTGGATCTTACAAATTTGAACAATGATAGCTAAAATCCAAAATACAAATACACATTAAGTATAACCCATAAAAAGAATATTCATCCTGATTCCCCATAACAGTGAAATATAGGTACAGTCATATCCCCTGAAAAGGCCTCTTTCATCGCCCTAATAGCAGATTCACACTTATCGGCAGCCACACATTTCCTACACAAAATTTGAGTAACTTGTATAGATTCCGTCACATGACATAATTATTGCCTGCCTTTCCCGTCACATGAAGATCTATGTGACTGTATAAATGACAGACAAAGTTAAGCGCATTAGGCTATCAAAGTGCAAATGTTCTTTATGGGCGTGGGAGAAAGAGGGAACAAAGAAAGATTCCCATACGTTTGCAGGTTCTGTTACATAATCTTTCCCTCTGTACTTTCTGTTTCTCTTTTTAAGGGCTGTGGGGGGTTAACTGGAGGCAGGGTTTTATCCATCCCTTCCTGTTACTGATTTAAGGCTCCGCTCACAACTAACTGCAGTTAACAGGCATGGGTTGATAAACCTCTGCATCCAGTTTGGTCTCTGCCCTTTTAAAGGGTATTTGGGCAATATTGTTTTCTGAGTTCTAAAGTTTATTTAGCTTTATTTGTTGGGCCATCCCTGATCTGTTATTAGGAGTTTAAATCTTCAGATGCTGTTAAGCAAGCTTCTAAAGCTTGTTTGCGTAATACCCAGTTGCTATTTCTGAATTAGAGTGATACCCACATGCTGTTACTTATTTGGGTTATACCCAAATGCTGTTATGTCAGCATTTGAACCTAATTTGGGCAATACCCAGATCTGCTGTGTAAGTTTTTCTGAACCTTATTTGGGCAATACCCAGATCTTGTTATGCAAGCTTTTGAAAATCTTATTAGGCAAGTTCTTTTTTCTGAACAACACCCAAGTGTGAGCTTTAGGCAGTATGCAGAACTGTTATGTAGAGTTTTATTTGGGCAATGCTCAATTCTTGGACATTGTGTTTAACCTAGCATTCCTGTTTTGGAACTTAGAGCTTCTGCCCACATGGTGCTGTGTAATGTTCAGCAGATCTAGTTGATGCTCATAAAATTTCATCTTTATATATTAAGTTTATTGAATCTAGAGCTTCTGCCCACATCGTTCTTTCTGTGGTTTATTTGGATAAATTTTGTTGGGGTCTGCAATATGTTTTTCTGTGCAGTTGTGTTTAGGATGATTTTGATTGATGGTACTCTGTGATTCTTTTGGTTGTGTACTTACAGACTGGCATATATGCTTCTTTTAAAGACCACTGAGTATACTGTTGAATTCCAGGTTTATTGGCCTTTTATGACACAGTGTTTGAGTGTGCAGAGGATTTCACATTGACTTAATTTAAGCTTAAAAATTGTGAGTAACATAGGATCCAGGAGCTGTGCAGGTTAATTTCTTTTATTCATCTACTGAAAGTACTCTCCGCGTTGATTGATAGCAGCAGCCATAGCTGCTTTACTGTGTATATTTTGCTTGTTATACTGTATCAATATGGAATCTTTTTCACCCTACCAAGTTCAGAGAAATTCTGTATTTACAGGCAAAATTGTTTTTTAAATGTTTTCTAATTGATTTATTTTTCAATAGGTCTTTGGTTTGTTGGTGAAGTTGTAGGATTTCTAATGAGTGTGTAAGGATCAAGTCTTGTTGAATGAAGGTTCTAACATTGTAAGAAATGAAGCTAAGACTCATATTCCTTACTACATATTGAATAGGTAAAATGACTTTGTGAATTACAAATCTTCTATTTAAAAAAAATTAAAAAACTGAACATTTTCACTAGATAGAAAAATCTAAATTGGTTTGGTTGAAGGGATCAATAATGGAGAAAAGGTATGCTTTTCACATGCTAAGAAATGTTTAAAAATTTACTAAAACAACTATCATGGTAGATATGCATAGGAGTGTTTTACGTGTTTCTCACATATTTATGTTTATTTGAGGGCACTTTAAAGAAAATAAATGTTTAAAGTGAGTATTTTAGGCTATTTAAATAGATGTAATAGTATTAGCTAATTGGGATATATTATTGTACTAAATGTATGGATATTAAATAAAGGTTATGAGTATTTAGATTAAAATTTTATGAATAAATGATTTATTTTTTATGATTGTCTTAGAATTTGTATTATATTATTAAAAATATGATTCATTTTGAGTGTTGTAAGGGGGGTTTTTATTTGTGTAGATTAGATCTAACATGTGATTAACTTGTGATGTAGGAGATCAACTATTTAGATGTATGCATGAAGGTTGTTCGCCATTGACATCTCAATGGTCAATTTTATTAGTGTGTTGGCCGAAGACACCATTTGGAATATATTGTTTTGATGTGTGAACTCTTTGAGGTCAAGTTCAAATCCCATAGGGGGTAAGGTATATACACCTCGTTTGTAGCACAACTAGGTGCCTCCAACAAGGAATATGGGGTAGTCTCATATTATTGTCACCATATGTAGACCCCAAAATAGATGGTTGGTATTATGGACTATAAAGTTCCTTTCATTTCCTTTTGGTTTGTTAGACAACCTTCCAATGTTTTAGCATGTGAGTTGATTTGACACATAGGATGTCTTTAAATTCTATGATACATCATGTTGCACAAATATGTGCCAAGTCAATTTATAATGGTAGGCAAAAAGGGGCAAGAAAGTTGGAATTTGAAAATTGAATGAGCTTAAGGGGAGGAGTGTGAATATGAAAATAGGTGAATGAAGATGAAATATTGATTAGTTAAGGGGGTGGGAATTAGGTGAAATGAGGGCAAGTAAAAATGGATAGGTGCTAGCCCACGAGCCATATCAAGTAGAAGAGTATGATACTTGTATGATGTGTTCTTGCAATAAGCCATTCTACTAAATTGGGCACAAAGCTAAATGGGAACTATCATGGGTATGTAAGTTTCAATATTATAGGTATATATATGTGCATAACTATTTATATGCCTACTTGATTCATGAAAAGAAACACTAATATACCCCTCTAGATTATATGTGCAATAGTGAAAAATGCATGCATTGCCTTTTTTATTGATTTTATGTTTGAATCATTTTGCACCAAAATTCCTAGTTATTTATCAAAACAAAGCTTCTCAAACAATTCCTCGATTATATATATATGTTATTTTAAGGTCAAATTTGTAAATGGTATTTCACCTCAAATTTCAAATTTAAATTTCTATTTGGGCTCAACTTGATTCAATTTCAACTAGCAATTATTTTTTGGCTATTGGTTCAAAACTCTCATTTTCTATGCATAGCTCATCTACGAAAAGACACCATCCTTAGATCATTATCCATCATCTAGGATCACTTATGCTCATGCACTATTGCAAGCTAGTCTCTACTAGCATTGTTCCTCTCAAAATTACTCGTGTTTGACACTATGATGTTTATACAACATCTTTCTTAGTTGCATCAAGTGGCTTTATCAATGAGTTGCACAATCCTAGTTTCGTGATATCTTGTTACAACATCCTATACGTTTTTGTTCAAGTTCTAAGGTATCCTCATCATTGAAGTGTCATTTACATTCGTAGTGTGGTGCCTTCCCACTTTCATCAAAATCATTCAACCAATAAGAATTGACTAATGGAAAAACCCTAGCCTAATAAGGTACAAATGGTGTTCAATATAGCCCATATCTACCATTACAAGTTAATGATATTAGGCAAACGTTTATTTAATGTATAGTAATCAAGGTCATCTGCATAGAAAATTATAGATCCACATAAAAATGTGGAATGTCCAACACATGATCGACCTCCCACGTTCTTAGAATGATTTTGTTAATATTTTGGGATTTTATTGTTTTGCTTTTAACACTTAAGTTTAAGGGATTTTAATTTATAGATTTTTGTGTCAAATTTTAACTATCCTAAAACTAAATGGCAAGAAGCAATAAAAGGATTATCTACGGTACAAATACAAGGAAGTTTATCAAGGCATTATCACATAAAGAAAAGAGAAAGATACAAATATGCACCAAAGAATTCTAGAGAGCCCTTATTAATTCTTATGATAAATGCTAAGTCATATGGTGACTTAAATTACTTCATATATGAATTAATTAAAATTCTAATGTGCAAAGTCATATATAGATTTCAAATGTTATAAGAATGTATTGAGTAGGTCATTCACTTAAGTTAGTAATGTCTTTAGTAATGTGGGACCTATTTGTACAAGTGCTATCTTTTGAGTAAACTATTTTTTTTTTGTTTTTTTCTTATGAGCTGATGATACATCATCAACAGATATAATGAAAGGTTCTTGAAAATGCAAAATAAAAAAAAAGCCTATTAGAATTTATAATCTTTCTTTGGTGTTTTTATTTTAAATTTAGAAAAACCAAGGTATCCTATATGTAATTTGTCCTCTAGTCTAAGTGGGAGGACAACTCATTTTTTTTATTTCATTTATTAAAGAAATTAGTTTATTCCTCTTTATGAGGATTCTAACACTTGACACACTTAATATAAATGTGGCATTCATTGGACATGGGAGTTACATTCTAACTCTATCACTTATCTCTATTTAACAGATGCTTCTCCACACACTTCATAGGAGAGCTTTTTTTCACTTTCTCATCTTAGCTCTCTCATTATTGTAATGAGCTTCTTGCTCATATTCTCTCTCTTTTTCTAGGCTTTTTTGCCTCATTCATATTATATTCGCAAGGGGTTTTCTTTGCTTTCCCCTTTCAAAATTCTTGTCTCATTGTGTTGATCCTGGAGCATCTTGATGGTTTTTGAGAAATCTTGAAGCTATCTTTATTTCATTGTTTTAATGTAAAACTCTTCCCTTTGCTCACTCACTTGGATTATTTCCTTTAGCTCTTTTCCATTTTTGTATGTTTCTAATATGGTATTAGAGCTAGCTAAATCTTTGTTTTGAGTGTTGCATGAAGATGTCGTTAGAAGGATATCTCGTTTGAGAAGAAGAAAGTTTTTTGTTGAGATTAACTTTTTGTTGCAGGTTTTTCAATTTTTGTAAATCTAACATCTGTTACAACTCTTTCTTATATCTTTTGTTATTTTAGATCTGGTTTTATAGCTAGTTTTGGATAGCTTTTTGCCAAATCTAAGTTTTATAATCTTCATTTCAAGTTTTTTTCTGTAAATCTAACATTTTGTCTAACTAGTTCTGGATGGTTTACAGTCATATTTAAGTCTATTAATATCCATTTCAAGTTTTTTTTAAAAAGTTCTATCTTCACCCTCTATTGGGCAACCACAAGGTTTTATTTCTCTAATAATTTGCATGCTCATTTGCTCTATTTCTAACAATCTGCAGGCTTGTTTATCTCTTTTTGATTGCAGGTCTCTCAAAAAATAACATTTTATTTACATATACTTATTGTTCATTGTTTCCTTTTCTCTAACTATTTGCTTCCACAAGTGTATATATATCTTTTCTCAAATCTTTGTCTTATTCTAGCTTGTCGTTTAAATATATCTTTTCAAATCTAATATATATCTCTGTTTAAAAAACTCTAGTTGTTGTTTAACTTGTTTCACTACCTCCCACATGTTAAATACATTAAAATTCATTTACTCTACAGACTTAGCTATATCAATTATGCTTATTTTTCATTTATAAGATTGAGATTGTCAACCTTTAATCTGTTTGTTGATTAATTGAGTTTCTTTTAAATTGATTTGTGAGGCATTGACATATCTAAGATTTGAGTTACAATTTTTACTAGAGGAGTTTGGCAATCTACTTCTTATTGTTGCTTCATTAACGCAACTCCCTCCTTTGCGCAATATTTACCACTTAAAACACAGTCATCATGTTGCTCCCCCTCCTTGCGTAGCCTTGTCATTACAATTAAATCTTGTTGTTTGATATTTCATTTTACCTTGCGCAACCTTGTTTAAATCTCCCATGCAACCAAACCTCTCCCATGCACAACAGTTGCTCTTGACAGCTGGTATGTTGAAGGCCAAGCATAATAATTATGATCAGGAATTAATTTAGTCTGAAAGTGGTGTGATGGCTGCATAATTATTGTAGAAATAATAAAATCTTTGCAGAGATGTGACCTTTGAGGAGGAACAGTTATTTGAGAGGTAATTGCGCACCAGTAAACTATCTTTTAGGATAATTTTTTAGTATTCCATGCATAGCAGTTTTAGCATTCAAATTGTGCTAGTATTCGGTCTGGATTAAAACCCAGTAAACATGTTTGGTATATTCTAGTAAAATCGGTGGGTGTCGATTACTTGTTTGGCTGACATTGTATCTTTAGATTCCTCTACTTATTTTATCATTAGATTCTTGAGTTTTTTAATCATTATATAATGTTTTTCTTTATTCGTCTCTTATATCTAATCATCGCAAGTTATCATTTTTTTCCTATCTGATTGCAACTCTAATATTAGTCATTTATTTTATCATTAGATTCATGAGTTTATTTAATCATTAGATTTATGAGTTTATTTAATCATTACATTCCTAAGCTTATTTACTTATTTTATCTAAATTTATTCAAACTTGTTTAACATGTAAAAAAGTTTAAATGTTAAAACATTTTTTTTCGCTTAATATTTTTTAATATCATTTTAAACTCATATTCATTTGATCAATATAAACATATTTCAATTGCCATTTTAATAATTAGTTGCATTAAAAATTTGTTTTCTCATTTAAACAAAAAATTTAAATAATTTTTATTTTTTTATTTTTCTTACATATTTAACTAGTAACATTTGTGTTAATTTATTTTTCTCGCTCGTTAGTATTATATCTTCATTGTTTTTCACTCTATTTTGGTTAATCTATCTTTTTGCTTAATTAATCATGTCTACCCTCATTTTTTAAATCAAATTGAATAGTTCTAACTATCATCGATGGAACATACATATTTCTTTTATATTTCGTTTTAAGTATTTGCTACTGTTAGGAATGGGAACACTGAGAGGAGGGGGGGCGGGGCGGCAGGGGGGGTGAATCAGTGCTCACTATATTTTATTCTTTTTACTTTACTCTTAAAACTTAACTTGATTGCTTAAGTACTGAAATAAACATCAGTGTAAACAAGATAAACAATCACAACACATAACACCAATATGGTTACGAGGAAACCCAAATAGGTAAAAACTCCAGTGGGAATTGACACCCACTAATAACTGCACTAGTGTCTTATGATCCTTGTTAGAAGATTTAAAACCCTGTTAGGAGTTGTTTTTACAATGTTTTTAGTACAGAGACCTGATCAAAGGTCAGACCCTGTTAGGAGTCTTTTACAATAACCCTATTAAGGGTGGCGACATACTATCTTAGAGCTCATTGCTCAAGTGGTGAAGGCTACGACCTTCTGATCTCAGCTACACACTATATCTGCTAGATGAACTTGTGTTGTGACACTACTTGTCTGATCAGTTCCTTTTGTGCACTGATGCTTTAGTCCCTTGTGAAACTCTAACTCATTTTATCTTCACTTTGCATGTCTCGGCTTTTCTTATCTTATCTCTATATCCACCTTCCTTTTTTATTACAAAAGGGCATCTTATATTTATATGCGTTAACAAAACAATTAACTAGGTCAGCCTATAACTGATACATACAATGCTTCCAAGTGAATTGGCTCAAGCATGTTTACAAACAAAGATGTTTACATGTCTACAACCTAATTACAATATGCGCATAGCCTTTACAAAATATTATTATAACCGCTAATCAAATTACTACCAGTCGACTGCATACTCTGTTCTGTTCTAGCATTCACTGTTTGTACCACTTCAGTTGTCTGTATCTTCGTCATACTATCTCATCTGATCATGCGCTCTTAGACTTAACATGAATACACACTTACCATCTTAACTTCAAGGGTGCATACCATAACTTGGTCATACACACGTGCGTTGATGCTCTGATCTTCTAGTGCTTTGTTAACTGTCCAGTCTTCTATACTTAGCCATATTCTGATCTTATGATAATGTGTGTTGACTCCAAAACTCTATATGACTTTTTTGTCATAATGACAACACTATATTTAGTCATATATAACAGTATAGTCAACTTGCCAACAATCTCCCCCTTTGTCATTAATGACAACAAAGGAATATGGCGAAGTTACTAACTGTACCCTTATACAAAATTCTAACTTATATCTCCCTTATACTCTATACTATACTTCTTCTTTAGATCATATATAATACTTCATATTCTACATACAATACTCCCCCTTAGACATTAATGACAAAGGTGCTCAAAAAAGTTTATCTTCAAGTACTTACAAAGAAAGTACATCCGGATATGTAATCTGCAAGTTCTGGATCTCTTGTTTCCAAAATGCTATCAATGCATTGACAATCTGTAGATGGACGCATAAGGCATATATCGGCTTCTCCATCTATTCCAAGTCTGTACTCGGACCTTGATCATATGTCACCATAGTGGCATCAATCTCCTTGATGTTCTGATTAAGTATATCTAGAGAGGACGCAAGAGCATTCCTGAGCTGTGTTTGCCTTGCCCTTCCTTATCTTGGACATCTCCTTCTCAATCTTTTCTATTTTGTTGATCTACCCCTAATACACATTGTTGCACATGTTCACATCGGTGGAGGGATCTTCCACTGATTTTCTTACATTATCTATCATTGCTTTTGACTCCTGGATTTTCTTGTAGTGACCAGCAGTCAACTTATCCTAGTTCATACAATCAGCTATGATCTTCCTTCCCTTAGCTGCGAACTCCTTCAAGGATGCTTGACCTATCTTTAATGAACTGAGATCAAGTGTAAAGTTTCCAACTAGTTCACCCAATCTCTTCTTCATATATTTCTCTTCTGCAACTTGGGATGTAGATTCTTCCAAGCTAGAAAAGTTTGCTTTGAAGTTTGTCAATATAGTACTGACATCATTAACTGAATGAACCTTAGACACTTTCTTGTCTGAAGGTAGTAGGCTGTTTACAATGTTGACTGATTCAACAAACAAAGGGTTCCTCATCACTTGCTTCTCTTTTTCTTTTTCCATAGCTAGGACACTGATTTTAATTAGGTCTTCTTCTTCCCAAGAGTCCAAGCTTGTGGTGTCTGGTGTCAAACTTGATAACAATGATGCTGAGGGTAAGGGAGTGATAGGAGTGTTGTCCATCACTTCTTGCTTTATCTTCATAGGCATTTCAACAGATGGATCAACTGTTGGTTCACTTCTTTTTGTTAGAGTAATAGTATATTTACCTTTATAATTAAGTCTATCTGATTTAATTATTAAAGGTCACTATTATTCTTTTTTCACTTAAGCTTGTCATTTAGGTGCATAATAATTAATATGTTTATTAATTATTAAATGCACAAACCTAGCTTTCTCCGGCTTTAGGGTTTCTCACCTTATAAGCCGCTTTTTGTAATTATTGTTCATACTTTTGGGAAATACAATTTTGCTCTCACTCCGCTGAGATTCTCAAAACCCTTGCTCTCTCTCTCTCAGGTTTTCGCTCCAGCTTCTGGTATTTTGCTTGCAGGTGATCTTGGTTTTTTGTGGATTTGCACATTTGTGAAATCTTACATGGTATCAGAGCTTCCCTGCCGCTGCCGAGGTTGAAGTTCTTGGAACCTGGATTCGAAGACGACAGCCACAGCTTGTTTCTGGGGTTTTCTGTCACTTTGAAGGAGGCACGATCTTTTGGAGCAGATTGAGTAGAAACAGACTCCGCCATTGCGTTCAGAAGGTCCGGGAGAGTCGAAATCATATAAAACTCGACCCAGTTTGGCCCCCGTGACCTCAGGAGAAAAATTTGCCCTACCAGGGCCGTACGGCTCGAAAATCGAGAAAAAAAACTTCTCGAAAATTAAAAAAAAAAGGTTTTTTTTAAATAAAAACGGACGCGCCGCCAGCGCGCCGCCACCGCGCCACCCGCAGCGGCTGCCAGGCAGCGCGCCGCCAGCGCGCCCCCGCTGCGCCCCCGGGCTCCGCTGCTGCGCCACCGCGCTCGGCCGTAGCCTCCGCTCAGCCAGGGCGCCGCCCGCGCCCGGCTCAACCGCCGCCCGCGCTCCGCCACCTCCGGTGCTGCCACCCCCTGTCGCCGCCGCCCCTCCGCCGGCCACTGCAGCAGGTGACGTCACACGCTGACGTCACCTCAGCTTTCCGGCACCGGAAAATTTTTTCCGGCGGTTTTAAAAATTTTTTTTCCGACGGTACGGTTCTGACGTCATGCTGACGTCAGCGACGGCCCAGTGACGGTCATACGGCCGTCAAATTTTTTGCCGTCCCTGGTTTTTTCCAGAGAGCTTTCATTTGGGGGTACTTGGGCGTTTTTGCTCCTACAGGGTTCATACGGACTCGAAAATCGACATATGATATATCACCGGAAAGGTCTTTCCGAGACGGACGCAATGATGCTGGTTTGGTTTGCTGATTCAGCCATTTGAGCTCTCTTTTTTAGCGTCAAAGTCAAGGCTTCTCCTTTCCTCCTTCTCTGCTTCTGGAGTCCAGGTTTTCTCCTCATTTTTTTTGTGCTTTCAGTTATTTGCTGTACGGGGGTTTGATTTATACATTGTGGGGGGGTGTTTTTCCTTTCTGTAATTTACTTCAGAAAAGACCCTTCTACTTCTGTCTTCTTCTTCTCTCAATGTCGGATCCCTCTGTGACCCGGCTGACACCGCATAATTATCATACCTGGAAAGCACACATGACCAGACTTCTTATGTCACGTGGCTTATGGTCATGTCTGGATGAGAACCAACCTGTCCTGCAACGTCCCTTTGAGATTCTTTAGCACAGGAATAAGATGGATGAAGCCATGGGCTTGATTGCACTGAACATCTCCGACAGTCTCCTCTTTCACTTGGAAGGTTTGACCACTCCTAGGGCCATTTGGGGCAAGTTTTCAGATTTGTTTGGCACAGTTAATGAGTTCAGGGCACTTCAGCTTGATGCAGAGTTGACTACTTTGACTCCTACCAGCTTTCCCACCATTGAGGACTTCTTGATGAAGTTCAAGTCTCTGCGTTCAGTTTTGCAGGGATGTGGGAAAACAAAGACAGATGATGAGTGTATCTTCTTGATACTCTCAAAGTTGCGAGGACAGTATCAGATCTTTTCTTCCACTTTCTACTCCACCATGGATGCTTTGGGTGCTAGGCACACCATGCCTTCTTTTGAGACATTCTGTGATCGGTTGACACGGGAACAGGCAAAGATCCAACAGATGGATGCTTCTGGCTCTTCTAGCCAAGCGTTGGTTGCTCAGTCTTCATAGGGGAAACCAAAACCGAAAGGCAAACCGAAGAAAGATTCCGCAGGCAATGAGTCTTCCTCCAAACCTGCACAGAAAAATGATTCCAAACCTCCAGCAAACCCTTCTAAGGGTAAATCTTCTTCGAAGTCTACTGAGTCTACCTCCAAGACTAAGAAGAAATCAGTTGAGACCTGTAGCTTTTGTGGCAAGGATGGACATCCCGTTTCCAAGTGTTGGAAACGTTTGGAGGCTTTAGAGGAAGCCATGCAGGAGCATCACATTTCAGCTCCCCAGTCCACCTCCTCCCCTGCAGGGAAAGGTCATGCTCTTACTGCACGAGCTATGACTTCTGGGCCCACCTGGATTCTTGATTCCGGTGCTTCTCACCACATGACTCACACTCAGCAGTTGGTCACCTCAATTGCTCCTTGCGCTACTTCGCAGATTGCTGTTGGGAACTCATCTCATCTTTCGGTTTTGGGTTCTGGTTCAGTTGCATTAGCTGGGGGTTCTCTTCAGGATGTTCTTTTTGTCCCCGACATTTCGACGAACCTTCTGTCTATCTATCAGATTTGCCACTCTGGCTCTGGTAAGACAGTTGAGTTCTCACCACATGATGTGGTTATTCGGGACTTACATGATACTGAGATGATTGTGGCTACTGGGAGTGTTGACACTGCATCCCGCCTATACAGATTTGATGGATTTGAGTCTTCTGTTGGCACAGGTTCCTGTCTTATAGCACATGCAGATTCAGTGAGTAGACTTTGGCATGAGCATTTGGGCCATGTCAATTACAGATATCTTCAGCAGATGAGCACACAGGCACTTGTTCTTGGGCTTCCACAGATTACTTGCACTGATGGGGTTTGTCAGGGTTGTGTTCTTGGCAAACAACATAGGGATCCTTTTCCTCAGGGACGAGCTACTCGTGCTTTGGCACCATTGGAGTTGATTCACAGTGACCTCATGTCCTTTCCTACTCCTTCTTTTTCTGGTGCCAGATATGTGCTCACATTCATTGATGACTTCTCCAGGCGCACATGGGTGTACTTTTTGAAGTACAAGTCTGATGTCTTTGATTCATTTCGAGTCTTTAAGACATTTGTGGAGAAGCAATCTGGTCTTTCTATTCGCCGGATACGCACAGATAATGGGGGGGAGTATGTGAACCAGGCTTTCCGAGCTTTTTGCTCTGAACATGGTCTTCAGCATCAGTTTTCAGTGCCCTACACCCCTCAGCAAAATGGTGTGGCAGAGAGAAAGAACAGAACACTTCGGGAGATGGCTAATTGTATGATACAGTCCAGGTCCATGGATTCGTCCTTTTGGGCAGAGGCAGTCAATTGTGCCAACTATATTCAGAATCGGATGCCTCACAAGGCAGTTCGACATATGACTCCTGAGGAGGCTTGGTCTCATGTCAAGCCTGATGTATCTTCATTTCGAGTTTTTGGTAGTGAAGCATGGGCATTTGTGCCTGACGCTCAGAGGAAAGCGATGGAGCGGAAGAGCCGACACCTCATTTTTGTTGGCTACTGCGAGGATGTTAAGGCATATAGGTTGTTTGATCCTGATTCCAGAGAGGTCCTGTTTCGACGGGATGTCCAGTTTGATGAGCACCTTCCTGCAGTCGATACCCCGCTTCCAGAGTCTACTTCACTCACCACTACTCCCTCCTCTCTTCCAGTTGTGTTTCAGGATGATGAGGATGAAGATCTTGGTGATCCCCATTTACCTCCACCACAGGATCCTCCACAGATGCCTAGATGGGCTCGTGTTACAGTTGATGCTGCAGGATCTCTGGCTGGTGACCCTTCCACCTCTCGTCGCACCCGATCTCATATTGCAGGTTCCAGTCTTCTGAGTCATGCCATTTGTGGTGATCCTCAGACATTTGGGGCAGCGACAGGACATACTGAGTGGGACAGTGCTATGGAGGAGTATTCTTCTTTGATGAAGAATCATACATGGGATCTTTGTTCGCTTCCTAAGGGAAGAAAGTTAGTGCGATGCAAGTGGTTGTATCGTACTAAGTTTGCTGCTGATGGTTCTATTGATAAGTACAAGGCACGTCTTGTTGCGAAGGGTTTTTCACAGGTTGAGGGTATTGATTACACTGAGACATTTGCCCCTGTCGCCAAGATGAACTCTATTTGCCTTGTCTTATCCCTCGCAGCTTCTCAGGGATGGCCCATTTTTCAGATGGATGTGAAGAGTGCTTTCTTGCACGGTGATCTTAGTGAGGAGATTTACATGGAGCAGCCTCAAGGATTTGTGCAGGATTCCTCCTTAGTTTGCAGACTTCGGCGTTCTTTATATGGTCTCAAACAGGCCCCTCGGGCTTGGTATGAGAAGATGGACTCCTTTTTGCTTTCTACAGGATTCACACGCTGTCATTCCGATCCTACAGTCTACATTCAGCGTCTTGAGGATGAGATTTTGATACTTGTGCTATATGTTGATGATCTTCTCATCACAGGTAGCTCATCTTCTATGATTCAGGATGTTCAGTGCGCATTGATGGAGCAGTTTGAGATGACAGACCTTGGTCTTTTACACTTCTTTCTGGGTCTACAGATTGTGCAGTCACCTACTGGGATCTTTGTTTACCAGCAGAAGTATGCTCTTGACATGCTTCAGCGCTTTGATATGCTTGATTGCAAGCCTGCTCCCACACCTTTTCAGTCGGGTGTTACTTTGTCTACCTCTTGCACTACGCCTTCAGTGGATGCTACTTTGTATCGGCAGTTGGTTGGCAGTTTGTTATACCTGACACACACTCGTCCTGATCTCTCCTTTGCAGTTGGTCTAGTCTCTCGGTTCTCACATGAGCCTCATGAGAGTCATTGGCAAGCTGCCAAGCGTATTTTGAGATACATTCAGGGCACACTTATGTATGGCATTCACTACACATCAGGGGCTCCTCACATTGTTGGCTACACTGACTCAGATTGGGCTGGTGATGTTGATGATCGGAAGTCTACTTCTGGCTTTGTTTTTTTTCTTGGCTCTGGTCCTATCACATGGTCGTGCAAGAAGCAGAACGCTCGAGCACTTTCATCTACAGAGGCTGAGTACAGAGCGGCAGTTCATGCTAGTCAGGAGATTTTATGGCTTCGGCAGTTGATGACTGAGTTTGGTTTTCCTCCTGATCGTCCCACTGTTCTGTGGTGCGATAATCAGAGTGCTATTCACATTTCCCGCAACCCGGTGGAGCATCAGCGCACTAAACACATTGAGCTTCATATGCACTTCATCCGTCAGCAGATTCAGGATGGTGTTCTCACTTTGGAGTACATTCCCACTGACGCGCAGGTTGCTGACATCTTCACCAAACCCTTTGCATCTCCGCGCTATCTTCAGTTGCGTTCTATGCTTGGGGTGACGGAAGTTGTCCTTGGGGGGTCTTGTTGAGTCCTTCCTTCCTTCATGTTTCTTTTCAGCATGTTGTTGTATCTCTTTTTGGGGTAGGGTTTTTCCCACTGGGTTTTCTCTATTTCCCCGGTTCACAGAGATTTCTTTGTTGTTGGGTACCTGATCAGGCCTTGTTGCCGGGACCCATTTTCCTGCTTTCTTAGTTGTGCTAGGTTAGTTTCCTCCTGAGCTTCGCTTAAGGGGGGGTGTTAGAGTAATAGTATATTTACCTTTATAATTAAGTCTATCTGATTTAATTATTAAAGGTCACTATTATTCTTTTTTCACTTAAGCTTGTCATTTAGGTGCATAATAATTAATATGTTTATTAATTATTAAATGCACAAACCTAGCTTTCTCCGGCTTTAGGGTTTCTCACCTTATAAGCCGCTTTTTGTAATTATTGTTCATACTTTTGGGAAATACAATTTTGCTCTCACTCCGCTGAGATTCTCAAAACCCTTGCTCTCTCTCTCTCTCAGGTTTTCGCTCCAGCTTCTGGTATTTTGCTTGCAGGTGATCTTGGTTTTTTGTGGATTTGCACATTTGTGAAATCTTACACTTTTTACCTCTTCTTCTCGTTTCTCCTCTTCTACCTTTTCTTTTCATTTTCTATCTCTTCTTCTATCTCTTTTTCTTCTTCTTCACCTATTAGATCCTCTATTAACGCTTCTTCTTGTAGCTTAGGTGAATTGTCACCGCATAGAATTTCAGCCTCATGTGTGCTCACAAAAGCTTCCTCAAACTTATCCAAGTCTTTATCTATGGCCACCGCTATCTCTACATTATCAATGATGATTGTGTCATCTTTTTGTGTCTCAGTTATGGGCGTAGACTTCACTGCCTCTGTAGATGTTACCACTGTAGGTGCTGAATCCTGAGGACCTATTACTGGTACATTTGTGGTATCTGATTCCTTGGCTTCCTTAGAGGGCACTTGAGTTGTGGGTGCAATAGGTGGGTACATGTGCCTATCCATAAAAAATTTCTCAAAAGCTTTCTCGGTCTCTTTGGCTACCAACTCAAAGTTCTTATCCATCATGTGCAGTGTTCTCAACTTTGTTCTGAGGTGCGACTTCACCAGATCTAACAATAATGTTTTCTCTTCTAGGGAGCATACATGGAGGCTTTCATCTAGAATCTTCTCTCTTATTCTTAGATCCTCCTCAATAGCCTGTCTTTTCAAGAATTCCAAGATGTTCCACACATTGTCCGAAATTACTGTCTTCAGTTCTAAGATTGTCTTCTTGAGCTTGAGCATGTGTTTGATTATCATTCCATGGATTTCTGATTTGTCAATCTCACTGTATTTCTCATAGAATTTTCCTATCTGATCTACTTTGCCTTCAACAACAATCCTTGTTTTCAATACTTGAAGACTAGGTCTGAAACCTATCTCAGAAGGTGCTTGAGCATTCTTTTTCTTACTTTTAGTTGCCCAAAAGGATGGGTGACTTGTGTTGGTTTCCTTCTTCCTCTTTGGCATGCTTTTGTATTCTTGAGATGATGTGGTATCTAGATCAATTATCTCTTTGGGTGCAGGAGGGATAACATCTGTTTTACCCTATTTATCCTTTGGATCACCAATCTTCTCAATTTTGATTTTTTTCATTTTAGGATCATCTTTCTTTGCTTCCACTGTGGATGGGTTCTTAATCTCCAATGCTATCTTTTGTTCTCTTTCTTTGTCTAGGTCTATTTGTGTTACACCATGAATTCTGAGTATTTCAGATGTAATCTTAGAGGTTTTCCTCTTAGTTGCTGCGTTGTTCAGAACTGCATCAACTTCCCTTATCTTTTCTTCATAAGTTCCCCATCTAGGTTCATTAGGGTCCTTAGGTGCTGATAGTAGTACTTGTGCATATGCTTCCAAGATTGGTTATTCTACCTCATAACCAAGTGGATGGATCCACTTTGTTCTAGGCTCAACTGCTTCCATACATGTTATGTCAGTTTCTACCATAAAATAAATGTTGTCTTTGTATTTTTCAACAATACTCTCTGGTATCCTATATCTCATCTGCATTTTGATCCTAAATGTTTTCAATTATAGCTCCATGTAAT
Organism: Chamaecyparis obtusa; assembly: GCA_027943335.1. Classification (NCBI taxonomy): domain Eukaryota; kingdom Viridiplantae; phylum Streptophyta; class Pinopsida; order Cupressales; family Cupressaceae; genus Chamaecyparis; species Chamaecyparis obtusa. The sequence continues at coordinate 1,349,945 of BSBK01000594.1, forward strand.
CCTTCAATGTGATCTCAGCAAATGCCTTAAGAGATATTTGAGGCATTGTAGGTATACTTTTGTCTAAGTACAAATCTGAGACCTTTCCAAATATGTGGAAGTACATATAAATGATTAAGGACCCAAACCTGAATATTTTGGTCTTATCATGTTTGATGGCTCTAATGTTATCAATCAATTGTGCACGCAAGATCTCACACAAATTGAACTCTCCATTTTCTCTTACAATTCTGATTGCTGCAAGAATAGTGGCTACAGACACACTATTCACCCTGTTGGTGTGTTGAAACCTATAACCTAGTATCATAGACATCAATTTGATGTCTTTCTCTTCAATAGGCTCAATTGTCATATCGTGCCTATCACTTCTGGACTTACATACCTGTTCAACTAATTTCCTTATGTCCTTGCCCACTGGAAGAACGACGCTTGTCTTAGAAAGGCCTATCATTTCATGAATAAGATCTCATGTGATTCTTACTGGGACTTCACCTATCCAAAATAGCTCATCATGGATTTTGCTTAACAAGATCTTGATCTACTTGGATTCATAAAACTCATATGCCATAACATACTCAATAATGGGATGGTCTTCAAAATGTGAAAACTCATCTAGGAATATTTTGTCTAATTTCATCATGGACTCAAGGTGCGACCTTATCCTATCAAATCCAACCGGTTCCTTCTTACAGTAAATGTACACATGAATATCTTCAACATGCATTACGCCCATAGGGGTTCTTGAAAATGCACCTTCTAGGTCTTCTAGGGTTGACTTAAAAGGGTGCCTCTTAAAAACATATCTCTTCCTATCCGCGACATCAAATACAACAGGTGTAGCCATGACTTACCTGTTTAATGCTCAAAATAGGATTTTAAAGACTTCTAAATCTTCGTGTCGGACTAGGGCTTTGCAACTAATCAATCACACTTCTTCGCTGGTAAATCAAGCTCCAACACTTCACAATTCAATTGCTAGGGCTCCTGTGGTTTCCAATCGCTCAAACTTGAATGCAATGAGTGATTTGTAAGTTTTCGTAGACTATAAAGTGAAATTTCTGCCATTAATGTTTGCCGCGTATACCAGAATTTGACTGAGAATTTCCAACTTCTATTCTGTAATCGATCAGGCAGTGTGCTTTTGCACATAGCATCAAATTGTCTCCAAAATGTTAAATCCAAAGGCGCATATTCTGAGGTGAGTATACCGGCCGCGTAGGGGTCTAGAGATAAATTAGCTCCTCCTATGACCCTGAGGGTCATTCATCCAAATGTAGAGGGTGCGTCCATTGCGGATGCATACAATACATACTCATCAACCTTATCCTTCTTTGCCTCTGTCCAAATCAAGCTCGCATCTTCTAAAGCTTTTACAAACTTGACTTCTCCTTCAGTATCCAATATTGATTCTTCTGGCTTTTTAGGGCTTTCCTGACTTTGCGTTCTTGATCTACAAAATTTTGAGATGTGTACAGCCTTGTTACAAGAGTGACAAACAACTAGAGGCCTTAAATTCCTCGACGCATTGATATGAGTTACCATTTTACACTGTCTAGTTGAGTGACCATTATAATTACATATATGACATGTAATACTCTGAGAACTTCTTTCATTTGGTTGATTCTGATTTCTCTGTTTATGTTGAGTCTTGTTCTTCTGACTTGTTCTACAATTCATAGCTTTATGACCAAATTTATTGCATGAATAACAATAGCCATTGAAAGGTCTTACCTCTTTACAATCCCTTGTAATATGTCAATTCTTGTTACAGGCATAACAAGTTTGGTCTACTGGCTTGCGCTCATCCTTAGATGGTTCAACATTGTCTTTAGTCTGATTTCTAGTTTCCTTAGCATCTGTAGTGTCTTTTGGTGCTTTCATCTTTGCTCACATGTCATCAATCTGATTTTGTGCTTCACTAAATCCAATACCTCTAGTATCTCCTTTAAGCTTCCGAGCATATAAATGAGATTCTATCAGATCCTTGCTTGTGTGTAATTTGTCAATGTGATTCTTTGCTTCGATCAATTCTGATTCTAACTTTTCATTGTTGTTTCTTAGCTTCAAGATTTCCATGTTTGCTTGCCTCAACTCTTCATTCAGTTGAAGGTTTTCTTTGATCTGTTCATCATACACTTCTTGATTGTTAGTTAGCTTTTCATCCAACTCTTCAATTTGATCTTTTAGAGATGTCTTCTCCTCATTCAGCTTCTTAATCTTTCAAATCTTCTCTTAGCTTCTTGATGAAAACTTGTGCACCACTGATTTTCAATTTCAGTTCTTCAACTTCTTTCTCAGATCTGTCAAGGTCTTCAAGAGTTGCCATAAGATTCTTCTTCAGATTTTTTGCTTCTTCTAAACCCATTGATCTCCTCAAGTGGTTAAATTTATTTTCAGAGGACCAGAGCTCTGATACCAATTGTTAGGAATGGGAACACTAAGAGGGGGGGGGGGTGGTGAATCAATGTTCACTATATATATATATTTTTACTTTACTCTTAAAACTTAACTTGATTGCTTAAGTACTGAAATAAACATCAATGTAAACAAGATAAACAATCACAACACATAACACCAATATGTTTACGGGAAAATCCAAATAGGTAAAATTTTCGGTAGGAATTGACACCCACTAAGAACTGCACTAGTGTCTTATGATTCTTGTTAGAAGGTCTGCGACTCTATTAGGAGTTGTTCTTTGTAATTATTTTAGTACAAAGACCCAATCAAAGGTCGGACCCTATTAGGAGTCTTTTACAATAACCCTATTAGGGTGGGGACATACTATCCTAGAGCTCACTGCTCAAGTGGTGAAGGCTACAACCTTTTGATCTAAAATACACACTATATCTGCTGGATGAATTGGTGTTGTGACACTTCTTGTCTAATTAGTTCCTTTTGTGCACTGATGCTTTAGCCCCTTGTGAAGCTCTAACTCATTTTAACTTCACTTCACATGTCTCTGCTCTGCTTATCTTATCTCTATATCCACCTTTCTTTTTTATTACAAAGGCGCATCTTATATTTATATGTGCTAACAAAACAATTAACTAGGTTGGCCTATAACTGATTACATACAATGCTTTCAAGTGAATTAGCTCAAGCGTGTTTACAAACAAAGATGTTTACATGTCTACAACCTAATTACAATAGGCGCATATCCTTTAAAAATATTATTATAACTGCTAATCAAATTACTACCAGTCGGCTGCATACTCTGTTCTATTCTAGCATTCATTGTCTGTACCACTTCAGCTGTCTGAATCTTCGTCATACTATCTCATCTAATCATGCACTCTTAGACTTAGCATGAATACACACTTACCATCTTAACTTCAAGGGTGCATACCATAACTCGATCATACGCATGTGCACTGATGCTCTAATCTTCTAGTGCTCTGCTAACTATCCAGTCTTCTATACTTAGCCATATTGTGATCTTATGATAATGTGCACTGACTCCAAAACTCTATATGACTTTGTTGCCATAATGAAAACACTATATTTAGTCATATACAACAATATAGTCAACTTGCCAATAGCTACAAGTTGTTACAGACACCTCTCTTGAACCGGTTTCCAATGCTTCTCAAGCCGACAAAGATGCATGGCAAGTTAAAAATGATGAAGCTCTTAGATTAATTAACCTTTCTATTGTTCCTGATCTATACGTCTTGATTGAACATTGCACCAAATCCCATCAATAATGAGACATTTTGCAACAAACTTATGACAACTCCACCAAATCATGAAAGATTCAACTCCAAGACAACTTGGAACACTTGAGGTATACCAATTTCAAATCTATGGATAAATTCATGTTTAAATTTGATCCTATTAAAACTCAATTAAGTGGTGTGAATGTTACTTTAACTGATATTAGATTAATTACTATTATTCTAAAGAAATGTCTTCCTAAAGAATTTCAAATGTTTATTACTAACATTCATTCTCAACTTGCTATTCCTAGTTTATCTGCTCAATTAAGTTATGCTATTATTTAAAATTTATTACATCAAGAGGAAGCTAAATTATTGCAATTTGGTACTCTTAGATCAAAATCAAAATAATAGATCATATAATCATAATGCTTCTAATAATAATCGTAATAATTGTAATAAAAATTCTAATCATCATAACAATAATAATAATCAAATAATAGTTATTCAGATAACATATTTAATTCTAGGCCCTCATATAACAATAATACTAATCATAATCCTACTTATAATAACCAACAAAATACTCCTAATAAGAAACCACATTGTACTTACTGAGGAAAAGATGGTCACCTAACTACTACTTGTTTTTTTTAAAAATATGATAAGAAGCCCATGAATAACAATAATCATAATAATCACAAATCCCAAGGTAATCAATCTCTTTGTGTTTTTACTGTTTGTTACAAAGCTTCTCATGCATTAAAATGGATTATTGATAGTGGGGCTTCTCACCATATTACATCTCATAGAGAAGTATTTGACTCTTTGAAACCTAATACTACTGAATATTCCTATTCAGTTAGCTAATAATTCTAGTTGCAAAGTTGATGGATTTGGTGATGTTAATGTTCTTTATGAAAAATTAAATATTATTTTTTATGTTCCTGAGTTGAAATCCAATCTTCGTTCAGTTGCTCAGTTATGTCAAGATTAAAAAGTTGAATTTCATAAGGACAAGTGCTATATTATTGATCCTAACACTGATCATGTTGTTGCTAATGCTAAGATGGATCATGATAACTTGTTTAAATTTTATGGTTTTGCCTCTTCAAGGTACTCTTTGAAAGTTAACATTGATTTCAATGTATGGCACAAAAGTCTCAGCCATTTGAATTTTGATTATATTTCTTTGATGCTAAAATATAACATGGTTGAAGGATTACCCCATATTGTTCCATCTAAAATTACATGCACAAGGTGCATGAGTGGTAAAATGAAAAGGGTGTTAGGAATGAATGCTGGATGTTGGTAGTCATTCTGTAGTAGTAGTTGTTGCATTCATGACTATGATTGTCATTGATGTCAACACAGTGATCTTCTGGAGACTAGCAGAGAAGTAGACAGTGTTTTGATTAGCGCATGTGGGATATTGTAGTTGGAGCTATGCGCTATTGAGGTTATACTCTTTGATATGTTATTTATCTATGGTTAAGAGCGTAGACAGTAATTCATTTACTCATGAAAGTTATGAGCATTTTGGTAAAAACAATATTCAGGCAGTGTTCCTGAGTAGCAGTTTGTGGAAATCGGATGATATCTCCTAATCTTGATGGAATCTAGTTTTGCGCAATTAAAAGAAATTTTGAGACACATTGATGGTGACATGGTTCACAGTGCAAACTTTGAAGTCACATGAGTGAAGAGATATTGCATTTGGAAGCTGACAGTTTTGTGTAATTTTGATGTAGCGTATGGAAACTTTTATTTTATAATTGTGTGCCGACTCATTTGTAATTATTTGAGTGTGGTATAAAGGAAGGAATGTTTTTCCTTATTGTATGTAGTTGAAATATGAAAGAAGCCGGAGCATGGTTTGGTTGCATGCGAATATAAGCATGAAGTGAAGAAAAGAGCCTAAGAGATTGTGAAAGGGAAATTGTGAAGGAAGACATGCGAAGTACAGAGATCTGGAATTGAGATCTAGTGTAGTAGTGAGTGCGGTTTGGCACAGTAAGGAGGTAACATATTTCATATTATTATGCTGAATAATATTAAGGTTATTTGGACAGTGTGTTCAGTGATCTTACCCTGAAGCTGTTTGGGTAGTGGGTCCTTCTGTCTTCCATAACTCTTAACAGGGTTAGAATCTTTTAACCAGAGTTACAGAACTCGACGAGTCCTTCCCTGACTCGGCGAGTCTGAGGCCGAGTCCACCTAGGTGATTTTTTCAGACTCTAGACTCAAGACTCGCCGAGTCAGGGATGGACTCGCCTGACTCAGCGAGTCCCGAGGCCAGGACTCGGTCGGCTGGCAGCGTTAAAAGGCGTTTTAAAAAAATATTTTTAAATTATTTTAAGTCATTTTTAATGTTTGACTTGGCATTTATATTATGTCTTTGACCTAAAAATGTCATTCTATCACTTGCATAAGGAAAGAAGAGAGAAAAAAGGCTTGAGAGAAGAGGATTGGGGTTTTAGGAAGAAAACTGATTGGCTCTCATTCAAGGATTGCTGATTGTTTTTTCAACTTTGTTGCACTTTGTAGCTTGCATGTAAGCATTGAGAGGAGTTGAAAGACGCATTTGGAGGAGGCTTCTACAAAGTTGATTTGCATTTCCATTTCTAGAGCAAATTCTAATAGGTATGTTACTTTCTTTTTGTTGTTTTGTATTTTTTTTTTGCATTCATGAATCTTTTTTTGTTTCCATTTTGTTTAGTATTTAGTATTTACATTTCTTTAATTCTTTAGAATCTTAGATTTGTTCCTAGTGTTGGTAAACCGTAAAATTGATTTTTAGTTTCTATAATATATATTGTAGATGCTTATTTTGTTTTATTTATGATATATTGCAGCTGCCAGCAGTCATCATGTCTCAGACTGTGGGTAGTGGAAGTGGAAGTATGCCTAAAATGAACCCGGATGCAGACCCTGTAGCCGTAGTAAGGGATGAGGCTTGGTTACATGCCATCCCTGGCCACAAAAAAGGAGTCATTACATGTTGGCATTGCAAGATAACACATAATGGGGGAGGCATTAATAGGTTGAAATATCATCTTGCACATATACCAAAGCGGGATGCTAAACCATGTAAATTTGTTCCCGAAGATGTCAAACACAAGATGATAGCTATTTTAGAGGCAACTAACGAGAAGAAAGAATTACAGAAGAAACAAGCGGAAGAAATGGAAAGCTTAGCTACATAGGACTCTTCAAGGACACATGCTACTACTCGGACTCCTATTGGCACTACTAGTACTAGTACTACTTCTGCGTCTGCAAGTGTGAGCATTGGGGGTTGGGTTCGTAAGAAACCATCCACACTTGATTCCATCTTTGCTCCATGCACAACTCCTAGTGCACAACCATCGCTTGAGAGCATGGTTTGGAATAAGGAGATGCATAACCAAGCAAAACTAGCACATGGAGATTTTTTCTTCTACAACAACCTTCCATTCAATGCAGCAAGGTACTTATTAATATATAATTTTAATTTTTAATTTCTATGTCTTAATTCTCTTGCTTTAGGTCTTCTTTTTAATTTATTTATTTAATTGCTTTTAGGTCTCCATATTGGCAAATTGTCATAGATGCTATTACTGTTTGTGGTGCAGGGTTCAAAGCCCCTAATGATGAGGAGCTAAAAGGTCCTATTTTGTCCCAATGAGTTGCTGATGTACAAGTTGAAATTGAGGAGCAACGTAAGGTATGGAACGCAAAGGGTTGGACCATCATGACGGATGGTTGGACTAATAGAAGAAATAGGACACTTCTGAATTTCCTTGTCTCCTCATCAGGTATGTTAAGTTTTTAAGCTATAAGACTTAAGTTATGAAATTATGAATTAGATTGATCATAGTAGTAACTAGTAAGTACTACTACTAAATTGCTTTATTTTTTCTCAGGTGGTACAATGTTTTTGAAATCCATTGATGCCTCAGGGAAGACAAAATGCTGAGTATCTTTGTGAGGTGATGGAGGGAGTGTTGAAGGAGGTTGGTGAGGAGAATGTGGTGCAAATATGCACAGATAATGCAACAAATTATGTTGCAGCAGGTAAAATTATTTTAATTTTTAATTTCTATGTCTTACTTCTCTTGCTTTAAGTCTTCTTTTTAATTTGTTTATTTTTTTTGTAGGTAAACTTCTTATGGAGAGGCACCACCACCTAGTTTGGACCCCTTGTGCTGCTCATTGTATTGACCTCATGTTGGAGGACCTTGGCAAACTTCCTTGGATCAAAACATGTGTAGACATAAGAAGAAATATTTGCAAGTATATATATAATCATACTTGGGTCCTCAACCTTATGAGGCAACACACAAAGAAAAAAGAGTTATCTCGTCCAAGGGTCACTAGATTTGCAACAAATTTTCTCATGTTGCAATCCATGCTCAAGTCAAAGGCCGGTGTGAAAGGCATGTTTGTATGTGAGGAGTGGACAAGATCATCATATGCAAAGACCACTACAAGGGCTGCCATGGTTGACTTGGTTTTTGATGAGAGAACTTTTTGGCAACCGGCCAAAGAGATTGTTGATGTAATTTTTCTTTTTGTCCTCATTTCCAATTCCATTTCATATCATTATTTTTTTTTAAACACTTGTTTATAACTTTATGTTCATTGTTCAACTTCATTTATTGCAGCTTGTACGACCTTTTGTTGTTCTCCTACGGGTTGCTGATAGAGAGAAGCCCTCAATGAGATACATTTATGAGGGCATGGATAGGGTGAAAGAGGCCATTCGATCCTTTCATGCAGGAAATCAAGATAGATATGGTCCCTTATGGGATGTTATTGATAGGCGATGGCACAATCTACTTCACAAGCCTATACATGTAGCTGCCTACTTCCTTAATCCAACATACCAATTCAGCCCAAGTTTCAAGGCTAATGAGGAGGTGTGGAGTGGCCTCTATGATGTTATAGAGAGAATGTCACCTGATGATGCAATTTTCACAAGTATAGTTCGTGAGATAGAGATGTACACCAAAGCACAAGGGGACTTATTTGTATGAGAGATATGCAAAAAAAATCAAATTGCATTGATGTCTGGTAAGAATCTATGATTCCAAATTCTAATTTCTAATTTTTAATTCTATTACGGTTTACCACTTTAGAATCTAGATTGATAAAGTTAAAGTTATAGAACTAATTTGAAATTTTTTTGTTTCAGATGCATGGGGGGAGATGTTTGGTACTAAGGTGCCAAATCTACAGAGGATTGCCATTGGTATCTTGAGCCAACCATCTAGTGCTTCAGAATGTGAGCACAATTGGAGTATGTTTGAGCATATACACTCCAAGAAGTGCAATAGGTTGGTTGTGAAAAAGATGAATGATCTTGTGTTTGTTCACTACAACCTTTGCCTTCATCAAAAACATATCTTGGGCACCAACACATCTCCAATTGTATTAGAGAACATTGATCCATAAGAAGAGTGGAACACTGAGATGAATGATCTTGTCTTTAGTGATAGAGACTTGGAGTGGGTTGATCAGGTGGATCGAGAGATAGAGGTAGTAGCGATGGCACAAGAGGAGGCTAGAGCATGAGGAGACCCAGTGCAGGACCCTGAGGTTGAGAGTGGTGGATTCGAGTTTGATGATGAGGATTATGAGGAGGGTGATGATGAGGAGGATCAGGAGGGTGTTGAATCTGCCAATGAGCATGTCACTGAGGATCCTATTTTGATTCAGCTTCAGACACAGGGAGAGAGGATGGCTCTAGAGTCTTCCATGCGTCATTTTAGACGTACTCGTAGGAGGACATAGGCTACTATGAGGCTATGAGCCTTTATTTTAAATCTTTGATATATGTTTTGAACTTCTGATTCCATGAATTTCATATTCCATGAATATTGTAGACATTTGGATTTGATAGTGACACTATATTTCAGATTTCTATATGTTATTTGGTTTAACTTTAAGTAATTTTTTTCAGAAATCCATATTTTTACTTATGTGATCTATGCAAAGTTGTGTATGTGTTCAAAGGAGTTTCTATTTATTTCAATTATTGTGTATTAGATGTTAATTGACTAAATGTTGTAGGAAAAAAACTTAAAATCCTTAAAAATCTTTGCATTTCATGGGTTTTTTGATTTGCCAAGTCTTTGCCGAGTCCGAGTCCGAGTCCATTTTGAGCTTGCTGAGTCCGAGGTTTGGAACACTGCTTTTAACAGGGATTCAAAATCTCCTAGCAGGGATTTATATGTACTGAATGTATTTCATAAGACTCCTAACAGAGTCCATCCTCTAACAAGGAATATTCATATTAGTGCATCTTTTGTGGGCATCATTCCCACTGGGGTTTACTCTTTGTTCAAGAGGTTCCCTAGTCAACATATCTTGTGTTATTGTGTCATTGTGTATGAATATCTTTGTATGGTCAGTAATTACATTGCTTACATGGTTAAATGCTCTTGAAGAAGTTAAAAGTTATAATTATCTGATAACTAATTCACCCCCCCTCTCAGTTATCTTGGTGGACTTTACTTTCTAACAATTGGTATCAGAGCGGCAGGTCCTTGAAAGGAAAGTTTAATAGCTTAAGGAGATCCATGGTAAATTTTAGGAAAGAAAGCCCTAAGTTTGATGGAGTAAATTTTTACAGCTGGAAGGAAAAGATGAAGACACATCTATTGTGTTTAGGACCAGGGTATTGGTTGATTACAAAGAATGAAAGGACTATAATTGAAGAAGATAGTCTTGAAACAAGTTCTAAAGATGAGGTAGATCTATTCATGTGTAACATACTTGCAAGAGAAGCACTCTTGACAGCAATTCCGGAGAATGAATATAGTCAGGTAAAATATTTTAAGAAATCTAATGAAATTTGGAAAGCTTTACACTACACTTTTGAAGGTGATGAACTGCAAAAAGAGCTAGATTACATAATTGGATATGTGCATTTGAAGATATTAGAATGATGGAAGATGAATCTATTAGAAGCTATATTGGCAGAATGTCAGAAATTGTTGCAAGGATACAATCTTGTGGAGGATCAAAGATAGAGAATGAAGTGATATGAAAAATTCTGAGGACATTGACTCCTGTATTTAAGCAAACAACATAGATGATTGAACAAGTTATACCTTGTACTAAAAACTTTACAAGAGAGACTCTTCTTGGAAGATTGGAAGCAGTAGAGATGAACCTGAGGTTATCAGGAGACTTACCTAGAATGGAGATAGCATTCAGTGCTCTTAGTATTCGTCCTACTTTGTCAAGAAGTACCAGTGTGAGTGGAGATTATGCCAGTAGTAGCAGATCTAGAAATGAAGAAGATAAGAAGATTGAAGAAGGTATTGCCTTGCTTGTGAAAAGAGAACCAGATGGTAAGAAATTTTTTAAATGTTGGACTTGTTAAGAATATGGTCATTTTGCATCTAAATGTCCTAAGAGAGTTAAGAAGTACAAAAATAATTTCAAGTCTAGAAGATCTAAGGAATGTTATTATGCTAATGATGAAGATTTTGAAGCTAGTATAGAAAGAACTTTGAGTGAAAGGGATACTGAGAATAACGATGAAATAGGATTTAGCAATTAAAGAAGAAAATTCTGAATCTGATGTTAAAGAAGAAAAAATATTAGTTTCCCAAGTTGAAAAGAAAGCTAATTGGATTATAGACAGTGGTTGTTCACATCATATGACTGGAGGTATGAAGAAGATCATAAAGTTTAACAATTATGATGGAGGAGTTGTTAGAGTTGGTAACAATGCACCTTGTTTAATTAAAGGTATAGGATCTATTACTCTTGATGGAAAGATTAATACTGATGATGTTTACTTTGTTGATAGATTGAAACATAATCTTTTGAGTGTTGGATAGTTAGTGGATAAGGGATATCTGTACACACTCAAATGGTGCACTTCTCTAAGTCATTACAACTAAGAAAATTTATGAAGAGGAAACCTTAGAAAGAGATCTAGAGCTCTTTATGCATGGAGTTGCAAGATTATTTTAAGTTTGCTCTCAGCTAGAGCTATTAAGCTAATGACCTTGCTAGTCAACCACACAATGAGAGATTCAAATGAAGACAAGGGCAAGAATGCCAATATCCCCAAGAATCACTATGAAATGCAAATGCAACTAGATTAAGATGAATATGCAAGTTAGAAATGAGAGATGCAAGCTAAGCTATGGAAATGAAAGTACAAGCTATGCTATGAAAAGGAAAGATGAAAGTATTACCAAGCCTTCCTAATTAAACTAGATGAAGTAATCTAAAGCATAAAAGAAACTAAGCTATGAATGTCATGATAATGAAACTGAGATGCAAGAAATGAAACTATAATAGCATGTAAATATGAAAGCCAAGAATGCTCCAAATCTCCAAAGCTCCAAAATTACCTAGAAAACTTACAGCATAATATTAGTATTCAAAAGATGGATATGTAAATGAGAAGAGAACTCTTCTTTTATAAGAAATGAGAAGGAATAGACCATGGAGATTAAGAGGAAAAAGATTTAATCAAGGGTGGAGCTTGAAAGAGGAGCAATCCATGTGCACAAATATCTTCCAATGAGAAAATAAGAGTTGACTTTTGTGTCCATATAAGACAAAAAATACTTTTATTCTTTTTATAAAATAAGAATAATACTTTATTTGTGCAACTTAGGATAAGAGGAAAAGTGAGGGCTTTTTATTTAATAAAAGGGGAGGAAATATTCCTTTTAAATAAATAAAGACTTAGAAATAAAATGGTTAGTCCAAGGCAAATAATCGAAAATGATGAAAATAAGATTTGATCAAGGAAATTGATATAATTGAGAAATGCTGATTTTTTTAAATATTGATTCAAGGATTTGATAAATTGCTAAATGGGGGCCCAAAGTCTAGACGACCATTTTAGGGTGCATACATTTGCCCCTCTTTGACTAATATGTGATCATTCTGGGAACACATGTGGTCAAAGAAGAATTGAAATGTGAGTTCATTTTGGGATCACAAAACAACTCAGACGTGTGTTCATTTTAGGAACACGCCCGGACAAAAATAAATAAGAGATTCTGGATATGAGTTCATTTTGGGATCACATCCAAAATAAGAGATAAAAATCTCAAGCTGAGCGAAAGCTCATAAAAAGATAGCTAAATCAAGAAAATCAAGGATTAAATCCAATAGGTACTGCCCCCTCGAAATCAAAATCAAAATTAGGTAGAGGAGAATAACAGATTGATAAAAGATTATCAAATCATAATGAAATCATAATCGAAGATAAAAGATAACAGGATAACCATTGGGCAGTGAAAACATGCCTAGTGATGAATGAGAAGAAAAGAAATGAGGTGAATGGAAGACTAGAAGTGTGAAAGACATGAAAAGGAAGAAATTCTATCAAAGATCGAAGAATTATGCCTCAAAAAGTTAGTCAACTGCATAGAAGAAAGAAAAATTTTAAAATGCGATTTTGACTATCAAGATTAACGTATATTTTAATTTCGAATCGGAAAATGGATCTAGGACGTCGAAATTAGCTAGGGTTGCAATTTTTGTGCAATTTCGAGGTGTTTTGAAAATTAGGTCAAAAAAGTCAAAATGCTATAAAAGGGGTGAAAAGGATGTGATATGAAAGACAAGATGTGAAAGACATGATCGAGAAAAAGAAAGGTGAGCGTAGTTGACCAACAAGTCCACAAAAGATAAAAGGAGAGCTCTCTCCATATGCAAGATGCAAAACTAATTAACATGAACCTAAAAATGCAAGCTACTATGAAAAAGTGGTTGACTTGCAAGGTCACAACGCCAATAGACATCTAATAATCATCATCGAGCTTTATTGGTAGCGTCATAAAATCATACAATACACACTAGTATGACTATGGGTATATGAATATGATCTATATCAGATAAGAATGTGGGAATCCCACCTAGGCACCAAAGACATGTAGGTCAAGATGACTAGTGTAGTGAGATTATCTAAATTTGATATGGCAAGATTATACTCACATCGAGACACAAGGAAAGTCAAGATGACTATAAATATGCACTTGCGCAAACAGTCAAGGATAATACTTTGTAGATCTTATTGTCAAGTGGAACAAGCATAAATGCTAATGACAATTAAAACTAACAAAATATACCCACAAGCAAAAAATAAAATAAAACATGTCCTCATGCCCTTAGTCTTCTAGCTCAACATCATCGAAAATTATCATAAGGAGAGAACACTCATCAAAGAAATCATCATAGACAACACACAAAGAAATAAAGTCAAACAAGTCTCAGCAAGTCAAGTGTTTCACTGCGTGTGTGTAGGTCATAGAATCAATCTTTGAGTATCACATCTGCTAGTGAGAAATATCGCATCATTCTAGACTGTAGGGTAGGATATCTAATAAGTGTTGAGAAACACTCGACGCTAGGGTAGTGTTGAAAAACACTGTTTGGGGTGGTGTTGAAAAACACTTGTTTGTGAAATGCCCCAAGAGACAAACGCACCTAAAAGACCTGTGCTAACAGGTATGCCCCCTAGACAAAAATAAAGAACAATTTCAGACTAAGTCAAATAAGGTCTAGGCATGATGAAGAATGGCTAAGTGTCGAGGACGCATGCTAAAAGACAAGGGTGCAAAAAGCGTCAAGTAGCGCTTGTTTCCAAGTTTTCACCACTTGGAGATTTTTTTTTTTTTGATTTTTCAATTTTTTTGTATTTTTGCTACCAAGGCGCCTGTTTCCAGATTTTCACCAAGGCACTTTTTCTATTTTTTTGAATTTTTTTGAATTTTTTTGCATTTTTAAATTTTTTTTGTATTTTTTGCAATATATATTTTTTTGGAGATACATCAAAGCATCTATTACTAGATTTTTACTAAGATGATCATTTTTTCAAGACATTATATATTTTTTAGGATTTTTTAACAAAATATTATTTTTTTGGATTTTTTCAAGATCAATAAGTATGTACAAAAGATGCCCCCAGATAGAATGGGCATCAAACTCCCAAGCAAGATCACATCATGTAGTCCCAATGTCTAGCAAGGTGAGGGAAAAGATGGATGGCAAACTGGTGAATGAAATGGAGGAAAGGAGAATGAAGGCGAACGGAGGGAAGAAATCCTCAAGATCAAACTCCTCAAGAGTACCCAAGCTAGGGAAAAAATTATCATGTAAAGCACATTTGAAAAAGCAATGAAAGACCAGCATATGATAAGTCACAAAAGCATAATGCCAAAGAAGGAAAGGATGAAGTCCAAAGGAGTAGACATGTCAAGAGGCTTTATAGCATCATTTTTTACTTTTTTTTAGTAGATCAAGACCAAAGGGGAAAATGATAACAAAAGGCTAGAATGAATGGAGGAAAATAAATATGAAAGCTAAACATGAATGGAATGAAAGCAAGATCATTGTAAGATAGCCAAATGTTCATGTATAGGTCAACATTGTCAAGATCAAAGATGGAAGATAGAATGGATGAAATATGTAGAAGAACTACGCATGATGCTTGATTACCAAGTTTTCATCATGGTACTTATCCAAGGCGCCACAAGGGAGTGGTTTTCACCATAGGATAAATTTATTTCTCTTTATTTTTGCTACCAAGGCACCTATTTCCAAGTTTTCACCATGGCACATTTTTAATTTTTTAATTTTTTTTTGTTTTCTTTTTTCAATTTTTTTTTTGGAAGAAGGCAAGCTTTTTAGATAATGCTCCTTGAAAGGATAAACCATGATATGCCAAAGATTCAAAATGATATGCTCAAAGATTCTGATAGGGAAAGAAAGATGGAAGAGAAAAATGGAAGATAAGGTTTTATGTAAAGCAAGTGAGGTTGGAAGATAGGAGGAATAGGAAAATGAGAAAAAATGATAGAAGGTAGAAGGATAATGAATGGAAGATTGTGAAAGGGTAGATGGAAAGGAAGGCAAGATCAATATCAACACACACACTTTGAAGGGTGGCGAGAGGGTGGAGGAAACATGAATGAAAGAATACGTGAATGAATATGGTGAACATATAGCAGAGGTTGCGCTTTGGGTGCATGGAATGGAAGAATATTTTTGGAAGAAGATAAAGTGGAAGCCTTTGGAAGCTTGAATGTTAATTTCATTTTTTGCTCAACACTAGACTCTTTCAAGAGAGATTTTGGAATCCATATAGCCTTAGGCTTTTCATTTCTTTTTGATGATTTAGAGAGAATATCTTCAATGATGGATTTCAGAACCCATACTTGTCTTGTAGTTTTCTTCTTAGATATCTCTTTTAACTTTATGCCTCCATGTCGATTAGAGGAGACATGGTAATCTTCATTTTTTGATAGATTCTTGTATTGCTTTTTTTTCTTGTATTGAACATTCAAATTACTTCCAAAAGACTTGGGACTTATGGAAGAAGGAGGATATGACCGGTTTAGATGAGTTGGTGGATGAAAAGGATTCAAGGGTATGCATCTATGTTGATCTTGAGGAAAGATAGGAGATGTAGGGACGTAAAGACCTAAGATGGATGACGAATTAGGAGAATTAAGAGGGGAAAGTGAAGGGACATAAGGGCCCAAGATGGAAGGTAGATGTGAAGCCTTTAGTATTGGTGGAGGAGGTCCAAGGATGGATGTGGAAGATACAAAAGAATAATCAATAAGTTCATCAGCATCTATATGACAACCAAGGACATCGACATCTTTAGAGTGAGCATTAAGATTTGCAATAAGATCATGAACATATTGAATAGGAGAAACTTTTTTGATAGGATTGTTCAAAGCTTGCAAAGACTGAGGGAGAGTAGAAAATGAACGTGAATATGGAGTGGTAGAACAAGAAGATGGAAGACTTTGATCTTGACAAGTTTCTTTGGATAGCATAAGTGCATCATTTTTTTCTTGATTTTCAATAGGCTTAACATTGGAAGTAACAACACTATTTTCAATAACTCGAATGGAAGTAAGGTCATCTTGATTGTCAATAAGCTCAATAGTGTGAGTAGTATCTTGATCTTGCTTAGGAAAAGACTCAGGACATGGTGGAATGAATGGGGAAGGGCATGAAGGATCGAAAGAACCATGAAAAGGATGAGAGATATTATGAATAGGATTGGATGACATGGAGGGTTCTTGATCTTGATCTTTCTTTATGTTTTTTCCTTTTTCATTTTTAGAGTCCTCTTGACATGGAGCCACTTCTAAGGACAAGGAAGCAGGTTGGATTTGTATGGAAGACTTTGGAGGAGATAGTGAAGGACTAGATGAAGTAGGCATTATAGCATTTAAAGACTTAGGCTCTTTAGGTTTAGCATTATCGAAAGTATTTGTAGCCAAGTGAAGGTTAGCTTGAGTTTCTTTAAGAGGTAACCCTTGAGGAACCGCATGAAAAGCCTTAAGATCTTTGTTGGATGAAGGATTTGTGACATATTTGGAAGACTCAAAAGCTTTAAGAAATGCATGGGTATTGGAGGAAGTAGGGGATGGAAGGGAACCATCACAAGACAAAGGTTCATCATTAACATAATCTTGCTTGGGAGTTTCATTTTTATCTTCAGCATGAGATTTCTTAGAGGAAGGATTTTTATAATATTTATGTTTCCAATCAGCACGGTGCATTTTATAGTCCTCAGCAGTAGTAGATGGATCATAATCAAGGTATTGTTCACAAAAATCATCAAAGTCTTTTTCAAAATCAAAATCATATGGATCGCCATCATGATCTACCCAATAAGATGATCCTTTAGTAAGCCTGAGCACACGATGAGGACTCTTAGGAATAGAGGCATCATAGGTATCAAAAGGGCTATCATATTGCTCATCATGATATGCCTTGAGATGAGGAGTAAAACTCTTGGGAGAAGTAGAAGATGAATGAGACTGTGAAGAAGAGGAAATTGAAGATCCTGTGGAGGAAGAAGACTTGGATAATGAAGAATGCAAATAATGTCTAGAAGAGTCATGACGAGACTTGGAAGATGAAGAAGAATGAGAAGACTTAGATGATGAAGAATGTTTGGAAGAAGAAGATCGTGACATGATCATGAGCATGATTCTACCAAAGGCGGGTGATTCACTTGCTTTCTTTCATATTTTTGTCATAAATTTATCATCAATGAAACTGTTGGAAGAATGATATTTTTCAAATTGAGCAAGGAGATCAAGATCATCCATTTTCAAGAGAGGTTCTATAGAAAAATAGTTGAAACTCATGATTCTAGAAGAGGAGGAATCAAGCATGGAAGTGACAGAAGAGATGAATAGAAGAAGGTAGACTAGATAATAAGAGGAAAAGAATCAAGAAAACATGAAGAATTTAGGAAGAATCATGAAGAAAGAAGAGAAAGGATGAAAATGGAAGACTAGTAAGACATGGAAGAAGGAAGACCAAGAGTCATTTTATGCAATTTTGATAGCATTGGAGTTCATTTTGATGTTGAGCAATATGTCACAGTACCTAAGATTTGAGATCTGGACTGACCAAGGAGGACTGGAAATGGCAAGAATCGACTTTAGATTGCAAGACAGCAAGTTTGACAACTCAGAAACTCAGTTTTTGTTTGTTTTAAAAGATCAAGTAAGTATATCAACAGATTGATCAAGTACATAAGACAACAATCAAGGAGTTCAAGCAAGCAGTTGTCTTCAAACAATGAGCAAGGGGCAAAGCAACCTTGCACATGAACAAGAATAGTGACTTAGTATTTCTACTCCTTAAGAACTACTTGTGTATGTTCTTGAGAATGTTTTAGCAGACACTTAAAACACAACATCCTAGCAAACTATTTACAAGGCTATACATAGCTCTTCTAAAGGGAGTCCTCGATATACGCAAGGTACGTGAGACCCAAATCCATAGATGAGAAGAATCTAAAATCACACAGCCGGGGGGAGACGGTAACCCAAATCTCCTCTTTCACTTCTCAAAAGTATAAAGTTCTTTGAGGCTTAGCCAAGAGTGATATCTAACTCATTCCCAAGAGAGGTGTCTTTCAATTCACCACCGGCTATTTATACTCCGCCGGAACACAGGAGTTAAGGTCATCCCTTGAGGTGATGTGTCCTCAAGCAGGCCTTCTAAAAATAAAAAGTAAGTAATTCTCTATCAAAAATATTCGAAAGCACTAAAGGTGGTACATTTAACTCTTCAAGTGAACGTGAGGTGAGTCCACAAAGTGGTGCATTTAACTCCTCACACAAACTCAAAGTGAGTCCACACCTTAGAACACTAATGAGATCAAGAAAGCACAAAATGGGAAAAACTTTGTGGAGCACTTAACGCTTTTTTAGGTAGACCTATCCCCTGAATATGGTGTTGGGATTGCATCCAAAGGGCTGAATGATGGGTGATTAAAAAAAGTGAGTCCAACAACCCAATTTAGCTAACAAGATCAATTGAAAGTACTCTAAGATTGTTTATCAATACTACTCACAAGCGCAAAAGGGTTTGAACTATGGAATATTTAATTTTCCAAGTAAACATGAAGTGAGTCCACAAAGTGGTGCATTTAACTCTTCATGTAAACAAAGAATGAATCCATGCCCTAGATTACTCAATGAGATTTTTGATATTGGAACTAAGAATTACTTAAGGTGTAAACACAAACATTCACTTACACAAACTTGTATGAAAGCAAATCTATGTTCATTCATTTCTCATTAAGAGCATCAATTAAAATGTGTTCTATGAAAGCATGTAAACATTCAAGCCAAACACATGAGAGGTTCATTCTTATTTCCAAAATCCAAATGTTGTAGAGATGTAACAAAATACCTCAAGTCCAAAGTAACGCGCTTAGTAGATTTTACCTTATTTTTATTTTTTTGTTAAGCATCTCCATGAAAGCAAGCCATGAACCTTCCAATGAACAAGACAAGCAAATAAGATATGCAATGTATACTCAACTTATGCAAACCCTAAGGTGGTTAGATCTGAAAATTAATTGTTAGGAGCAATAATAACCAGAAAATAATCCAAATGACAACTCACATCATGCATTGAACCATGTGAAAAATAAGTGCATGCTAATCATCAAATACCCCTTTTTTTTAATTTTGATTTTTGACCTTGTCAACAAAATTGGACTTATACCACATGAATTTGGACCCTAAACTAAAAATACAGAAAAAAGACCTCTGTCAAAAAATAGAGAGCTTTCCAAAAATGTAAAATTTTTAGAAAAATCTCTTCATTTGTTCCCTAGAGACCTATTTTATGAAAATAGACCACTTTTTGTAAATCAATTATTTGAGCTATGATATTGCATCCAAATTCAAATCACAAAGAATGAACCCCCTATGAAATTAGTAGAGCTTTCCAAAACTATAAATTTTTTTGAAAAATATGCTAATTTGCACTAAAAATTAATTTTTTATTAAAAATAAGAAAAAATTATAAAAAATTGAAAATACCTTAGAAAATTCTAAATTTTTTATTGAAGCTTCTCTGATATGCCACCAACTTACAAAAATTTTTTTAGACCAAAACACCAAGCCGTTTGGGAGGTATGATCAAATCTTTAAAAATCTAGGGTTTTAGTCTCCAAGCAAATCTGCACAAGGGGGTTAGCTCCAAAAATAATCAAAACCAACATGTAAAAGTGGGTTTCCCCACGGTGGGTGCCAAAAATGTACACACTCAAATGGTGCACTTCTCTAAGTCATTACAACCAAGGAAATCTATGAAGAAGAAACCTTAGAAAGCAACCTAGAGCTCTCTATGCATGGAGTTGCAAGATTATTTTAAGTTTGCTCTCAGCTAGAGCTATTAAGCTAATGACCTTGCTAGTCAACCACACAATGAGATATTCAAATGAAGATAAGGGCAATAATGCCAATATCCCCAAGAATCACTATGAAATGCAAATGCAACTAGATTAAAATGAATATGCAAGCTAGAAATGAGAGATGCAAGCTAAGCTATGAAAATAAAAGTACAAGCCATGCTATGAAAAGGAAAGATGCAAGTATTACCAAGTCTTCCTAATTAAACTAGATGAAGTAATCTAAAGCATAAAAGAAACTAAGTTATGAATGTCATGATAATGAAACTAAGATGCAAGAAATGAAACTATAATAGCATGTAAATATGAAAGCCAAGAATGCTCCAAATCTCCAAAGCTACAAAATCACCTAGAAAACCTGTAGCATAACATTAGTATTCAAAAGATGGATATGCAAATGAGAAGAGAGCTCTTCTTTTATAGGAAATGAGAAGGAATAGACCATGAAGATTAAGAGGCAAAAGATTTAATCAAGGGTGGAGCTTGAAAGAGGAGCAATCCATGTGCACAAATATCCTCCAATGAGAAAATAAGAGTTGACTTTTGTGTCCATATAAGACAAAAAATACTTTTCTTCTTTTTATAAAATAAGAATAATGCTTTATTTGTGCAACTTAGGATAAGAGAAAAAGTGGGGGCTTTTTATTTAATAAAAGGGGAGGAAATATTCTTTTTAAATAAATAAAGACTTAAGAATAAAATGGTTAGCCCAAGGCAAATAATCGAAAATGATAAAAATAAAATTTGATCAAGAAAATTGATATAATTGAAAAATGTTAATTTTTTAAAATATTGATTCAAGGATTTGATAAATTGCTAAATGGGGGCCCAAAGTCTAGACGACTATTTTAGGGTGCATACAATATCAAGTTTGGTTTACTGAGAAAATTTGTGTGATAAAAGATAAAGATGGAAATCTAATTGGAACTGGATCTAGAACCAGAGGTAATGTATTTCAGTTGAATCCTACTGAGATGACATGCTTGATTACTAAAATTGATGACAGTTGGTTATGACATAGAAGGTTTTGTCATATAAACTTTGATAACATTGTGAAAGTGAGTACTACACTTGCAGTAAGGGATTTGCCTAAAATTATGAAACCTACTAACATGATTTGCAAAGAATGTGTGATGGCTAAGTAGAAGAGAAGTTCATTTCCTAGTAAGAAGTTCACATCGGCAGAGAAGTTGGAGATTGTTCATACAGACTTGAGCGGTCCTACCAGGACTAGAAGATTCTATGGAGAAAGGTATATTATGATTCTTGTTGATGATTTTACAAGAATGATGTGGATTTTATTTCTGAAAGAAAAATCTGAAGCATTTGATAAGTTTAAGATCATTAAGAATAAAGTTGAGAATGAATCTGGAATGAAGATTAAATGTTTGAGATCTGATAGAGGTGGAGAATTTACTTCTAGAGAGTTTAACACTTTTTGTGAAGTGAATGGTATTAAGAGAGAATTTTCATCCCCTAGAACACCTGAACAAAATGGTATTGTAGAAAGAAGAAACAGGCCAGTAACTGAAGTAGCAAGAGCTATGTTATTTGAGAATGACTTGGTGAAGACATTTTGGAGAGAAGTAGTGAATACAACATTATATACAATAAACAGAGTACAAATCAGAGCAGACACAGATAAGACACATTATGAATTATGGTTTGGACATGCACCCTCAGTTAAGTATTTTAGAATTTTTGGAAGCAAATGTTATATAAAGAGAGATGATGATATTGGAAAGTTTGATCCTAGAAGTGATGAAGGTATTTTTCTTGGATATTCTTTGAAAAGGAAAGCATATAGATGTTACAATAAGAGAACTAAAACTATTGTTGAGAGTGAAAATGTTAAAGTTGATTAGAAGTTTAAAATTCAGGAAAGAATGCTTGATTATGAATATGATGAAGAAGCTAATCCTCAGCCTAACATTGAAACTGTTGAATTATTCTATGAGACTGACAGTGAATTGTTGAATGAGAATCATACTGCAGAAGAAACTAGAGAAGAATCTAAAGAAGAATCTACAGTTGAATCAAGATCTGTGACTATGACACCGAAAAGGTATCTATCTAGACATCATCCTATTGAACAAGTTATTGGAAGTTTGGACAGAGGAGTTATAACTAGAAATAAGGTACATTTATGTTTGATTTCTCAAATTGAACCTAAATCTACTCATGAAACTTGTGAAGATGAACATTGGATTAATGCTATGAAAGAAGAACTAGATCAAATTGAAAAGAACAAGACATGAGAATTGGTTCTTAGACCTAAAGACAAGAATGTGATTGGAACTAAATGGGTATTTAGAAACAAGATGAATGAACAAGGAGAAGTAGTAAGAAACAAAGCAAGATTAGTATGTAAGGGATACTCGCAACAAGAAGGAATTGACTATGAAGAAACCTTTGCACAAGTAGCAAGACTTGAAGCAGTAAGATTGTTTTTGGCTTATGCAACTTTTAAGAAATTCAAAGTGTATTAGATAGATGTGAAGTCCACATTTCTGAATGGTGAATTGGAAGAAGAAGTCTACATTGAGCAGCCTGAAGGTTTTCCTTTGACTCAAGAAGGAGATATGATATGTAAACTAAAGAAAGCATTATATGGACTAAAGCAAACACCTAAAACTTGGTATGCTAGATTGGATAAGTATTTGTTGAAATTGAGATTTACTAAAGGAACAACATATAGTAATTTGTACACAAAAGAAATTGAAAATGGATTGTTAGTTATAGTTATTTTTGTTGATGACATTATCTTTGGAGGAGAAGATGAAGCTAGTGACAAATTTGCTGATGAAATGAAGATTGAACTTGAAATGAGCATGATTGGTGAGATGAAATACTTTTTGGGATTACAGATAACATAGAACAATGATGGTATCTTTGTTAACCAGATAAAGTACTTGAATGATTTGCTAAAAAGATTTGGAATGGAGAACTATAAACCAGTTGGAACACCTATGGTTACAAGACACAAACTATCAAGCAAAGATGAAACTCCAGCAGTTGAGCAGAAGAAATACAGATCCATGATTGGAGGATTGTAGTACTTAACACACACTAGACCAGATATACAACATTCAGTTGGAATGGTAGCAAGATTTCAAGCTGAACCTAGAGAGTCACATTATGTAGCAGTAAA
Source organism: Chamaecyparis obtusa (assembly GCA_027943335.1). Classification (NCBI taxonomy): domain Eukaryota; kingdom Viridiplantae; phylum Streptophyta; class Pinopsida; order Cupressales; family Cupressaceae; genus Chamaecyparis; species Chamaecyparis obtusa. The sequence goes on from BSBK01000594.1 coordinate 1,373,463, forward strand.
GAGGATATTGAGATATTTAAGAGGCACAATGGACTATGGATTGTGGTATGAAAAATTTGATGATTTCACAATATGTGCATATACAGATGCTGATTGGGGAGGTAGTGTTGATGATAAGAAAAGAACAAGTGGTGGAGCCTTTTTTCTTGAAGGAAGATTGGTTTCCTGGTTGAGCAAGAAGCAAAATTGTATTTCACAGAGTACAACAGAAGTAGAATATGTAGCAGTAGAAAAAAATTATAACCAGATAATTTGGATGAAGCAGATGCTAAAGGATATTAGAATTAAGTTTGTTGAGCCTATTGTCATACATTGTGACAACAGCAACAGCAACACCGTCAGTATGTCTAAGAATCTTGTATTGCATTCTAAAACTAAGCATATAGAGATTAAGTATCATGTTGTAAGAGAGAAAGTAGCTAAGAAAGAAGTTAAACTGGAGTACATAAACACAAAGGAACAGATAGCAGACATATTTACAAAGCCTTTGCCTAAGGATACATTTGAGTATCTGAGAGGTATGCTTGGGGTTATGCCTCGGCCTACTTTTGAGTAATGATGTAGTTGATTACATCCATCCAGTGGTATATGAGCCCTATCTTTTTCTAGATTGGATGTTGGTACTTCCTCTATGGGGGAGTATGTGTATCTAAGCTGAGTCATGAGGACTCTTGTGAATGTATTTTCTGAAACAGTGTCTTTTGACATTGAGTTATTGTTGACATAGTGATGAAATTTTTGTCATTGATGTCAATGGGGGAGAAGTGTACATGAAAAAACTTGTGTACCATCTGTTGGAGAGAACTGTATAGGATAACGAAGCAAGATTTGATTGATGAAGAGGATTTGAAGAATTTTCAGAGCATCAGTGCAGCAATGTTGCAGTATTGGATTTTTGGAACATTGGATGTTTTTCATCTATGTTGCCATCAATGCCAATGGGGGAGATTGTTAGGAATGAATGCTAGATGTTGGCAGTCATTCTGTAGCAGTTGTTGTTGCATTCATGACTATGATTGTCATTGATGTCAACACAGTGATCTTCTAGAGACTAGCAGAGAAGCAGACAATGTTTTGATTAGCGCATGTGGGATATTGTAGTTGGAGCTATGCAATGTTGAGGTTATAATCTTTGATATGTTATTTATCTATGGTTAAGAGCGTAGATAGTAATTCATTTATTCATGAAAGTTATGAGCATTTTGGTAAAAGCAGTATTCAGGCAGTGTTCCTGAGTAGCGGTTTGTGGAAATCAGATGATATCTCCTAATCAGGATGGAATCTAGTTTTGCACAGTTAAAGGGAAGTTTGAGACACATTGATGGTGATGTGGTTCACATCGCAAACTTTGAAGTCACACAAATGAAGAGATATTGCATTTGGAAGCTGACAGTTTTGTGTAATTTTGATGTAGCGTATGGAAACTTTTATTTTGTAATTGTGTGCCGACTCATTTGTAATTATTTGAGTGTTGCATACAAATATAAGCATGAAGTGAAGAAAAGAGCCTAAGAGATTGTGAAAGGGAAATTGTGAAGGAAGACATGCGAAGTATAGAGATCTGAAATTGAGATCTGGTGTAGCAATGAGTGTAGTTTGGCACAGTAAGGAGGTAACATATTTCATATTATTCTACTGAATAATATTAAGGTTATTTGGACAGTGTGTTCAGTGATCTTACCCTGAAGCTGTTTGGGCAGTGGGTCCTTTTGTCTTCCATAACTCTTAATAGGGTTAGAATCTTTTAACAAGGATTCAAAATCTCCTAACAAGAATTTATATGTACTGAATGTATTTCATAAGACTCCTAACAGAGTCCATCCTCTCACAAGGAATATTCATATTAGTGCATCTTTTGTGGACATCATTCCCACCGGGGTTTACTCTTTGATCAAGAGGTTCCCTAGTCAACATATCTTGTGTTATTGTGTCATTGTGTATGAATATCTTTGTATGGTTAGTAATTGCATTGCTTACATGGTTAAATGTTGTTGAAGAAGTTAAAAGTTATAATTATCTGATAACTGATTCACCCCCCCCCCCCCCTCAGTTATCTTGGTGGACTTTACTTTCTAACAAAGGGAGCCATTTCCTCATGGTACTTTATGGAGGATGCCTCATAAGTTACATCTTATTCATAGTGACCTCTTGGGTCCAATGGAGAACACCTCCATTCAAGGTTCCAAGTATTCTCTTACCTTTGTTGAAGATTTTACTAGAAGAATTTCTTGCATAGTAAAGATCAAGTTCTTGACACATTTTCTAAATTTCATATGTTTGTGGAAAGGCAATCAAGTTCTAAGCTTCAAATTCTTAGAACATATAATGGTATTGAATGCGTTAATAATTCTTTTCATTCTTACTTGAGATCTTTTGGTATAAAACATCAACAAATCATTCCTTATACACCACAACAAAATGGTGTGGAAGAAAGGAAGCACATAACTATTGTGGAAATGGCTAGATGTATGTTACATGCAAAAAATATGCATTACAAGTTTTGGGTTGAAGCAATGGTGCGTGCCACTTATATTCTTAATAGAAATCCTACTAAAGCTTTGCAATATATAACTCTTGAAGAAGCGTGGTTTGATAGGAAACCTAATTTACAACATTTGAGAATTTTTGGATCTATTGCTTATGTTCATACACCCAAACAAAAAGGCAAAAACTAGATTCTAAATATTCTCCATTTACTTCTGTTGGGTGTGATGAATTTACTAAAGGTTATAGAGTTTATGATCCTACTACTAACAAGATGCATACTACAAGAGATGTTTGTATTACAAAAAATGAAGTCCATGATTGTTCCATGGTCAAAGATAATGAATTTAGAGGAGGCACTATTGAGATTGTGGAGGACCAACCTCCTATTCTAAACCCTACTCCTAATGCATCTATTTCTATTCCTATTAGAAGTAATAATAATGATGATGGTGGTAATGATATATCTACTTCTCATAGTGATAATTTTGTTCATGGTGATAATGATATATTTACTTCTCATATTGATACTTTCGGTACTTCTAAGAGAAATCTTAAATGGTTTAAAGATTTACTTAATGAAGGTGATGATTATATTACTAGAATGGGTGGACTTAGACCTAGGAGACTTAATTATTGCAATTATGCTTTGATGTCTTCTCTTATGAATTCTAATGATCCTCAAAACTTTTCTCAAGATAAAACTCAACCTCATTGGACAAATGTTATGCAAAAGAAAAATGACACTTTAATTTCTAATAATACTTGGGATTTAGTTCCTTTACCTCATGATAAAAATCTGGTTTCATGTAAATGGTTATATAAAACTAAGTTGAATGCCAATAATAAAATTAGTAAGTTTAAAGTTAGGTTAGTAGCAAGATGTTTCTCTCAAATTGAAGGATTAGACTATAATGAGACATTTTCTCCTGTGGCAAAAATGCCTACCATTAAAGTAGTTATTTCTTTGGCTTCTAAAATGAATTGGCCTATTCACCAAATGGATTTTAAAAGTTCTTTTTAAAATGGTGATTTGCATGAAGAAATCTATATGTCTCAACCTCCTGGTTTTATTAAAGAAGGTCATGAACATCTAGTATATATGTAAACTAAATAAATCTATTAATGGTTTGAAACTATCTCTTAGAGAGAGGTATTCTAAAATCAATGCTTTCTTTATTTCTCAAGGTTTTGATAGAAATGAAAATGATCCTAACTTGTATATTAAGCATAGTGAAGATAACATTGTTATTATCATTTCTATATGTTGATGATTTGATTCTTACTTCCAGTTCTAACCATTTAATTTCCAATATTAAGTTTCAACTTAACCAAAAATTTCAAATGACTAATTTGGGACTTTTACATTATTTCTTAAGAATGCAAATTTGGCAAACACTTAAGGTTATTTTTATTTCTCAAAGTAAATATGCTAAGGATATTCTAGATAGATTTTATATGAATGATGCTAATCATGTTTCAATTCTATGTGAATTAGGAACTAAGTTAATGATAGATATGGAATCTCCTTTTATAGATGCTACTCCTTATAGACAACTCATATGTAGTTTAAATTATCTAACTCTCACTAGACTTGATATATCTTTTAGTGTTGGTTTAGTTTCAAGATTTTTGTCCAAACCTCAACAAACACACTTCAAAATTGCTAAAAGTATATTACAATATATTAAAGGTACTCTTAATTTAGGATCATTTTATGATGAAGATTCTGATTTTACTTTAAAAGGTTTTACTGATTTTGATTTAGGTGGAGACCCCAACCCAATGATGGGAAATTCACTTGTGGGTATTGTTTTTTTCTTGGTTCAGGTGCTATATCTTGGAAAAGTAGAAAAGATCAATCTGTTTCTCTATGTTCTACCAAAGCTGAATAAAAAAGTTGTATTAATGTCTCTAAAGAAGCTTTATGGCTTAGAAGAGTACTTGAAGATTTGGGTCTACCTCAACAAGAACCTACAACTTTATATTGTGACAATCAAAGTGCAATAGCCTTGGCAAAGAATCCGGTTTACCATGCAAAGTCAAAGCACTTTTCTCTCCACCACCACTTCATTAGAGATAAAATTGAAAAAAAAATATCCCTCATCTATTGCAAGGGTGAAGATCAAGTTGCAGATATTTTGAAAAAGCCTCTTTCTAGAGAAAAACTTGATTTTCATTGCAAAACTATGGGTTTGATATCGATTGATGTCATCACCCCCAAGTAAAGATTAAATGGGGTGTTAGAATTTATAATATTTCCTTGGTGTTTTTATTTTAAATTTGGATAAGCCAAGGTATCCTAAATTTAATTTTTCCTCTAGTCCAAGTGGGAGGACAACTCATTTCTTTTATTTCCTTTATTAAGAAAATTAGTTTATTCCTCCTTATGAGGATTCTCACACTTGGCACAAACTTAATATGAATGTGGCATTCATTGGGCATGAGAGTTACATTCTAACTCCATAACTCATCTCTATTTAACATATGCTTCACACTTCATAGGAGAACTTTTTGTCACTTTTACTCACTTTCTCATCTTAGCTCTCTCATTATTGTAATGAGCTTCTTGCTCATATTCTCTCTCTTTTTCTAGGCTTTTTTTCCTTATTAATATTATATTCACAAGGGGTTTTCTTTGATTTCCCCTTTCAAAATATTTATCTCATTGTGTTGATCTTGGGGCATCTTGATGGTTTTTTAATAGATCTTGAAGTTATCTCTTTTTCATTGTGTTAATGGTAAAACTCCTCCTTTTGCTCACTCACTTGGATTCTTTCCTTTATCTCTTTTCCATTTTTGTATGTTTCTAACAAGGTCCCTAAAGAAAGAAAGTAGAAGAGTGGTTAAATCTTTCTACAAGGCTTCATGATATATAGGAGAAGTTTGAAAAAGCTCCCAAAGAGAAATCTTGGTAGGGGTATTACAGAGTTTTTGTATTAAGTCATAGTCCTTTCCAAGATTTTGAGGAAGAATGGGTTGAGGATGAAGCACATGTTGGGAAGGTGGGAGAGAGGTAAGAGAAACCAGATTATTAGGTTGAGGATTATTACTTGTATGATAGGTGTGATCCACTTCATGATTATCCTTAAACAACTCCAAAGGACTTGTAGGTTTTCCTTTAATACTTATAGTAGGCTTATTTGGAGTTTGAAAAGAAATTTGAGGAGTATATCCCTTAACCGTAATCATAGGTGTAGTAGATTGAGGATAACCCTTAATAGTGATGATAGGTCTATTAGGAGTTTGAGAGGAAGTTTATTGAGGGAATCCTTTGACAGTTATCACATTGACTTGATCAAGGTCTTGATTGTTCATGGGTTCATCATTAGAAGAGAGAGACAATTAAGGAAATTAGTAATAATAGGATCCTCTTCTCCCAAGATTTCCTTAGAATAGGTATTATGGACCTCCTTTAAGGATTCATATCTACTATGAGTGTCAAATGAAGACAAAGTGATATTAAGAAAAGTATTTATTATGTCTTCCTCTTTCTCTAAAATATCCTTATAAAGGGGATATGTTCTGGGAGAAGGAGAAACATCAAGCATGAATTTTTCATCTTTAGAGGAAATGGAAAAAGTCTCAACCATTATATCATCTTCTTGGACCAAGGTTGTTTCATGAGGGAGAGAATAGTCAACATTATCATATAGTGGTTCATCCCAAATAGTGAGATCATTGCAAACTTCCAAAGGTTCATTCTTATAAGGCAAGTTAGATCTATCAAATTTTGGCAAAGTATATACATGGGAAAATGACATATCAAGAGAAGAGTTACCATCAATCTTCAACACGTCTCTTGAAAGAGAGATTATTGAAATAAGGGTTAAGAACATCTTCTTGCATTGATATGACCTCATGGAGAGGGGAATCATTAGGAGAAGGATAAAGTGATAAAAGAGAAGCTAAACCACTATCACCTAGAGAAAATTGATGCATTGCAAGACTAATATAAAAGAAAAACATGCATGGAATGAATTTTTTTATATATACTTTTTTATCAATGTAAATGCATAAAAAAGAAATGAATTACAATGATAACTATTTAGTGCATAAAATAGAATATTTTTGTATTTTATTTAGAAGCATGTAAATATGAAATGCAAGAATGCAATGAATGTAGCTATATTAGATCTAAGTGACTAAGAATGTAACAATGAAAAAAAAAGGTCTAAGATGTAAATTAAATGCATACAATGTAGGTCCAGATATGTAAAGGCATAGAAAGGGCATCTAACACCGAGATCAAAAGAGTAAATTTCATAAGTTGGGTTCACCAAAATGTAACATATAAAATGGTGAGAAATGCTAAGATATATCACTCACCAAATTATGGGTACATGTAGGAAGATCCAAGACCTTTAAATAAAGGAAACCCAATTAGCACAAGGTAAGGTGCCAATTTGTGATCTTCACAATGTAGGGTCTTGGATTTTAGTCTTCCTTTACCTAAGAGAAGGAGTCATAAATGATATGCAATAGAGGAATCTAATCTATGAAAGTAAGTACTATGAAATGACAAAGAGGAAAATTAACTCACCTTGAGGGCTAGTAGAGGTCCAAACTTCAGATCTGAAAATAGGCTATCAACCTATACTAAAGCCTTCAAAATAGATCTGGATCTGGAACCAAGAAGTTGGAAATTGCAAAATGTGAAAATATGGGGGTCTCAAGAATAGGTCTAATGCCCTGGTATAGGCCGAATTCCTTGGTATAGGTCAACTTCGACCTATACTTGACTGGATCGAAAACAAAAATAGTTTCTAGGTTCTATAGATATTCTACTAAGATTTCCAAATCTACAACTGGAAATGTACTTTGAACTATAGGGTATAGGTCAACTTTGACCTATACCTGAGAGTGTTCAAATTAGAAAAATAAAGTGGATTTGGGAAGCTATTCCAAATAGGTCCTTAGATCTACAACTATATCTATCATCTGAACCTGTGGCCCTACACACAAGAGAGAAAGGGAAATTATTGGGGGGAGGGGCTTGCCTCGGTCAAATCCCCTATTTAGGAATTAACCTTGAATTGAAATAAAGGAAATTCTAGCATGTAGTAAATATTAAATCTAACAATATAATTTATCATACCATGTACATAAAATTGTGCTTAGTATGTGATCAAGTATGTTGATGCAATAGCCTTGACTCAACACAAAAACCAAAAGGAAATTATGTAAGACAAAACCTCATGTAGTAGATGCTTGAAATTCACATCAATGTAGGATTAAAGAAGAAGAATAATAATAAGACTTGAATAAATGTATGTGGATCTCCTCCTTTGATGACCAAATCCTTTGTCTCCAATGAAGAAAGAAGCTAGATCTATGGAAGGAAATGCATGCTTGATTGAGTGATGGATGGATGCCTTTAATAAGTCCTTTCATTCCTTTCTTGAACTCCTTGAATGCACATTATAATTGATTTCTTGAAGTGTATAATGAATTCTCATATATTATAATGAATTTCTAGATGTGAAAAAGAGAGGAAAATGCCTCCTTTTATAGTGATTCAGGGCTCAAATTCATGAAGGTCGACAAAGAAAAGTGGGAAAAAGCTAATACTTTGCATTGGGCCCGAGAACCAATCAAAATTCACAACCTTGGGTATCGTTCAAGGTCGACCTATACTGGTATAGGTCAAGGTCGACCTATTCCCCAAGGTACAACTTTGAGATAAACCTTTTGAAATCAGAGAAGTATTAAAAGATCTCAAGGGAAAATGGAAAGATAAGCTAGAAAATTGATCGTAAATGCATTTAAATCTTGAAATTACCAAAATGGGACCTAAGAGGGAAATGAAGCATAGAAATTAGAGCCAACTTAGAGTTTTTAGTGAGATTGGAAGAAGACGGAGGACCTTGATTTAAATTATGCATGCAATATGAGGTCCTAATTTAAGAAACACACTAAGGACGGCTAAAATGGTCCCAAAAAGTGCATAAAAGTAAGTGCTTAATTTTTAGGATGATACAATGTTATAAAGTGTAACTTGATGAATGCAAGAGAAGATATAATATTTTATTTATTATTGTTTTCTTTCATATGTTAGCATATGTCATGTGATAAATTAAATCCATCTCTAAATTAGGATATTTAAAATATACTTGATTATACAAATATAAAGGTAGGAAGGGGCTAAATCTTAAGTTTTGTTTTTGAAATATTCTTTGTCTTCAAATTAGTGTTGGAATTTTTGATACTTAGTTATTGTGGTCAAATATTTAAATGACTGCTTATATCAATATTTTTTTATTACTCTTAAATTCTGAATTTTATGATTAACTGGTATTTTTTTGTGCTCTTTGCAACTTCATTCTTATTGGAGTGTTCTCTAGTAGCCATTGGGGTATTATATGTACCCTTATCTTGCATTTGATGATATTATGCTAGTTCAATTGTATATGTTGATGTCTACATTGGTGACTCCATTTGATCTTCATCTCATTTTCATCCACAAAAGTCAATCTAGCCCAAGAACAGTAAAACATTCATCCTAAATCAATAAACATCAATGAATGAAACCAACATCATTTCATAAATGTTAAATTTGTCTTGCCATAGAAAATTTGTGATGGGATAATATTAAACTCTTATCCATAGGATTATCAACATCAAGCCCACTTTCTCCCTGAATGGTGCTACGTGCTTGCCTCTTATAAGTAGTTATATAAAAGGATATACCATTGAAATATTTGGACACAATCATGTTTATCTAATTTATACATCTTCTACCATTCTAAGACCACAATTATCAATGTCAATAATATTAAAATGTGGTTATGGGTGCATGACATTGTGAAAGTGAACGCTATGTATATTATTAATATAATGACATAATTGCAAGGAGTACAAATTTAATTTGATATAATTTTTTAGGGAGGGATGATGAATGGAATGCTAGGAGCATATACCAATAGGAACACATAATGACATCCACTCTCTTTTCCTCCATCATTAGAATGTTATGCTCTATGGTAGGATTACTATATCGATATGAAAAATTGTCTTGTTGAATTTACTTTGTATAGGAGGAGAGAATTAGGGATGTTATCTCTCAAGTGTTTTCTTAGGTTGGTGTGTTTCTTGGTGATAGTTGTATGTCACATTCAATGCATGCACTCTTAAAATCATGTCAGCTTTGTAGTAACCACAAAGCTTTGTCATTTATAATGATCATATTTTTGCAGTGTTCTGGGTTCGTTGTTTGAGTCTCCTACCTTTTATTTTGGCTGGACTGATTCGTTCTATGAGCTTTTAATGTTTTATCTTAATATTTTATATGTTAAAGGGTTTCGAGGCCCCTTCAAAACTTGTTGTTACCATTAATAAAAAACATCATTTAATAAATGTTACATGTATTATCATTTAATAAATGTTAAATTTGGCTTTCCATAGAATATTTGTGATGGGATAATATTAAATTCTTATCCATATGATTATCAACATCAAGCCTGCTTTCTCCCTAAATGGTGCTACATGCTTGCCTCTTATATATAGTTATATAAAAGGATATACCATTGAAATATTTGGACACAATCATGTTTATCTAATTTATAAATCTTCTACCATTCTAAGACACAATTATCAATGTAAATATTAACATGTGGTTATGGGTACATGACATTGTGAAAGTGAACCCTATGTTACATATATATTATTAATATAATGACATAATTGCAAGGAGTACAAATTTAATTTGATATAATTTTGTAGGAAGGGATGAAGAATGGAATGCTAGGAGCATATACCATTAGGAACACATAATGTCATCCATGCTTTTTTCCTCCATCATTAGAATGTTATGCTCTATGGTAGGATTACTATATCGATATGGGAAATTATCTTGTTAAATTTACTTTGTATATAGGAGGAGAGGATTAGGGATGTTGTATCTCAAGTGTTTTCTTAGGTTGGTGTGTTTCTTGGTGATAGTTGTATGTTGCATTTAGTGCACGCACTCTTAAAATCATGTCAGCTTTGTAGTAACCACACCACCCTTGTCGATCAAAATGGAGAATATCAATGAGAATTTGATAATAGTATTCAACAAAGAGCCTTAATTTTAGTCTCCAAATTCTGATTATTTTATTTTTTGTTGCTAATGTTTTTGTAGAATTTTGGACTCATTCCGACAACAATATCATCATGCTTATTTCTCTCATTCATGCAATCTCATGACTCAATAATAAAAATTCCAATGCATTTTAGCTATATGTCCCTGACTCTTACAACTCTAAGTTTTGATATTCTTTCATAACTTAATATAAATAATCATACCTATTGATGGAGTACAAAAAATTGTAGAAGGGGAAGACATATTCACTAAGATGTTGAAATCAAGCTAAATCTTACATGATAAAAAAATATAAATTTTAAAATTCAAAACATGAAATGGTGCATTTAAATTCTCTAGTTTTCATTTAATTAAAAAATTATCCTAATATTCTTTGGGATCATATCAGAAGTTGGCCAAAGGAGGGACAGTCCAAGATCTATAATAAATTTTGGAAAATGTCACCTTCAATCCTCTTATGGGAAATCTGGAAAGAAAGAAACAAAAGGATATTGAAAGAAGAAGAAATGTCTTTGCAATCCTTTCTAAGAAAAGTAGAAGCTAGCATAATAGAAGTACTCAACAACTACCGAAGAAAGACCACCAAAGAGGAAGGAACCTTTTTTGAATGAGATGCATTAATGAAAAAGAATTGGAATAAACTTATCAATCCCCCTATGATTTATCCCAAAGCCAACAAAAATGCTAGAAAAAATTGTAGATGGGAACCTCCCCCCGAAGGATGGACTAAATTACATTTTGATGTAGCTTCTAGAGGCAACCCAAGCATTGCTGGATTAGGATGTATTATATCCTCACCGGCCTCTTGGATCATCAAAAGGGCCAAACCATTAGGAATAATGTCAAATAACTTGGCAGAATTAGAAGCTCTAATGAAGGCCTTCAAATATGCTTGGAATTGGGGATCAAGAAAATTATCATAGAAGGGGATTCCCAAATAATCCTAAATGCATTAAGAAAGAGAGGCACACCAAATTGGAGACTGCACTTTAAATTGGAAAATGCACTAATGCTAATAGATAAATTTGAAGAGGTTAAGTTTCAACATATCTTTTGGGAAGGAAACAAGGAAGCTGATTTGCTGGCAAATTTATGAGCTGATGGACAAGACTCCTCTTATAAAAACACAAATAATCCTTAACATATCTAACAATAATATTCAACAATTATATTTATAACCACAACTAAACCAATTCATACTAGGAACTAGGATGAGCCAATCTACATTAAACTTTAATATATTGGCAGGTCAACTATAACAAAATCACCTTAAATAAAAAAGCTAAGCATATACTAGCACATGTCTCCTAAACTTATGTTTTGAAATAAAACAATACTATCCCAAATAGGACATAATAGTTCATGACAATCATTACAAGTCTTTGTTAAGAAATTTTCTTTCGAAGATAGAAAGATGATCTAAATTGTTAAGTAGGGTTGTGGGAATCTTGCAATGAAAAAATTAATTAACCTTATATGGCAACCTCATGATATCCAGTAAAGCTCAAGAAGCCTGTAACATGGCATCCCCTATTTCTTAAATATGAGCTATGTCAGCAGCCATTAACTAAACATTCACCTTCTTCCTTAAGACATGGCTCCAATATTTTGGTTTTACCCTTCTTTGGTTTTCTGTTAATTATCCAAGTAATGAATCAATGGACACTTATTGAGCTCTTTTTTGTATTAGATTGACTTAGGGGCAGGGTAGATACAAGCAGAATCAAGCAGAATTGAGTCCACTTGAATCCACAAACAATCCCTGCTCAGAGTTACACAACGGAAGCAATATAATGTCACATGAAAGAAATTAAATCACAATGGATATGAGGCAATCAACTGGCAGCAACAATAGAGAATTCATATTATTTCTTTCAACATGCCCGACTGTGAGGCCTTCCGGGTTTCGGCCTTATACAATGAAAATTATCAAATCAGAATTATAGCTTGCATCCTATCTTTGTCTCCAATGATGTATCTTGATAATCCTCTCTAGATCTACCTCTTAATTTCCTCTTGATTCCCTACTACATCAATTTAGACTCTTTATATAGCCAGCTAAGCCACAAGTCGGCCAATCAGGCATTTAATTACATTATAGGTCCAGTCTCAAGATTTTAAACCAAAATTAATGCTAGAATGATTATAAATTGATGAACCTTTGGATTTAGGTCTTTACATGACCCAAGAACATTCCTTTAAGGTAACAAGGTCCCATTTGATCACATGAAACATCGCAAGAAGAAACACCACATGTTTCACTCGAAAACTGGCAGAAAATAGGTCCCCGAGAAAAATGGGCATAACATTTTAATCATAATGAATTAGGGCTTGTGCTCTTGGGAAATGGTATTAATTTAGGTCCTCTAAAATTCCTTAAGAGCACAAAGGCTGATTCCTTACGGATCAAGATCGCCACTATGAACAATCAGCACCAAAACTGCAAGAAAACGTGGTTCTGACGGAAAGGAAAATAGTTATAACTATGAAACAGTCCATCCAAAATTTATGTGCTCATAGGAGAAGGTTCCCAAATAGGTCCTCAAAATAATGTAAGCTTCACACACCATGAAACCAACAAATACAACAATTATAAAGAAAACAACAGCAAACAGGTACAGAAATAAGGAAATGTTTTTGGTTGATGCAAGATTGCTCCAAGACCCAAGATGCTCCTGCATCAGACACCTGGGGTAAATAAAGAACTGATGTCCACATCAAGCACTACTCATATTCTGAACTAAATCATAAAGATCCAACTCAGCTTGTGTAATCCATGAACTGTCTTCAACTGGCTTGTCTTTCCACTGAACTAGATATTCCATGTAGTCTTTTCCTCTTGTACTCTTGCTCACTCTTTTATTGAAGATCTTCTCAATGTTGTCTCTGTTCTTCTTAGGATAATATAGATCATCTTCTATCTCATCATTTGATTCAAAGTACTCAAAGATATCAACGATATTTAATATAGGTGATATATCCATGTCCTCTAGTAATTCCACTTCATAAGCATTTCCACTGTCAAACTTCTTCAGAATCTTACAAGGTCCAAACTTCTTCATTTTCAACTTATTGTAGGTACCAACTAGAAATCTATTCTTTTTCAAATGAATCATAACCTCATCTCCAAATTCAAAAGATTTATGTCTCCTTCTCTTGTCTTCTCTCTATTTATATTTCAGATTACTATCCTTCAAATTCTTTTTAACTTCATCATGCAAAGTTCTCATGTATTCTGCAAAATGATCAACTTCAACACTTCTTCTTGTTTCAGTAGGTAAATCTCTCATCTCTGTGGTTCCCTTAGGATGAAATCCAATAACAATATCAAATGGTGTCCTCTTAGTACTTCTATTCACTAAGTTATTATATGCAAACTCTACTTGTGCCAAAATCAAATCCCAATTAGCAGGTTTCTCACCAACTAAACATCTCAACAAGTTTCCCAAACTCCTGTTCACAACTTTAGTTTGTCCATCTGTCTGAGAGTGAAATTTAGAACTAAAATTCAAATCAGTATTCATCTTCTTCCAAAGTGTTCTCCAAAAGTAACCAATAAACTTAGTATCTTTGTCTGAAACAATAGATTTAGGCAAACCATGCAATCTTACCACTTTCTTGAAGAATAATTCAGCTACATGCAATGCATCAGATGTCTTCTTACAAGGTATGAAATGAGACATCTTATAAAATCTATCAACCACTACCAAAATAGAATCATTACCTCTCCAATTTCTAGGCAATCCAAGAACAAAGTCCATACTCACATCTTCCCAAGGTCTATCAGGTACAGGAAAAGGTGTATACAATCCCGAATTCTGACTAGTTCCTTTTGTTGTTTGGCAAATTCTGCAACCTCTAACCATTCTATGTACATCTCTATAAATATGTGGCCGAAAGTATCTTTCTGAAATCAAATTCACAGTCTTATCAATCCCAAAATGTCCATCAAGTCCACCACTATGTTTCTCCTTCATTATGTTCTCTCTCATAGATCCTCTAGGTATGCATAACTGAACTCCTTTAAACAACATGTCTTCTTGAATGAAATAATTAGTCCATTTATCACTCACTGTGTGTTCCTTACAAGCTTTCCAAGGCTCTGCAAAATCAATGTCAGTCTTATACAAATACTTCAAATCATCAAAACCAAGTACCTCAACTCTCATCTTTGTTAGCAAACTTCTTCTTCGGCTCAAGGCATCAACAACCTTATTTGACAGTCCAATTTTATGCTTCAATGAAAAGGAAAAATTATGCAAGAACTCAACCCACTTCATATGTCTCTGATTCAACTTATTCTGACTTCCTAAATACTGCAAAGCTTTATGGTCAGTATACAACACAAAATCTTTAGGCATCAAATAATGTCTCCACTTCTTCAAAGCTTGAACAATAGCATAGAATTCCTGGTCATAAACTAAATATTTTCTCTTAGCATCATTCAAATTCTCACTAAAGAAAGCTATAGGTTTTCCTTCTTGACTCAAAACATATCCAATTGCACTTACACTAGCATCACATTCAACTTGAAAAACTTTACTAAAATTAGGCAAAGCAAGTGTAGGCAACTCTGCAATTCTTTGTTTCAATGTTTCAAAACTCTTTTGTGCTCCATGTGTCCATTTGAAATCCTTTTTATCTCCTCTCATAGTTTCAGTCATAGCATTACAAATAGAACTAAATTTTTTGATGAACTTCCTATAAAAACTTGCCAATCCATGAAATTATCTTACCTCTCCAACATTCTCTGGTGTAGGCCAATCAAGTATAGCTCTTACTTTCTCAGGATCCATCTTCAATCCATTAGCCGAAATTACAAAACCAAGGTACACAATCTCCTATTTCATAAATGAACATTTCTTCAAATTAATCAGCAACTTTTCTTCCTTCAATCTTTGCAATACTTGTCTAATATGTTCAAGATGTTCTTCCTTACTCTTACTGAATATCAAAATGTCATCAAGATATACAATCACAAACTTACCCAAGAATCTTTTCAGAACTTCATTCATCAGCCTCATGAAAGCACTAGGTGCATTAGTCAAACCAAAAGGCATAACCAACCATTCATACAAACCTTTATTAGTCTTAAAAGTAGTTTTCCAGTCATCCCCTTCTCTAATCCTAATCTGATGATACCCACTTTTCAAATCAATCTTTGTGAAATACTTTGCTCCACTCAAACTATCCATTATGTCATCCATCCTAGGCAAAGGAAATATGTACTTTACTGTTATCTTGTTTATAGCTATAGAATCAGTGCACATTCTCCATTCTCCATTCTTTTTAGGTGCTAATACAGCAGGTACTGCACAAGGACTCAAACTTTCCCTAATCAAACTTCTTTCAAGCAATTCTTGCACTTGTCTATTCAACTCAGTCTTTTCATCAGGTGTCAACCTATGTGGTGCTTTGTTAGGAAAACTAGCTCCAGGTATCAAATCCATACAATGACTTATACTTCTCATAGGCGGTAAACCATCAGGTACATTATCAGAAATGATGTCATGAAATTCATTCAACAAAGGCTTAACCTCAGGTGCATGTTCTAACTCATCTTGTTTCTCAGTCTTTCTTGGAATTAAAACAAAGCAAACATTCTGTTCTTTCATTTCTCTTGAAAACTTTTTACCATCAACCAAACATACTCTGACTGTGGTACAATGACTTTCATCAAACTTCTCTATCAAAGGCAACAATACTTGTTTCTTTCCATCCATCCAAATAGTATATTGATTCAATCTACCATCATGCAAAGCTTTCCTATCATACTGCCAAGGTCTACCCAAAAGAATATGATAACAATCCATAGGCATAATATCACACAAGACTTCATCATGATAATTCCCAATTTTGAACTTAACAATGCATTGTTCACTTACAAGTAGTTTATGCTCCTTCTAGATCCAAGCAATATGATAAGGCTTCAGATGTTTCAATCTCTGCAACTGCAACTTGTTAACCAGCTCTTCGGATGCCAAATTATCAAAACTTCCACTATCAATGATTACCTTGCAACATTTGTTAGTGATCTTACATCTGGTTCTGAATAAACTTTTCCTCAAAACAGGTTCCTCATCAGCTTCTTCATTCCACAATATCCTTCTTAGCATCAAGTTCTCACCATGTTCAGGTTCATTAGACATTTCTTCAACTTCTTCACAAGTCAAATTATTTCTGCCATTACCTCCAGTCTTCTTTCCAGAGTTAGTACATTCAAAAGCTCTATGTCCTTCTTCACCACATTTGTAACAAGTACCTTTAAACCAAGATTTCTCTTCTCTTTTTCCATTATTGTTATTCCTAGAGTAACTAGTATAGCTACCTCTAGAGTAATTACCTCTTTTAGCAGGTTCATCTTTCCATCCTTTATCTTGCACTGCATTGTCAGATCTACTGCTTTCTCCATAAGATCTTCCTCTACTTCTCTGAAATCTTCCACTTCTTCCTCTTTGTCTTTGATCATGTCTTTTTGTCAATCTTTCCTCAGCCTTCAAAGAAAATTGGTATGCTTCTTCCACACTATCAATCTTCACATAGCTGATCTCATCTTGAATAGATGTCCTTAGGCCATTTAGATATCTAGCCACTTTCTCAACTTCATCATCCACGTGTCCAGATCTGATATCTAATTTGTAAAATTCTTCAGTATATTCCTTCACACTCATGTCCTTCTGTCTCAGATTTTGCATCTTTCTCATCAAACTAACTTGGTAGTCAGCTGGAAGAAACTTCTTCTTCATCTTTCCAAGCATCTTCATCCATGTCTTCATCTTTTCTTTTCCTCTCTTTTGTCTCTCAGTTTGCAAATGATCCCACCAAAGAGATGCATGACCTTTCAACTTTGTGATTGCTATCTTAACCTTATTATTATTAGGAGTACCTTCATACTCAAAGTAATTATCTATCTCAGAGATCCAATCCAAAAGTGCATCAGTCTCAAGTCTTCTATCATAGCAAGCAACTTCAACTGCAGGTCTAGAGTTAGCCTTAGACAAAACTCTCAAAAGTCTTTCCTCATCTTGTTCAACTTCAAGTTCAACATTAGGTGCTTCTTCTTCTTCTTCATCACTAACATCTTCAAGATGTGCTCCTCTTCTCTGGGTTGTCTCTACAGCTTCAAGTCTAGTTGCAATCTGCCTCAACATATCCATGATAGCATTATCATTTCCTCTACCACGAACCATCTTGATAATTAGATTCCAGCAAGATCGTAACCTTTTACAAGTTATAGGTCAGATCTCATATCCGCCACCCTACAACCAATCCAATAAATTTCTCCACGATCCAATCCACAAGAAAGAACTCACTCTGATACCACTTGACATAGGGGCAGGGTAGATACAAGCAGAATTGAGTCCACTTGAATCCACAAACAAGCCCTGCTGAGAGTTACGCAAAGGAAGTAATATAATGTCACATGAAAGCAATGAAATCAAAATGGATATGAGGCAATCAACTGGTAGCAACAACAGAGAATTTATATTATTTCTTTCAACATGCTTGGCTGTGAGGCCTTCTAGGTTTCCGCCTTATACAATGAAAATTATCAAATCAGAATTACAGCTTGCATCCTATCTTTGTCTCCAATGATGTATCTTGATAATACTCTCTAGATCTACCTCTTAATTTCCTCTTGATGCCCTAATACATCAATCTAGACTCTTTATATAGCTAGTTAAGCCACAAGTCGACCAGTCAGGCATTTAATTACATTATAGGTCCAATCTCAAGATTTTAAACCAAAACTAATGCTAGAATGATTATAAATTGATGCACCTTTGGATTTAGGTCCTTACATGACCCAAGAACATGTCTTTAAGGGCACAAGGTCCCATTTGATCACACGAAACATCGCAAGAAGAAACACCACACGTTTCACCCGAAAACTGGCAGAAAATAGGTCCCCAAGAAAAATGGGCATTACTTTTTACTTGTAATGAATTAGGGCTTGTGCTCTTGGGAAATGGTAGTACTTTAGGTCCTCTAAAATTCCTTAAGAGAGAAAAGGCTGATTCCTTATGGATCAAGATCTCCACTATGAACAATCAGCACCAAAACTGCTGAAAAACACGGTTCCGATGGCAAGGAAAATAGTTGTAACTATGAAACAGTCCATGCAAACTTTATGTGCTCATAGGAGAAGGTTCCCAAATAGGTCCTCGGCATAATGTAAGCTTCGCACACCATGAAACCAACAAATACAACAATTATAAAGAAAACAACAACAAATAGGTACAGAGATCAGGAAATGTTTTTGGTTGATGCAAGATTGCTCCAAGACCCAAGATGCTCCTGCATCATAGATTTATTCAATGAATGATTTCTTATCAGGAATGCCTGTAGAGATTCTAAAAATATATAGAAGAATAATTTAAAAACCCATATGACCAGTGATCAACTGCGAAGTTAAATAAATAATAGTGATATGAAATCCTCACATTATATCTTTAATAATCATGCTAAGACAACAATGTCTAAGGAAACTAACACCCCGATAGTTACTATCAACTTAAAAAATGAAGCAGACTATCCTCAACACCCACAAGTTGTATGTGAGAATATAAAACAAGGTCTGGATTTTCTACAATAACTAATTTCATTGTCATGTTTTATGATTATTATCTTATGAACTTGCCAATTCAATTGTTAATGTAACTGGTAACTATCTTTCAAAGAGTTGCAAGTAGATTAATCTAGTAGGAGGATTAAGGATACTGAGATTTTAGTTTGCTCTAGTATATCCACTTATCATCAATAGAGGATGCACATCAATGATCAATTTTTAGTTTCAATTACTACAAACTAAAAGTCATAATTAAAACAACCACAACATAAGAATCAATGAACCCAAATCAATAAACTCTAACTTAAGGTCAAATTGATCAAAATATTATTAAGCATATTTTTTTAAGAAAAGCAACAAAGGATTATCGACATATGACCACTCTATTATAAATCAAATTACTCTTACAAAAAGCTAAATTGCTATGATAAAATAGATTAAAATAAGTTTAGAATAAAAATATGACTATTCTTGTCATATAGATTTAGCTTTCATTTAGTATATGGAATGATGCTAACCAACGATCTTGGCCAAGATAAGTCGTGATTTTGCATATTTCATTAGCCTTTTCTAAGAACTAATACTTGAGACAACCAATACTATATCGAAAGTAGATGCAAACTAAGGGGATTATATAATCATACATTAGATAATATAAAATGCATTGTAAAACAAGACTGGAATAAACGTGCAACAATGTAAGGGAGAATATGTCCCTCAAAGATACCTGTTAATAAACTAAGACAAATGTATTATTATAGGACATGTAAACTGGGGTATGCCCCTTTTACTTTTGTAATCTGTATAGAACCCTAGGTCCCAGGCAAGACTGAAGGTTTTCTTCTCTATTCTTTCCTACCAGTACTTGTTTGAAGGGAGAATATGTAATTGTGATTTCTTTTAATAATAATAAAATATATAGGGCCTCGGCAATAAATTGTCCCAATATAAATATATACATATCTATTGTATCTAATTTTAATAATTAAGTATAATATTTGAATAATCATATTCAATTATATATATATATAAGTTTTTAATTTATATTAACAAATTAACACAAATGTATGAATATAAATCTTTTTAGAAAAATAAATAAATCTATCTTATATATAATTCTTCTTTTAAATTAGAATTAAATTACCTCAAACAAAATTAACATTTGATATTTTAACTTGATCAAAGATCACGTTCATCTAGAGTTTCAAATATAAGATAATAGACAATGGTTTTTTCTTCATCCAATTTTTATTATAATATCTAACATTTATTTCCTTTCCTACTTCTAGTGGTTGTGTAGGCAAGCATTAATCTTTTTCCATTACTCCAACTGAATAAATTAAATAAATCCCCTTTATAGTTGGGAGGCACACCGGTTTGACACGAACAAAATAGAATTTGGAATTCAAACTGCATTCTTTCTATAAATTGAAGAGGATTTGACACATTAAAATTTATCCAGGGCAACTTTTCCTCCTTAGTACACTGTCTACAATAGAAATTTAATGAAGTTTACGAAATCTAGGCAAATTTCCCTACTGGGTAGAATGTCTACAACAGAAAACGTAAGGAAAGTTCACAAAATTTAGAATGTGGAACTGAAAATTGTTTCTCAGACGGAACTGCCATTGATATCGGTGTGTGAGAAACCAATGGAGCTGAGAGGCTTAAATACGCCTCCGAACAATTATTAATTCACCATCACAATTATTAATTCACCATTGATGGTGAATTAAGAATTATTTGCAGGCGTAATAAAGCCTATCAGTTAAAAGTTGGAGGGATTACCGTATCTCTGAAATAGGATAGATTTGTTTTCATTGGTGACCTAAAAACTGGAAGGATTCCTCTGTTTTCACTGTTGCTCTGTTTTTAGTCTCAGGGACCCTGGGTTGTTGTTCTGTTTGCATTGTTGTGCAACTGGGAAGAATGGCCAACAGATGCTTCTCGACACCCACTTTGAAGGAGGAGGAGGACAC
The DNA here is from genome assembly GCA_027943335.1 of Chamaecyparis obtusa. Taxonomy (NCBI): domain Eukaryota; kingdom Viridiplantae; phylum Streptophyta; class Pinopsida; order Cupressales; family Cupressaceae; genus Chamaecyparis; species Chamaecyparis obtusa. The sequence continues at coordinate 1,394,578 of BSBK01000594.1, forward strand.
AATGGCAACGAGGGAAGCCCTGTTTTCGGAAGAGTTGCAGAGGAGATTAGAAAAAATAATAAACATGTTGTCTCTGGTCAATTATAAAGATTTTTCTGATTTTGGCGGTTTGGAAGGAGACCAAGAGCTCCCACCTTATGACAAATTGGTCAAATCGACCTATACAGCTCCTAGGCCACAATTTTTGAGCTACAGGCCCAAGAGAAAGGAGGATGGTGAAGATCTCCAGGAGAAACATGAAGGAATGGAATCAAGTAAGAGATCACCTTGTTCCAAAATTATGATTTTGATATTAGTGGCGGTGCTTTTTGTGTTAATTGTCTGTCTACCTCCATGGCGTTCCAGCAAGTTGTATGCTGATCTTAATTTGCAAGTTCTCAATGAATCTGCAAATGGATTCGGCCTTCCAATTGGTGAAAATTCAAAGGAATTGGACCTGCCAATTACTAATGAATTGGGTGAGTTAACTAAAGAAAAAGATTTAGAGGAATCTGGCCTGCTAATCAATGAAAACACAGAGCAATTCAGCATTTCAAATGAGGGAGATGAAGCTCTTGTAGTATTCACGCAGTTTGGCACACCAAAGTTTGAGAGCACATACAGTTTTGGAGCCCATAGTACCATTTTAATTGGCCAGTCTGGAACGCTAGTGTGGGAGAGCCCTGATTGCATGGAAGCTCTCATGTCAGAAGAAAAAGGGGTCAACGAATGGTTATTGGATGCTCTTGTTGCAGAAGATTCCAAACATTTGGGAGTATGGCGTATTCCTGTTGCACAAAATTCCAAACATCTGGGAGATGTTCTTGTTGCAGAAGATTCCAAACATATGGGAGCAGTGTTGTCTCGCACTTCAATTAAAGCTCTAGGAATCCCCCTTCTTTATGCAATTACGGGTGCATTTTTTTGTGCAGCTGCAGTAGTGATTTATTGGTACAAAAAAAGGGCGATATATGCTAGTCCTATGACTTCCCTAGAACCTGTTAAAAAAATTCAGGCAAAGAGGAACAATCGTACAGAACAAGGTCCTTTAAAGCAGTTGTCGAAAATGCAGATGAAGGGTTCCTCTGTGTGTAGCGTGCAACTTCTAAATGAGTATTCTACAGCACACACGGTCAGTTCTTCCGCCAAAAAGAAAGATAACATGTTGAATGAGGCCGATTCAGCTTCTACCACAAAACAAGAAAATATGACAACTAGAGAAATAAATATGGAAAATTCTTCTTATAGAAGTTCCACAACACTGGCAAAAAAGGTGATTTTACATTAATACTATTTCCCTTGATAGTGCGGAAGAATCTAATGAGTTGCTCTTTTTTGTATTCTTATATTTATTGCTCTTGGTTATTAAACATTCCAATGTTTTTGAAGTATTTTCTCTTTTGAGTTCTTCCTCCAGTGATTCTGCACTCTAGTTTATCTCTTTACCATTGCTAAAGGTGTCATGTACATCTCCATTGAGTTCGTTATCTATTCCAAGCATCATATTGTTGTCATCTCAAACATGGCTTTTTATAATTAAGAATCCTGTAGCTGATGTTCTATTTTTCTTTCGTGTTTTATGGGTTATACTCGACATCTTTACACCCCTAGATACAAGTACCATGGAAATAGTTACCCTTTCAATGAGCTTACTTTGGTCTTTTGGTTATGGATGCATACCCATGAATAAGTGATGCAAACCTGGCTTAAAGCTAGACCTTGTTTTAATGGTGAGTCAGAGGAAGAGATCTACTAGTTCTGCTCAGTTTTTTTCCGGATAGTTAATTTTATTGTCTAGAATGTTAAATCCATTTAATTAGAAGCTAGTGCTGTTAGAGATCGAGTTTAGATTATAAAGAGCAAGTTCAATTGGGATGTAAGAGGATTAGTCTAGCAGAATGCAGAATTGTAATTCATTATTTTAGGGATAAAAGGAGTCATGAGAGTTGGTTAAGGAAATGTATCCATAAGGAATCTCACATTCTACATGACCTGATGATGTTTCTGTCGTTCAATTCTTTACCTTGAAAAGAGTTCTACATCATTTCTGGTTTGTTGTGTAGGAATTGTTTAAACATTAGTCCCATGCTTTTTCAGAAGGGCTAGCATTTTGTTGTCCAACAGATTGTGCTTTGTATAAATTAGTATTTATGTCATGTCAATCTTCCTGCACAATGGGCATGCATGTATTCCCTTTTTAAGTGGACAGTGTTACTGATCTTGTAGGACCACCAAGGATCCTTGTCCGTCCTACTCTGTTTTTCTTGTATACTAGTCTTGCTATTTTTATTTTGTAGTTTATTTCTTTAAGGATATTTTTTAACAATAGTTTGTATTTGTGTAATGCAGGATGCAGATAAGAAGCAGCTAAAAGAAATTCCTTTGAGAAGATCAGAGCGAATCAGGAACTCAACAAAATCTGATTGTGCTCGTAGACAACATGCATAAACTATTTAATAGAATACCCCAAAGGGATGTCCTTTCAATGAGGCAGATAAAACATTTGTAGATTATCTAAAGAATGGATTTGTTGAATAGGCTTAAACCTTAAAGAAAATGTAGTTGGCAGATGATACAAATAATCTCCATGGGTGGTGTCAGCATCATACCCATGATGTCCCTCAAATTGAATTCATTGTGACTGTACAATATAGCCTATAAATAGCATGTGAACTGTTGCATTCAAGTATGAAAAGTCAAGTATGAACAAGTATGAAAAGTATGGAAACATAGATAGCATGTGAACTGTTTGACAGAATGCTTCCAAGAGATGTCATCTCACTGTACATCAAGAATTTAGAAAGATTTGATTTTCTTATCTAATTGGTCTTAAAGCTGTACATAGAGGTACTCCTGTGTATCAACAGTTTTAGGAATTGGACTCACAGAGGTCTGAGAAGAGGTCATAGAGACTACTGCGGACTACACCCCTGCTTTCCCTTCCCATCCGTGGAGGAAATTCCTCAACCCCAACATAAGTGATCATTCTGTATTGCACTCAAACTCCAAGCTATGTTTGTGCTTTCCCTCTTCAAACACAAGCATTGGAAATGTTCAATGAACACCCTCTTCACTTTGCAATTAAATTGAGTGGATTCAATGAGATGTGTTTGGGCTTACTTTCCTCAAATAAGAGCTGACCCATTAAGGAGGGATGCATTTGTTACCATGATCTGCAGATTGCTGTTATGGCGAGTGGTTGAATTCAATCTGTGGCAGAGAGAAAGAAAAATACTGGGACATAAGAGGGATAAAATTGTGTTTACAGCTATGGATGTGTTGAACAGACTATTCAAGTTGCACAGATCGATGGGAGAGGAGGTAGTGAAAGATTTCCTAAAAAAAAACTGAGCAGATGCATTGTGAAGAATAAGGTATAGGTATTCATCAAGGTAGAAGGTAGACACATTTTGATGATACAAGGTAGAAGGTAGACACATTTTGATGATACAAGAGAGTAGATATTGAGCAGATTTTACAAAGAATTAGAATTGAGGCATGGAATTGGAATTGAGAATTTAATTTTGAGAAGGGAAATTGATTCTATTTTCCAAATTCAGGTCAATTTCAGCAACCAAACAAATATGAAGTAGAATTAGAAGAAGAAACAAAAGAAATAAAGGAGATTAAAAAGGGCTGTAGAATTCAACGCTTGAATAAGTCATAACTTGAATTTCATCCCAAGATAAGTATATACATCTCTCAATTATTATTGGTTTTAAGATATCTGCTATTCTCATTTTCATGTAGGAATTTATAGAGACAATATGGTCAAAAAACAAATAGTAACTAAAGTAAACTTTAAGTCCTCTGGTCACGGTTTCTGAGACTTGTCAATTGTTGTGGTTTATTTAATATTTGACTTTAATAGTGGTGATAGGAAGTTATATTCTGAATGATAAAACTATTTTTAAGGTCTTTTTCTAGCTGTAAGATACATTAAATGCTAGGTGTTTGTGATTCTCTTTCTTACGAGAAGTATTTTATTAATGCTATTTCTTTGACAATGAAAGACTAGTTTCAAGGAAATATTATACAATTATTAATTGGTACATAAAGAAGGGTATTTGGTGATTGTCCTATACTTCAGCAATAATGAAATATGATCACTTGCGCAAAGGAGAAAATAAACTATGAATTATGAGTATAAGTTAATATTATTTAATTTTATTTGGGATGAAAGAAAACCATGAAATAGGATATTAATCCTTTAAAAATAATTTCTTATATGTTCTCCTTATTGTTAAATATATATAGATTGTAAAGGAAGTATGTCAATTAAGGACCTTGATCTTGATGAATATGCATCCACAACCATTAATGGCATTACATTAATAAATTATTTGTTGATAACCATCCTTTGTAATACGACATACTTAGTAGACTCCAAGCCATAATCAACTCAAAATATAATAGCCAATAGTAGCTTAAGATGTTGGTGTAAATTCATTATTTAATTAGTTTGTTTATAAATGAGAAGTGCCTTGGACCTTAATGTCTACCATGAAATTAGATCAACGTAATGTGAAGAGATTCTAGAGGGCTTAGCATTAAGTGAAATGGTATTTATGATTATTTAATACCCTTATAAATATTATTAATCATAAAAGCTAATATTTGTCTTTGTTAAGGTTATATGTTGAGTAAAGGCCATAATGTGTTGGTTCTATGAAATTGTTGTGGTTGATATATTTAATCCCAGGCATATAAGAATTTGTGTACATTGGTACTCCTCAATCATTCCACTATGATCTAGTTGTTCTAAAGTAGGAACCTCTCTTCCAATTATAATGCTAATTCAAGTACATGTGCAACGGATGGAGTTTGGACCCTACAAGGGCATAGGTAGAGGTTGCATTCCTCTAGCATGTAGACTAGTCCTCTCTATCTGATGTGATCACCGAAGGATAAATCCTTTGTCCCGCTTAATATAAGCTTATCTGTTCAAGATTGACCATAGTAAATGAGTGTATTATGTTGGTTGACTTTCAACCGTACCACCTAGCTAGTAAATGGTTAGCACTAGTTGCATGTAGGTGAGGGATAATTGCGTTGATATAGGGAATTGGACATATTTTGTCAAGAGCATGTGGACTTGGGGCCCAATTATATGTCATTGATGGACGTCCTCAATGCTTAGTTGTTAGATGGATTGTAGGGAAGATAATTTCTAATGAATAGTAGGTAGGTGATAATTGAACCAATCTTTTAGTATGATTTTGGGCATAGCTTAATGTGGAAGTGGTATACTTCACCTTGTTAGGATAAAGGTAAGCAATCATTATAGTATCAATTCTCTAAATCTTCTTCCTATTTATCCATTGGGCAAAAGACTAGGGAAAGGAATGTGACCCATGGTGTAGTGCACAATGCACCAAATATCCACATTAAGACCAAAATATCCTTTTTTCATAATTTTGACCCACTACAAAGAATTTCATTTAGTTTCTCTTTAATTCTTTCAAGAGATAGAAACATTGATTAAATTTTTAATAATCCAATTTAAGCAATAATAAAGACAAGGTAAAAAACAATTTAATTTTAATGTTACCATGCCAAATACTTTCCTAGCTTGGCTTAGGTATATATTAAACTTGTATTAATTTATCTTTCTGATAGTTTACCACTTCGTTAAAAGATTAGGAGTATACCTATTAATAATGAAATATGAAGTCATAAATTTATTAAATAGGAATATTTGTCAAATAAATACATATAAATATATATATTCCTTTATATATATATATACATTTAATATAATAGTAATTATATATATATATATATATATATATATATATATATATATATATATATATATGTTTCGGAGATTTGCCAGCAGGCCAGTACTGACTGTATGTTTGTCATTGATGACAACGTATGGAAAGTAGCATGTGTAGAAGTCTTATGTAGTAAGCTTTCAATATATGTAGCATGGACATGATATCAACATGATATCATGGGCGCAGAGGTTAACTGTTAGTACAGACAGTTATATAGCAGCTTGTGTCAGCAGTGTTCTTGACAGAGTTACAGGCAGTGTTATGTTTATGGTTGTTCGTACAGTTGTCTTATGGGCATGTGCCCTTGGAGATATGATTTAGACATTTTAGTGATATTAAGTTCATGGATGCATGATTTGAAGATGAACGCAAGTGAAGTTATGCAATCGTTATTCGCCAGTTGCAGTTTCCTGTGTTTGTTCAATGGAGCCGACAGAGATTTTATTGGTTATTGAGTTGCGCCTATCTTTAGGGTATGCACCCTTGGAGTTAAGATTAGAGATGAGTTATTGATGTTCGGTTAAGAGCGGATGAGCTAATTCTTCTTGTGGAGAAAGATCTAGTTGTTTTGGTAGAGCCGATAGTGTGTAGTGTGCGTCTACAATTATCTTATTAAGACAGGTCCCAGAATATGTTGCATGCATAATAGAGCCAACAGAATCTTTCTTGGAGTTTATTATGGTTTCTCTATTATGATTTCAAGGTGGTTCTAACAGGTCGACTTGATTATATCATTTAGAGGAAAGATATTTATAGGCAGTCACTTGTGATTGCTGAAGTGGGGTTCATGGTTGAACAAGGAGAGCATAGTAGAGTGTGTGAAGTGTTGAGCCATCAGAAGAAGGTCTATGTGACCAAGTAGAGTATTTGTGCTATACATTAGAACTGATCCAGATAGCAGGTCAAAGCGCAGTTCACCAAGATCTAGATATAGTGTGTATCTGTTATTCATAAGGTTGTAGCCTTCGCCCCTTTGAGTAGTAATCTCCTGGACAGTGTGTCCTCTCCCCTAACAGGGACAATTGTAAAAGAATCCTAACAGGATTTGGCCCTTAACAAGGTCTACTGTACTTCATATATTGTAAAGCTACTCCTAACAAGGTAAAGGATCTTCTAGCAAGGATCATTATACACTAATACAGTGGGTATCAAGTCCCACTAGGGTTTTTACCTATTTGGGTTTCCCCACAACCAAAATATTAGTGTCAGGTTCATGTGTTCTTTCATTGTGTTTATGCTTTATGTTTAAGTATACTTAATTGGATAAAGAATTGAAACTTGTAGATGATTGATTCACCCCCCCCTCTCAGTTATCTCTTGGGACTATTCCTAACAATTGGTATCAGAGCCAAGTGCCTCGGAGAGAAAGTTTAATAGCTTGAGGTTGATCACATGGCGTACTTTAGGAAAGAGAGTCCTAAGTTTTATGGAGATAATTATCTTGATTGGAAGAATGAGATGGTGACCCATTTGCAGTGCATTGGTTTTGAGGTTTTTAATGTAACTATCAAAGCAGCCAAAATACATACCCTAGAAGGCCTTGGAAAGGATGATGCTACTGAAACACAAAAGGAGTTGTTTCATCAGAATGCTATTGCCAAAGAAGCCCTTATCAGCACACTATCAGATAGTGAGTTCTCAGAGATAAAGAAGGTAGACACCGCAAAAAAGATATGGAAGTACCTAGCAGACATATTTGAAGGAGACAAGCAAGAAAAGGATGTGTGCAAGAAAACTTGGAAGAAAAGATACAATGCATTAGAGATGCTGCCTGAAGAAAACATCAGAGCTTATAATCAAAGGATCAATGAAGCAGTTGTTAGAATCAAAAACAATGGTGGAGAGAACTCAGAGGAAGACATTATGGACAAGTTGATGACTACTCTCACTCCAGAATATGAAAACAAGATCAACATCCTTGATGAGACCATGCAGCTTGCAGCCAATTTCAAGAGAGAGCCCTTGATCAACAAAATATCAGCTTTTGAGATTTCAAGATTGAAGACTGAAACTAAAAGTGAGACAGCCTTCAAAGCAACATTTCACGGTAAGAAATCTGCAAACACTTCTGGTAATTTTGATGATGATGATGATGAGAGAGCTTTAGATGATTTTATTGCTATGATTTCCAAAAGAGAAAAGAAAGGAAAAGGAAAGTATGAAGGTCAATTATCATTTAAGTGCTTTTCATGCAATAAGATAGGTCACTTTGCATCTAAGTGTCCTACTAGAGCTAGAAAGTTCAAAAAGGATTACAAGCCTAAGTACTCTAAGGAATGTTACTTTGCTAGAGATGGAGTCTCAGATGAAGAATTAGGTGAAGAAGAAATTGGATTCATTGCTATTGTAGACAAAATGAATAATAAGATTGAACATAAAGATGTGAAAGAGAAACAAGATCTAGCATTGATTTCCCAAGGGTAACACAATGATTCTAATATCCCACAGCAACATAGTACCATCTCCGCAATGTCCTCCCTTATACATACTATCAGGGGTTCATGATGAACATGATAGAAATAATACTTATTACAGAATAGGGTCAACAATATCAAACATTCGGAGTAGCAACCACAAAACTCGAAAACGTAAAATCCAAGTGGGGGAATCACAAGTCCAACATTAAATCATGAGAGCTCTCAATTTCAACAATAAATTAAGTGTGACTACCATCACAAAATAGATACCGAAAAGAGAGTTAGGTGACTAATCCAATCATAAGAAAGTTCAAAATTCCAATGCTAGCCCATACACAACATGAACAATTCATCAATCAACCAAAATAAATCATCAATCATAAAACATCCACATAACAAGGTGACTAGTGATAGCCACGCTCAAGGAAGTAATTGCTTCAATCACAAGACATGTAGAATTATTATCTCTTATTATCTCCACAAATGTAGAATTACAAACTTTTAGAATTACAATATGCAAAGCAACATGGGCATTTCCCTTACAATATTCTGTAGGACAAAGCCTTGAATCATTACCTAGATCTACCCAGAACTGCACTAGACAACACTACGGGCCTTCTTTATATAGACAATTTCCATCGCCCGAGAACATTCCAAAAATTTAGCCCTAAGGGCCAACCAGACTTAGAATTATTTTATTTTTCACTTTATTACATCAAAGTCAGCTCAAAATAACTTTTGAAACCCGAATTGAAATTTTGAAGAAAAATTATTTTTTGCCATTTCAAGTGGCCCAACTTCCGGAGACCATAAGTCATCACCAATTGACCCAATTTACTATTATGAACCCAATTTGGAAAGGGCGCGAGGAGATCTACAGTGCCTGACTTGTGCAAGCTCCAGTCAGCCAAAGTTTTGACCTCATCCAGGACCTCTAAAGCCTTCAAAACTGAGTTCAAAGTTTCTGTACCCTGCTCCCAATACTAAAAATCTTCAATATCTTCAAAACTAGACCTGATCTAGACATGAAACTTTACTGGCAGGCTGATATGACTAAGATGAACCTCCAACTGTGAAATCAGAACATTCTGAGATCGTATGACCAACTTACTAAAAATAACAAGTTTCCATAAATAGCAGCTCTACACAAGATAGCCCTTATTGAATACAAAAACAAAAATATTTTTGGGTGATGCAAGATTGCTCTTACACCCAGGATGCTCCTACATCAGACATCTGGGGTAATTTGAGAAGTCACCCCGTCACGTCTCAGGCATGAAGAGGAAAACCAAGATGGTTAACCTCCTCTCTTGTCAGCCATGATGAATCCTCAACAGGTCATCCTTTCCACTTGACCAGATATTCTTCATATGTCATGTTCTGTGTGCTTCTGCCAACATGACTATCCAGTATATCTTCAATCTCTTTGGTATCTGAACTAGTTGCTGGAATACTCCACAGTGTTGTTGTGATCTCATCTTCAATACCTCCTTCATGATACTTTGTCAGATCTAAAATGTTAAACACTAGTGAAATATTCAGTTCAGTAGGCAATTCTACCTCATATGCATTTACTGAATCATGCTTCTTCAGTATCTTACATGACCCAAACTTCTTCATTTTTAGCTTGTTATATGTACCAACTGGAAATCGTTCCTTCTGCAAATGAACCATGACTTCATCTCCAACCTGAAATTCCTTATGCCTCTTTTTCTCATCTACCTTAGCCTTATACTGAGCATTCATCTTGGTAATATGCTTTCTCACCTCCTCATGGATGTTCTTCAAATGTTCTACAAAATCCTCAGCTTCTGCACTACTTATTTCTCCTTTATCTAACTTTCTCAACTCAAATGCATTTCTTGGACTACTTCCATATACAATCTAGAATGGTGATTTACCAGTGCTCCTATTGATAGAATTATTATATGCAAATTCTGTCTATGTTAAAATCAAATCCCATCTTGTTGGCTTATATCCAACCAAACATCTCAACAAATTCCCCAAACTCCTATTCACCACCTCTGTCTATCCATCAGTTTGTGGATGATGAGAGGAACTGAACTTCAAATCTTTCTTCAACTTCTTATACAATGTACACCAGAAATATCCAATGAACTTAGTGTCTCGATATGAAACTATGGTCTTTGGCAAACCATGTAGTCTCACTACTTCTCTGAAAAATAATTATGCTACATGAACAACATCATTAGTCTTCTTGCAGGGAATGAAATGTGCCATCTTTGAAAATCTGTCAACCACCACAAAAATTGAATCATATCCTCGATGAGTCCTCGGTAAACCAAGAACAAAGTCCATACTGATATCATCCCAAGGCTTCTCTGGTATAGGTAATGGCTGATACAACCCTGTATTCTGCTTCACTCCTTTCGCCATCTGACATACTCTGCAACTCTATACAAACTTCTTGACATCTTGCTGCAACTGTGGCCAATAATAATTCTCACTAACCAAAGAAAGGGTTTTATCACGACCGAAATGTCCAGCCAATCCTCCGCTATGCTTTTCTTTGATGAGATTCTCCCTCATAGAACTTCATGGAATGCACAACTGGCTCCCTCTGAATAGCATATCATCCTGAATGATGAAATCCAACCACTTCGTTCTATCTAACCATTTCGTTCTGTCTAGAGTAACAGGTTCTTTACAAGCTTTTCAAGCTTCTCCAAAATCAGGATCATTTGGATATAAATTCTTGAGTTCCTTGAACCCAACCACCTTAATCTGCATCTCTGTCAGCAATAGTTTCCTTCTGCTAAGTGCATCTGCAACCTTATTAGACTTTCCACTCCTCTGTTTCAAAACAAATGTATAACTATGCAAAAACTCAACTCATTTCAAACACCTTTGATTCAACTTTCCTTGACTATTCAAATATTGCAAAGCTTGATGATCAGTATACAAAACAAACTCTTTAGGAAGCAGATAGTGTCTCCACTTCTTCAACGCTTGAACTATAGCATAAAATTTCTGATCATAAACAAAATATTTTCTCTTGGCATCATTTAACTTCTCACTGAAATAAGCAACATGTTTACCTTCTTGGCTCATAACAGCTCCTATTGCAGTACCACTAGCATCACAATCTACTTGAAACACCTTATTAAAATCTGGAAGTGCTAAAATAGACTATTCTGTAACTTTCTATTTCAACAGTTTAAAACTCTTATCTGCCCCATTAGTCCACTTCAACTCTTTTCTATCCCCTCTCATTGTTTCAATCAAGGGTCCACAAATACTGCTAAAATTTCTAATAAACTTTCTATGAAAGCTAGCCAAACCATGAAAAGATCTTACCTCGATAGCATTCCTTGGAGTAGGCCATTCAAGGATAGCTTGCACTTTCTCTGGGTCTATTTTTAGACCTTTTGCTAAAACTACAAATCCCAAATACACTAATTCCTTCTTCACAAAACTGCACTTCTTCAAATTTATCAACAATTTCTCTTCTCTCAGCTTCTCAAACACCATACAAATATGCACCATATGTTCCTTCAATGTTTTTCTAAAGATCAAAATATCATTTAGGTAAACAATGACAAACTTACCTAGAAACTCTTTTAGAACCTCGTTCATGAGCCACATGAAAGTGCTCGGTGCATTGGTTAGCCCAAAAGGCATGACCAACCACTCATACAGTCCTTCTTTTATCTTGAAGGCATTCTTCCATTCATCTCCTTCTCTTATACGAATTTAATGATATCCACTCTTCAGATCTATCTTTGAGAAATACACAGCTCCACTCAAACAGTCTATAATATCATCCATTCGTGGCAATGGAAACCTGTACTTGATTGTGATCTTATTTATTGTTCTAAAATCTGTACACATCCTCCACTCTCCATTCTTCTTTGGTGTCAATACTGCTGGTATAGCACATGGACTCAAGCTCTCCCAAATCAACCCCTTTTGTAACAACTCATGTACTTGCCTATTCAACTCTTCACTTTCTGTTGGTGTCATTCTGTGTGCTGCCTTATTTGGAAAACTGGCTCCTAGAATTAGGTCCATTTGATGACTGGTCTTTCTTACTGGTGGTAATCCACCAGGTACATTATCAGACACAATATCTTTAAACTCATTCAACAAATCTGTAACTTCTATAGGTACATCTTTTACTTCCTCTTTACTAGCTTTTGGAATTAAAGCAAAACACACATACTCATGTCTCATACCATCTAGGAATTTTTTTCCATCAACAAAAGTTATTCTTGCACTATCACACACCTTTTCTTCTATGTCATTCAATGGCTTTAGCTTATGTCGCACTTCATCCTTTTTCAGGGAATAGGTATTCGCACGACCATCATGTACAACACATCTGTCAAACTGCCATGGTCTACCTAACAACATATGACATGCATCTATAGATATGATATCACACAGTACCTCATCATGGTATCCGCCAATCTTGAACTTCACTAGGCATTGTTCATTGACCATGACCTTGTGGTCATCCTGCACCCAAGCAATCCAGTATGGATGTGGGTGTTTCTGTCTCTTGAGCTTCAACTTTGTCACCATCTCTTCTGACACCAAATTTTTAGTACTTCCACTATCAATAATCACATCACAACACTTACCCTCACACTTACATCTAGTGCGAAACAAGCTCCTCCTTTGCTCAGGTTCATTCTCACCACTCAACATGACTCTTTTGTTGATCATCGTTTCTCTTCTTTCAGCATCTTCAGAATTTGATGATCTAGCATCTTCATCTACATGTGCAACTCTGGCATGGCCTTCATTTCTCCTGTCTGTTCTTCCTTGGCACTAAGAACATTCAAATACCCTATGACCTTCTTCTCCACAATGAAAACATATTCCACGAAAGCCTCCTCTTCCAGATCCTTTTCCTCTTCCTCTTCCTCTCTGATCTCTATTACTTTGATCCTGGAAGTGATTGAAATTATTTCCTCTCTGATTCTGACTACTACTGGCCTCGTCCTTTTTTTTTGGATCTTCATTTTGGCCTCCATAGGACCGTCCACTAGATCGTCCACCGCAACCTCTTCCATTTTGTCTACTCTCGAACTACTTGTTCAGCTTTTCGTCTACTTTTAGGGAAAACTGGTATGCCTCTTCAATACTATGCATTCGAACTAGATTCAGCTCCTCCTGAATGCTCGACCTCAACCCATTAAGGTAACGGGCAACTTTCTCCTTATCAGCTTCTGCATGGCCTGTTCTGATGAGGAGTCGATAGAACTCCTCTGTATACTCCTGAACAGATCTTCCTGCTTGCTTCAAACTTTACATCTTCTTTAGTAGGTCAAGCTCATAATCAACATGAATGAACTGTCGCTTCAATTTATCCACCATTCGATCCCATCTTGTGATTTTATCCTTTCCTCTTCAATTTTGCTCCAATTGAATCTCCTTCCACCAGATCTTTGCATGACCCTTCAGTCTGGCCTTCACAAATTTGACCCTATTAGGATCCTCAATATCTTCATACTCAAAATATTCTTCACATTCATTGATCCAGTCAATCAATTCTTTTGGGTTAAGATTTCCTAAAAATGTAGGAACCTCAATCTTAGGTCTTTTCCCAATCTTGGAAATGGTCCGAAAAAATCTTTCTTCCTCTTGATTCAAAATTTTGCCTTCTCCTTCCTAATCAGAATTTCCTTCTCCCTTAGCTTCATCCTCGCTTTCATCTTTGACATTAAGATTCATTCCTTTGCGAATCTCCTCTTGCAATGCTCACACTTATCTTTGCAGTGCCCTAACCTCAGGTGTTACAACACCAGCTCTTCTGCCATGTTCCCTTCATGGAGGCATTTTCATGCAGCTCATTGAAACCCTAACCACAGTCCTAGTGCAAACTGCCTCACAGTCGGCGATCTGTTTACACACTCAAGAACTCATACTCTAATACCACTTGATGAAGGGTGTTCCCCTTAATACCACAAACACATAATAGAAATAGAGAAATAACAACAATTTGCAAGAATAGAAAATGAGCTTCTTATTATCTCCACAAATGTGAAATTACAAAATTTTAGAATTACAATATGCAAAGCCACATGGGCATTTCCCTTACAATATTCTGCAAGACAAAGCTTCGAATCATTACCCAGATCTACCCAGACCTACCCTAGACAACACTACGGGCCTTCTTTATATAGGCAATTTCCACCACCCGAGAAGGTTCCAGAAATTTACCCCTAAGGGCCGACCAAACTTAGAATTATTTTATTTTTCACTTTATTACATCAAAGTCAGCTCAAAATAACTTTTGAAACCTGAACATAAATTTTGAAGAAAAATTATTTTTCACCATTTCAGGTGGCCCAACTTTCGGAGACCATAAGTCATCACCAGTTGACCCGATTGACTATTATGACCCCAATTCAAAAAGAGTGCAAGGAGCTCTACAGTGCCTGACTCGTGCAAGCTCTAGTTAGTCAAATTTTTGACCTCATCCAGGACCTCTAAAGCCTTCAAAACTAAGTTTAAAGTTTCTGTACCCTTTCGCCAATACTAAAAATCTTCAATATCTTAAAAAATAGACCTGATCTAGCCATGAAACTTTACTGGCAGGCTGATATGACTAAGATGAACCTCCAATTATGAAATCAAAACATTCTGAGATCGTATGACCAACTTACTAAAAATAGCAAGTTTCCATAAATAGCAGCTCTACACAAGATAGCCCTTATCGAATACAAAAACATAATATTTTTGGGTGATGCAAGATTGCTTTTACACCCAAGATGCTCCTACATGAATTGGTGAACAACTTTTCACTTGACCTCAACTCACTCAAGACTAGTCAAGCATCCCTAAAAGAATTTGCTAATCAAGCGAGAAGAATCATTGCAGAATGCATGGATCAAGATAAGCTTATTGATGCTCATTTCAAGAAAATAAAAGAGGTAGAAGCTATGATTGAGCAAGTGAAGATTTTAGTGAAAGACAAATCCACAGATGTGAACATGTGCAATAATGTCTACCAAGGACAAATAGATTAAATGGAGAAGGCAGAGAAAGAGATGACAAAGATAAGGTCTAGACAGACTCAGTTGAGGAATGCTCTTGCGCCCTCACAAGCTAGTCTAAATCAGAATATAAAGGAGATTGATGTCACCATGATAACCTATGATCAAGGTCCTTCCACATATTTGAAGAAAATGGAGAAGCTTCAGTATGCATTATGCACCCATCTCCAGATAGTAAACTCTTTACTCACATTTTGGAAGAAGGAGATCCATAACCTAAAGATAGCATATCTGAATGTTTTCCCTCAGTAAGTATGTATAGATACAGTTTTTGTAACACCTTTGTCATTAATGTCAAAGGGGGAGTTGTGTATAGAATATGGATTATAACATGTATAGGGAGATATAATTATATGTATAGAAGAACAAAAAGTTATTTGTATTAAGGATAGTTAGCAACTTGGCCATATTCCTTTGTTTCCATCAATGAAAAAGGGGGAGATTGTTGGCAAGTTGGCTATACTGATGTATATGACTTGATATGGTATTTTCATTATGGAAACAAAGTCATATAGTAGTTTGGAGTTAGCGCACTTGATGAGGAGATCAAAAATTGGTTAAGTATTGAAGACTGGATAGAGTACATAGTTCTTGTAGCTCAGAGCATCAGTGCACATACGTACAGAAAAATTATGGTATGCACCCTGGAAGTTAAGTTATTTAGACTATATTCATGCTTAGTCTATGAGCGCATGATCAAATGTGCAAGTATGAGAAAGATATAGTCAGTTGAAGTTGCACAGCTAGTGTGTGCCAGTGAAGAACAGAGTAAGCAACCGTCAGTTATCATTTTGAGTTGCGTTTATAATCTAATGTTGTAAAGGCTATGCACCTATTGTAATTAGGTTGACGACATATATATATATATATATATATATATATATATATATATATATATATATATATATATATATATATATATATATGTATATATATGTTTGATTGTAAACATGCTTAAGCCAATTCATTTGGAAGCATTGTATGTAATAGGTCTAAGGGCCGACCTAGTTGTTTATTTTGTATGCGCGTATAAATATAAGATGTGCCCATTGTAATTAGTATAGAAGTTGATAGAGAGTTGTGACAAGCAGAGAAAAACTATGCGAAGAGTCAAGAAGATGTATTAGAGCTTTGCAAGAGGTCAAAGCATCAGCGCATCAAAGGAACTAATCTGACAAGCAGTGTCACAGTGACAGTTCATCCAATAGATATAGTGTGTATCTGAGATTAGAAGGTTGTAGCCTTCATCACTTGAGCAGTGATCTCTAGGACAGTGCGTCCACTCCCCTAACAGGGACTATTGTAAAAGACTCCTAACAAGATCCGACCCTTGACAAGGTCTACTATACTTAAAGCAGTGTAAATCAACTCCTAACAAGGTTAAGGATCTTCTAACAAGGATCACAAAACACTAGTACAAAATATTAGTGGGTGTCAATTCCCACCGAAGTTTTTACCTATTTGTGTTTCCCCAGAACCATATTGGTGTCATGTGTTGATTTCATGTTTCATGTCTATGTGAATGTTTAATTCAGTAATTAAGCATTTAAGTTTAGTATAAAGATTAAAGTGAAAAGTTAAAATACAGTGAACACTGATTCACCCCCCCTCTCAGTGTTCCCATTCTTAACACTATCCTCAGCATCCATGCACTAAGTTGCCTCATTCCAAGCGAAACCACTTGTATTTCTTAGCTCTTTCATCACTCTATATGCAAGCTTCCAAGTTTTCATCTTATTTTTGAAGTTGTCTTTTGATAGATTGAGGTTCATATCCGCATTGAACCTCCTCTCAATGGTAGTCCACACTTCTTTTTTGAATCCTCTGTCACCTTTTCTTCCTAGTTGTACTTGCTCAAGGAGCAAGTCTAGAAACTTGTGTTCCATTTCTTTTGTCCACATTATCTTCTTTGAGGAAGAAGATATTTGGCTCGTTTTACCGATTTCATCCATGCTCATCATTAGTTCTGTGTATGCCATGTTGTAGATCAGCTGATCATAATGTGCATATTGTTGTTAATGGTATAAACATATTGTTGTTAATTGTATAAACATTGACCCATAAAATTCCAATACTTCCAGATAGAAATAGAAGAAAAAGGAAACCATCATGTATATCAAAGTATCTTCATACATCAGTTTACTCAAATAAAACACATTGACCCATAAAATTCCAATACTTCCAGATACAAACAGAAGAAAAAGGAAACCATCATGTATGTCAAAGTATCTTCATACATCAGTTACTCAAATAAAACACATTGACCCATACAAGTCCAATACTTGTAGATAAAAATATAAGAAAAAGGAAACCATCATGTAGTCTTGACTCATAAAAGAACAACTATTCTCGGGATCTGTACTCTTCCCACATTCTACTTGCTATATCATCTTGGAATTGTGCCCACTGGTCTCTATCATGCTGAGATAACCCATACGTCTCCAGTATTGGTACATCTATCCCATCATGATCATCTTTCTCTTCAGTGCCAATTTCTGATGGAATGTCATCCTCTAACGTAATGTAGTTGTGTAGTATGCAACATGCTAATACAATATGGGCTTGTGTCATGATAGAATAAGATGTGGCATGCCTTAGGATTGGAAAATGATGCTTGAGAATACCAAATGTACGCTCTACTGAGTTTCTAAGAGAGGGGTGTCGGTGGTTGAACAAATCTTGTCGAGAGTTTATTGGATTCTCTCTTGAAAACTCCTTTAGGTGGTAGTGTGTACACCAATAAGGAGCAAGAAATCCAAGTGCATTAGGATATCCAACATCCACTAGAAAATATTTTCCTACATAAATAAAGTATATTATTAAAACTTGAAACATTAATTGTACCCTTTAGTATATTAAACTATTATTTGGCTTACCGGGGGGAACAACAAGAGGATCTGCTCTTGACAGAGCTGAAGCTAGAACACGACTATCTGCAACAGACCCTTCCCAACCAGTAAGGCATTACTAAAACTTATAATCGAAGGAACACACACCCATAAAATTTTGCGACAAGCTGCCTTTTCTATCACAATATTTACCCTACATGTCGACATCGACGGTGACTGGTATATGGGTTCCATCAATAGCTCCAATACAATCCTATACGATATGATACAATCATCAATTCTATGGTCAACCAATAATATGATAAGGATTAAAATCCATACAAGAAATTTGTAACAACACAAGAACTACCTTGAAGAATGGATCAAAATGTTTGTTCCCACTAATTTTAGGAGTGTTTGGACTAGGTGGTACAAAGCAATCCTGGTGGAGTGCTAAGATAGCCCTCAACACCTTGTGGAAGTATCGGCTGATTGTCTCTCCTGAGTGCCCAAAGTTGTGGGCAATCTTGCGGTTTGTCAGATTGTGGCCAAGGGTGTAGAGGAACATCATAAGTTGTTCTTCTAACGTCAAGTGTATCATATTTGTCAAGCTTCCTTTCATCCTTAGGATAGTAGCTAGATGAAAGAAGGCTCCCCTACTCATGCAAATTTGATCATGAAAATCCACATCGTTGGAATGAATAACCATTCTATAAAAAGAATTTCCTTTTCTTATTCATTTACCCATTTGTGCACTGCCTTCTCAGGCTACCACTACTTTGGCTATGACAAGACAAGCAAGAAGAGCTATGAGAAGATGAGAATATGTGGTCTCCACAGCTACCTGTCCTAGAATATCAATATTCTCAATAGGATCCATCAATGGTCTAAAATGTGGACAAACACAATGATTTGAGCGAGGAGATATCCAGTATGAAGCACAAAGATAAAGTGTATAGTAGTACATAATCACAAAGATATGCATCCATCCATCACATAAATCACAAAAATGTACTTATAGACATGATCCCTACCAATCAACAAGTGTTACACATAATCAGTGTTTTCCTTATTAACTTATTGTTCCTTGTAATCAGTGTTTTCCTTATTAACCTACTGTTACACATAATCAGTATATCGAGTTTCAAATACTAATCTACAACTTGTAGAAGGTAGAAGGTAGACATAAGATACATGAATTCTATACTTTGTTATCTATTGTATTCTAAAGAGAAATATTGTTGGAGATCTATTTATATGTTCTTTAAGAATGATTTATTACTCCCCTTTATGAATAAAAAAAATAACATAGTGTTACATACAATTGCATCTATTTTATTTACTAGAATCTAAATATATAAGTATCTAAATTTTGTGATAGAAAATTATAGAAGATATGATAGTAAAATTGCAATAGGAGAGGGAAAATATCAAAGCTGAGACTGACCAATTGAAGCCACAGCTTGAAAAGGTAGAAATCCACAATACCTTAGTCTGAGCTTTGAATGTCTCAAACATTAGCAACATGTGGTTCCAATCATGCAATCTTTTATTAGTTGAGCATAAGATGTGCTTACAAAGCTTTAGCTAAGGGGTGTGTATGCTCTGTAAAACATCCTACTACTTGTTAAAATATTTATTAGTATCCCATATGCAAGGGACTGTAGTAGTTGCCTACGACAAAACCCTATATTTTACAATGCTTCTCATTAGGAAAGACATCTTAGAATATTTGTAATTAGATTGTATGCTCTATGTGGAGATTGCCCCTTGAAGTAATGTTGCAGAGATAACAAAGTATTTATGTTTCTCTCATATATTGTATTTAGAATATTTTGAAGGGCACATCCCTACCCATGAAGAAAAACATAACAATGAATGGTGTGTTGTAGAACACTTGCCACAACGCTGTTCTTATCCATACGAATTTGGCAACCAAGACAATCAAAGTTTTTTGCAATGATCAAGATAGCAAAATTGAGTATTATCTGGTTCATAATAAATAATAACATATGTTATTATTTATTATGAACCGGATAATACTCAATTCTGCTTATTATTTATTATGAACCAAATAATACTCAATTTTGTTGTCCATTTATAAAGATGATGCCATGGACGTATTATATTTGGGGCAAATGATCATAGGTTTCACCATTGTGAAAATTTATGCTGCATCTCCTCTTCTTCCTTCCTGTGAATTCACATGGCTCCCCTAAAATTGGTTTTGTGAAGAGCATAGGCAAAAACTTTGTTCTAAATGGCATGCTTCTGCATGTTAATGGCTTCAATTCATATTGGCTCATGTTGGTAGCATTAGATGCAAACCAGAGGCACAAAGTGAGCTCTACTTTCAAAGAAGCTGCACCTCATGGCTTGAATGTAGCTTGTACTTGGGCTTTCAATGATGGCAATGGATATCATGCATTGCAAACTTCACTTGGTGTCTATGATGAACAAGTGTTCTTATCCATATAGATTTGGCAACCAAGACAATCAAAGTTTTTTGCAATGATCAAGACAACAGAATTGAGTATTATCTGGTTCATAATGTCTGAAAGTGCGAAAGGCCGAAAGAGCAAAGGGCTGGAGCGTGTTGCTTTAGGTGGTTTGTCGACTCCATGGTGGGTTTTCAAACTTTTCGGAGGTCCAAAGTTTTGGAAGTCTGACTTCCCAAAAGGGAGTTGGCCTTTTAGAGTTTCGGCCTTTCGGAGGTCTAATGCCCCCGAAAAGGCCGAAAGGCCGACCAATTAGGGTGATGACATCATCGGTCAGTTTTGCCTATTTAAGGAAAAGGTGAGTTTTTTTTTAAAACTCACTTTTGCGCTAGCTCTCTTGTCTCCAATCCTTTTCGCACGTCGCTTGCTGCTTTTTCCTTGCTTCGATCTTTTGTCTTCACTGGTCGTCTTTGTGTTCGTCATTTTTTGAGGTTGGTTGTCTCCTCCCTTCTCTTCTTTTTCATTTCTTTGTTATTTTCGGTCGTAGATTAGGGTCCTTGTTTTCTCTGCCTTTTCGGCCTGTCGTAGGCTAAGGTTTATGTTTTGTCAGCCTTTTCAGCCTTGGGGATCGCTAAGGTAGTTGCCTTGCATCCCCTTGACGAGTTTGTGGTCAAACTCACCGTCGGACTCATTTTCGAGTCCGACTGTGGAACCCTAGTTTTAGACCTTTGGGGTCCAAAACTTTCGAAGCTCGCAGAGACCTTGTTTTTTCCAAGTCCTCTGCATCTGTCGACATTTCAGTGTTGGCGCACACCGAAACATCCTGTCCTCTGAAACACCGAAAGTAAACCAGTCTCACCCAAATGCCAAGTGTTATTTTTTCAAAGACTTTCACAAGTGATCCGTCGGCGTCTCTTCGGCGAGTCAGAGTTGTCAGCCTGTGAAGGTTTCGCACCTCCAATTCGTCGAAAACAAAACTGAAAGGAGTGTTTTCAAAGCAAATTCATCAAGCCTCTTTTCGACCTTTCGGAGGTCTCATACCCCCGAAAGTCTGAAAGGCTGAAAGTGTCTTATGTGGCCCCTTTTGAGCTTAATTCTGACAATGTACTTGGTTTTCTGAGTTTTCTTCCTATCATATTACTGATTCATGGATTTTGCTCTTTGCAGATATGGCCGAGAAGGTAGTAGTGTCACCAGCTATGAAGTATCAATTCAAGAGGTACCATCTAGCTTCTAAAGTGACCAACTTGCATGTGGCCATAACAGACATAGACATCAGGAATGTGAGCTAGAATGATTACCTGACCAAGTGTGCTCAACCGGTGGGACGATTGGAAGACTGTACTTCCTTAGTACACTACTCTCTGGTGAACGCGACGTCTCACCCAGTTTCCATCCTATCAACAGACTTGATCAACACATTGGCCAACTACTATGTACCCGATGAGCACATGGTAAAAAATAGTGTTGGCGAGGTAGTCCTAGACCTGAGGCCAGATAACATCGAAGATGTTTTCCATTTGCCTAAATGGGTGGATAAGTTCTTCAATTTACATATCAATAAAGGGATGGAGTTTTATAATAAAGATGTAAAATGGGCCCACAACATAGTGAACAATGAGTATCTCATGTAGCTCATGCCAAAGGATAAACTAGACAGGATTGATATGAGGAGGGGGTATATGCAAGAAGACATCCAAGCTGCAATAACAATGATCAACAGAGTGTATGGGTTGGAAAAGTCTTCTCAATTGGAGCCATGGATGATCCTACTCATCCAGAAGATAAGGGAAAGGCAAGTGAGGTTCGATTGGGCCTCCATTCTAAATGATAATCTTGATGAGCAACTGGTTCGGGTAAAGACAGATCCTCATTTCTACATTATATCTTATGTCGTGTATCTACTAGCCACAAGAGCAGTTTATCTAGGATTGATCAAAGCTGGGGCAATGGGAGAACAAAACACTTGGCCATTCACATTGTATCCTCAATTGGCAAGGAAAGATTTTTACCCACATAACAACCCAAATTTTAGAATTGTTAACGATGCTTTCATATTTTCCATCATACGCTCCATTGAGGGAGATTATGCCAAGAGGTTGTCCGCTGAAGCAACATCAAAAGTAAAGGCCCTTGGGGCATTCTATATTCAATTTTGGACCTTCACCTACATTCGGGTGGCAGGAAGCACCCTGTCACCAAAGAAGTTACCAAGATACCCTTCTGATAGGGTAGTTCTCCTAGAGATAGCGAGACAGCTATCTGACGCACATGAACATATCAAGCATATGAAGAAGCATTTTTGGGACTTTCCCATTTCTATCGGCCCCCATTGCGTGCCATACATGAAGGTCTGCAAGTCTCTGACCTGGGAATGGGATGAGTTCCCTCTGCCAACTTATAATACGGTAAGGCCTCTTTTTTATCCCATTGGTACATTCAGCCACATAATGGGGAGGCATTATATCCATGAGCCTCATATTAAGGATCACTGGGATAACTTTGTGGATGACTATGATGTAAGGATCCGTGACTATTGTCAGATGAGTCTGGAGCTGGCACAAACTGCTCTTTCATTAAGAATCCCTCAAAGGGCGAAGGAGGCTAATTCTGAAGACATAGTGGACTCCATTTACAATATAGACAAGGTATATGCAAGGGCTTTCCTAAATGCAGAGGTAGATCGAGATGAAAATGATGACATTGAATTCAGAGCTCGACATGTGGTCAAGGTGACCAAATCATGGATTGCCTGTCCTTTCCCAATGAAACCAATGCTAATGAAACAACTCCTGGAGTAGCCCTCTAAAGGAAAGAAGAAGAAGGGAGAAAATATATTGAAACCATAGTTCAAGGAGGCTGCTCCTCTAAAGCCAGAACTGTATATAGGCATGAACGCCCCACCATATATGGCCCAGCTACGCATTCCAAGAAGGTCAAGACTAAAATGACAGGGAGCATTGCACCGCCAGATGTGCCTTCATCTAGCAGCCACGATTCTCCAAACATGGCCAAGAAAACAAAGTTCAAGATCATAGGACCCAAGCCGGCTAGGGTGATCAAGGGAAATGTCTACAAGAGAAAGAAAGGCTCGATGCCTACACAGATGGATACCCTATAAGAAGAAGATGAAGATGAGTTGGATAACATCCCTCTTAATAGTGGACAAGGTCCGCATGGTCAATTAAAAGGAGGAGAGTAATGGATGATCTAGAGAATGTTGGAGGGGCTACTCAGGAAGAACTAGTAAATCTGGATGCCCTTGGTGATGATGAGTTTGACATCACAGATTTTGTAGGATTGCATGGATTCAAGGAGTTTGAGCTACAAGTCCCTACTTAGTTCACAAGCCTTTTTTGGTGACATGAGAGAGGACGTCCAACAAAAGCCTCAAGAACAAGTTGAGGTTGAGATGGCCGAGGCCCAAAAGGAGACTACAGAGCTAGATAAGGACTCTTCTGTTGGGGTCACCTCCGAGGAAGACTTAGTTGCATAGGTCCCATTGGTTTCATCCATTCCACCTCCACCTCCACCTACGCATCCAACTCCACCTCCATTTCCACATCAAACACCACCTACCACTCCACTTCCCCCTCCAATACAACCCACTTTGTTGCCCCAACAGCCTTCATCTTCCCATGTTCCCTCACCAACTCCGCCTCAAATTCCTTCACCCACTCCCTTTGTCACTCCCACTCCACCTCCTAATCGAGATGATTCAGCACATCAAAGCTCGCAAGAGCCTGAGAAGGACACACGTGCAGCTGATGAGCAGAAAGTAGGAGAAGAGTACACAGGATCAAAGGAGCCCACTGATCAAGGAGAATCACAGGCCGAAGAAGAGCCACACACTAAGGGGGAGAAACAAAAAATAGATACAGAGGAACAAATTATTGATGAGAAGTAGACAACTGATGAAGAGGAATAGACACAGGAGGAATGTGAGCAGAATATAGAAGATGAACAGGAAATAGAAAAGGAAGAAGAGAGTCAAGAGGAAATGGAGACAGAGCACCCGACAACTTCTTCCACACTGGCTACTCCGTATGAGCCATTGAATGCTTTCTCCAAGCCCACATGGTTCACTAAATAGATATAGCCAAGGTTCAGAGTATACACGGATGATGAGGCTAATATGACCATGCTAGGGCAAGCCTTCCACCAAATAGCATCAATTACCTGAGCGAGAATATTGTCTTATGTAACACAAGATCAGGCAGGTAGGTGGAAGGCACAGGTGGTTGTTTCCACAATGGATGTTAGTACAAGTGAGGTTACTCCTGATGACTACATGTTGGAGGAGGTAGATTTGGGGGAGCCCACTAGAGAAGGTAGAAAAACCTTGGCTACTCTAGGATTGAAGCATGCTCTCGGCTTCATGGATAAGGATGAAGAAAGGATAAAGGCTCTGGTAGAGCAAAATGAAGCCATGAAATGGTTTATTTTGAAGATAGTGGGTCCCATTGACCCTGATAACCCCGAGGCCTCATTACAGGCAATTTTGGAGAAGAAAGGGGAAATAAATATAAATGTTCCACATTCTTTTGTTTCCTCATTATAGGCAATTTGCTAAATTATCTCTAAAGAAGATCCTGAGGCCTCTTAGAGCCATTATTACAGGTGTATCCTCCCTAATTGAGATCATGAGAGAGGAAAATGGTGTGGAAGAGACAATCCTAAATTGGCAAAAGGTACTAGATGAGCTGATAGTAATAAGGAAGCAGCGCTTCCAAGTTTTGGTAAAAATATATGAAGGTTTGGAGTTAGATATTTTTGAGCAGTGGATCCAAGAGATAATAGTGACATTAGCCATATTTGAGAAGGTTCTTAAAAGGTTGGATAAGAGAAGGGATAATAGTTTTCTTTTTGTAGAGGAGTTGCATAAGTTTTTTGAGGGTCTGGACCTAGATCTGTACGACAAAGAGGATGAGAAAACCATGTACTCAATAAATGTCATCATCAACTAGTATCTAGAAATATTCTAAGGAATGAAGACTAAGGATGACCTCCAACAAATGTTCTATTAGAAGGAGGAGATTCATAAAATGCTATCTCGAGAAGAAGAAATAAAGACTTTTTAAGAAGAGTTGATCGCCTTCTGGAATAGGTAGCAAGAAGTCCTCTAAGGGATTAAGATGCCTAACTTTGATGAAGTGCTAGAGATTATAGATAGATTCAAGAAAGCACATCTAGAAGTGCCCCCCAGCCAATGAGCATCCAGTCCAAGTCCCGTCAAACTTTGTGTACAAAAAATGCAGTTTTGACACTTAGCCATTTTTGTAGAGCCTGATTTTCAGCATTTCGGCCCTAGGGATTTTTCAGCCACCGACAAGTCCGAAGTCTGAAATTTTGGAGATGGACAACTTAATACTTAGTCAATTTTGGAGCTTGAGTTTTTCGGATCAACTGTCAAGATTTGGGCATTTTTTCTCACGTCTGAAAGTTAACTCCAGTTATCTCAGAGATCATTTTTTAGTCAACTAGGCTTCTTTTTTGTGATCATTTGTGCATGATTTTGGGATCTCTTCCAGTTGGGTCCATGTGGAGAAGCCGGAGCCAAAGATCAAGGGTAGAAACATGAAGATTATCAAGTGCATGCACGAGTTCCAGTTCCATTTTGAGTTATTTAATGCATAATTTATTCAAAGCTTTGTAATGCACGAGGTTTAATTTCATGCTAGGGTAGTTTAGCTAAGTTTTAGCAGTATTTTCTTTAATGCAATCTCTAGTTTAGATTTACTTTCAAGTTTTAGTTTCAGCCAAATCCTACCTGTGAAAATAAAAGCATGGCTCTATAAATTGTAATAAAATGATGTAATGAGGGTCGATTTTGATTATTAATGCAATATATACAGTTGGTGCTTCATTCATGGTGTGATTTATTTTCTATCTATGCAAAATTTATGAATGTGTGAATTGCTCATTCTTTTATTTCAAAGAGCCAATTGGTTGTTTAATGGTTTTAATTTTGCAATCTATTAGTTCGGTGTTTACTGGTATTGTATTGCTGTGTTGTGACAAATTTTTGAGAAGATTATTCTTTGGTGCTTGAAGATTAACTCATCTCATGTGTGCACACATCTGGGGTGGCTTTGTGATCTGATGAGTTTTGGCTTATCATACGTCTACATTTGTTCGATTCCATTGATGATTGCATCCATTTAGCTGAAGATTGTGACATGATCTGATCTCTATTTTGTGGGTTTCTTCATCTTCTTGGTAATTTAATTTGCATGGTGGTTTGATGCTTGCATATGTCCATTAGGTTTCTTTTTAGCAATTTCATTCAAATATCTTGTTACCCTACATCTTCTAGCCTTCCTCGCAAGTTATTTTCAGTAGATTAATTAAATTAGCATTTCTTTTATTCCTAAATCTGAAAATCGTATAAAAAAAGAGAGATATTTTGGTTTCCTAAAGTTTGTTTTATAGTTTCCCTTGAGAGAAGAACCAGCAAAGGCCTCCTTGTTAAAAAATTCACATTTGTCTTCTGTTGAGCTATCCAAGTGGTTGAGACCCAACCAAAAGGAACCTTGAGATTGATTCCATCAGTCTTCCAAGAGGGGAATTTGCTCAAGTAAATTCCTAGTTGTTGTCTTCGTGTAAAAATGACGCTCAACAATATTATTATTTGTTATGAACCATATAATACTCAATTCTGTTGTCCATTTATAAAGATGATGTCATGGACGTATTATATTTGGGGCAAATGATCAAGAGAGAGAAGTGTTGCATCTGCTAAGGGCACGGGAGCCTAACCACATATATGCCTCGGTAAGGGCTAAGTCTGTTACATAGAAGGCATCTCATGAGGAGAATGAGCCTAAAGAATCAGAGCCGTAGCAAACCACATAGCAACCCACAGAAGATGGTGACAATTCGGAGGACAACAACAACATTCTTGTAGCTTTATGAAGAGCACCACTATATTACCCCATTCAAAGCTTGGAGTGTTATCTACACAACAAATTAGTATGTTGGTAGATAGTAGGGCCACCCACAATTCCATTGTTAAATGATTAGTGACCTAGAGATGGTTAAGGGGCCTTTAGAGGATTTTGGAGGTTTCAATGTTATTGTATGAAACAGATTCACCATTCAAGCACAAACATGTGACAACTAAAACTAACCCTAATTAACTATGTGGTATGTGATGATTTTAAATTATCTTCTCGAGATTTATTATGATCATTTCCAACACCACATGCTTTCATCCAGCTAATTTGGCTACCTATCACATTATAAATATTCTATTAGATTCCTTTGGCAACGCTGATTTAATCACTACTGAGATTATGTCATCATTTGCATCAAGTTGTGTAAGCATTGTCCTAATTAGTGACTGGATAAATGATTCACAATACTCATGCTTAGCCATCACTTCACTTGAACAGGTAGACAAAAAGAGTGTTGATCTATCTCCTGTTGCATGTGGAGTGTTGTGTGCTCCCTCACTTCCAAGCTCTTAACCATTAAGAATAAACACTTGCAAATCCTCCTTCCCTTGAAGTCTTTTTCCTTGGGTCTGCAAATGAGTAATTTTCAAATGTATTTTAAGGAGAGTTCACCTGCCATAAGGTTTGAGAAATGGTATTGTGGTGTGGGGAATGTCCGATAAGCTTTAGATCTCTTGGTCGAAGCCTGAGGAAAAATGGGAAGAAAATGGAGAAGAGATAGCATCGAAGGTTAGAGTATGAGAGCAGAGTCAAAAAGTGGGCTTAATAGATTTTTTTAGCGTAAAAGGGGCATGAAGGGGAGAGTGATAAAGGATAGTTGATTACCAATAAGGAATCTAATGTGAAGAACTTCCCAAACTGTTAATTTGAGACGTTAGCTTTTAAATTGCATTTCCATTTGAAGTTAAGTTGTGGTGGAAAATAGGAGGGATGGAAGAGTTGTTGATAATTTTGAGAGTAAAGCATTGGAAGCCATTCTATTACTAACTGCATTTTAATTTAGGATTTTCTTGAATTAAAGAATATACGAGTACTGGGAAGAAAGAAAAGGCATAATTGAAATTTGAAGCTAGATCTATTTTCTTTTCATTGGATAGATTTTCAGCAACTGTGGCTTGAAGATAAAATCTTTCAGGTGGGTATGGTAACCGTCGTGAGTACAAAAGCCCTTAGGGTGCAGTACTAGTTCTAGAGTATCAATATAATCGTCAGGTGTATGCATTTTGAATACTGCAGTGTCTAGTAACTTGTATCAGTTTGCTAGATTTCCATTTGAATGTACCTTATCAGCAAAGATTAAAATATATGTAAGCTAGATTTCCATTTGAATGTATGTTATCGATAGAGATTAAAATATATGTAAATATAAAAAAGATTTGCAAATTGTTGTTGGAGTATTTCTACATATGTTACTGGTATAGTAACCATTGTGAGTACAAAAGCACTTGTTCTAAAGTATTAATAGAATCGTCAGGTGTATGCTGTTTGAATACTACAGGGTCCAGTAACTTGTATCATTTTGTTGGATTTCCATTTGAATGTACGTTATCAACAAATATTAAAATGTATGTAAGCTAGATGTCCATTTGAATGTATGTTATCGGTAGAGATTAAAATATATGTAAATATAAAAAAGATTTGCAAATTGTTGTTAAAGTATTTCTGCATCTGTTACTAGTGTATTTGCTAATGGTCTTCATAGCAGCATCCGAAATTTCTATGTCTGTTATTTGAGCATTTTTTAGGTTATTACAGTGGCATCAAAGAAAAAATCTTGCCTGCCTATGGAAATGAATGGGAGGGGGAAAAACCCGTGACCAACAAAGAAATATCATGTTTACGTCACAATCAAAATAGTTTGCAACTAGATTTTAGAAGGGAAACTCTCAAAGGTGGATCCTGCTCAGTCCACAAAAGATTATACGGCGGTCATTTGCAATGAGAATGGATGACAACACCGGAAATGAACTCCAGAGAGAGAAGTGTTTCATCTACAAAGGGCCACGGGAGCCTGACCACAGATATGCCTCGGTAAGGGCTTAAGTTTGTTACATAGAAGGCATCTCATGAGGAGAATGAGCCTAAAGAATCAGAGCCCTAGCAAACCACATAAGATGGTGACAATTTGGAGGACAACAACAACATTCTTGTAGCTTTATGAAGAACACCACTATATTACCCCATTCAAAACAAATATTTTCCAAAAAAATCAAACCCTCAAGCCATATACAGGAGCCACAACTTGAACTAGATAAAAGCTACAATACACAAAAGAAGCAAATGAAAATGTGAAGATGGAATCATCTACCATCGACAACCCTCGTCCAGACCCTAGCATGGTTGGTAGCCAGACTAGTGGAAACAAAAAATGAAAATACAAACTAGAAATCAGAACTACTTGATTTGCAGAGAAGGCGAGCGCAAGAACGGTGGTTGATGACCTAATTTGCAGAGAGCACGAGAATGGTGGAAACCCTTTTGTGCAGTAGAACGTGAGCGCGAGAAAATGAGGTGAAAACCCCAAAATGAATGCAGGAAGTTCGCGGACCCGATGGAAAATTCCAATTTGCTTTGATATTTTCCAAAACCTACTTTTGTATTCGAATTCCACCTCTTGGGTGGGAAGATGGTGCCACCCATTTTAGGGGAAAAATCAGATTTTGAAGCCCTAACCCCGAATTGCAATATTGTGTCCCAAACGATGGATTTGGTTAAAAAGCGAAAGTCCTGCACCCAATTCCTGTCCAACTCCACTAACCAAACAGGGCCTAAGGGCAAAGATAAAGAAACCTTGATAAAGAGTTGGCAATGCCCAAGTAGCATAAATGATCTCCTTATGTGCAATCTTGAAGAGATTTAAAATTATTACAATACCTTACGGTCTGACAGTTAGTCTTGTCCAATCCTGATGTTCTGTCCATTCCACAACACATCCTAATGATCTGGCAACACCACATTTTCCTCCGCTATTTTTTCCACTAAAATGAAAGAGTTTTCCTCTAAAAAGACTTATACCAATGCCCCAAACTAGTTTGCCACCACCTCCTTTGAAATTTATAAAGAAATGTCCCAAACAAGGATGCCACCACTTGCTCCATTTGTTTAGGCACATACTCCATTATCAAGGGCTCATAAATGATCATACCAAGGCTTTTGTGCCGCTTTTCAAGATATATAAATGCTCAATCTTTTCCAATCCTCCCACAATTTGATTATGGTTTTCTTTGCTTTGAGTTGATAGGTGATAGTATAGGCCCTGGTGTTGTAATCCCACACATATAGTTGTCAACCCATTCTGACACTAACAACTATGAAAGCAGACCTAGATTGATCACTATCATGTTTTCAATATGGTCATCTACTTTGATCTTTGCCAATTTGATCATCTATCCCCATTGATATATCTTCCTCTCCTTCTTACTGATGGCCAATTCAAATCCAAGATTAAGCCTAACCATCTCTGAGATCCCCAATGAATGGTTACTAAGACTTACAATTTCCAACCATTACTTTCCTTCCCCAAGAATCCAGTAACCTTCTGAGAAATGAGTCAAAATTTAGATAACAATTGTATTTATTGAGGCACTCCATGGATACTAAAGCACCTCATTTGTTCCGGTAGAAAAGTTTCAATATATAATAGAGAGAGGCTCCCCCATACTAATATCCGTAAAAAATATCATTAATGTTTGGTTGTTAATGAGGGAAAACCCATAGTTTATTAATAATGGTATTCTAATTTATTTACCAATTCCTCTAGTCAAGTTGTATTTCATATATAACATCTTCCTTGTAGGAAGAAACCCATACTTTCATTTCTTATAATGAGTCTATTTAATCTCCTTTGGTTTTTTTATTTCAAAAGTAGACCCCATAAATGTCTGCAAAAAAATTATCAAGTTGTTTCAATCGGGTAGATCTTCTATGCTTTTATCAATAAATTAATGAACTTTGTTTAACTCCTTCTCTGCATACCAAGATTGGGCTTTAGAAACCATCACATCTTGTTTTGTTTCTTGCATTTTGGATATTTTTTCAAATCTTTTGACATGATTTTCTTTCCATTTTTGTGCACTTTCTTGTTTGGACATATCTTCACCACTATCTGCCGATTGCAAAATATGTTTGTGAGATTCCTCATCAACCCCATCAACTCTAGAAATTATTCTTTCTTGCTCATACTGAATTTTTTAAATCCATTCTCGTGAGTTGTAAATAAACTTTATGGAGTATGGTAATGTATTAATGGTGCCCAATAACACACAACCTTGCAAAAACATGGTTTTATGATAGAGGAGATTCTTGGCCTTGAAATATACCTAACTTATTACCAATAAATTCTAGAGTTTCGTCGTCTATATTTTGTGGATAAATCAACTAGAATTATCTAAAACAGAACAAATTTTATTTTTAATTTATCTATAGAAAAGT
This sequence comes from Chamaecyparis obtusa, assembly GCA_027943335.1. Taxonomy (NCBI): domain Eukaryota; kingdom Viridiplantae; phylum Streptophyta; class Pinopsida; order Cupressales; family Cupressaceae; genus Chamaecyparis; species Chamaecyparis obtusa. The sequence goes on from BSBK01000594.1 coordinate 1,426,432, forward strand.
TGGGAACCCACATTCATTGTAAAACCAATATTTTCTTTTATAGACCTTATCCCTATCTTCTTATCTCAAACAAAATTAACATTTGATATGTTAAACTTAATCAACCTTTATTTAAAATTTAAAATTTAAAATAATAATAAATAATTTTATAACTAACATTTATTTTCTTTCCAAATTCTAACTATTGTGTAATCAAAGAGTAATCTTTTCATCATCAAGTTATCCAATAGTCAACCCAATTTTTTTTTTAAAACAAAACATATTACATTTAAAGAAAAAGACAATAGAATTTGACAGTCACCCTACCTATCATATGATTTTTTATGATGGTTTGGTGATTTTAATGCCTTTCATTTTACGTTTTATAAAAAATATTTATTTTCACAAAAATTTTTATTGATGAATAATTTATATTAAATATTTTTAATTTAAAAATTTCTAAATTAATAATAATATATAATAAACTATATAGAAACTTTTGTTTGTGCTAAAAAAGTTAAAAATAACTATAAATTAGTCATATATGTAAAAAATTCAAATTAACTAACAAGTTTCTCAGTTCATATTTTATTTTAAAAGAATTCTAAATAAATATAATAAATATATAATAAATAATATAGAAACATTACATTACATACTAATATCATAAATTAATAATATATCAAAAAATCTAACATGTAAATTCATCATTCGGTCTATCATCACACCACCAAATTCCAGCCCTAGCTGAAGAGAACTATCAAATACTCAACTCATTTTTTTGAACATATACCACTTATAATACTTGGAGACACTTCGGTTTTTACAAAATACAAATTGGAATTCAAATTGTATTCATTGTGACGGAAAAAGAAAGTGAAGAGTACTCATTATAATACGCAGAGAGTAATCCTTCTCGAGGCGACTATTTTCATCAACCCTACACAAACTTTATAATTTGATGAAAATAAACGCCTAGAAAAAAATTAGTCTCAACATATTATATATATATAAGTATATATAAACTAGTTTAACCTATACCACTAATAAATACTTGGAGACTCTTCGTTTTGAGAAATACAAATTGGAATTCAAATTGTATTCAGAAAGGAAGTGAAGAGGATTTGACACGTATAAAGAGTACTTCAGGACAAATTTCTCTCAATTTAAGGAAGGTTCGAAAAATTTACAAACTACAGATAATTTACCTGGACTTTAAAATTGTTTCTGCGGGATTGCCATTGATAACGATAGGCTTTATTACGCTGCAAACAATTCTTAATTCGCCATTGATGGTGAAGGCGTAATAAATCCTATCAGATCCTTTGATATGCTCTGTTACACAATTTTTAGGTCACCATTGAGAACAATTTTTAGCTGATATTGGAATGAATTTTGATATTCTAAAGATACGATTTGTTTTCAGTGGTGACCTAAAATTGTTTTCAGGCATAATAATTGGAAGGATTGCCGAAAGATTGCCGTTGATGTCGCCGTGTGACAGACCAACGGATCTCAGACGCGCGCACGTTGGGGTATTCTGGAATATGACCGTTCAACTGTGTCTTGCCATTTCGCATTGTTATATAGTTGCTCTGTTTTTTTGTCTCCGTGCATTGTTGCTCTGTTTATGCATTGTTGCTGTGTTTGCATTGTTGCTCTGTTTTTTTCTCTGTGTGCGTTCTTGCTTGTTTGCATTGTTGTCCAACTGAGAAGAATGGCCAAGGAGAGCTTCTCGGCACCCACTTTAAAGGAGGAGAAGGATACATTGACAACGTTGGAAGTTCTGTCTTCGGAGGAGTTGCAGAGTAGATTAGATAAAATAATAAACATGTTATCTGTGGACAATAATAAAGATCTTTCTGATTTTGAAAGTTTTGAAGGACACCGAGACCTCCCACCTTATGACCCACTGGACAAATCTACGTATACGTCCCGAAGGCCACAATTTTTGCGCTATCGGCCAGGCAGAAAGTACGATGATGAAGACCTTGGGGAGAAATACGAAGGAATGGAGCGAAGTCAGAGATCGCCCTGTTCCAAAATTAAGATTCTGATATTAGTGGCGGCGCTCTTTGTGTCTATTTTTTGTATATCTGCATGGTCTTCCAGCAAGTTTTATGCTAATCCTAATTTACAAGCTTTCAATGAATATGCAGATGGATTCGGCCTGCCAATGAATGAAATATTAGAGGAATTGGAGCTGTCAATCAATGAATATGCATATGAATTGGGCCTTTTCATTAACGAAGATTTAGTGATATCTGGCCTGCGAATCAGTGAAAATATAGAGAAATTCAGCGTGGTAATTGATGGAGATGAAGCCCATAGTCTTGAAGTGCTTAAGCAATTTGGCACGCTGGAATTTGAGAACTCATACAATTTTGCAGCCCATAGTACCATTTTAATTGACCAGTCTGGAACACTAGCGTTGGAGAGCCCCAATCACATGGAAGCTATGATGTTAGAGGAAAAAAAGGCCAAGGATTGGGTACTGAATGTTCTTGTTGCCCAGAATTCCAAGAATTTGGGGATGTTGGATGTTCTTGTTTCAGAAGATTCCAAGCATTTGGGGGTCCTCAATGTTCTTGCTGCAGAAGATTGTAAACATTTGGGAGCAGTGCCATCTAGTGCTTCAGTTAAATCTCTAAAGAGTCCCCTGCTTTATGGAGTTACGGGTGCATTTTTTTGTGCAGCTGCAATAGTGCTTAATTGGTACAAGAAAAGGGCAACATATGCTTGTCCTAAGACTTCCCTAGAATCTGTTAAAAAAATTCAGACAAAAATGCAGATGAAGGATTCCTGTGTGCCTAGTGTGCAACTTCTAAGTGAGTATTCTTCAGCGCAGGTGGTCAGCTCTTCTGGCAAAAACAAAGATATCATGTGGAATGATTCAAGTATTGGAAGAAATTCATTTTACATTCCCAACCTGGAAGTTAGAAGAAAGGGCAATTCAGCTTCTACCACAAACCAAGAAAACATGACAAAGGGCAATTCAACCTCTACCACAAACCAAGAAAACATGACAAATGGAGAAGTACATATGGAAAATTCTTTTTATGGAAGTCTCACAATGATGGCAAAGAAGGTGATTTTACATTAATACTGTTTCCCTTGATAAAGCAGAAGAATCTAATGAGCTTCTCTCTTTTCGTATTCTTATCTTTATTGTTCTTGGTAATGAAACATTCCAATGTTTTTCAAGTATTTTCTCTTAAAAGTTCTTCCTCCATTGATTTTGCATATGGAATGATATACGCTCTAGTTTATTATTTTACCATTGCTAAAGGTATCATATACATCTCCATTGTGTTTGTTATCTATCTCAAGCATCATATTATTGTCATCTCAAACATGAGTTTTTATAATTAAGAATCCTGTAGCTGATGTTCTATTTTCTTTCCGTGTTTCATGGGCTATACTTGACATCTTTACACCCCTGGATCCAAGTGCCATGCAAATAGGTACCCTTTCAATGAGCTTGCTTTGGTCTTTTGGTTATGGATGCATACCCATGAATAAGTGATGCAAGCCTGGCTTAAAACTAGATCTTTTTCAACGGTGAGTCAATAGAAGATATCTACTAGATCTGCTCAGTTCTTTCCAGAGAGTTAATTTTATTGTCTAGAATGTTAGCTCCATTTAATTAGAAGCCAGTGCTGTTAGAGAGCAAGTTCAGTTTATAAAGAGCAAGTTCAATCGTTATACAAGAGGATTAGTCCTAGCAGAAAGGAAAGTTGGAATTCATTATTTTGGGGATAAAAAGGAGTCATGAGAGTTATTAAGGAAATGTATCCACAAGAAATCTTACATTCTACATGACCCCAGTCTGTTTCTGTCGTTTAATTCTTTACTATGAAAAGTGTTCTACATCATTTCTGGTTTGTTGTGTAAGGATTTTTTTAACAGTAGTCCAGAAGGGATAGAATTTTGTTGTCTACCTGATTGTGCTTTGTATAAACTAGTATGTCATGTCATGTCAACCTTCTTGCACAGTGGGCATGCATGTATTCCCCTTTTTAGGGAAAAATGCCACTGATCTTGCAGGGGAGCATTCCATGGTGAACAATATCTTCTCTAACCACCCAGGATCCTTGTCCTTCATACAATAGTTTCCTGTATACCCAATGTAGCTATTTTTATGTAATTTATTTTCCTCAAGGAACATTTCTAAAAATAGTTTGTGTTTGTATAATGCAGGATAAAGATAAAGAGCAGCAAAAAGTAATACCTGTGAGAAGATCAGAACAGGTTTGCAACCCAACAAAATCCGATTGTTCTCTGTATAATAGTGTATGTCATGTCACATCAATCTTCCTGCACAATGGGCATGCATGTGTTCCCTTTTTTAGTGGAAGTGCTCCTGTACTTTCAGTAAAGCATTCCATGATGAAAAGAATTTTCTCTAACCACCCTGGGATCTTTGCCCTTCCTACAATGTTTTCTTGTATACCCAGTCTTGCTATTTTTATTTTCTAGTTGGTTTTCTTCACAAGGGACATTTCTAACAATAGTTTGTGTTTGCATAATGCAGTATGTAGATAAAAAACAGCTAAAAGAAATGCCTGTGAGAAGATTAGATCGGATACAGAACCCAAAAGTCTCTGATGGTGCTCTCTATAAAGTATGTCGTGCTATATCAATCTTACTGCACAATAAGCATGCATGTATTCCCTTTTTTTAATGGAAAGTGCTACCGATCTTGTAGGGGAGCATTCCATGTGAACAAGATCATCTCTAACCACCCAGGATCCTTGCCCTTGCTACTCTGTTTTATTGTATATTTGTCTTGCTAGTTTTATTTTGCAGTTTATTTCTTCAAAGGACATTCAGTAAGAATAGTTTGTATTTGTATAATGCAGGATGTAGATAAAAAGCAGCAAAAAGAAATACCTTTGAGAAGATCAGAGCGAATCAGGAATTCAACAAAATCTGGTTATGCTCGTAGACAACATGCATGAACTGTTTGATAGAATGCCTCAAAGGGTGTCATTTCAGTGAGGCAGCTATAACATTTGTAGATTATGTACAGAATTGATTTGTTGAATAGGCTTAAACCTTAAAGCAAATGTACCTGGCAGATGATACGAATAATCTCCATGGGTTGTGCCAGCATCATACCCATGAAGTCCCTCAAATTGGATTCATTATGATTGTACAATATTGACGAAATGGACTTTTTGAAAGGATCTTAGAAAATTTCATGCAAATGCAGTCCCCTACTTAACCAACATTTCTTTATATGCCTGCCTATAAATGGAAACTCTAAAAGAAATTCAAGCCACCAACGAAGTATAAGGAATGGTGTAATTTTATCAAATTCATAGTTGCTGATGCCCTAGTACTCATGTATGAAAAGTTTGGAAACTTAGATAGCATGTGAACTGTTTGAATGCTTGGCAATTGCTTGCAAGAGATGCCATCTCATCATACATCAAGAATTTAGAAAGTTTTGATTTTCCTATTGAATTGGTCTTGAAGTTGTATATAGAGGTACACCTGTGTATCAACAGTTCTATGAATTGGATCGATGAGTTGATATAATGTATACAACTGATGAACGTGTTAGAGATACTTTTGAAAGGGGTAGATTATCATTATCCCTGGTACAATTCTTATTTTATATTGAACAAAGCAATTAAATAATTATTCATAATATAAAAATTTCTTTGCATAATCAAACCACATAAGCTATATATGCAGATATGAAAATGCACTCATAACTACCATAACTAACTGCATCCCTTAAGACTGTTATGATAGTTACTTAACTAAATAAAACAAGCATGAAAAATTGTCATCATAGAAATTTAGGGTCAATCGTTGTCGCAGTTGACACATATGTACAAGAATGTCATTACAAAATTTAGGACCCAGGTATAATTCGAGTTGGGTGCTAGCTTTCAAAGTAGCCAATCTCGGTTGACTTTGTGTAACTCATCTGGGAGATATCATAGATGAGAGATTTATCCTCACTCATTGTCATTATAGCATATCTTATTTTGACCTTGATAAGATTCTTTTCAGTTTTCAAGGCATCTGCCTTTCCTGACTCTAGTTCAAACACCAGCGTTGCTCTTCACAATCTAATCTCTGAATAGTGCTTGATGGTACGAAGCTCATTCCAGTCCTGGCTAGAAGTGCCTCCTTCACTGCTGACGTCCTCACCAATTTAAGATTTTTTGTGTTGTGAGCTTTTGGCCTAAGATTTTCTGGCTACAATGATTCTGCCCTCATTTACAAGACCTTGTAGTTTATGTACAGCTTGTATGAATGAAAGTTCCTTCGCTTCGTCAAACCATTTATGGAGTTATTCAAATTCAACAGTGTATTTTCCTTTTCCGTGTCATTTTTTATTTCTTATGTTTTACCATCTTGCACAATAGTTTCAACCAACAAATAAAACATCTAGATGACACTCCCAAACCAAGTAAAATGTATATACAAGATATTCTCATTTGCACAATCTGGGACATGATCTTCAAGATGTGGTGAGGGTAATAGTCAAGCATTCATATGGGGAAATGGTGTAGTGGTAGAATCCACTTTCAAGACATAACCTTGGGCTTTGAAGAGTGCTCGGGGATCATTTCAAAAACCTAGAGGGACATTTGTGACATCTACCCACATTTGCTCCCTGAGAACATCGACCATGTTGATTTCTATAGCAGATGCCCGAGCATAGCTTTGAGTAAAAACTCGCCTCAGAATCAAAATCTTTATCTACCACCATTCTCATCATATTCAGATTTTTGAATGATTTATGGAACTAAAAATTCGTTGCCATTATCACCTCATAGAGTTATGTTACAACTCGATGAATTTCTTGGTAGGGCTTTGAACTTAAAAATCTAAGAAATTGAATTCCTTTTTAGGAAATCGTCTTCCTTTTCAAGCAAAGTTGCTGGTCTTGGTGTGGTTCTCAGTTACGATGCCTCGCCAATTTGTTTACATTGGTTCGGTAGGTATGTCTGTACCAAAACATGTTAAATACGAAAAATATAAGATACTAAATACTAAAAATATAATACTTCTTGTCAATAAATATGTTTAACATAATGTGCACAGAATAAACAAAAACAACCACAAAACACTAACGATAAATTGATAATTCGATGGTTTATCATTAAGTTAGAAGTTTTTGCTTTTTTGTTTGTTTTGGCTGCTTTTAATTATTTTTATTGAATTTTATTTATTTATGTTTTTTGCCTATCCCTAGATTCACATCAAGCCTTGCCCACATTTGAATAAGACATGGGGTGTTCCACTTGGGTATACCTCAGACAAATCTGGCATGTCTCAAGGGTGGGGCATTGAAAATTAGGGCACTGCTAGAGAAGATGGCAATCCCCTAGCTGAGTAGAGATGAATGAATGAATGAATTTTAATGACGTCCACGAGACCAGTAGTCTAAGGGACCACTAAAGAACCAATTAAACTGTTTGTTGAAGTTTCTCCAAGTAGGCCCTTCTATTGTGGATCCTCATTAGGAAAGTAGCCGTTTTGTGTAAGTTTGCCTCATCAAAACGCTCAATCAAACTGTTCACCTATAAGTTATCTTTATAATGACTGCGAATGTCCTCATAAGCAGCACACTCCTTGATAAAATGTCACTCTGTTTCAACCACCCCTCTGCTGCAAAATTAGAAGTTCTTTCTTCCCACATTTCTTTGGGAACATTCCATCTACCAGTTTCGCACCGTAAATGGTGAGAGCTGGTCCTCAACTGAGCAATCAGAATTTTTGCCTTGCCTTTAATTGTGGAACCCCAATACTCTTTATTGCCATGGTCCCACTTGGGATTAAATTCTTTGACATAGTGGACGTTTTTTCTCCCTTCATGTTTTGTCCACATGGGAGTTTTGAATTTCTCTAACACCCACCTTTTTATCTCAATGTTAGTGTTTGGGCACTCGTGGGGGTTTATGTTCCATTTGTTTAACCACTTGGTATTTTGTTTCTTCCAAGTTTTTTTCCTCCGCTCTAGATCCTCTGCCACTACCATCCTAGGCCAGTGGTGCATATCCATATTACCAACTTTTTTTTAGTAGCATAGTCTACAAATAATTGTTGAGGCTTCAATTTGAAACATACTAGCCTCCGCCAAGAGGATCTCATAATGAACTGTAGACTTGACCTTGAGGTTACTAGTGATAAGATGCTTTTGGATTCTTTCTATCTGTCACCATTTGTGATTTGACATGCTACACCTGCAAACCTCACACCCATATTGTATAACCGGAACTACCAAGAGATGAAAGAGAGTCTTCCTAGTCTTCCAATCCCACAACTTAGCTTTCCTGCATCTATTTTGAAGGAGGTAAGAGGCTTTCCAACCCCCCTGTATTCTTTTTGATCTGCATGACTCCCAACTTAACTGTAAGATGTGGTGAACAAATTGGTCGAGTGAGTTGTGACCATTTTTTATTGCAAAAATTAGTTATCATAATTTTCAATGGGCATGTCCAATTTATGCAACTTCAGATTAAAAAATCCTTTTTCTCAATCATGAGATTTGAGTAGTATCACATTTGAAGCATATCACAGGTTTTGATTAGTAGATTACAATTAAGATTACAGAATTCCTTCATCAGGGCCCATTTGGTAGCCGAAATTAGGAAATGTTGCATTTGATCAAATGTTGGAAATGGTCAAATCATGGATTTGATAATTCGGTTTTTCATTTTTGGATTATGTTTGGACCGTTTGGTTCCACTTTTTTGAAACTAGAATTGGAAGTTGAGTATGAATTTTTATTTTTATTTTTTTAATTGTTTTAATGTTTTTGAATTTAATAATTCATTTTTATTAATGGAATTGAATTTAAAATGGAATCGCAAACCATTTTAGGTAGCCAAAGTTGGTGGTAGACAACCAAGTTACAATCACTACAACCAAAATTCGAAAAAAATTTAGAAAATAAATTCGAGAAAAAATTCTAAAAAATAAAAAATTAATTTTTAAAAAAAAAATTGAAAAAAATCGACAAAAAATTCCAAAACAAATTTGAAAAAAAAATCGGGAAAAAATTTGATTTTTTTTCAAAAAAATTCAAAGTTACTTTTTATGTTTAATACTGTTTGGGTTTCAGGGCCCCTTTAAAACCTATTTTCCTTAATCAAAAACAAAGTTACAAACCACCTAGACAAATAAAAAATAAATTAAATCCCTCCCTACACAAATAAAAAATTAAGTGTAGAGATGAAAAATTTAAAATTTTGCTTTCCCCCCATTCAAATTCCAATTCCACCTTTTCAGATGGAAGATGTAAATGCTCATTTTTGGCAAAAGGAGCATTTACATATTCCTATTCTATTTTCATATTGCACTCCCAAACTGAGGATTCGACAAAATGGGAAATAACAAATGCCAATTCTAGGCTAATTCCCGCTACCAAACAGGCCCTCACAAGGAATGCTACAAGGTGCTACTCAAACTATGAAGTTTCAACAAAACTTTTGAAGTTGGGCCTTCCTTTTTCCATCCTCTACACTAAGCCTTGGGGTTATTCCTCTTGAAAGTATGAAGGGAAATTATATTAAATTAAGAGTCTTGTAAGAAATGGATAGGTTAGACATTTAAAAGACGCCAGATTAAAGCTTTTGAATAACTATTCCAGGGTTATAAAACTTTAGTAAAAGAAGAAATACAATGTGATTTCCATGTGTTGAATAATAAACTAGCAAAAAGTTCAGGAACAACTTTGTAAAATTTGTGTAAAGTAACTTGTTTCCAAGAAAGTTTTTGATGAAAGAAAGCAGGAAAAATCTAAAAGAAATTCCATTTGTATATGTTTGAAAAATCTGCAAAGCCAAAATACATACTTTATGATTTTATGTTTTTTCTTTTTCCATTTATCTATTCAAGTGGTTTCAACAATATTATTTGCTGGTGGTGTAAACTACTTGGAGCTGCCCACTTACAAAAACATACCTTGACAATAGTACTCACCATTCTCAGAAAAGAGATCTCCTATCATAATTGGAGTGCTACCTTCTGTTTCTGTTTGAGTGAGGAACTTATTGAGGCTAACTCATCATGTCAAATCTAAGAAGGCATTTAAGAAAATACATTTCAATGGGACCGCATTATTTTAGGAATTCTGTCAAACAGTTCAGTGCCTTACCAATGCTTCCATATTTGAGTTGCTGCAAATTGGCATCTCTTGGACACCTTCAATGGGGAGAGATATGTTTGTAATTTATGTGATTTCTACCATCTGGCTAAGCATTTTGCTTTTGGTTTTCTCATTTGTGTAGATGGAATATTTGGAATCACTATGGTTCCAATATCAATGAATGCATTGTGCGAGACACGCTTATTTGAAATTTCTGTAAGAAGATTCAAAAGCTTGATTATGATCTCTCAAAATTGGTTTTCACTTTTAGGCTTGTGTTATGCAAATGATCATTTGATCTGTCATATGTATAGTATTTATGACATTGTCTTTCTTCTCAAATGGAATCTGCTTATTGTTCTTTTTCGTTTGTCCCCTAATTGAACCCTAACCATAATTATATCCTAACTATAACCATAGTCTTAACCCTAACCCTAATATCCACCCTAACCAAACCCTAATTTGAATCCTAACAAAAGCCTAATCCAAATCCTGACCAAAGTGTAATTAGAACCTTAACCTTAGTCCTAACCTTAACCATAATTCTAATTCTAACTCTCACCTTAATAACACCCCCAACCCAAACCTAAACCCTAATCCTAACCATGATATACACCCTAACCATAATCCCAATCCTGTCCCTAAACCCAATCCTAATCCTAATCCTAATCCCAATCATAACCCTAATCCTAATCCTAACCCTAATCCTAAAACCTCTCCTAAGTATAATCTTAACCGTAATCCTAAATGTTAAAACCTTATCCTAATCCTAACCCTAACCCTAACCTTAATAAATCCCTAACTCTAACCATAATACCCTAACCCTAACAAAACCCTAACCCTAACCATAATACCCTAACCCTAATCCTAACTACACCATGGATCCTAAATGCTAAACCTTAATCCTAAACTTAATTGCTAAACCCTAATTCTAAATGTTAGACCCTAAATCCTAAATATTAAGCTAAACCATAAACCTATATGGTAAATCCTCATCATAAATGCTAAACCTTAGACCTAAATGCTAACCCCTAAATGCTAAATTATAATCGTAACATAAAACCCTAAATATGACCATAACTCTAACCATGTCATGCATATAAACCTTTATCCTAATCCTAACCCTAATACTAATCAAGATGTAAACCATAACCCTAATGATAATCCTAATCCTAGACCCTAAATCATAACCCTAATCAACACCACAAGCCTAACCATAATAATGACCATGATCTAAACCCTCACTTTAACCACAATCCTAAACCTTACCCTGGACCTAAGTGCCAAACCCTAATCCTAACACGAACCCTCAAAATAACCATAACCTAAATCATGCCATGAACTTAAACCTTTATCCTAACCCTAACCCTAACCCTAATACTAACCATGATGTAAACCCTAACCTTAGTGATAATCGTAATCCTAAGCCCTAATCTCTACTGTAATCAAAATCCCAACCCTAACCATAATACTAACCATTATGTAAACCCTAACCCTGACGATAATCCTTATCCTAAGCCCTAGTCCCAACCCTAATCCCAACCCTAACTTAACCATAATACTAACCACATGATCTAAGCCCTCATTCTAACCATAATCCTAATGCTAACCCTGATATCAACTCTAACTCTAACCAACCCTAACCCTATACCATAACCATAATCAAAACCCTAATCTATCCATAATACTATCTACGATGTATGTCCTTACCCTAACCATAATCCTAACTTGAATCCTATACCCTAATCCTAATTAATCCTAACCCTAAACCTTGATCATAACCGTAATTGTAACCATAAACCTAACTCTAACCCTAATAATTGAATCCTAAATCTAACCCTAAATATTTACTGTAATAATAATCATAATCCTAACCCTAACTATAATCCAAAGCCTAAACCTGATCCTATGTCTAACCATATTTCTAACCCTAACCCTAAACAAAATTCTAACCTTAACCATAAACCTAACCTAACATTAAACCTTAGCACTGAATCCTAAACATAACTATAACCATAACCAAAAGCCTAAACCCCAACACTAACCACAATCATACTCATTAAATGTTGAACCCTAATCATAAATGCTAAAATATAATTGTAAATGGTAAACCATAATCATAAACCTAAACCAAATCCTAACTGTAATTCTAATCTTAACATTAATCCTAATCTTGACCCTAACACTAACCCAAACCATATCCCTAGGTTTAATGCTAAACCTTTATCCTAACCCTAACCCTAATACTAACCCTGATGTAAACACTAACCCTAGGGTAAAAGCACAAAGTCATGTCATGTTTTAGGCTAACTTATCAACACATTTGAATTTTATCCTAACCCTAACCTAATACTAACCATGATGTAAACACTAACCAAGTAATGATAATCCTAATCCTAAGCCTTAATCTCAACCACAATTAAAATCCTAACCCTAACCATAATACTAATCATGACGCAAACCCTAACCCTGATGATAATCCTAATCCCAATCACTAATCCCAACCCTAATCAAAATGCCAACCCTAACCATAATACTAACCATGATGTAAACTCTATCCCTGACCATAATCCTAATCCTAAGCTCCAATCTCAACCATAATACTATCTGATGTATGTCCTTACCCTAACCATAATCCTAACCTTAAATCCTATATCCTAATCCTATTCCTAATCTTTTAAACCATGATCATAACTGTAACTGTAACCATAAACCTAACTCTAACATCCAACATTCAATCTCTGGCAATCCGTCATGCTATTCATAATTTTACAAGTGATGAAATTCTCTATCCTCATAGGAATAGATGTCTATTCCCATCTCAATTGCTTTCCTTGTTTCTTTCAAATACCATGGATTTGCTGCAATCATCTGCTCTGTTGGACATTATCTTTCATAAAGTCGTGAACTTGAGGTTTTTAGATGAAAGAAAATTTGAGAGGGTTGTTGAAGTTTATGTCCTCTAGGATGGAGATGCTTTCCTAGGGGGTTTGTTTCCAAGGATGTATATTCTCACAAGTCACGCCTACATGTTGCTATATGACAACATTAAAAGGACTTTTGTCAAGCATAATGTCAAACACATTCAGGCTGCCCTCAACGTGCATGGTAGTGTGATTAGTGGATAAGTTGCTCAGCGCGTTTTTGTGAAGGTCGAAGCATTGCTTGACATTTTGGAAAAACACAATGTGGTGTCATGGACTGTAGCCATGCCCGCGCCCGTCACTGGTTATCATGGTGTGCGCACCTTCTTTGTTGCAAATTCCTTCACTCAACCCCCATCTACTATTTTCAGCTCCTTAGATGAGCGTGTGGTTTAGTATGAACCAGTGGTGTGCATAACCCATATATGGGTGTTTCGTTAGTTGTTGGTGAGTTCTATTTATAGGACCCTAATTCGGGTTGGGAAGATTTCCAAGGCCCAATCTTGAACTCACAGTTGCTGCTTGGCTGGGGTAGGGAGATCTCTGCACAGTACGAACTCGATCTTGGTGAAATTCTACCAGAAGATATGGAAGAATAATACCATAGTATTTTTTCTCACATTTTTTTGCTCGTACAAACATTCCCATTGGGTGAAATAGTATGTAAATGTCAGTTGCTGCCACATAGCTAGATTGTTTAATTCTATGTATTGATATGTCGATATTATCATTTACACTTGTATTTTCTAGCCAATATAAAATGTTGGACTTAGTCTTTTAGGGATACATCTTATCATATCTTTTGTACATGGGCAAGGAATCAGAGTTTTCTTTCTAGTTCTTTCTTTGAGGAGCCTCTTGAACTAGTTTTAATATATAATAAAATATAAGTGCTCTGTCACTTTTTTATTTTAAAAAAATAATAATTATAACCCTAACCCTGACCATAATCCAAAGCCTAACCCTAATCCTAAGTCTAATCATAATTCTAACGCTAACCCTAAACAAAATTCTAACCCTACCATAAACCTAACCCTGACATTAAACCTTAACACCAAATCCTAAATGTAACTATAATCGTAACCATAAGCCTAAACCCTAACCCTAACCATAATCAAACTCATTAAATACTAAACCCTAATCATAAATGCTAAAATATAATTGTAAATGGTAACCATAATCCTAACAGTAATTCTAATCTTATCCTTAATCCTAATCTTCACCCTAACACTAACCCAAACTATAAACCTAAACCAAACTGTAATTCTAATCTTAACCTTAATCCTAATCTTGACCCTAACACTAACCCAAACCATAGCCCTAGGTTTAATCTTGACCCTAATACTAACCCAAACCATATCCCTAAGTTTAACACTAACCCTATTTACATTGATGAACCTATTTGTAACCATAGCACTAACCTTTACCATAACCCTATCACTAACCTTAACCATAATATTAGAACTAACCATAACAGTAACACTAACCATAATAGTAACCCGTACGCCATCTATTTAAAAAATAAAAGTCATAAAATATCTTCCATATTGCACCATGACTGCTACTAGCTTATATATACTTATATATATAATACGCAGAGAGTAATCCTTCTCAAGACACGTATTTTCATCAATCTTAATCCACACAAACCTTGCAATTTGATGAAAATAAGCATCTCAAGAAAAATTACTCTCGACATATCATATATATAAATATATATAAACTAGTTTAACCTATACCACCTATAAATACTTGAGACACTTCGGTTTGAGAAATACAAATTGGAATTCAAATTGTATTCATTGAAAAATTTACAAACTACAAGGACTTAAAATTGTTTCTTAGGCGGTATTGCCATTGATAATGATAGGCTTTATTACGCTGCAAACAATTCTTAAGTCGCCATTGATGGTGAAGGCGTAATAAATCCTATCAGATCCTTTGATATGGTCTGTTACACAATTTTTAGCTGATATTGGAATGAATTTTGATATTCTAAAGATACGATTTGATTTTCAGTGGTGACCTAAAATTGTTTTCAGGCATAATAATTGGAAGGATTGCCGTTGATGTCGTCGTGTGACAGACTAACGGATCTCAGACGCGCGCACGTTGGGGTATTCTGGAATATGACCGTTCAACCGTGTCTTGCCATTTCGGATTGTTATATAGTTGCTCTGCTTTTTGTCTCCGTGCATTGTTGCTCTGTTTATGCATTGTTGCTCTGTTTTTTTCTCTGTTTGCGTTCTTGCTTGTTTGCATTGTTGTCCAACTGGAAAGAATGGCCAAGGAGAGCTTCCCGACACCCACTTTAAAGGAGGAGAAGGATACATTGACAACGTTGGAAGCTCTGTCTTCGGAGGAGTTGCAGAGTAGATTAGATAAAATAATGAACATGTTATCTCTGGACAATAATAAAGATGTTTCGGATTTTGAAAGTTTGGAAGGAGACCAAGACCTCCCACCTTATGACCCACTCGACAAATCTACGTATACGTCCCGAAGGCCACAATTTTTGCGCTATCGGCCAGGCAGAAAGTACGATGATGAAGACTTTGGGGAGAAATACGAAGGAATGGAGCGAAGTCAGAGATCGCCTTGTTCCAAAATTAAGATTCTGATATTAGTGGCGGCTCTCTTTGTGTTTATTTTTGGTATATCTGCATGGTCTTCCAGCAAGTTTTATGCTGGTCTTAATTTACAAGCTTTCAATGAATATGCAGATGGATTCGGCCTGACAATGAGTGAAATATTACAAGAATTGGAGCTGTCAATCAATGAATATGCAAATGAATTGGGCATTTTCATTAACGAAGATTTAGTGATATCTGGCCTGCGAATCAGTGAAAATATAGAGAAATTCAGCGTGGTAATTGATGGAGATGAAGCCCATAGTCTTGAAGTGCTTAAGCAATTTGGCACGCTGGAATTTGAGAACACATACAATTTTGTAGCCCATAGTACCATTTTAATTGACCAGTCTGGAACACTAGCGTTGGAGAACCCCAATCACATGGAAGCTATGATGTTAGAGGGAAAAAAGGCCAAGGATTGCGTATTGAATGTTCTTGTTGCCCAGAATTCCAAAAATTTGGGGATGTTGGATGTTCTTGTTTCAGAAGATTCCAAACATTTGGGGGTCCTAGATGTTCTTGCTGCAGAAGATTGTAAACATTTGGGAGCAGTGCCATCTAGTGCTTCAGTTAAATCTCTAAAGATTCCCCTGCTTTATGGAGTTACGGGTGCATTTTTTTGTGCAGCTGCAATAGTGCTTAATTGGTACAAGAAAAGGGCAACATATGCTTGTCCTAATACTTCCCTAGAATCTGTTAAAGAAATTCAGACAAAAATGCAGAGGAAGGATTCCTGTGGGCCTAGTGTGCAACTTCTAAGCGAGTATTCTTCAGCGCAGGTGGTCAGCTCTTCTGGCAAAAACAAAGATATCATGTGGAATGATTCAAGTATTGGAAGAAATTCATTTTACATTCCCAACCTGGAAGTTAGGAGAAAGAGCAATTCAGCTTCTACCACAAACCAAGAAAACATGACAAAGGGCAATTCAGCTTCTATCACAAACCAAGAAAACATGACAACTGGAGAAATATATATGGAAAATTCTTTTTATGGAAGTCTCACAATGATGGCGAAGAAGGTGATTTTACATTAATACTGTTTCCCTTGATAATGCAGAAGAATCTAATGAGCTGCTATCTTTTCGTATTCTTATCTTTATTGCTCTTGGTAATGAAACATTCCAATGTTTTTGAAGTATTTTCTCTTAAGAGTTCTTCCTCCGTTGATTTTGCATATGGAATGATATACGCTCTAGCTTATTATTTTACCATTGCTAAAGGTATCATATACATCTCCATTGTGTTTGTTATCTATCTCAAGCATCATATTATTGTCATCTCAAACATGAGTTTTTATAATTAAGAATCATGTAGCTGATGCTCTATTTTCTTTCCCTTGTTTAATGGGCTATACTTGACATCTTTACACCCCTGGATGCATGTGCCATGCAAATAGGTACCCTTTTAATGAGCTTGCTTTGGTCTTTTGGTTATGCTTGCATACCCATGAATAAGTGATGCAAGCCTGGCTTAAAACTAGATCTTTTTCAACGGTGAGTCAATAGAAGATATCTACTAGATCTGCTCAGTTCTTTCCAGAGAGTTAATTTTATTGTCTAGAATGTTAGCTCCATTTAATTAGAAGCCAGTGCTGTTAGAGAGCAAGTTCAGTTTATAAAGAGCAAGTTCAATCGAGATACAAGAGGATTAGTCATGAGAGTTATTAAGGAAATGTATCCACAAGGAATCTCACATTCTACATGACCCCAGTCTGTTTCTGTCGTTCAATTCTTTACTATGAAAAGTGTTCTACATCATTTCTGGTTTGTTGTGTAACGATTTTTTTTAACAGTAGTCCCATTCTTTTCAGAAAGGATAGAATTTTGTTGTCTAGCTGATTGTGCTTTGTATAAACTAGTATGTCATGTCATGTCAACCTTCTTGCACAGTGGGCATGCATGTATTCCCCTTTTTAGGGAAAAATGCTACTGATCTTACAGGGGAGCATTCCATGACGAACAATATCTTCTCTAACCACCCAGGATCCTTGTCCTTCATACAATAGTTTCCTGTATACCCAATCTAGCTATTTTTATGTAATTTATTTTCCTCAAGGAACATTTCTAAGAATAGTTTGTGTTTGTATAATGCAGGATAAAGATAAAGAGCAGCGAAAAGTAATACCTGTGAGAAGATCAGATCGGGTTTGCAACCCAACAAAATCCGATTGTTCTCTGTATAGGAGTGTATGTCATGTCACATCAATCTTCCTGCACAATGGGCATGCATGTGTTCCCTTTTTTAGTGGAAGTGCTCCTGTACTTTCAGTAAAGCATTCCATGATGAAAAGAATTTTCTCTAACCACCCTGGGATCTTTGCCCTTCCTACAATGTTTTCTTGTATAACCAGTCTTGCTATTTTTATTTTCTAGTTGGTTTTCTTCACAAGGGACATTTCTAACAATAGTTTGTGTTTGCATAATACAGTATGTAGATAAAAAACAGCTAAAAGAAATGCCTGTGAGAAGATTAGATCAGATACAGAACCCAAAAGTATCTGATGGTGCTCTCTATAAAGTATGTTGTGCTATATCAATCTTACTGCACAACAAGCATGCATGTATTCCCTTTTTAAAGTGGAAAGTGCTACCGATCTTGTAGGGGAGTATTCCATGTGAACAAGATCATCTCTAACCACCCAGGATCCTTGCCCTTGCTACTCTGTTTTGTTGTATATTAGTCTTGCTATTTTTATTTTGCAGTTTATTTCTTCAAAGGACATTCAGTAAGAATAGTTTGTATTTGTATAATGCAGGATGTAGATAAAAAGCAGCAAAAAGAAATACCTTTGAGAAGATCAGAGCGAATCAGGAATTCAACAAAATCTGATTATGCTCGTAGACAACATGCATGAACTGTTTGATAGAATGCCTCAAAGGGTGTCATTTCAGTGAGGCAGCTATAACATTTGTAGATTATGTACATAATTGATTTGTTGAATAGGCTTAAACCTTAAAGCAAATGTACCTGGCAGATGATACAAATAATCTCCATGGGTTGTGCCAGCATCATACCCATGAAGTCCCTCAAATTGGATTCATTGTGGTTGTACAATATTGACGAAATGGATTTTTTGAAAGGATCTTAGAAAATTTCATGCAAATGCAGTCCCTTACTTAACCAATATTACTTTATATGCCTGCCTATAAATGGAAACTCTAAAAGAAATTTAAGCCACCAACGAAGTATAAGGAATGGTGTAATTTTATCATACTCATAGTTGCTGATGCAGTAGTACTCATGTATTAAAAGTTTGGAAACTTAGATAGCACGTGAACTGTTTGAATGCTTGCAAGAGATGCCATCTCATCATACATCAAGAATTTAGAAAGTTTTGATTTTCCTATCGAATTGCTCTTCAGGTTGTATATAGAGGTACACCTGTGTATCAACAGTTCTATGAATTGGATCGAGGAATTGATATAATGTATACAACTCATGAACGTCTTAGAGATACTTAGAGATACTTTTGAAAGGGGTAGATTATCATTATCCCTGGTACAATTCTTATTTTATATTGAACAAAGCAATTAAATAATTATTCATAATATAAACATTTCTGTACAAAATCAAACCACATAAGCTATATATGCAGATGTAAAAATGCATTCATAACTACCACAACCAACCGTATCCCTTAAGACTGTTATGATAGTTAATTAACTAAATAAAACAAGCATGAAAAATTGTCATCACAGAAATTTAGGGCCAATCGTTGTCGCAGTTGACACATATGTACAAGAATGTCATTACAAAATTTAGGACACGGTCATAATTCGAGTTGGGTGCTAGCTTTCAAAGTAGCCAATCTCGGTTGACTTTGTAGAACTCATCTGGGAGCCATCATAGATGAGACATTTATCCTCACTCATTGTCATTATAGCATATCTTATTTTGACCTTGATAAGATTCTTTTCAGTTTTCAAGGCATCTGCCTTTCCTGACTCTAGTTCAAACACCAGCTTTGCTCTTCACAATCTAATCTCTGAATAGTCCTTGATGGTACGAAGCTCATTCCAGTCCTGGCTAGAAGTGCCTCCTTCACTGCTGACGTCCTCACCAATTTAAGATTTTTTGTGTTGTGAGCTTTTGGCCTAAGATTTTCTGGCTACAATGATTCTGCCCTCATTTACAAGACCTTGTAGTTTATGTACAGCTTGTATGTATGAAAGTTCCTTAGCTTCGTCAAACCATTTATGGAGTTATTCAAATTCAACAGTGTATTTTCCTTTTCCATGTCATTTTTTATTTCTTATGTTTTACCATCTTGTAGAATAGTTTCAACCAAAAAATAAAACATCTAGATAACACTCCCAAGCCAAGTAAAATGCATATACAAGATATTCTCATTTGCACAATCTGGGACATGATCTTCAAGATGTGGTGAGGGTAATAGTCAAGCATTCATATGGGGAAAGGGTGTACTGGTAGGATCCACTTTCAAGACATAACCTTGGGCTTTGAAGAGTTCTGGGAGAACATTTCAAAATCCTAGAGGGACATTTGTGACATCTACCCACATTTGCTCCCTGAGAACATCGACCATGTTGATTTCTATAGCAGATGCCCAAGCATAGCTTTGAGTAAAACTCGCCTTAGAATCAAAATCTTTATCTACCACCATTCTCATCATATTCAAATTTTTGAATGAGTTATGAAAGTAAAAATTCTTTGCCATTATCACCTCACAGAGTTATGTTTAACTTCATTATTAACCCATGTGCTAAGTTACAACTCGATGAATTTCTTGGCAGGGCTTTGAACTAAAAATTCTAAGAAATTGAATTCTTTTTTAGGACATCGTCTTCCTTTTCAAGCAAAGTTCCTGGTCTTGGTATGGTTCTCAGGTACGATGCCTCACCAATTTGTTTACATTGGCTCGGTAGGTATGTCTGTACCAAAACATGTTAAATACGAAAAATATGAGATACTAAATACTAAAAATATAATACTTCTTGCCAATAAATATGTTTAACATAATGTGCATAGAATAAACAAAAACAACCACAAAACACTACTGATAAATTGATAATTCGATGGATCTTATCATTAAGTTAAATTTTTTGCTTTTTTGTTTGTTTTGTCTCAAGGTTGGGGTATTGAAAATCAGGGGACTGCTAGAGAAGATGGCAATCCCCTAGCTGAGCAGGGAAGAGACTGTAAGATGTGGTGAACAAATTGGTCGAGTGAGTTGTGACCATTTTTTTATTGTAAAAATTAGTTGTCATAATTTTCAATGGGCATGTCCAGTTTATGCAACTTCAGATTAAAAAATCCTTTTTCTCAATCATGAGGTCTAAGTAGTGTCATATCACAGGTTCTGATTAGTAGATTACAATTCAGATTACAAAATTCCTTCAAGGAATGCTACAAGGTACTACTCAGACTATGAAGTTTGAACAAAACTTTTGAAGTTGGGCCTTCCTTTTTCCATCTTCTACACTAAGCCTTGGGGTTATTCCTCTTGAAAGTATGAAGGGATCACTATTTCTTCTTGTTGCCAAGGGTTAAATTTCTGATAGATTTTAATTGAGAAAATTGGTTTAACTGTGGCATGTAAGAAACAAAACATACATTTTGAAAAGAATTAATGGCAGGCAATAAGTGCTTCACACAATATATTTCTTCTTTTACATTGACGTTTTCTACTTGTATTCCATCCATGTTTTCCTAATATATTGTCTCCCCATTCATTGATGTGTTACATCCCAGGCAATAAGTGCTTCACACAATATATTTCTTCTTTTACATTTACGTTTTCTACTTGTATTCTAGGCATGTTTTCATAATATATTGTCTCCCCATTCATTGATGTGTTACATCCACATCCCCTCGCAATGCATTTGTTTTATGAGGACCAGGTTATAAAAGAAA
This sequence comes from Chamaecyparis obtusa, assembly GCA_027943335.1. Taxonomy (NCBI): domain Eukaryota; kingdom Viridiplantae; phylum Streptophyta; class Pinopsida; order Cupressales; family Cupressaceae; genus Chamaecyparis; species Chamaecyparis obtusa. The sequence goes on from BSBK01000594.1 coordinate 1,447,959, forward strand.
ATCACACACAATAAAGAGAATTATAGCACTCTGGTTAAGCCTTCCAATTGGAAACAACTTAGCAACTAATCTCAAGATTACTTAGCGAATATATATTATCAAGGTCCCCTCACATGGGAGCCACCACAAGAATACATGTATAGAACCTGCTCCTGAACAATGGGAGTATCACAATTGACCATCATTTTGAAGGACATAACCTATATCTCAGTATGGATGCGCTTGAAGAGCAGAGATTTTCCCATTTAATGAACTGTTGTTGTTCCTTGAGCTTCTTATCAACATCTTAAACCTGACAAATAGATTCATAGATGTGTACCAGTTTATTGGTAATATTCTTTGATCGTTGTCTAGTTTTTTTTATTTACTATTGTAGTTGAGTCATATACTGCCCTAGTCCAGCATATTAAATTAAGAGTCTTGTAAGAATTTGATAGGTTAGACATTTAAAACAGACCAGATTAAAGCTTTTGAATGACTATTCCAGGGGTAGAAAACTTTAGAAAAAGCAGAAATACAATGTGATTTCCATGTGTTAAATAATCAACTGGCAAAAAGTTCAAGAACAACTTTGTAAAATTTCTGTAAAGTAAGGACAACTTGTTTCCAAGAAAGTTTTTGATGAAAGAAAGCAGGGAAATCGTAATGAAATTCCATTCCTATATGTTTGAAAAATCTGCAAAGCCAAAATACATACTTCATGATTTTAAGATTTTTCTTTTTGCATTTATCTATCAGGTGGTTTCAACAATATTATTTGTTGGTGGTGTAAACTACTTGGAGCTGCCCACTTACAGAAAAGAGATCTCCTATCATAATTGGAGTGCTACCTTCTGTTTCTGTTTGAGTGAGGAACTTATTGAGGCTAACTCATCATGTCAAATCTAAGAAGGCATTTAAGAAAATACATTTCAATGGGACCGCATTGTTTTAGGAATTCCGTCAAACAGTTCACTGCCTTACCTATGCTTCCATATTTGAGTTGCTGCAAATTGGCATTTCTCGGACACCTTCAATGGGGTGAGATATGTTTGTAATTTATGTGATTTCTACCTTCTCGCTGAGCATTTTGCTTTTGGTTTTCTCATTTGTGCAGATGGAATATTTGGAATCACTATGGTTCCAATATCAATGAATGCATTGTGCAAGACATGCTTATTTGAAATTTATGTAAGAAGATTCATAATCTTGATTATGATCTCTCAAAATTGGTTTTCACTTTTAGGCTTGTGTTATGCAGCCGATCATTTTGTCTGTCATGTGCAGAGTATTTATGACATTGTCTCTGTTCTCAAATGGAATCTGCTTATTGTTCTTTTTGGTTTCTCCGCTTTCCTAAGTCCTCATGTTCAATTTTTTAATTTACCCTATTAATCCGGTTTATTCATGTTTTTCCTCTTTTTATGGACATCTCTGATCTTGCATGGTGATGGGCTATGTTTGATTGTGGGCACTTGTGGGCACTTTATTACAAGCACAATCACTTTCAACTGGGTAAAAAAAAGAAAAAAGTTCATTTCTTTGGCTTTCTTGCATTTTGATGATGAATCATGTAGTGTGATCTGAAACATTGATGCTAAAAAATTGTTACACAATTCAATCCAAAAAAAAGAATATAAAGCTATTCTTGTCCAAATATTGCAGTAGGAGTCTAGTAGCACCACTAAAACTTCATGCTTGTAAAATGTTTGTTTTAATACTTGTAGCATCAATAAAGCCTCATCTTTGTAAAATGTTTGTTTCGATGCAAGCTACACAATATCTCAAGTTGGTTGATTGGATTAAATCCTTGCATTTGGCAGTGACTCCTGCTACATTGGGTGATACTTTTTTGATGGTGCAGTTTTATGATTGTATCATGTTATATTACGTAACTACAATATTTTAATAGAATGTAATGCCCCCTCTCAAAAATAAAATTTAATAATAAATAATAATAATAAAATTAAGATGAATAAATACATAAATAAATAACAATAAACTACAATATAATATAATCTCAATACAAAGGATGACAACAATTTATCTTATGAGGAATCAAAGTATTATTGCCAATGATGTTTATATGTCCTTAATCAAGGAGCACAAAATACGCCCTTAATCAAGGAGTACAAATAATCCATAAGATAAGGTAAACAAATAAGACTCTCGACAAGACAATGACATAGGCATCAATATTCTTATCGATGAATATTATTGACAAATATAAGACAAACAAAGGTTAAGCTAAGCATCATTATTAATTAGAGGCATCAATTACATTAAAACAAGACATGAAGAGACACGATGCATATAACAAATCAGATAATTACATATATTGACCAAACTGGATTATGACCACAAGGATCGGTATTGAAGTGATGTGATTTATTAAGAAAGTGATTATGGAAAGACACAAGGCATGTCTTTGGCATCATGGCTTATCATTCCAAAACCAAGGTATAAAAATGGCATTCACAATCATACCAAGGTCATTGATTTGGATCAGAGGGAAAATATATTTGGTACTCATCGTGTGACAACATTTTGATATGTTGTAACTTATTTGTCAATCAATACTGATCTATAGGTTATTTTAGCAGAATTCTATTAGAAACAAAGATGCAAAGCGTCAAAGTTCCTGCCTAAGTTAAATGTAATTTGTTGAAAGCTAATTAGTAAAAATGGTAAAATCTAAGGTAAGCATACACAAATTTGTAAATTAGAAGAAAACGGTTATGTTATAGTACATAGGTTAATTATATGTCTAAGTTGCTTTCTAATGTAGATATATGAAGTTTGAACTTCTCTCGTACATGCATGATGGTAATAAGGTTAAGTTTAATTTAAACCCAAGATAATTGAAAATTAAGTATGATCAATCAATTAAGAGAGATTTGAGATTATAATCAGCCATATATTAGGACAAAATAAGGTGAAATTAGTGTTAAAACTTGACTTTTAACATGATGAGAACTTTGTTTGATCTCATATTGTAATGGAAACATGAAAACAATAATCTAGTATCAAATATAAAGTTAGAAAATAGAAACAATTAAAATTTGAGAAACAATCAGAGAAGACAAATAGTGGTTGGGCTCATAACAGAATGACACTGCGACAATATGGGGCTTTTTATTCATTGTAAAGACTAAAAATTCTCAATTGTAGATCAATAATATATGAGAAAGGGAGATCCCAATGTTGAGAATAGGTTGTCAAGGATGTTAAGAATGCTAAAAGGCAAAAGAATTCAATGACAACGCCACAGACTAAAAGACGAAGTGAGAATCAAACCTCTAAGTGGCAAAATGTATCCAATGTATTGCCACAATGAGGATACAAGTACAAGCCCAACAATAGCATGCAGGAGATGTAAAAGGTATGCAGTTACAGATCAAACATACTTGTTCCTATTTAAAACAACAAGATGTCATACTAATAGCAACACTTAGATGCTCCAAATATCTTCAAAAAAATCTACAAATACAAAAGAAAAAGCAATTTTCAATAACAGATTGCTGAGAATAAAATATCTATTCACATTTAAATTAGGAGAAGAATGAAGAATAATACCATGTTACACAAATGTTCTCCTCAAGATTGGAAGCAAAGACATGCCTTATTGAAAGGAAGACAAAACCCTCTATAGAAGTGATGAATTTTCTAGATTGCATAGTCTGTCAATAAATTTTAAAAAATAATTTCTTACCTTCATTCAATTAAAAAAATTAATTATTTATCTCCATACAGTGAACTCATATTTTTTGGGAACAAAACATTAAATGTGCAGATAAATAATAGGTGGGAAGGAAAAAATCTCATAAAATTAGCTAACACTACTAGTGCACTAATAATGTGGAAGAAGCTTGTCTGCTCGTAATAAATGTTTGAAAGAAAAATAATTAATATTTTAGAGATTTAAGATTTCATATTAGATTTTTGTCACAAACTCTACGAGAAAGTAAAAAATCATGACATATAGAATAATATATATTTAATAGAAGAAATTAATAATATTTGATAATTGATGTGGGCAAATTAAAAAGAGGCATTTGAAAAAAAAAATTCATCAGTGACTGTTTGCTCTATAGACCAATAAGATTTCAAAAAAATAATTTTTGTATAGTTATTTAAAATAAGAAATAAATAAAGACTATAGACTTTTTGTGCAAAATATTAAATTCATTGTGTTGATTGGTGCAACTAATAGTATAAAAAAATTGCATGAATGCATAAGTATTCCTACCTATGGCAGGAACTATATATATATATATATATATATATATATATATATATATATATATATATATATATATATATATATATATATATATATATATATATATATATATATATAAAGTAGTATTAAAATCAAGTATAATAGTAAAATAAAATATATATAAAGATATTTGTAGTACATTAGATAATAAGACAATGAATAATATAGAATTTAGTATGCAAAAATAGATGAGGCTCTAGAATATGAGGAATGATGTAGAGCTGATGGTTAGGGCTTCAAGGTAATCGTTGGGTTCAACCACAAAACTAGGAGAGTTTAGTACAAAGGAGGAAGCTTCCATATTGCATATCCACACATTCGTAAGTGGTGCGATGAAAATTAAGGAAAGCGTTTTATTTGGAAAACCCTCCCAAATGGTTTTTTCTTGGTCAATAGTGGTTGTGCTAGAGAAACATAGTGGATACTTCTCAATGGGCCCTTTCTAATGGGAGGAATGGGTTGTTTCATCAAGGATTGGGTTCCAAATTTCTTCCCAAAATAAGTTACTAGTAAGGAAATACCCATATGGGTCAGATTGTGTAATCTATTGCATGAATATTGGCATGAAGATTCTCTAAGGGCTATTGGGCATAAACTAGGCAAGTTCCTAAAATGTGAAGAGGCCATTGAGAAGGACTTTAGTCAATATGCTAGAATTTGTACTGAGTGGAAAACTCACCCTCCTTTCCCCATGCGGTGGAGATATGGACTAGTACAGGGTGCTATCTCTATTTGAGCATTGAAGGTTGTCATTAGTATCAAAGACATCAGTCGGTCACCTATGCTACTCTAGTCGGTAACTATAAGCACTTCAAGCCAGTCGGTTAAGTCTTTACATTAAGCACTAGAGCAGTTCTACCATGCATCAGTGTACACCAATACTGAGAGGCAGTAAACACCGAGTAGACTAGACACTGAGCACCAGTATAATTACCGAGCAGTATATACAATGTTTACCAAGCATCACAAAAAATGGCATAGGAATCAACAATGGTACATTTATCTATGCAAACAGTTACAACAGAATCACAAAATGTTTTACCAAGATTGAGGATCATTTATTGTAGATATATTCATTAATTGTGATGATGATCTCTATGTAATTGTTAGATCTAGGTTATTTTTGTACAGTGTAGATCTTAGGGTTTTCTCTAAGATATTGTAACCTAATTTTGTTAAGCGACAAAAGAAGTATGCTATATAAATGTAATTTCATATTATTTTTGTATGCGTGAGAGAGAAGCTTGACAAGGGGGTTGAGAACATGAAAAGAAGCTCTTGAAGCATTAGCCAACTTCAAGAATATCAGTTATCAAACAAAGAGCAGAACAATATTTAGAGACATTCAGATTAAGAAAAATCAGACAAGGCTACTGAGCAGTTCAGAGAAGAGATCTTCACACAGAAAGGTGATATATATTAAGCATTTCATAGATCTGTATCATACAAGGTTGAGTTGTCATTAGCAGATATATTCTTGTTACTTTCTAATCATTGTAATAGAGTTTGGTAAAATCTCTTAACAGAGTAGACCTAACAGTCTTTTTGTAAATCTCTTAATCGAGTGCACACTCAAGTAGTGTTGTTAAAATCCTATCACTAGGTAGATCTAATCGATCTAACATGTTACTCCTAACAGGGTAAGATCAACAGAAGTGATCACCACTTGTAGCCCTAACAAACAAACCTTTTCTATCTGCAGTAGTAAAGAATTTATGGGTGTCATCCCCACCTCAGTTTTTACCTTCTAACAAGGGTTTCTGTGTTACCAAAATACTTGTGTTATGTGATGGTTATCTTGTTGATTTCATGCTATTTACCTTGATAGTTAAATGAATGAATGATGCATGTAATGGATTCAAGTTATAGTTGAAGGATACTACTATTTTTTGTTTAAGGTTTGAAAGGTTTATGAGTTAAAAGTTTTTGTGGGCATTGATTCACCCCTCCCCTCTCAGTACCCTATCTCCAATCCAACAATTGGTATCAGAGCTCAGATCTCTTATTGGATAGTTTAACCACTGAAGAGTAAAGATCTAATCATGGAGAGATATAAGTTGGATAAAACAATAGAGAATCAAAAGATTCAGATGCAGATGTTTTTTGAGCAGTATAAGCAAGCAAAGGATGCATTGAAGAAATTACTGGTTGAAAGGAAGAACCTAGCTATTCTACAAAATGAGATTGGTTACCATGAAGAAGAGATTGATGATTTATTTGATCACATTGGATCTAGTTCAGGAATCATTTCTGATGGATCTGAAAGTATAATCTCTGATTTGTTTGAAAAGAATCTTCACTTAACCGAACAAGTGAAAGCCCTGCAAATCGGTCAAGAATCACAGATGGTGAGAATGGTAGATGTAATAAACAATGCAAGACAAGCCGAGCAAGAAAGAAACCTAGCTGTTGAAGACCGAAGATAGATAACTGAACAACTTCAAGCAAAAGAAAGTGAGATTCAAAGACTCATTGAGCACCATTTCAAAATATCCAATCAGATGATGATTGTACACCAGGAGGTCAATAGAGTAAATGGTGAACTATCAAGAAAACTTGAGGATATTGGAATACTCAGGGAAGAAAATGAGAAATTGAGAAATGAAGTAAAGACTCAACAACAACACAATGAAATGATGAAATTGGCCGAAGATAGTTCTAAAAGGATTAATGATTTTCTGACTAATCAAAGAATATTTGGAAGTAAAGTTGGATTAGGCTATACGGGTGAAGGAGAATCATCCAAACAAGCTGAACAAGTCAACAACTATCAAAGTCAAAGACCTAAGACACTGTCATGCTATCATTGTGGAAAACTGGGACATACCTCAAATGTCTATAGAAGCAAAGCACAAGGTAAACCTCTAGTCACTCCTAAGTTTAATGGATATTGTTATTACTGTGGAAAATTTGGACACCAAGCTTATGAGTGTAGAGAAAAACTGAATAAGAATGCTAACAATCCTACCATGGAGAAATTATGTTATACTTGTAATGAACATGGACACACTGCATGAGAGTGTAAGGAAAAGATGAAGCAAGTATAGACACCAAAACAGAAGAGCAAACCCAAACCTTATCAACCGAAGAGACAAGGTAACTCCTATGTTTGGGATTACAACACATGGGCTAACTGTATTGCATGTGGTACATATGGACACATTGCAGAAAACTATATGAGGAAGAGATGGGTTGGACAATCACAAAGCTAGATAAGCACTGCAATGGTATGCTTACATTGTCATAAGGTCGGTCATCTAAGAAAGGATTGTAGAGACCGAGCACCAGAAGAAGGACATGTATTTGAGAGTGGAAACACTATTGCAAATATCATGAGAATCAGGAACACGATGTGGAGAAAGGCATCAAATGAGAATGGAGAGTCAAGAAATGTTGTCGGTGAAACCTCATCCAATGGATTAGGTGACTTCGGTACCTCTACTTAAGGTGATATAGGTATGTATGGAACTGACATTTCAAATGATCATATTTTACATACAGTTCCTTATATATGATGAGCACATACCAAATCTGCATGAATAAAGATGCATTATGGTTTATATGGTTTGAGCTAACAAAGTCATATAGTCGGTAAAGGTAAGACTAAGAAATGAGTTACGTGTCGGTGAAAGTTATTCAAGGTTAACTGAGTATCAATACCAATCGAGTGAGAAATCATGTGTTAACCGAGCTGGTGGAAGTTTGCAGTAGTCACTGAGTTGACAGTTGTCACTGAGCTAGAAGTAGGTCAAGCATTAATGACATAAAGTTTTAAGTGGGAATTTGGAAAATGATATAAATACACGAAAGTCAGAGTTCATTTTCACAAAGCGATTTCGGAGAGCGATAATTTCATAGAGCGAGTTTGAGCAAAGAATCTTTCAAGTTCATCCAAAGCAGTTGCAGATCGAACCAAGCACATTCTTCGACATATTCTGAGTAAGTTGAAACCCCTACCGAGCATATTCATCATACTTACTAAAAACCTAGTTTGTTATAATGGCATCCATTATGAGCACTTCTAAAGTTGTGGAAGAGGAAGTTAATCTTATAGTGTTAGCAAACTATAGTAAATCCAAGTACAAGTTACACCCAGAAGTAGCATAAAAAATGGATTTAGCGGGCGCTTTTTCGAGCATCCCACCTAGGGTTTTATTGGTCGAAGACATCCGATCATACATTCACTACAAAATAGAAGAAATAGAAGATTTCAATATGTATGTTACATACTAGGCACTTTGTAGTGAAGTTGGAAAGTTGAAACCAGAGTATATGCAGGTCAAAACAATTGGACTCACTAATGCCCTAAATTTTCTGAAGAATTTTAAAACATAATGGATTAGGACTATGCTAAGTCAATATCATGACGACACATTTTGGCTAGATAGTCTGATTAAGGTAATGAAGAGAATGATTCACAAGGTTACAGGGTATCCTAGAATAGATAAAGAAAAAGCTTTCCGCAGTTCCTCTCGAGTCAAAATTGAAAAGAATACAGGCACATCATGGGATGACCAATCATTAAAGATAGCTTCTATTGAGGATCCGATGTATGCACCCTAAAATGGTCACCTAGACTTTGGGCCCCCATTCAACAATTTATCAAATCCCTGAATCAATATTTTCAAAAATTAGCATTTTATCAATTATATCAATTTCCTTGATCAAATCCTATTTTATCATTTTCAATTATTTGCCTTGGGCTAACCATTTTATCCTAAAGTCTTTATTTATTTAAAAGGAATTTCCTCCCCTTTTATTCAATAAAAAGCCCCCACTTTTCATCTTATCCTAAGTTGCACAAATAAAGCATTATTCTTATTTTATAAAAAGAAGAAAAGCACTTTTTGTCTCATATGGACACAAAAGTCAACTCTTATTTTCTCATTGGAGGATATTTGTGCACATGGATTGCTCCTCTTTCAAGCTCCACCCTTGATTAAATCTTTTGCCTCTTAATCTCCATGGTCCATTCCTTTTCAATTCCTTTGAAAGGAGAGCTCTTTTCTCATTCTTAGATCCCAACTTTTTATGTTAATCTTATGCTGCAGGATTTCTTGGAGACTTTGGAGCTTTTGGAGATCATTTCTTGCATTCTAGTTTCTTTCTTTCATCATAGCTTTCATGACATCTAGCTTAGTTTTTTTTATACTTTAGATTAGCTCACATAGCTTAATTAGCAAGGGTTTGTAATACTTTCATTTCATAGCTTAGCTTGCATCTTCATTCTTAGCATAGTTGCATTGCATTGCATTTCCATTCTAGATTCTTGAAGATATCAGCATTCTTGCCCTTGTCTCTTTGAATCTCCCATTGTATGGTTTACTAGCAAGGTTGCATGCTTCAATAGCTCTAGCTGAGAGCACCATCAACATCCTTGTGACTCCATGCCTAGGGAGCTCTAGGTCACTTTCTCAAGGTTTCCCATTCATGGATTCCCTTGGAAGTAATGACTTAGAGAAGTGCACTATTTAGTGTGTACATTTTTGGCGCCCACCGTGGGGCAGAACAACTCTGTTTTGTCCTTTTCATGCATTTCCACTTTTTTTTCATCAATTTTTCTTACTGTTTTGTCAAAATTTACTCTTTGGTTTTTCTGACAAAATTATCGTGCGACAGTTTTCTAGTGTCGTAAAATAGTTTCTTACATACCAATGCGATATTTTACCAGTTATAATATTGCACACTTTGACAGATTATATCGCACTCTTGTTCTATTCTCTGTCGCACGCAAGTATCAGGAATTATCGCCCGGAGATATATTATTGCACCAGTATAGGATGAAATATCGCACGACTGTTTCTCTGACAAAAATATCGTTCAGGCCTGGCAGTGAGCAATTTTTTTCATTCCTTTGCAAGATTTACTTGGTTTGATTCGTATTTCTGATTTGTTGTTGTAGCACAGGGGTCTATTTGCAGATTTCATTTGATTTTTGATGTGCTAACCCTTGTAGGGCTAACAAGTGGTGCTTGTAGGTGCTCCTATTGCTTGATTATTTTTCCTAAAAGAACGCATGTTAAAGCTTCAAATGCACAATGGCTACTAATGGTTTTTGTAGGGTTGCCCAAAGCATAAAACCCAATTAAGTGCTTGCTTAGTTGCTTTCTTTTGAGTGCGGCATATACTAGTTGTTTCATTTCATAGGCACTTAATATCTTATTGTAGGAATCTTTGGGTGGTAGGAGAAGTATGCTCTTCACCCTTTGGTGAACCACAAAATCTTGACCCATCTTTAGATTTTGAAAGCAAGAGGGTAATTGAACCTTTGCTTGGTGTTGTATACAATTGAATGTACCTTCATAGAATTAATGTTAATCATCAACAATAAATGAAATAGTAACTAAATTACAACCACAATTTGAGCAACTATTAGCTAATATCAATGACTAATTCAGCATCCTATGGCTCTCTAACTAGAATGTTAATGAAGTAAGCTCTCAACAAGCTCTCACTAATGACAGTTCTAGAATGAGAATTGATTGAAATGAACAATGCTAAAGCTAACAATTATCAATGTAAATGCTAAAATGTTCTTAAATGCTCTTCTAAACTCAAATTGCAAGAGGTTTGATGCAATTCTCAGATAGGTGGATGATGAATTATGAAGGATTTTAGCCTTCCTTTTATAGATTTTCCCAATGTGAGGGGGTGTGGTTGCATTTGATCATGGTTGAGTTGGAGTTAAGTCTTTGGTTCCACCCTTTGAAGACAAAGCAAAGTTTGTGTCCTCAAAGCTTGGGACAAGTAGACAAGATGGATGGCTAAGATTCTCTCTCACTTTGAGTGATTGAGATTCAATTTTGGCTTGATCCATGTGAATGCCTTTCCTTTAATCTCATTGGTTGATTGATTTTCCTCTCCTTTTGGTTTGTTGAGAGTAAATAGAATTTATTAATTGATTTATTTTAGCCATGCACCCCTTGAATGGGTTGAATTTAATTTAATCCAAGACTATACAATTAATTGAATTAATTGTATTTTGATTTGATTGCACTTAATTAAGATGCTCTCAATTTTGATTGATATTGAATTAAGACTTGATTTTTATTTGATTGGCTAATTGTGCATTGTGATTCAATTGATTCAATTATTTCCTTAATTTGCTTTGATTTCACACAATTTGCTTTGAATTATCGTTGAATTATCTTTGTCTATTTTTAGGTGATTACAAATGCCCCTCTTTGAGTTGACGTGCGAAGCATGTCGATTCAAAGAATACTCTGATCTTGCTTGATTGATAGGTCCTGATTCATTGTTGGTTGATCTTTGATGTCATTTGATGGTCTTTTGATGGTTGGTACTCTGATTCTTGATATGAAATTGATGTCAGTATGATTGATATGAAACTCTTGATTGATATGGTTCTCTGATGATCGTTCTTGATATGATGATTAATTTGCTGGTATGATGTTTAATTTCGATATGATGTTTGATTTGATGATTGATATAATGCCCCTTTCGTTTGATTATGAAAAAAATTTTGATAACAACTTTTGATTTGATTTGATGATCGATCTCTCATTTTTGTTGATGTTACTGATGATGTTGATCTGATTATCTAATGGTATGCCCCCTCAAAAATGAAACATATAGTCATTTTTTGATAGATAGATTTAAATGATTGATTGATTGATATGTTTTCGTTTATGAAAAACACTTTATGATATGCCCCAGTTAATGCAATAGGTTAATATAGATCAAGGTCAATTTTCTCCTCAAAATTAGGTCAGAAATAGCTTAAATAGGTTGAAAAACCTAGATTTACTATTCATTTTTACTTTTGACTTCTGTGATTTTGCTCTGGTTCTACTTGGATTGTCGAGATGGTTGTACCTATTCGAGAGCATCAATTCGAGTGAGGTCGTAGATATGCGAGACCACCTGATTATGGACCTTCGGTAAGTAATTTTCAAACCTTAGTAGTGCATTTATTACTCTTTAATTAGCATTTATTACATTTCCCATTTGAAACACTGCTTTGAAATATTTCATTCACGCATAGGATAATTTTAATGTCGCGTAGGACTTTTAAATGTCTTATCCGTGGTTTTTAATGTCGCGTATGATCCTTTTGTTATCGCTTATCAATTTTATGTTGTCGCCTATGTATGAAACATTCACGCGTAGACCTAGGTTAAAAAACCTAATTCCATGTCTTTTACTGCTTGTGAAACCCTATCTTTTTGATGTCGCTTATGAGGAATTAGATGTCGCATAGGCTATTTCAGTGTCGCCTATGAGAATTTTGTCGCGTAAGACAAAAGTAATGTCGCTTGTCAAGCATTTGGTGTCTCTTAAGAAAAATGTCGCGTGCGATGATTAAAATCATGCCTATGGTTTTTTTCTGAAAATGTTCTTTTGTACTTGACTTTTTCTGTGAAAAATTTAATACGTCCAAATGACTAATTTGAATAATTTGATTAGGTTAGTCATATTTGACCAAAATAATCGATTAGGATATCCATATAGTAATACCAATGAATTTTAATTGTCAATCTGTTATGATAGGTTGATGGTTTTGATATTTTATTCTCAAGATTTAGAGAAATAAAACAATGATTTTCCTTCCTCACGATATAGAGTTAGGAGTGTTGATATGCTCATGACGAGCAAGTGAATTTTAAAATAAGTTGATCGACTTCAGATGTTCTTTGATATACTATGCTAATATAATCCTTTTGTTTTCATGCCAAACAGGCTCACCTCGATGTTTTATATGTTCGATCAATTGTATCCTGGGTGATTGATCTTGGACAGGCACTGACTGACGCTGAGCTACGTGTCATTGAGACTTGTGGTTTAGGTTTCCTTCTTGATCTTCCTTGGTTCTAGTTGAATCATGGACTACTCATAGCTGTGGCAGAGCATTGGCACTCTGACCACAGTACTTTCCATCTTCCTCATGGTGAGATGACAATCACACCCGAGGACGTGTATCATTTTCTTCAGATTCCTTGTCACGGAGAGATTGTTTACTATGATTCTATTTATGATTCCACTATCTGCTGACGAGTATTCGGGGACAATCTAATTGATGATGATACTATCACATGGCCACAGTTTGCCTCCTTTCCTACATTGCCTGTGGTTCTAGGTGCATTGATTGGTGGTCTACTCCTTCCTGACCGATGAGGTCGTGGTTTTTTTGTTGGTTGGGGTAGGATTCTGGAGGATTTACTAGCACAGCCTCAAAATTTTGATTGGGGTTCTTGTGTACTAGTGCAGCTATATCGAGATCTTCATGAGGTGGTATACAGAGAGAGTTCTTCTTTATTTGCTAGTGCTATCGTCCTATAGTTATGGATTTGGGAGCATCTTCCTATTACCCAGCCTATTTCTAATAGGAGATGGCCATGTGGATTTCCTTATGCTTACTTATATACTGGTATGGTGATTCAGCATCATTTAGGTCATCTGGATTTTTGGAGATGTCAGGTAGATGATCTTGATCAGGTGATATGGTGTCTATACCTTGGTTGTGAGGGTTGGTGGGAGGATGATGATGAGTTGCCATATATGTTTTCTCCTTGTTGGATGATTGGTCGGTCTAACACTGTTATTGAGCAGTTCTATTTTGGTCAAGTTTTGAGACAGTATGGTAGGACTCAGGACATGCCTCAGGGCAATGCTTTGTATGCATGGGTACAGGCCGAGAGATCGATGTGGGGCCCTTGTATTGATTTTCAATTTTCTGTGGGTTAGATTACTGGGATGGCTTTTTGTAGATGGGAGATGTTACAGGTATGGATGATGTCAGGATGTCTCATGATTATGCAGATTGGTGGGCTCGAAATAGATTTATTCATTTCATAGATCCAGCTGAGCCTATTCCAGCATGACGTGGTGATGGCGGTGGTGGTGATGATGGGCATGGTGGTGGTGGAGGTAGACATCAAAGACATAGAGGACGTAGAGATCCTCCCATCATTATGGGTAGAGGATAGGTGAGGGATGGACATGATCAAGGTAGAGCCAAAGATAGACAGGCTGATGTGGTCCAGATAGTTCCTCCTAGAGTTGCTAGACAGGATAGAGCTCATTTACAACAGAGAGCTCAGAGACAGGATCATATTGATGATGCTAGGCAGATTCCTAAGGGTGTAGATCCTTTAGTGCAGTTACAGAGAGTTTCCCTGGCACAACAGGATGATGATCAGCAGGATCAGGCACAACAGATTCCAACACAACAGATTCCACAGCTAGCTCATCAGCCACAGGATCAGGGACAGGGTCCACAGGATGCTCCCTCTATTGGTACTTTAGCCTGAGATATGCAGTCTATGAGGATAGAGATATCTACTGTTGTGGGGCATTTAGATCAGGTTGTTGCCTTGATGCAACAATTTCTTTCAGTAGTGATTGTTCAGAGACCGAGTGGAGCGAGCACTTCTCAAGCTCCTCCTCCACAGGATGATAGAGATCCAGGTGGTTCTGGTGCTACAGGATCTTGATCGATTGATGACAGATTATCATTGTTGTTCTTTGTTGCACATTTCCTATTTATTGATTGATTGGATCTTTTGATGTATCACTTTCATTATATTGTATCTGGATATACATTGATGTACTGGATCGTTTGAGACACATTATTTTTGATGATATATGATTATCTATTTCTTCATCTCTATTGATGAGTTTGATTTATGAGATTATCTTTATATGAAGCTATATGATGTTTTATGATGCATTTACTTTTATGTGATGCTATGGATGCAATGTATCTTATTTTTATGATATAGATAAATGGATGCTTTGATGTATGAATATTATGAGATATTCTCTATTTTTCAATGTATGGATGCAAATTATTTTTATGATCATATGGATATGGATGATCCTATGTTTTTGTATTTTCAAATGTATGCAATTCTATCCGTAGCTAAATGTATGCAAATGATGTAAGAGTTATGATCTTTTTTCTTTTCCAGATATTTATGTATAATGACTAATGATTAATGATATGCATGTATGCAAAAGATAATCTCATTTTCATTGTTTTGGATCTTAAAATCATGATGTTTGAATTGAACCCTCCCCTTTCATTTTCCCTCTTGCAATTTAAGCTAAGAAAAGCAAACAAATATATACAATGCACTTAATCTAACATGTATGCAACTAACTACCATTATTCAAGATTTAGAGCTTATTATCATCATTGAGCATTTTTGGATCCTATTTTTTAGTACAATCATCACTAGTTCAACTATGATGATATGAATACTTTTGCCTTTTTCCTTACTTTCCCATCGATCTCTTCAGTATGACTATCATTGATTGAAGCCAATCATGAGAGTGCAAATACCAATTTTTTTAGATTCTATGTTGCAAGTGGATGTCGGTATTATGATATTGAAGATTAAAATAGCCAAGGTATCCATTTGCGTAAACAAGAAGAAATCCCTATTTTATCCTATGTACAAGTCCTCAATGATTCTTTGATGATCATGTCCTTAGACAAATAATACATGATTTAAAACGTTGATTTTAAGACAGTCATTCAGAAATCAAGAAAATATCATCCTTTCATCATAGCTTGTCTAGTCTAAAACTTTCATCGATTCGCTAGAAAGAAATGATTTCATCAATTGAGTCAACATTAAAAAAATTTGGCGATGTTTTTCAAATCCATAGTTCAAGTGTAGTTCCATCCATTTCAAATTTTTAATCCTGATAAAAGATAAGGTCAGTTAAGTTCTTGGATCAAATTCTCCATTTTAGGCTCACATTGGATTGGATGTAGATTTGATTAAGTGTTCCTCTATTGAGTATGATGAATTGATTTTGTGATTGAATAAAGCTTGTTGATGAATCTTTGCTCCTTGAGAGTAGATTTCCCCTAGTTTGATATTGATTTCATTTATGGGACTTAGGACAATTTTTTGATTAGGTGACCAAAATCTTAAGGTACTTGCAAATGCAACTACGGGGGTTTATTATGCAATATATACAAATGCTGGCGAATGCAATATTAACAAGGTGACCTTCTAAGTATGCAATTGACTTGGACTTTCAATGGTGCATGTTTACCAGGTTTTCACCAATTGAATGGATCAAGCTCTTTTTTCTATTTTTAAAGCTTTTCTCTTTTTTTGCTACCAAGGTGCCTATTTGCTAGGTTTTCACCAAGGCACTTTTCTTCTTTTTCAATTTTTTTGTATTTTTCTTTTTTTTTTCAAATTTTTTTTCATATTATCAAGGTGCCTATTTGCTAGGTTTTCACCAAGAAAACATCTTTTTGAGGATCATATTTGAATGTTTTTCCTTTCTTCATGCTCAATTTTCCACTATTTTTGATCTTTTGTGCTTTTCAAATGTTTTTGGTATTTTCAACTTTTTCAATGTTTTTGATGTTTTCAAGATCTCTTTTGAATTATGTACAATAAATATGATGCTTTCCATCTGATAATCTTTATACTCTTTTGTCTACCCTAGGTATAGAACCTCTTAAGATGCATGTTGTTTATGGGCTCTTGAAGCTCTTCACCATCACAATTTGATAACTTGTATGTGCCGGTCCCAAAATCTTCAACAATGAGAAATGATCCTAACCAGTTTGCTTCCCACTTTCCTTTTTTCTCTCTTTCTGCTTGGTTCTGGGGATTTTCACACAACACTAGGTCACCTATTTGGAATGTCCTTGGCTTGATGTGTTTATTGTAAGATCTTGACATTCTATTCTGGTATACCTTTAAGTGATCAAAGGCTTCTTTCTATTTTTCATCTAATAGTTCTAATTCTTGTAGCCTAGCCACCCTATAGTCTTCCTCGTTTATCAATCCATGCACAGATATCCTTAAGGATGGGAGTTCTACCTCTAAAGGCAAAACTGCTTCTGTTCCAAAGACTAAGGAGAAGGGTGTAGCCCCTGTTGGCATCCTTATGCTTGTCTTATAAGCCCACAAGGTCGGGTTTATCTTGATATGCCAATCTCTACCAAAATTATCCACCGTTCTCTTCAAGATTTTCAATATGTTTTTGTTTGTTGCTTCGGCTTGTCCATTACCTTGAGGGTAATAGATAGAAGATGAATGATGTATCATATGAAATTTGGTGCACAATTCCATTATGTCTTTGTTCTTGAAATCCCTTGCATTATCCATTTTGATGGCATGAGGTATGCCATATCTACAAATTATATGATTTAGGATAAACAAGGATATCTATTTTCCTATTGAAGTTGATAGGGGTACAGCTTCCACCCACTTAGTAAAGTATTTCATGGTCGTTATGATGAATTTATGCCCATTTGAAGATGGTGGATGAATAATTCCTATTATATCTAGACCCCACTGATAGAATGGCCAAGTTGTGGTCATTGGATGAAGTTCTTGCGCTGGTGCATGTATCAAATGTCCGTGGAATTGACACTTCTTACAAGTTTTTGCAAAGTTACAAGAATCTTTTTCCATGGTAGGCCAAAAATATCCTATCCTAAGAAGTTTCTTAGCTAAAGATAATCTGTTTGAGTGTGATCCACAAATTCCTTCATGAATTTCTCGTAAGGCTCATTTTGATTCTTCTTCTTCTAAACACCTAAGGAGCATTCCGTCAAGACTTTTTCAATACAATGTTTCAACAATTATAGTATATTTGGCGGCTTGTCTAATGAAACTTTTCTTTTGGTTTTTGGTTTGATTGATAGGAAGTGTTTGGTCTTTCAAATAGGTGTAAATGGGTCCATACCAAGGTGAGTCAAATGTAGTAAGTAGGAAAATGGTGTAAGGATGGGTTGGGTCATACGCGGGTTGAATCACTTCTTCTACCAATAACTCATATCTATCACTCTGATCAGGCATCTGCAAAAGTGATGCTATGGTTGCCATGGCATCTGCTGCCTTGTTCTTTTCTCTCAGCACTTGTTCAAATGTGATGATTGTGAAATACTTCTTGAGATTATCCACCATGGTTTTGTAAGGTACCAATTTGTCATTTATAGTCTGATATTCTTCATTGACTTGATTTATGACTAATTGTGAGTCTCCATATACCTTTAACTTTGTCACTTTCCACTCTAATTCCAACTTGATTCCAATAACCAAGGCTTCATATTTTTCTATATTTTTTGTACATGGGAACAACAATTTGTATGACTTAGGGATAGTGGACCCTTGAGGTGTGATTAGGAGTATGCCTGCTCCTGACCCATGGTGAGTGTAGGAACCATCAAAATAGAGTTGCCATGTTTGTGCCTCAACATTTACAATTTCTACATCTGGGAATTCAACTTGTATAGGATGATCATCATTAAGTGGTGACTCTGCTAATTGGTCTACAATGACTTGTCCTTTAATTGATTTTCTGTCAACATATTCTATATCAAATTCTCTTAGGATCATCACCCACTTTGCTAATCTTCCATTTAATGTTGTTTTGCTTAATAGATATTTCAAAGGGTCAATTTTAGCAATGAGCCTTATCTTGTGGGCTAGCATATAATGGCGTATTTTTTGGGAAGCAAAAACTACAGCCAAGCATGCCCTTTCCATGAAGGTATAATTTAGCTCATATTTGACTAAGGTTCTACTAATGTAGTAGATTGCTTTCTCTTTTCCATTCTCATCCTCTTGTGCTAGAAGTGCCCCCAATGAATTCTCTATTGCTAAAATGTACAAAATTAAGGGCTTGCCTCTAATAGGTGGCATCAATATTGGTGGATTCATGAGGTATTTCTTTAGTAGATTGAAAGCCTCTTCACATTTTTCAGCCCACTTGAAGATTGTATCTTTATGCAAGAGTTGGGTGAAATTATGGCATTTTTCTGCCAATTGAGAGATGAATCTCCTAATGGATTGTATCCTTCCTTGTAAAGATCTCATCTAACTAATGGTTTTAAGCACTTCCATTTCCATTATGGCCTTCACTTTAGCTGGGTCAACCTCTATCCCTTTGGCAGATACAATGTAACCTAGAAGTTTACTAGATTGAACTCCAAAAGCACACTTCTTTGGGTTAAGCCTCACTTTGAACTCCTCTAACCTTTCAAAAAAATTCACCAAAATAGGTAGATGTTCTTTTCTTGAATGTGACTTAGCTAGTATGTCATCCACATAATCTTCCATGAATTTATGCATCATATCATGGAATATTGTAGTCATTGCTCTTTGATAGGTTGCTCTAGCATTTTTCAAGCCAAAAGGCATGACATTCCAACAAAATGTACCCCATGCACATGTGAAGGCAGTTTTATCTTGGTCTTCAGGTGCTATCTTGATCTGAATATAGCCACTAAATCCATCCATTAGTGAAAACATGGAGTGTCCCGCTATTAAGTCTACAATAGCATCAATGCTCGAAAGTGGGAAATCATCTTTAGGACATGCCAAGTTTAAGTCCCTAAAGTCCGTGTAGATTCTGATTGACTTATCTGCTTTTGATACCGGCACTATGTTGGAGATCCATTGTGCATAATCAATGGCTCTTATAAACCCCACCTTTAATACCTTCTCTAGTTCCACTTTGACAAGTAAGGCTATATGAGGATGTATTTTCCTTAGTTTTTGCTTGACCAGTTTAGCTCCTTCCTTTATATTGAGGTGATGCATTATCAAATTTGGGTCTAACCTCAGCATATCATCAAAATACCATGCAAAGTTAACTTTCTTTTCCTTAAAGAACTTAATGAACTCTGTTCTTTCTTCGCTGGATAGGGATGATGCTAAGTGGATGAACTTTGGCTCTGTTTCTGTTCCAATGTTTATCTTTTCTATTGGCTCAATTAGAATTGGAGACCTTTCTTCATAGTGATCTAGTAGAACATCCAAACTCCCTTCCATAGGTGCCTTAGTTGGGTTTTCACCTTTGGAAACATCCTTTATTTCTTTGTTTTTTTCTTGATCTAATGTTGCCACAAAGTGGTTTTCAACACTCGATTCTTTTCCTTTTCTATTTTTTTTTATTTTTTCATTTTTTCT
The DNA here is from genome assembly GCA_027943335.1 of Chamaecyparis obtusa. Lineage (NCBI taxonomy): Eukaryota > Viridiplantae > Streptophyta > Pinopsida > Cupressales > Cupressaceae > Chamaecyparis > Chamaecyparis obtusa. Next base: position 1,468,134 of record BSBK01000594.1, read on the forward strand.
TGGATTAAGAGTTTGGATGCTCCCTTTGATCATTTCTTCTTGATAGTCCTTGGTAAAAGAAGGTTCAACCACTTGAAGGTATTGGGACAGTGTGTTTTCATTTAAGAAAGTTGGCAAGGTATCAAGTTCAATGGCATCCCATTCAATTAGGTCCAGCTGAATGAGAGTTAAAGGGTCAACACTTGGATTTGTCTCGATTGGACTTAAAGTGTATATCTCATTGTTAGAAGGTTCATACATTATATCTTGAAGATCTCGGACATGGGCTTCCTCTAAATGCTCTAAAGAAGAAGGATCAAAATCCTCCTCACTAGAATCCACTATGGTTTATGTTGGATAAAACTCGTGGGGTTTAAACCTAGCATTTGATTCTTCCACAGTAGGTCTCCATGAAGGAACATGTGGTTCACCTACCCATTGATTTATTTCAATTTCTATGCTTGGTACATCATTTGGACCCTCTTGACTAGAACTAGATGCTTGATTTGGAGTTGATTCCACCATTAGTCCTTTGTTTTTAGTAGAAGCATAGGTATGAATGACGTTAATACCTTTGTCTTGGCATGACTCATCTGATAAGGTCTCTCATTCCCATTCATTAGAATCCTCATCACTATGAAATTCTAATTGTAGTATTTGATCATGTACTTTGGGATAGTGTTTTTGTGTATATCCTTCTTCAAGATATCCTAAACCTATTTTCTGCTTAGAATCTCGCCATGTGGATTCTAGGGGTTCAATTAGCCCTTCATTTCTTGTACCTAAAGGTCCTTGACCTTTATACCCCATCTTTTGCATGATTGCAAAACCTTTACCATATTGATGAGTAGGGATGGTTATATTTTGAATGTGCTTGATGTGAGCAATTGATTCTTCATCCTTGTATAACCAATTCAAAATTTCATTATCCTCTTCACTCATGGTGGATGATGTACTTTCCCTTACAAAGTTTTCATTATATTTATGAGGTAAACTTGGAGGTTTTCCAAAGGACTTTGGTGATAAGGGTAGGTCCATCATGGATAAGGAGTATTCACCTACTCCTTGTTGTTTGATTTTGCATTGCTTATCAATTTTTTTCATCATTTTATCCATCTTTTGGTAATGGGCTTCTTTAAGGTATCTTGAAATAGCTTTGGTAGATTCTTCTTTTTCTTCTTCACTAATATCATTCTCATTAACCTTCTCTTTTCCTTTAGTCGATGTAGATTGGTTAATGAGTTTTGGAGTTTCTTGAATAACAATTTCTTCTTTCATCTTCTCTTTTCCTTTTAACAAAGGGATGTCTTTAGAACTTTGGCCTTGTTCCATTTGATTGGGTATAGACCCTTTAGCATTGTGTGGAACCAATGAGTCATTTATAGGTTTCACGTTATTACAATATTGGAAGGGATTGAGGTCTCCACTTACCATTATTTCTTGCCCTTGATATGGGAATTTTAGGCATTGATGGTAAGTTGAAGGGACAACCTGCATTTCATGAATCCATGGTCTTCCTAACAAAATTTTATAAGTCAATTTTAGGTCCAATACTTGGCATATGGTCTCTTTTTGCATAGGACCAACTCTTATCGGCAAAACTATGACTCCTCTCGATGCTCTTTCTTCATCATCGTAGGCTTTTATGGTTATCTTTTTCTTTGGTTCAATAGCCTCCTTAGAAAATCCTAAGGCTTTTACCAAGCTAAGGGTACAAATATTTAGGCTAGCACCTCCATCTATAAGGACTCTTTTCACCCTATGCTTATGGATCAACACTTCTATGTGTAAGGGAAGATTTTGGGGATGATTAAGAGACGTATCATCTTGTTCAAAGAATGATAGGCAATGAGATGCAATTAAATGCCCCACCATGTTTTGGAACTTGTCTACCTCCAAATTTACAAGCACATTTGTTTCCAACAAGGCTTTTTCCAAAATATCCTTATGGATTGGTGATAGTTTGAGCAGCTCAAGAATAGAGATTTGAGTGGGAGTTCTTTGCAATTGGTCAACCAAGTTGTATTGTTTTGATGATGACGTAGAAGCTTGGTTTGATATCACCACTTTTGGAGCATTATTAGATATAACAACTTTTGATGCTTGCCCCCTAGTGATTACATTTGTTGATGCTTCTCTTGATTTACCTTTTATTACAACAACATTTATGCTTTGATCTTCTTCACTTAGAGTATTTATTGTGTTGTCATAAGTGTGGGCAAAATTCACTTTATCATTATGCTTTTTAGGGTTTTGATTTGTATTAGATGACTCCCCTTTTTCATGATTCAAAAAGGGGTTCTTATAGGCCGTGTGATCCCCATTGTTTCGAGGTCCTTCAATTTGGATGATGTCGTTATTAATCAAATCTTTCACTAAGTGCCTCAATTTCATGCACTCGTTGGTTGGATGACCTCTTTTTCGATGGTATTCACAATGATGAGATGCATTCCACCAATGAGGTTCGACTTTGGGTTCATAATTTGATATATCGGGTAGTGTGATAACTTGATTAGCCAACAAAGTTCTTAGTACATTCTCCAAAGGTTCACCCAAGGGAGCGAATTTCATTTTATTATAGCTGGAGTTTGATTTTGACTTATCCCAAGTCTTATTGTTGGAAGTATTAGAATTATTGTTGTTATAATTATTGGAATTATATGGAGCTTTATTTTCTTGGTTGACATTGTTTGAAGAATTTGCTCCATAGGGTCGAATAAAAGGGGTAGACTTCAAGTTGTGTGACTCCACAACCCCATCATTCACAAGATTTTTATTGTTACTTTTGTTCCATGATTTCGATTTATCATTGTGATTGTTGGCCCCTTGATTAAAATATTTAGGAACATAATTATTGTTATTGCTACTGTTATTGTTGTTGTTAGATTTATTGTCTTTAAATAACTTAATTTCACCTCTTTTGAGCAAGACCTCTTCAATCTTAACTCCATTTTCAATAAGTTTCTCAAATGTTGGAGGACATTGAAGTTGTAATCGCTAGTTCATTTTAGCAGTCAAGTTATTGGTGAAGATCTCCATCTTCTCTTTCTCTAGGATACTTCGTGGGTACCTTGTGAAAATGGTCCTCCACCTTTGTAGGAATCCTAAAAAGGACTCCCCATCTTTTTGTTTAGTATCACATAAGTTAAGCATAGTGATCTCATGCTCAATGTTGTAAGAGTAATGAGTTATGAATTTGGAGGCTAACTCCTCAAAAGATTTTATTCCAGGAGTTAGTTTTGAAAACCACTCCATTGCTGGCCCTCCTAAGCTTCTAGGAAAGAGTCTCATTAGATAAGTGTCATTATGCATGAACTCTATGCTTAGGGCACAAAATTCCCTTAAATGATCTTGTGGGTCTATTTTACCCATGTATTTATCGTATTTGGGAAAGATAGTATTAAAGGGAAAAGATACCATTGCTAAGCTTTTGTCAAAAGGAAAAGGACACAAAGCTTCTATGGAAAAGGCCTTAGGTTCAGCTACCTTCTTCATGGTATCTATTTGTTCTTGAAAGGCCTTAATCTTCCTAGTCATGATGTTCATAGGATCATCTTGGTGTTGGTCCTTCCTAAGTTGGTCAATGTCAAAATCGTAGGGCAGCTTTACCCCCTTTTGTGCTAAGCTTAGGAAGAAGTTCTCCCTATCTTTGTCTATTAATTTTTCCATCACCTCTAGGAAATCATTATCTTGGGAAGCTTTTTCAACCCTTTCCTCAAGTGTCTCCTTAGTGTTATAGTTGGCATTATTGATATTGTGATAGGCTGAATTCATATCACCCATCTTTTCAATTCTTGGTTCAAAGAGATTCCTGAAAATTTCTTCTTGGTTAGGATCTTTGAACTCACTTTGACACTCCACTTCTTGCCTTGGGTTTGCAAAGATAGTACTATCACCTAGTAATGATCCCCTATATGTTTGTGACCGTGTGGAAATTGACATCCAACAAGGGTTCACTTTGGAATTTATCCTTGATATGAAAGTTGTTGATTTTATTATTGAGGAGATTTAAAAATATAAGATGCTTTCAATGGATAATATCTTACTTGTTTATGTATTTGCAAACACAACAACCACACATTCACTTGTTTCTTTTACCCACTTAAACACAAAATGTTTGATTTGTAGAACGTTGTCACGGGTTTTTCATAAGAAATCACTTCAAGCACCTACCTTAGCACAAAATTTGGTTCGTAAACATGGCTCTACAAGGTGGCCTTTGCTACTTTATCGAGGTTTTAGTATATATTCCATTCAAATAGACTTCAATCTCTCATCCTCCAAGGAGGCTTCCCACATGCACCAAAGTATGATTTTGCGCAATCCATATGGACTACTAGAGGAAGGTTGAAAAATTAAAATCTGTTTGTCATGACCCCATTAAGGATACATTCATTTCATTTTAGAGTGGGTTGGATTCCCGCGGCAAAAGCGAGTGTATCCCACTTTGGGTTGTCCCTCTCACCGGCCTCGTTAAGGAAAACTTGGGAGGTGATCCCACTATTGCTCTAGCATATATATGAAAACAAGAAATGAACTTAGGCCGACAAGTTTGGGAGTTTGATTCACTCAAAGAGTGAAGAGCATATCCCTATTGTCTTTCTTTGTTCCACACACTTACAAACACATTTGTTCTTTCCTAATCTCTTGACAAGGAGATTCTTAGAATTGAAGTGTGAAATTCATTGCCTATTTTATCTTCAGATTATATCCAAATGAAATGCCGCAATCTAATCAAATGCAAGCTTGATGAGGAGAATACCTTTTTCTTGTAGCTAGCATAAAGCTAGGGGCATTTTTTAGAGAATTTTGTCATTTTTTTTTTACTCACCTTGGCAATAGCTCCTTCCAATGTGCTTATCCTCCAACAAGTTAGTCAACACTAACAATCAAAGTGAGGGGAAACCAAAATTGAAATTGACAACACAAAGATTTATAAACTGAATTTTGAGCACTTTAATTGCAAACTTTCAAACAAACATTTGAATTAAGGGCTAAAGATCCAATTCAAAGAGACAAATTTCTGCTTATAAGCTTCAATTACAGCAAGGTATTTTTGATATACCTGACTATCTTCATCTTTTGTTTGCTCAAGGATAGCTTTGATGTGCGCTTTGTTCTCCCTTTTGATTTTCTTAGCAGGTGCTTTCTCTTCTTGATTATATCTAGCTTCTGGCTTCTGTACTTTAGGATGCCTGTTCATTTACTGTCAAAACATGAAAATAGAGAATTAGATAAATGAATTTATCAACATGATAACAAATTATGATAGAAAACTTTAAGCGACATTGTCCAAAAAATATGCGATAGTAAATTGCTCGTAAGCGTAACTTTAATGTTAGCAGGTGAAACTTAATAGTGTACCAAGCGACACAAAAAATTAAGTAGGCGTAAGTAAATTATTTCAAAGCATGAACAATATTTGTCAAAGGACAATGAATTAACTCAAAGTGATAATGAATTAATGTAAAGCGTAAGAAGAAAGATCATAAGCGTGATTGGTTAGATCAATTGTAGAGCAAAGCTTTCTGATAGGCGATAATGAATTGTTGATCTGTGACACTTCTTTGTTGGAAGGCGTGACTCAATGACGTAAAGGCAATAACACTTTGTCTCAGATGCATGAATGCTTTTCTTCTAGGCGACAACAAAAAATTTAAGATAGAAGTAGAATTATTGACCAGGCATGAGTAATCAGCAAATAAGCATCAATACAAAGCTCATAGGCGTCATTATATTGGTCATAGGTGTGACTGAATATTGGTCATTATATTGGTCATAGGTGTGTTGTAGGTGACACTTTACCTAATTTCTGCAAATTAAACATAGAGAATAGCAAATAAAAGCATACAAATATGATCCAAATGCTAAATTTGATGAAATGAGGCTTACTGCCCCACAGTGGGTGCCATTTTGTATACAATTGAATGTACCTTCATAGAATTAATGTTAATCATCAACAATAAATGAAATAGTAACTAAATTACAACCACAATTTGAGAAACTATTAGCTAATATCAATGACTAATTCAGCATCCTATGGCTCTCTAACTAGAATGTTAATGAAGTAAGCTCTCAGCAAGCTCTCACTAATGACAGTTCTAGAATGAGAATTGATTGAAATGAACAATGCTAAAGCTAACAATTATCAATGTAAATGCTAAAATTCTCTTAAATGCTCTTCTAAACTCAAATTGCAAGAGGTTTGATGCAATTCTCAGATAGGTGGTTGATGAATTATGAAGGATTTTAGCCTTCCTTTTATAGATTTTCCCAATGTGAGGAGGTGTGGTTGCATTTGATCATGGTTGAGTTGGAGTTAAGTCTTTGGTTCCACCCTTTGAAGACAAAGCAAAGTTTGTGTCCTCAAAGCTTGGGACAAGTAGACAAGATGGATGGCTAAGATTCTCTCTCACTTTGAGTGATTGAGATTCAATTTTGGCTTGATCCATGTGAATGCCTTTCCTTTAATCTCATTGGTTGATTGATTTTCCTCTCCTTTTGGTTTGTTGAGAGTGAATAGAATTTATTAATTGATTTATTTTAGCCATGCACCCCTTGAATGGGTTGGATTTAATTTAATCCAAGACTATATAATTAATTGAATTAATTGTATTTTGATTTGATTGCACTTAATTAAGATGCTCTCAATTTTGATTGATATTGAATTAAGACTTGATTTTCATTTTGATTGGCTAATTGTGCATTGTGATTCAATTGATTCAATTATTTCCTTAATTTGCTTTGATTTCACTCAATTTTCTTTGAATTATCATTGAATTGTCTTTGTCCATTTTTACGTGATTACAGGTGTGTTTGGGAGATATTTTTGAGCTAGGAGATTATGCTCTTCACCCTTGAGGTGAAATAGAAATCTTGACACTCAAAGGTTGATCCACTCTTTGTTTAGCTTTTAGAATCCTTTAGTGGGCTTGCTCTTGAGCAATCAAGAGGAACAACCCAAGTGGGGACAAGATTTTTGCTGGCTATTCCAACCCACTATAAACTCAAGGCTATCAAGGACACAAAACCTTGGTAGACGTAGTACTTTTCTTCGCTTGATGTGAGTACTTGTGGGATTGTGACCATGAGGAAAGTGTTGAGCAAGAATGCTTAAGGTACTCTTGTGGCCGCAAGGTCTGTTACTTGCTACAAGGTAAGGAGTCCCTTTGGGGAGCAAGAGGGGTATTACAAATGGAAGCCCTTATTAAGAACCATAGATAGAAGCCACCCTATTTTTCCACTTAGCTTCTTGGTGCAAGGATTGATCCTAGTGGACTAACCTAAATCACCCCAAGATTGCTCACCATCTGTGTTCCTTTGGTTGTGTCATTGGCACTTCCACGAAAAAGCCAATATCTATTGTGGGCAACCACTTTGTGTGAGGCAATGGAGCATCAAGTGTGGGCCAAGTTGTTAAGTATTGAGCCATTGTATTTTTAGGCTAGTAAGTGCTTGAAGTGTTCTCATTGTGATCTACCCATGTAAACATTCTCAAACATCAAACATCATGGTAGCATTCATAGGATTTTATTTCTTTGATATCACAATTGCTTCTCTTGGCAAGGTTGCTTTTGCCCTTGTGTAAGTGTTTTATGACATGTTTGATCACCTATTGTTTGTAAACCTATCTATTTACTATTGTCACTATGCTTGAAACCAAAAAATCCAACCTTCAAACTAAAATTTTGAACAAACTGCCCTTAAAACTAAGATTTTTAGCACTCGCTGGTCAAGAGTCGTACAATCCTGAAACTATATCACACACTGTACTGAGAATTATCATGTGATAGTTCGTCACTAGAAGACTATCACACTATTTGCCTAGAAAGTATCGCACAGACTGCTTGGAAACTGTCGCCCTGCTTACTACAAAATATCGCCTGCTCAAAAATTATTGCACTGTTAGCCTGGAAACTGTCGCACAGTCTTTTTGTTGCCTATCTGGTTTATGCAATTTTCAATCTTTCCTTAGTCGACCAGATTTTAGTAGGTGACCTACTCTATTGCTAGAAACCTGTTTGTACCTTGGGTTCCTGATTTTAGACCCCTTGAATTAGTGTTCTCTGATTTTACAAAGTAGTCTTGCTTAGCATCGATAAGTTAGGAATTATCCTTGTTGAAAAAGTACACCTTTAGATTCTTTGGTAACACACTTGAAGAGTTTTAGTACTCTTTTGTCCAATTCACTTCCATCAAAATTCAATTTTAATTATATATTTGGCAAATCCATCCTCCTGGTCCATATGTGTTAGGATACTCATCCTTTTATTATACACCTATGTGGAAGTGTTGGTTTGCACCTTTTGCAGCTTTATATCTTACCATCTCTTTTTGGACAATTGAACACTTTCACTATCCTTGTTTGGTATTGACATTTCATAAGGCCATCTTATCACCAAGGGTCTTTCTCTTTCATGTTGGTTACGACAAGGTACCAAGTTAGTCAAGGAAAATGACTTGAAGTTGTCTTTGAACAATTACCCTTAGTCCAAACTTGTCCAAAGCGATAGGGGAAGAAACCTGTCTTTGATCAATCACCTAGGAGTGAGTCTGAGGCTTGGTTTGACCCAAAGAGCAATCCTAGTGAGTTTAGTACTTCTTTACCATCCTTTCAATCAAATATGGACATGAGCTACACTTTGACTAGGAAATAAAGAGAAGAAATGGATCAAACTCTTGATGATATTTTCCAAAGACATAGGGATAACATGTTGTTTGGTGATGACAATCAACCTAAATCACCCCCTATTAACTCAAGATATTTAGATGCCCATCAAAGAGTTGAAAGACATTATGGGAAAGCTCACCAAGATGCATGGTCACAACATGAAGACCAAAACAATGAATCTGGTGATACTCATGTGAATTCCGCATTCACTAATGACTTGTTTAGACACTCAAGGTCTAACTCTCCACTCAAAACAACCTCAAGATATGCTAACGAAAGGCTTAAAATAATTGAGCGTGAAAAGAAATCCTTTTTGGATGAACACGTCACTAAAGAAGAAAGGTTTAGACACCTAGAGGAAGAGAAACAAGCCTTGTTGGAATTGAGAAGAAAAGCATTCCAAGAGGAACAAGATAGGCTTTTAGCCCAACAACTCAACGACCAATTTAACAAAAGGGGTGCCAACAGTGGAAACAACTCTCCACCCTCTACTCCCTCAAGAACCCCAAGAAGTAGAAGGCAGTCAAGGACCCCTTCAAGATCTCCTAGTCATAGAGGAAGGAGGATTTCACAACATAGGAGACAAACACCTCCTAGGAACTCAAGACAACCCTCCCAATGAGCTCATCATGGCTCTCAACATGGAGGAAGTAGTGCAAGTTTTGATGATCAAGATTTTATGAGTATGCAACAAGAGCCACTATTCCAACAATATGTGGAGAAGTACCTTGATCAAAATAAAGATAGGTTCCTAGAGAGTTTGATTAACAAGGGTGCTAGAGTCCCTTACAACTTTGATGTGGATAGGAGGATCAAGAAACAAGGACCCTCTCAAGAAGAGGAAATCAAACAACTCAAACAAATGATGGAAAAGGTGTTGGCACCTAAAAGTTCCTTTTCACTTGATTCTATTTGTCCCAACCCTTTCAACAAAAGTGTGACTATGACGGATTTTCCTAGGAAAGTTAAAATTCCCCAATACGACAAGTATGATGGAAATGGTGACCCACATGATCATGTGCACCAGTTTTATATCATGAGTTTTGAGTTCCACCAAGATGACTCTTACCTTATGAGATTATTTCCAAGGAGCCTCAAGGGCCAAGCCATGGAGTGGTTTACCAACATAACCCATCCCGTCAAAACTTTCAAAGAACTTGTCCATAGATTCATTCAACATTTTGCATACAACTTGTCAAGATCAGTCAGTATGTTGGACTTATGCAATTTGAAACAAAACCAAGGGGAATCCTTTGTTACCTTCTTGCAAAGGTGGAGACGATTGTGCTCCTGCTATTCTAGGACTATTCCTAAGCATGAAAGGATTGACATCATTGTTAGTAATTTGGTGCCTAAAATGCATTATGAGGTTCAAAAAATGGTCTTTGATTCCTTCAATACTATGGTTGAGACCGCATGTCAAATTGAGGATGTCTTAAAAGAACAAGGCATTTTGACCAAACATAGCAATAACAACAACGGTCAAAATCCTAACAATGCCAATAAGGACAAAGGCAAGCACTCACACTGGAACAAGAATAAGCAAGTAGTCAATGATAGAGTTGTGGACTCTTCCCAACCCAAGGATCAAGGACTCCTCCATTTGTCTAGTGTATTCCAAGCTATGAAGCTCAACACATCCTCCAACCAACAAGAGAATAAACCAAAGTATCAAGAAAAGCCCAAGAAAAAGTTGTGACAGTTTTCTAAACTGGGTGACTCCTATGAGGATGTTTTCAAGACCCTTATTGCTAATAATCTTGCACAACCACAAGATCCAACAAACTTCCACATATCTGATGTTAAGCCACATTGGTGGAATGAAAAAGATTTTTGCAAGTACCACAATGGCATTGGACATGACATCAAACATTGCTAGAAAATTAAACACTTTATCCAGAATCTTATTGAAAGTGGTAAACTTCAGATTGATGGGTTGAATACAAATGTAGACCACAAGGCATTCAAGGAGCCTTTGCCCAAATATGAAAAGGGGGAAACCTCTAAACCCAAGAATGGCAAGGCTGAAATCAACTATACCTACACAAGTGTAGAAAATGTGGTTAATATGCTTGAGATTGTTGAGGAAAATGTCAACATGATACGAAACAAAGATTCTTATAGTCATGATGTGGGTTCTCCTCCTATATTTGATGAAGAACCCATGGTGGTGCTTAGGGGTCCTCACTCTCAAAGGTTGTCCCAAGCTCTTAACGCTGTCACCATAAGCCAAAGTCAAGGTCTTGTGGTTATTAGAGGTCCTAATTCCAACTAGTCTAGCAAACCCAAGTAAGTGACATCCAAGAATGTCACCACCAAGTCAGCAGTCAATCCTGAAATGAGCTACAATCTTTTTGACCAGTTACAAAGAACACCAGCTCAAATCTCAATTTTTGAACTCCTAGAATTGTCTCCAAGACATAAGCGTGTCCTTGAGGATGCTTTGCGTACAACCAATGTTCCTAATAACATAGATGTTGACCAATTCCAAAATATGGTTAACCACCTTGCCAGCCCTCACTACCTCACATTCTCAGAAGAAGATGACAAAGCCTTGAGCCATCCACATAATCTTGCCCTTCATATTGAAGTCATGATCCACAAAACCCATGTCAGGCATGTGTTGATTGATGGGGGTGCTAGGCTCAATATTTGTTCCTTGAGTTTGTTGAAGATACTAGGTTACTCTGAGAAAGTTATTGATACTTGTAAGAAAATCACCATTAAAGCCTATAATGAGGTAGAGAGAAGCTCTAAAGGCTTGGCCATCCTTCCTATAAGGATTGGCCCCGTTGAAAAGGACAATTTGTTCCAAATTTTTGATGCTAGTCCTTTAGCCTATAATATCCTACTTGGTAGACCATGGATCCATGACATGTAAGTAGTGCCATCCACCTACCACCAATGTGCTAAGTTCCCCTATAATGGAGTAGAAGTTTGTATACCCGAGGATAGCACATTATCTGTTAATGCAATTTCAGCAAGGACTCATGTTCCTCTCAATAGAGAAGTAGAGGATTTTGATGCCACTTTAGCACAATGCCAGAATAAGTTTAAAGCCATAGACCTTGGTATGGGAGGTTATCAAATTGACTCCTTTACAAAACTACCAACCTCACCTAGGTCCTATGGTAAACCTTCACAAGAGATGTGTCCCTCATCTTCAACAATGACTTTGTTTGGTACATTTGTAGAGTCCTCAGTGCCCATACAGGATGAAAAAGAAGAGGTAGCTATTAGAGATTGGATTTACAAGGAGGAAAAATACAATCATAATGAAAATTTCTCCCCATCTCCTAAAGCTTATGGGAGAGGATACAATTTGGTCAAAAATATGGGCTACCCAAGTCATGGTCCTCTCAGTCATAGATTAGATGCTAAGGCTGAACCACTCAATCATGCTCTCATTGGTGGCAGATCTAAGACAATGGTTGGCCTAGGTTTTGAAAGTTGGAATAAGAAAACTACTCCTATCCTTGCTGTGATGGATAGTGATGATGAATCTAGCTACATTCCCAATTTGCAAAATCAACAAGATAGGTGTGAAGATTGGACCCCTTCTGTAATACCCCAAAAATGGGCTATAAGTTCATTAACCTCTTATATCATCAAATCAAATGAAATCGACATCAAAGTCCTAACCTAAGGCACATCTGAACATCATCAAATCATAATTGATTATCTTAAATTCTGCATCGGGGAATATTCCTAGTAATATTCCTAATTATCTTAATTATCTTTAATTTAATGATTATTTGGCGATAAATCACATTTATCCTAAGTTTGATTAATTGAATATTTTCATATTTAATTAATTAGATTTAATATTTGCCACTTAATTGTGTAATTAAATTTAATTCTATCTATTATTAATTGTATTATTTAATTTTGACAATAAATCAAAATTCCTATCTTTAATTGATTAAATTCTTATTTAATTAATTAAAGCATGTTGTCATTATTTAATAATATAATTTTTAATAAAAGTTTGGTAAAATAGTTAATTAACCCATAAATTAATTATTTTATTTCAAAAATCAGTTGAGTTGAGGATAAATCACTTTATTTATTTATTTAATTCTTAATTATTATGCATATTCAAAAGAAACAGTTAAACTCCAAATCAGAAAATCAATGCAAGTTATTGACTTTTTGGAACTCAACATCCTTTTGGAGTTCAAAAAGCTAATATAAACTCTAATTTGAGTTAAAAAGCTGTTTTTGCATGTTTTTGCATGATTTTGAGAATTAACTATCTTTCATGATCAGATAACTCAAAAATCAAGATGAGTTAATTTGAGTGATTTATGGCTTTTCCCATGCACCTCCAAAGCCCTAGATTTCTATAAAACAAGGCTTTAGCTCTTCACAAATCATCTCATATTTTGCACAATCACGCTGGAGAATTGGAATTGAAGAATCAAAGCTCTTGCGAATCGACATCTTTGTGAGATCAATCTTATTTTTGCATTCATATTACATATCATTGTTAGATTCATAGCATATCAATTTCATCTAGCATAGATTCATATTGGTTTTTATCATTCTTATTGCATAGAAAATATCAAAAAAATAGATTAATTGCATTCATATTTCATATCTAGATCAATTGCATTCAAATCCTTCATTTAGGTGTCGTCTAGGTCACTGATCTCGATTACAATTTGAGAACATTAATCTCGCACCTACTAGAAGGCAGTAAATCGCTTGGTTAGATAGCTTTCAATTTTGCACGATTTTGATTATAGCTAACCTCTAATATTTTACTAAGTGTTGTGTCTACAGATCAGGTACAATTTTTACACACACATTTCTGGCGCCCACCGTGGGGCAACCCACCTTTGCATGCTGGTTTTAATTTTTTTGGGAGCTAAAACCCCAAAGTTTCAAAGATTTAATTTTATCTCCCAAACGGCTTGTAATTTTGGTCTAAATTTTTTTTTTCAGGTTGATGACATGTCTTGAAAGCTACAATAAAAAATTTAGAATTTTCTAAGATGTTTTGAATTTTTAATAATTTTTTCTTGAAATTATGGAAAAAATTAATATCTAACGCAAATCAGCATATTTTTCAAAAAAACTTATATTTTCAGAAAGCTCTTTAAATTCTATAGGGGGTCCATTCTTTGTGTTTTAAATTTGGACATCATATCATAGCTCAAATAGTCAATTTACAAAAACTGGTCTATTTTGATAAAATGGGTCTCTAGGGCACAAATGAAGAGATTTTTCTAAAATTTTTGCATTTTTGGAAAGATCTCTATTTTTTAGCAGGGGTCTCTATTCTGAATTTCTATTTTTGTAGCCAAAATCATATCAAAAAAATTAGATTTTGTTGACTAGGTCAAATGTAGCAAAAAAAATAAAGTTTTGTGATGGGTATGCACTTATTTTTTTACATGGTTCAATGAATGATATGAGTTGTCATTTGGGTTGATTGCTGGTTATTATTATTGATAATAATTAATTTTTAGAGCTAACCCTATGGTTTTCATAAGTTGAATATATTTTGCATATCTTGTTTGCTTGTTTGCTTGTTGGAGAGTTTGTCACTTGCTTGCATGGAAAAGCTCAACAAAAATTGTTAAAAATCAAGTAAAATCTACTAAGCGCGTTGCAAGGATCCCAGGTATTCTCCTTCATCTAATAATATTTTGATTTGGGACTTAAAATAAATATCTTATGTGTCAAGTTTGTGTGCATCTTTTCATGCTTTTGATCTATTTCTACACACTTGCATAATTGATACTAGGTTGTGAACCCTTAAGGATTCATTAAGTAGTCTTAGAATACTTGTGATTGATCTTGATTGCTATCTTGGGTTATTGGACTCGCTAATCCGTCGGCCCCTCATTTTCACCCCGTGGTTGCAATCTCAGCGCCATAAAGGGGAGGGGTCAACAGGACAGAAGCGTTAAGTGTTCCACTTGGCAACCCTTTTGTGCTTTTAGGAACTCACTTATTTTCTAAGTTGGGGAGTCATTTTCAGCTTGTGTGAGGTGTTAAGTGTTCCACCTTGTGGACTCATCTCATATTCGCTTTAAGCGTTAAGTGTTCCTCTTTCTACTTTTTGGGTACTTTTGGTAGATTTACTTTCGGGAATATATCTGTGCTCACATAGTAATTAGGCCCTATGAACACTATTCGTGATTCTTGAAAGATTGGATTCCCAGTGAAATCCTTCTTGATGACAGAATCCTTGTAGGTAGGGAGGATACTTAGTGCGTTTCACATTCAACTTGGTTAGTGCATCTTCTCTTATTGATCGACACATTCTCTCTCCGGAGAGGTTGATAGATCACGTAGGGTTGATATCACGAGCTTTGGTGAATCAAAATTGGTTAGTGTGTCTTCTCTTATTGATTGATACATTCTCTCCTCGGAGAGGTTGATAGATCACGTGGAGTTGATATCATAGACCTTGGTGGAATAAAACTTTGTCTTAGCGTGTCGGATTAATCTGCTTATTTTGTTTGGGTTAAAAGTGAAGAGGTGTCAAAACCTTGAATCTGGAGCCAAGTCCCCTTGTGGTATAAATCTATGAGTCATCTTTAGAGAGGGTTAACCATAGCGGACAATCCCTTCATAGGGAAAACTGCGTTGACGGAACCTCAAGCGGTCATAGCCATTTTCACCGTGGTAGTGACAGCCGCTATATAAATGTCCTTGTGGAAGAAATCTCCACGAGTATGGTTCATTGTTGGGTTGTCAGATCTCCCTAGCAGCTCTTGAAGATTAAGTTCTCAGACTGTGTCAAAACCCTGGTGCACAGGGATTGGAGTTCACCCCTTTGAATCATAAAAGTTGCAGAGTCAAACCATTACTAAAAACCCTAGAGAGGCCAATTTTTCATTCTCAGGTATATGTGTGTTATTGCAAAACTTTTCAGAACATACACAATTAGTACTCTCAGGGATTAGCACAATTTGGTCACTTGATTGTTCATGCGCAAGGTTGCTTTTGCCCTTGTTCATTATTTTCAGACGTGCTTGGAATCACTGACTTGCTGTTCTGTGTGCTTGTTTATCTACTTAGCTCTTAAAAATGATCAAATCTGGTATAACCTTCAAAATCTGGACAATACAATTTGCAAACAATCCAAAACTGAAGACCTTACATTTTGCAAAAATTGACGTAAAATCTTTTCTGGAGTCAAAAGTCATTTCAGGAAGTCAAAAGTCGTACAAGTTTTGTCAAGTGTCGTTTCAGTATTACCCAACTGTCGTATGAGTTTAGCAACTGTCATTTCATAGACTACCTAGTGTCGTATGAGTCTGCAGAGTGTCGTTTGGAAAAATTTGAGAAAGTTGTCAAAAATTGTCAAATTGCAAGATATCCAATGTTTCCAACCTAGTTCCAGAATCTGTCAAAAATATCATTGTGTCAAGAACAGAGCAGTAGCTATTGAGAATCCATACACATGTCTCAAAGAATCAATACACATGAGGAAGAAATTTTGATCGCCGCTATGATGAAGCAGCTGCAAGCTATGCAAGTTGAACTTAACAATCTTAAGAAAGAGAAGGAACCTAAAGAGTTCTCCATGAAATCTCTATACTCTTTTCCATTTGATAAAGACTTGTACATGTCACCATGCCCCCGAAAAAAATTTGAGCAATATGATACCTCTTCCATGGAGAGTGACACATCTAGCTTTGGAGACTATGATGACTATGATGATAGACAATGTAATGATACCTATGACACCTCTGTTCCTAAGAGTCCTCCTCATCATTCATTCCTGCTTACTACAAATGGGCCGTCACATTGGATAGATCGTGAGGGTGATCCATATGATTCTGATTATGAAAGAGACTTTGACGATTTCTATGCACAATACCTAGATGACACATCTACTTCACTTGAGGAAGAGAAAGTTTTCATGCTGATTACAAATTAAATACTACAAGGATCTTTCCTCTAAGAACTCTCAGGCTGAAAATAAAGATTACACTCTTAAGCAAGATCATGTTAATGTTGGACCTTTGTCTTGTGATGGTTCCCTTCCATCCCCTACTTCCTCCAATACCCATACATTTCCTAAAGCTTCCGAGTCTTTCAAATCTTTCACAGAACCTTCATCTGACACAAGCCCTGATACTTTTCATGTGGTTTCCTATAGTTATCCCCCAGGGCTACCTCTTAAAGAAACTCAAGCTAACCTTCACTTGGCTGCAAAGACTTTCAATAATGATAAATCTAAAGAGCCTAAGCCTTCATATGCTATAATCCCTACTTCAGCTAGTCCTCCACCATCTCTTCCAAAGTCATCCATACAATCCCAACATGCTTCCTTGTCCTTAGAAGTGGCTCCATGTCAAGAGGACTCTAAAAATGATAAAGAAACGAACATAAAGAAAGATCAAGATCAAGAACCCTCCATGTCATCCACTCCTTTTCCCGATGTCTCTTATCCGCTTCATGGTTCTTTTGATCCTATACACCCTTTTTCATGCATTCCACCATGTCTTAAGTCTTCTCCTAAGCAAGATCAAGCTACTACTCACACTGTTGAGCTTATTGACAATAAAAATGACCTTACTACACTTGCGCTTTCCAAAGATGATACTTCCATTAAGGTTGGTAAAAATGGTGTTCCTTCCAATGTTAAGCCTATTGAAAAACAAGAGAAAAATTATGTGCTTATGCTATCCGAGGATCCTTGTCAAGATCAAAGTCTTTCATCTTCTTATTCTACCATTCCATGTTCACTTCCGCTTTCTACTCTTCCTAAGTCTTCACAAGCTTTGAACAATCCTATCAAAGAAGGTGCTCATATTCAAGATGTCCATGATTCTATTGAAGATCCTAATGCTCACTCTAAAGATGCTGATATCCTTGGTTGTCATATAGATGCTGATGAACTTATTGATTATCCTTTTGCGTCTTCCACTTCCATCCTTGGACCTCTTCCACCACTACAAAGATCTTCATGCCTTCCTTCCATCTTGGGTCCTTATGTCCCTTCACTTTCCCCTCCTAACTCTCCTAATTTTCCATCCATCTTGGGTCCTTACATACCTCCATCTCCCATCTTTCCTCAAGATCAACATAGATGCATACCCTTGAATCCTTTTCATCCACCCACCCATCTAAACCAGTCGTATCCTCCCTCTTCCACAAATCTCAAGTCTTTTGGAAGTAACTTGAATGTTCAATACAAGAAAAAGAAGCAATACAAGAATCCATCAAAAAAATAATATCACCATGTCTCCTCTCATAGACATGGAAGCATAAAGTCAAAAGAGATATCTAAGAAAAAAACTACAAGACAAGTATGGGTTCCAAAATCCATCATTCAAGATATTCTCTCTAAGTCATCAAAGGGAAATAAAAAGCCTAAGGCTATATGGATTCCAAAGTCTCTCATAAGAGAGTCTCATGTTGAACAAAAAGTGAAATTGACATTCAAGCTTCCAAAGGCTTCCACTACATCTCCTTCCAAAAATATTCTTCCATTTCATGCGCCCAAACCTCAACCTTTGCTATCCATTCGCCATATTCCTTCACATATTCCTTCATTCACATTTCCTCCACCCTCTCACCACCCTTCAAGGTGTGTGTTTACGTTGATCTTGCCTTCCTTTCCATCTACCCTTTCACAATCCTTCCATTCATTAACCTTCTACCTTCTATCCTTTTTCCTCATTTGCCTATTCCTCCTATCTTCCAACCTCACTTGCTTTACATAAAACCTTATCCTCCATTTTTCTCTTCCATGTTCCTTTCCCTATCAGCATCTTTGAGCATATCATTTTGAATCTTTGGCATATCATGGTTTATCCTTTCAAGGAGAATTATCTAAAAAGTTTGCCTTCTTCCAAAAAAAAAATAAAAAAAAATTGAAAATGTGCCCTGGTGAAAACCTGGAAACAGGCGCCTTGGTAGCAAAAGTAAAGAGAAAAAAATTTTCATCCTAAGGTGAAAACCACTCCCTTGTGGCGCCTTGGATAAGTACCATGATGAAAACCTGGCAATCAGGCATCATGCGTAGTTCTTCTACATATTTCATCCATTTCATCTTCTCTCTTTGATCTTGACAATGTTGATCTATACACGAATATTTGGCTATTTTGTGAGTTGTCTGATGATGATCTTGCTTTCAATCCCTTTCTATTTAGCCTTCATATTTATTTTCCTTCATTCATTTTCACCTGTCACTATCCTTTTCCCCTTTGGTCTTGATCTAAGAAAGAAAGAGTAAAACACGGTGCTATGAAGCCTCTTGACATGTCTACTCCTTTGGATTGCATCCTTTCCTGCTCTTGCATTATGATTTTGTGCTTATCCTATGCTAGCCTTTCATTGCTTGTCCAAATGTGCTTTACATGACAATTTTTCCCTAGCTTGAGTATTCTTGAGGAGTTTTCCCTTGGGGATTTCTTCCCTTCATTAGCTTTCATTCTCTTGTCTTCTATCTCTTCCACCAGCTTGCCAATCCCTCTTGTTCTCCACCTTGCTAGACATTGGGACTGCATGATATGATCTTGCTTGGGAGTTTGCAAATGGAAAAAGATGCTATCAAGTATACCAAGTATCAGAATAATTATCAGAATCAGTATCAGAACCAGTATCAGAACAATTATCAGAATTAGTATCAGAATCAGTATCAGAACCAGTATCAGAACCAGTATCAGAACAAGTATCAGAATGGGCCTACAAAACAAGTATTAGAATGCCTACAGGGGCTACACCTTTCGCTTTAGTTTATGGGTCTGAAGCGGTACTACCTATTAAGGTTGAAATTCCATCACTCAGAATCAGAATGCATGGACTTGTCACTGATGAAGACTACAGAGTGTCTAGGTTACAAGAACTGGAATTACTAGATGAGCGCAGGCAAGCAGCGTATGATCATCTCAGAGTATATCAAAAAAGAATGTCTAGAAGCTACAACAAGAAAGTCAGACATAGAGAATTTTAGGTTGGCGATCTAGTGTTGAGAGAAAATCCTAAAAATCAATCACATCGAGAACGCAAGGGGAAGTTCAAACCCAATTGGCTGGGTCCCTTTATAATCACTGCTACTTTTGGCTCTAGTGCCTATCAACTCTCAACAACTGAAGGAGAACAGCTTTGAGAACCAATCAACGTTCTCCATCTGAAGAAATTATACGCTTAAGGCATTCAGTGCTTGGTAAATGTCCTGAAAAAAATCTTTTAAAAAAATTAGAAAAAGTCTTGAAAAAATGAACATCTTGGTGAAAACCTAGCAATAGGCGCCTTGATGATTCACAAAAAAAAATGAAAAATATCAAAAGTACAAAAAAATAAAAAAATATCAAAAGTACAAAAAAATTGAAAAAATGAAAAATACAAAAAAAAAAATGAAAAAGAAAGAAAAAGTGCATTGGTGAAAACCTGGAAACAGGCGCCTTGGTAGCAAAAATAGAATCTCTACCAAGATGGTGAAAACCTGGCAAACAGGCACCACTTGTTCCAAAATGCTCCATCTATCAGCACAATCTTGGTCTTTCCCATCTTTTATTCTTGCTTTAGTTTGTACATATCTCCCGGTTTGTTTCTGCATATCCTGGTTTCAATAAGTCGGTCTCTACACCAATCAGCTCAAGCATCTGTATCCTATCAATGTTCAAACTTGGGGGCAATCAATGTCATATCCTATGGCCTCCAATGTATCTTAGATGTATCCTATCCAGTCAGAGTCCTTTGAAGCTTCCAGTTGAGTTAGTCAGTCAGTCTTGTCTCCAGAAAGGATTTTGCATCTATAACAACGCAATCAAACATCAAACTCAAACTGAAAATAATCTGTGCTTCATGCTTTTATCTCCTTGTATGCTTACTGATTCGCATTGAGATTTTTGCATATTGTGTCCCTTCGAGCTCTTCGATGATGTCCTTTATAGGATTTAGAGAGTGATGACTGGGGGCATAATCTTTTCTTTGTCTTCTGCTTGTATGTGAAAATCTAACAGCTTTGGAAATTCTGGATTGAAATGGTGTCCGACTGTAAGAGCCTCTATCTCGAATTGGATGGCCATGCGTACCTCGACCATTGATACCCAAAAAATTCAAGGAAGTTTGATCTAACTATTATCTTTTTGAGTAAGTTCTTTCTCCTACTGTGGAATGCAATCTTGCCTAAGGATGTGAATGATAAAGGGTCACTACGGGTAATTCACATTGGATTTAGAATGATCTCTTAGCTGTTTGATGTGTTTTTAATGCAAGGCATACTCAGGTCATCATGACGTTTATGTTTTTATGCTTGTACAAATTGCTATATCAAAATGGACATGATATTCAGGTCATCCTAGCGTTTGTGTCTTGGTGCTTATATCTGATCCAACATTCCAAAAATAAATCAATATTCATATGTCCATGGTTGTATAACCAGTGGGTGTTGTATTGATTCTTGCACATATAAATCGATATTCATATGTCTATGGTTTCATGGCTAGTGGGCATTGTATTGATTTATCCGGTTACCTAAAAGTTCAATGATGATAACAAATCGACATATGATCAGTGACTAGGTCCTAGGTCTTAGGTTGCATTTCATTTTGCATGTCTCATTTCATTTTGCATGTTGTATGATCTCGCAATGATTAAACAAACTTCAATGCTTACACAATTCTCCACTTGTCTCTTCAAATCTAACAAGAGCTAAATCTCACACGAAGGTTCCTCTAATGAAATAGCAAGTAGAATCCTTTTTTGGGATCAAAATTCAAATCTGAGATCATTCATATTATTCACTGCTTGCATAATCAACCTTCAATCATCACAGAAATCTAGTATTCAACTGAACTGATTATCTAACATCAAACTATCAAAATTTCAACTTGGTCAACCATGGTCAACTCATGGTCAAACCTAGTCAAACTTGGTCTTTTGGACCTCCAACGATGTAGAATACGTTCTTAAACGTGTTTAACCACTATTTCAATCAATTAACATGCTTCTAAACTATCAACGCTGACTTTTCTTGTCAGATTTCAATTTTAATCCCGAAGGGGGCATGGTATTGCACATCATTCAAAGTCTGTAAATCAAATTCTATCGATCAAATCTATCAATATCTTTCATCAGTGATCAAGACAACAATCACGTCTAGTCGCTGATTCATCAAAAGTCCTCATCGCTTGGGGAAAATCTATCATCACTTGGGGCATATTAGATTCATCAAGATCCATATCAATTTGGTATTCTCTTAATCTTGTAAACTGTATCAATTTTTGCAACCATCAGATCATAGTGTTCTTTCCTTGGTTCTTCGACAATTGAAGGGTTTGGATGTGATACTTGCTAGTTCTGCTAAGACAATCGAGTCTAGAATGGGTCACTCACTTCTTATCAATCCTAAGGTTCAGAATCAGGCATTTTGACACTTTTTCGCAATCATAGGTTCATTTGCTGCTACAGTGAACATTATCTTTGGTCATTCAAGACCTATTATCTCCATCTTAATTCAATATCAATCAACTCCTATCTCAATATCTTTCAATCGGTTTCTATCTTGAGATCGGTTTATCTTTTGAATCAGTTTCATGTCTTTATCAAACACAGACTATCTTTGAACCACTGCGCTTCGCACAGTAATTCAAAGAGGGGCAAAATGTAATACCCCAAAAATGGGCTATAAGTTCATTAACCTCTTATATCATCAAATCAAACGAAATCGACATCAAAGTCCTAACCTAAGGCACATCTGAATATCATCAAATCATAATTGATTATCTTAAATTCTACATCGGGGAATATTCCTAGTAATATTCCTAATTATCTTAATTATCTTTAATTTAATGATTATTTGGCGATAAATCACATTTATCCTAAGTTTGATTAATTGAATATTTTCATATTTAATTAATTAGATTTAATATTTGCCACTTAATTGTGTAATTAAATTTAATTCTATCTATTATTAATTGTATTATTTAATTTTGACAATAAATCAAAATTCCTATTTTTAATTGATTAAATTCTTATTTAATTAATTAAAGCATGTTGTCATTATTTAATAATATAATTTTTAATAAAAGTTTGGTAAATAGTTAATTAACCCATAAATTAATTATTTTATTTCAAAAATCAGTTGAGTTGAGGATAAATCACTTTATTTATTTATTTAATTCTTAATTATTATGCATATTCAAAAGAAACAGTTAAACTCCAAATCAGAAAATCAATGCAAGTTATTGACTTTTTGGAACTCAACATCCTTTTGGAGTTCAAAAAGCTAATATAAACTCTAATTTGAGTTAAAAAGCTATTTTTGCATGTTTTTGCATGATTTTGAGAATTAACTATCTTTCATGATCAGATAACTCAAAAATCAAGATGAGTTAATTTGAGTGATTTATGGCTTTTCCCATGCACCTCCAAAGCCCTGGATTTCTATAAAACAAGGCTTTAGCTCTTCACAAATCATCTCATATTTTGCACAATCACACTGGAGAATTGGAATTGAAGAATCAAAGCTCTTGCGAATTGACATCTTTGTGAGATCAATCTTATTTTTGCATTCATATTACATATCATTGTTAGATTCATAGCATATCAATTTCATCTAGCATAGATTCATATCGGTTTTTATCATTCTTATTGCATAGAAAATATCAAAAAAATAGATTAATTGCATTCATATTTCATATCTAGATCAATTGCATTCAAATCCTTCATTTAGGTGTCGTCTAGGTCACTGATCTCGATTACAATTTGAGAACATTAATCTCGCACCTACTAGAAGGCAGTAAATCGCTTGGTTAGATAGCTTTCAATTTTGCACGATTTTGATTATAGCTAACCTCTAATGTTTTACTGAGTGTTGTGTCTACAGATTAGGTACAATTTTCACACGCACACCTTCCACCAATCTCCTTTGGGGAGATTTAGATGTTCCAGTTATCAATCCAACAATTTCAGACCTAGAACAAGAACAATCCACTATTGAAGATTATGTTGAGGATCCTATTCAAGAACATCAATACACAAATGGCATTCAAGAAGGTGTTACCCTGGGTGACATCAAAGCCTCTACCTCAAGGCCTAAAAAACATGCTTGGTGTAAACATCCCAGCAGGGATTCAGATACAGAGTCACATGAGTATCAGTAGGAGACTCTTTCTGATTGTTCTACAATTGACATGGACATTGATGTTGTCCATACATATGGTTCCCAACCCGAGGTAGCTAACAAGTCTAGTGTAGGATTAGAGGATTGGAATCCATGAGTCACTTTAGTGGACGATGCTTCGCTTGGTAGGATAAGTCCTGATTTGGGTACCTTAGAGGGATACTTGATGAATCCTAACTCTGCAATCACCAGAGATGATACCATTCGCATACACAATATCAAACTAGTCATTGACCTACCCCTTGCCAATCCTCACTTAATTGATTGGTCTTAGCGCTATCAAGAGACTCAGCTCCTAACTTTTCAAAATGACTATGAGATAGCATGTTACCTAAATACCCTTGAACCTATAGTCTCTTCCACCAGCGAACCAACTACAAGCATGACAGAACCAGATATCAAGTACCTTAGTCACAAAATGAAAAGAAAAGAAAAAAAGAATAAGAGTTCTGATGGTGAAAACCACTGTGTGGTGGTGTCAGAACCTAAAAAAGTAAAAATAAAGGATGTATCCGAGGGTGAAAACCTCTCTGAGGCACCTAAGGATGAGGTACTTGATCATCTCCCAAGTTACTTTTAGGATAGATCTTCAGTGCTTATTGAACCTACATAACCAGTTAATTTGAATACACAAGAGGCTCCACAAATTATGCATTTAGCTCAGTCTCTATCAACACAGGAAAAAGAAGCATATACCAAGTTCCTACAGACCAAGAAGATCAATTTGTCTTGGACTTATTCAGACATGCTAGGATTGGACACTAGTATCATTATGCATCACTTTTCCATAGCTCCAGGTATCAAACCAGTAAAATAGAAATTGAGGAAAATACATCCTCACATAGCTCTTCTTGTCAAAGCTGAATTAGAAAAACTCCTTAGTGCAGGATTTATAAGAGCCATTGATTATGCCGAATGGATATCCAATATTGTACCAATTTCAAAACATGACAAGTCCATTTGCGTCTGCACAGATTTTAGAGATCTTAATAAAGCATGCCCAAATGATGACTTTCCACTTCCAAACATAGACATGATAGTGGACATGATTGTGGGCTATGAGATCTATTCGTTGATGGACAGTTTTTCTAGGTATAATCAAATCAAAATAGCTCCTAAAGACCAGGAAAATACTACTTTCACTTGTGCATGGGGAACCTATTGCTGGAATGTCATGCCATTTGGGTTAAAAAATGCAAGAGCTACTTATCAAAGAGCTATGACTACTATCTTCCATGACATGATGCATAAGAATACGAAAGATTATGTGGATGACACCTGGGCAAAATCTTAAAAAAGGGATACACACCTAGGTGATTTGGAAGTAATTCTAGATCGTATGGAATAATTTCAATTGAGATTAAATCCCAAAAAGTGTGCATTTGGAGTCACCTCTGGAAAACTCCTAGGATTTATCATTTTAGTTAAAGGAATAGAGGTGGACCCAGAGAAAGTTCAAGCAATAATGGATATGTCACCTCCCAAAAACATCAATCAAATGAGGAGTCTTCAAGGACACCTTCAATCTATAAGGAGGTTTATTTCACAACTGGTTGATAGAGCCCAACACTTTAACAAGACTTTACACAAAGGGGTTAAATGTGTCTGGAATGAAGATTGTCAGCAAAGCATGGACCAAATCAAGTAATACTTGGCCAATCCTCCAATCTTAATACTTCCTATCCCAGGAAAACCACTCATATTGTATGTGTCAGCAATAAAATCTTCCCTAGGGGCATTATTGACTCAGCTTGATGACACTGGAAAAGAAAGGGCTATATATTACATCAGTCGTACTCTTGTGTCATATGAGGTCAACTACACTAGTATTGAAAAATCTTGCCTAGTGGTGGTGTTTGCTTCCCAAAAGCTGCGACATTACATGCTTGTGCATGCAATACACCTCATTGCAAAAATTGATCCTCTCAAATACTTGCTCGGTAAGGCTGCTCTCATAGGTAGACTTGCTAAGTGGATGATGATCTTATCAGAATTTGACATAGAGTATGTTGAGCGTAAGGCTATAAAAGGACAAGCCATTGCAGACCAATTGGCTGATTTCCCAATTCGAGACAAAGCACCAATTCAAGTTGAATTTCTAGATGAGCACATAATGTACATGAGTGCAAGAACATGGAAGATGTTCTTTGATGGCTCTTTCATGCAAAATGGTTCAGGAGCAAGAGTGTTGTTTGTTTCTCCTCATGGGTACACAATTCCTAAGTCCTACAAACTATTGTTCCCATGCATAAATAACATTGTTGAGTATGAGGCCTTGACAAATGGACTAAAAATGGCTATAGAGTGGAGAATCACAGAGCTGCATATCTATGGGGATTCACAATTAATAGTCAACCAAGTTAATGAAGAATACCAAACCAAAGATGAAAAATTGGTACCCTACAAGAAAATGGTTGATTCATTGCGATGATATTTTACCTTTGTTACATTTCAACAAATCCCTAGAGTAGAGAAAAAAGCAACTGACACTATGGCTACATTGGCTTCACTTCTTCAACTAGAACAACATGAGTCTAGATTCAAATTCCTGGTGGAAGAACTACGCTACCCTATCTATCACTCCCAAGAAAGCCAAGTTGTTTGTACCCTTATTGGCCATGAGTCATCCCGCTATGGTGCCATTTATTCATACCTTCATGATGGTACTATTCTCAAAACCTTCAATCATTTTGAACGAAGGAACCTAACCTAAAATGCCTCTCGCCACACCCTTATCTCTGGTGATCTGTATAGGAGGGGTTTAGATGGGACACTTCTTAGGTGTTTAGAAAAGGAGGAGTCCAACCAAGTGTTAGTTGACATTCATGAGGGCATTTGTGGAGGACATTATAATGGTCTTGCCATGGCCTGAAGGTTGCTTAGGGCGGGGTACTATTGGCCTACCATCCAGATAGATGCAGTAGCTTTTGCTAAATCTTGTGAAAAGTGTCAGAAACTTGATAACCTAATACATGCTCCAAGCAGGGAGCTTATTCCTTCCATTTCTCATTGGCCATTTTAGCACTGGGCCTTTGACCTTGTTGGGCAGATTCATCCCAACTCATTAGGTGGACACAAATTCATTATCACTACTATTGATTATTTTACCAAATGGGTAGAAGTTGTCCCACTTTCTGTTGCCTCAGGCAAGACAGTTTCTTTGTTTATTTTGAACCATATCATTTATCGGTATGGAGTGCCTTCTAAAATAATCATTGACAATGGAGGTCATTTTAAAAACAAGGACCTTAAACATCTCTACAAGAAATTCAAGATAAAACAACATTGGTCCTCCATTTACTTCCTGCAAGGAAATGGACAAGAAGAGGCTTCAAATAAGACCATTCTCAAAATCCTCCATTGAACAGTTCACAAGAATGGTAGAGATTGGCATCTACAGATAAATCCGGCCTTGTGGGCCTATAGAATGAGTATTTGTACTCCAACAGGGGCTACTCCTTTTGCCCTCACTTATGGTGTTGAAGCAGTGTTACCTTTAGAGGTGGAGATTCCTTCTCTTAGAGTTTCCCTTAAAGGATTAGTGACAGATGAAGACTACCGTGCCATGAGACTTCAAGAACTAGAACTTCTAGATGAAAAGCGTAAAGCATCTTTTGATCACATGAGAGTTTACCAAAAGCGTATGTCTAAAGCATTCAACAAGAAGGTTCACCCTAGAGAATTTCAAGTGGGGGATCTTGTCCTATGAGAAAACCCTAAGAATCAACAACATAGAGAGCAAAAGGGAAAATTTGAACCGAATTGGCTTGGACCATACATCATTACTGCAGCTTTTGGTACAGGTGCTTATTTACTATCTGATCTAGAGGGGGAACAACTCCCTGATCCTATCAATGTTTTGCACCTCAAGAAGTTCTATCCATGATGCCTATTCTGTATGGGGGCATCCTTTGTACATACTTATTGATCCTGAAAAAATTCCAAAAAAATTCATATATGATGCTAAAAAAATCCTTAAAAGCATATAAAGTCTTGAAAAAATACAAAAAAATTAAAAAATTATTTTTAAAAAAATTAAAACTAAAAAATAAAAAAATTTCAAGTGGTGAAAACCTAGAAATAAGCGCTACTTGAGGCCTTTGCATCCTTGTCTTTTAGCATGCGTCCTTGACACTTAGCCTCCCTCCATCATGCCTTGACCTTGTTACCTTGGTTTGGAATTGGTCTTTGTCTTTGTCTAGGGGGCATAACTGTGTTAGCTTTGGACTCTAGGATGCGTTGGTCTTTAGGACATCTTGCAAATGATGTTTTTCAACACCAACCCAAACTGTGTTTTTCAACACTACCCTAGCGTCAAGTGTTTCTCAATACTTATCAGATATCTTATCCACAGTCTAGCATGATATGATATTTTCTCACTCGCAGATGTGATACTCAAAGTTTGAATCTATGACCTACACACATTCACTTAAAAACTTGACTCGTTAAGACTTGTTTGACTTTATTTATTTGTGTGTTGTCTATGATGATTTCTTTAATGAGTGTTCTCTCCCTAATAGTTTTTGATGATGCTGAGCTAGAAGACTGGGGGCATGAGGACATGTTTTATTGCTTTTTCTACTTGTGGGTATATTTTGTTGGTCCTAACTGTCATTAGCATTTATGCTTGTTCCACTTGACAATGGGATTTACAAGGTATTATCCTTGACTATCTTCACAAGTGCATACTTCTAGCCATCTTGATTTTCCTTGTGTCTCGATGCAAGTATAATCTTGCTATATTAAACTTAGGTAATCTCACTGCACTAGTCATCTTGACCTATAAGTCTTTGATTCCTAGGTGTGATTCCCATATTCCTATCTGATATAGATCATATTCAGATTCACATAGTCATACTAGTGTGCATTATATGATCTTGCGACACTACCAATAATGCTCGATGATGAATATTAGAGTCTAAAAGCTTTGTGACCTTGCAAGTAAACCACTTTTCAAAGTAGCTTGCATTTTTAGGTTCATGTTAGTTTAGTTTTTCATTTTGCATATGGAGAGAGCTCTCCTTTCATCTTTCATGGACTTGTTGATCAACTGTGCTCATCTTTCGCTTCTTCTCGATCATGTCTTTTGCTTCTTGTCTATAGCATTTTGACTTTTTGACCAATTTTCAAACACCTTAGAATTGCATGAAAATTGCACCCCTAGCTAATTTTGATGTCCTGGATCTATTTTCGGGATCAAAATCAAAATTTGAGTTCATATCCATAATCAAAATCACATTAAAAAAATTTCTCCTTCTTCTGCGCAATTGGCTGACCATTTGAGGCCTGATCCTTCGATCTTTGTTAGGGCATCTTTATTTCTTCATCCCCATCCCTTTCAAACTTCTAGTCTTTCATTCACCTTCATTTGCTTCATCTCTTTGTGGTTTGACTTCATCTTTTTAGTCAAATTGGGGCATATCTTTACTACTTGATGGTTATCCTATCATCCTTCACCTTCGATTGTGATTTCTAGTGACTTGATCAAGTTTATCAATTTGTTGTCTCTCCTCTACCTGATTTCAATTTTGATTCCAAGGGGGCAGTACCTATCAGCTTTAATCTTTGATTTAGCTTATCAATCAGCTTTTCTTGAGATTCTTATCTCTTATTTGAGACTTGATTATCACCTAGCTATATAGATTTTGGTCTTGTCTTTCAGCTTATCTTTTTCAACTTATGCTTATGCTTGTCCTGATATGTTCTCATCCGTCGAACACATGTCTGGATTGTTTTGTGATCCCAAATTGATCTCACATTTCAATTCCATTCTTTGACTGCATGTGATCCCAAATCGATCTCACATTAGCCAAAGAGGGGAAAATGTATGTACCCTAAAATGGTCACTTAGACTTTGGGCCCCCATTCAACAATTTATCAAATCCCTGAATCAATATTTTCAAAAATCAGCATTTTATCAATTATATGAATTTCCTTGATCAAATCCTATTTTATCATTTTTGATTATTTGCCTTGGGCTAACCATTTTATCCTAAAGTCTTTATTTATTTAAAAGGAATTTCCTCCCCTTTTATTAAATAAAAGCCCCCCACTTTTCATCTTATCCTAAGTTGCACAAATAAAGCATTATTCTTATTTTATAAAAAGAAGAAAAGCATTTTTTGTCTCATATGGACACAAAAGTCAACTCTTATTTTCTCATTGGAGGATATTTGTGCACATGGATTGCTCCTCTTTCAAGCTCCACCCTTGATTAAATCTTTTTCCTCTTAATCTCCATGGTCCATTCCTTTTCAATTCCTTTAAAAGGAGAGCTCTTTTCTCATTCTTAGATCCCCACTTTTTATGCTAATCTTATGCTGCAGGATTTCTTGGAGACTTTGGAGCTTTTGGAGATCATTTCTTGCATTCTAGTTTCTTTCTTGCATCATAGCTTTTATGGCATCTAGCTTAGTTTCTTTTATGCTTTAGATTAGCTCACATAGCTTAATTATCAAGGGTTTGTAATACTTTCCTTTCATAGCTTAGCTTGCATCTTCATTCTTAGCATAGTTGGATTGCATTGCATTTCCATTCTAGATTCTTAAAGATATTGGCATTCTTGCCCTTGTCTCTTTGAATCTCCCATTGTGTGGTTTACTAGCAAGGTTGCATGCTTCAATAGCTCTAGCTAAGAGCACCATCAACATCCTTGTGACTCCATGCCTAGGGAGCTCTAGGTCACTTTCTCAAGGTTTCCCATTCATGGATTCCCTTGGAAGTAATGACTTAGAGAAGTGCACTATTTAGTGTGTACATCCAGAAGTTAAGTTTGTAGCACATGTAATAGATTATAAGTTTTATCAGTCAAGCAGATTGAACAATGTACGTGTAATGTTTTGGATATGGCTCACAAAATGATAAAGAAGGGTCATCAGATAGACCTTGCCGAGCTACTCCTGAACTAGGTTGAAGAGAATATGAAAACAATCCGGTCATAAAAGTCTAATACCTGTAAGTTTGGCTCACTACTAGTATATTTATTTTCCTATCTCCAGAACTTCTTTCCTTCTATTGGTCACGTAGATTGGCCTACCGACACACTGATCATTTCACAAATTTATGATATAATGACTAGTCTGGGAGATAATTTGAAAAATATTGTAGATGACTACTTTGAGCAGTTTAATATCAAGATGAATATGAGAAGTAGGATTCCAAGCTCACTAGTCGAGAAGTATGAGAGGGACATATGTTTTCTAGTTGACACCGACCATACATTGATTAAAGTTGTAGAGCTGAGGACAAAATGGCTAGCACCTATGGGATATGAGATGGATTTTGATTTTGGTTTGAAATCAATCAAGGTGTTATTGGTTTTACCAAAGGACAAGAAGGCCGAAAGGTTTGGAACCTATGAAGAGGCAAAAACAAGGATCAAAATTGATCTTGTCATCGGTAAAATGACAAGAAAATCCAAGAAAATGATAAAAACTTTAACTGAGAAAATTGGAGATGTATCTGACTCATTTGAGGAGTCACCGGTTGAACCTGCAATCGAAGGTTAGTTAATGTTGACTGACAAACCATATGACAGTGAGGAAACCAAGTCTGAAAAAGAAAAAGACTCTATACCAGTTTCTCCCACACCAACTCCAAAGAAGAAGCAGTTGCCAGTGCAAACAGGTGCATGAACAAGGTCAGCAACCAAAGCTTCACCACCATAGAAAAAGGGAGCTGAGAAAGTAACTAAACCAAAGGCAGCTACACCGACCAAAACGTATGCAAAAAGAGGAACCAAGGTTGTAGCTGAGGCACTGAAGAAAAGGAGAAGGTTAATAAGATGTAAGGAAGACCTTGAGGATGAAGAAAATGATACAAATCAATTCAAGGTTGTAATTAATAAGATTAGAACTATTGATGACATTGTTGCTGATATAATAGAGAATGGAGAAATTACAGATCTTGAGCTTAGTCAGTTTGACACCATGTCTACCAAGGATCAGAACAAAATTGAGGAAGCAGTCATCTAGATGATGATAAGATTTAAATGAGTTCTATTAGAATTTGGAAAACCACTACCTAAGGCACTAGAAGATAGAATAAATCATAAGTGGTCATACGCCTTGGACACCGAGAAAAAGATGAGGGAACAATCCCTAGTTCAAGTAGCACCAAATTTAACTCTTGATGAAATTGATGAATATATGAACACTTACTATAATAGATTCAAAGTAAAAGGTCAGGCTATGCAAATTTTAGATGAAAATCTGGTAGATGTTGATGAGACTGGCCAACTCATGTGGACATCAATTTTTGTAGCTAAAGAGCAAGCTGAGAAAAATGCATTTATTAATCTATTTGAGAAGAGACAAAGATCAAAAGGAAAAGGCATATATATAGATGATGATGATGTAGAAAAAAAGACAAAAGAATCAAGCATATCATTTACTAAGGTGATTGATACAACACTTGACAAAGAAGTTAGAATGAGAAAATATGATAGTACTATGCTTAATCTAGCTCACAATGCTCCATTATGAAAAGATAAATTCAAACTCTATTGCTAAATGCTCTCAATTGCTCATAAAATGCCTATAATAAGGATGTTTTTCTCTTGAATTCTCTTATATATTATTGCTCTCAATATGACTCTTATTTATAATAAATTCTCAAGGGTAAGGGGTAGAGTGAAGTAACCATGATTTAGCCTTGGTTGAGTCAAAAACTTTGCAATGTTTTTAAATGGGGGGACAATTTAAATGTTTGTCTCAAAGCTTTGGACAAAAAGACAAAATTGAGTGGTTGAGATGTAAAGTTGAAATGTGTGATTGAGATTCAACCATTTTAGAGTGATTTATGTCTCTTTGTTCTCAATTCTCATTGGTTGCTCAATTTTTGTTGAAAGATGTCAAGATTAATTAAATTCTATTAATTAATTAAATTAGCCATGTAAGAGAATAGGTTCAATTTGATTTTTGATTTAACAACTATACAATTAATTGATTAAAATCAATTATATAATGTTTTTCACCCCTTTAAGCTTTGATTTAATTATTTAATATCATCATTTGATTTTTCTTTTGATTTTATTGATTTTGTCCAATTTGATTTAATAAATGTCCATTTTATTTTATTTGATCCTTTTTTATGAGAATTAGTACATTTTGATTAAGATTTTGCAATTTTAATGATTTTAAAGCACTTGCCCAGTTTTTGATGTCTACAAATGCCCCTCTTTGAATTGATGTGCGAAGAACATTGATTCAAAGAACTTTTTTATGTTCTGATTGCTGATTCTGATTTACTAATTTTGATTTAATTGCTGCCTGATATGATATGCCTCTAATTTGATTTGATAAAATGATATGTGCCCCACTAATAATAGTTCAAAAATTTATATTCCCCAAATTTAATGTGATGCCAATTTGATACTCTGATGGCCCCTCGGAAATGAAACATATTGATTGCTTGATTTGAAATTTTTTGATGATGTTTGATTTAATATGTTTTCATTTTTGAAAAATATTGATGATATGTTATGTTCCACAATTTTCCCCGAATTGATTGATATACTAACATAGGTCAAAGTCAAAATTGCACCCCTAAATTAGGTCAAATTAGCTTAAATAGGTTGTAAAACCTAGATTTACTATTCATTTTCACTTTTGACTATTGAGATTTTTCTTTGAGCCTATGTTGATTATTCATGATGGTTGTCCCTATTCGAGAGCATCGATTCAAGAGAGGTCATCGTTATCAAAGGCCTTTGGATTACGGACCTCCTGTGAGTGATTTCAAACATTCCTTTGTGCATTTATTCCTCTTTAATAGCATTTATTGCATTTATTTCTTGTTGTTGTAGATTAATTTTTGCAAAATGTCGCGTAGTATATGTTAAATGCCGCATAAGTCTGTGAAACAATGCATCCACACATGTTAATGACACCTTCGCATGTTAAAATGCTACCTAGGATAGTTAAAAACTCACCTAATCAAGTTTAAATGTCGTGTATGACTAGGGTTTTAATGCCAATTTAGTGATGTTTTACCGCTTGAGAAACCCTAGGTTTTATATGACGCCTAGGCATGATAAAATGCTGCCTAGAGCCTTAAAATGCAACATAGAATGCTAAGTGATGCGTGCTAAAGATAAAATACTGTGTATGATCCTTTCTTCACTGCGTAAGGTAAAATGTCACCTCCTAATAGGAAAATGATGCCTACATGATTTTTGAAAATTTTGAATCTCAAACTTGATTTTCTGATAAAAATTTTGATGTCTCTGGATGATCGATTGAATTTCCAAGATAGTTAGGTCTGTTGTAGTTAAGCAAAATAAGTGATTAGGATATCAAGATAATGGTACCAATGAATGTTTGATTTGTCAATCTGATAGGATAGAAATATGATAGTGGGATACTGATAGGTAGGATTGGTTGATCAGTGTGAAAATTGATAATTCATTCTCAAGACAAGAGACATGAATAAATGGTACTAGGTTTGATAGGATTGATCTTTTGATTAACTGATTGGATTAATTGACTTAAGATAACCCATTGATATAGAATACTGATATGATTCCCTTGATTTGTGAAACAGGCACATTTCCATAAGCTTTATATATGAACTATTGCATCTTGGATCCTTGATCTAGGTCAAGATCTTACTCTAGTAGAGTTTCATGTTATCGAGATGTGTGGGCTCAGTTTCCTTCTTGATATCCCACGATTCCAGTTGAACTATGGACTATTGACAGTTGTGGCAGAGAGATGGCACTTTTGACCACAATACCTTTCATTTACCTTTCAGAGAGATGACCATCACTACAGAGCATGTGTATAGATTGTTGCGCATTCCAACTCAAGGAGAGATGGTGTACTATGATTTAGTTTACGACAACATAGTTTGTAGATGGGTGTTTGGAGATAACATCATTGATGATGACACTATCACTTGGGTATAGTTTTCTTCATTTCCCACTTTGCCAACAGTTTTAGGTGCTTTGATTGGTGGATTGCTGCTTCCCAATCGGTGAGGTTATGGTTTTTCTATTGGATGGGGCTAGATTCTAGAGGATTTTCTTACACAGCCTCGACAGTTCGACTGGGGTTCATGTGTGATCACGTAGTTATACCATGATTTACATGAGGTGGAGTACAAATCAAGTGCTTCTTTATCAGTAGGTGTTGTGATTCTTCAGTTGTGGGTGTGGGAGCATCTTCCCATCACTAGGCCATTATCAGATCGAATTTGACATCGAGGTTTCCCTTATGCATTTCTATATAGTGGCATGGTTGCCCAGCATCGTTTGGGCAAGTTAGAGTATTGGCGTTGCCAGATTGATGATCTTGATTAGGTCATTTGGTGACCATATCTTAGCTGCGAGGGTTGGAGGGAGGATGATGATGAGCTCTCATATATGTTTTCTCCTCGGTGGATGATTGGTAGAGCTATGATTGTGATTGAGCAATTTTTCTTCAGCTGAGTTTCTAGGTAGTATGGTAGGGTGCAAGATATGTCACAAGGTACAACACTATATGCTAGATTCCAGGCAGAGCGATCCCTGTGGGGGGCTTAGATTGATTTTTAGTTTTCTTGTGATCAGATTGCCCATATGATGTTCTGCAAATGGGATATGTTAGTGCATGTAGCAGATGCTAGTATGTCTATGGAGTACAAAGATTGGTGGTCTCGGAACAAATTTCTAAGATTTATAGATCTGGTGGAGCCTATCCCGGATAGAGATGAGTGATCTGATGATGATGGGGGTGATGATGATAGGGATGATGATGGTGGTGGTGGTAGACCTAGATGATGTCAAAGATGAAAATCTTAGAGAGGACATAGAGCTCCTTAGATTATTGCTAGAGGATAGGATGGGCCATGGGTGCGAGGTGGGCATGTCAGAGATAGATTTGTCAGGCATGTTCAACAGGATCAGGGACCTGGGTTTGTGCGACCTAGAGAAATAGCAGTTGAGAGACAGTAGAGACAACAAAGGGTTAGGAGACAGGGACATATGGATGTTACTAGATAGATCCCTGGTGGACAGGATCCTTTGGTTTAGTTATAGCGGGTTGCATTGGCACAACAAGAGAAGATTTTGGCACAGCAGGTGCCTCCACAGGTTCCTCAATCTCAGGACATGGGTCAACTATCACAGGCTACTCCTAGTATGGACACTCTATCATAGGATGTTTAGTTATTGCAGATAGTTTTATCAGTTGTTGTGGGTCGATTGGACCAGGTGGCTATGATGATGCAATAATTTATGACCATTATGACTCAGAGGCCCAGTATTGCTAGCACTAGTTAGACTCCTCCTATGCAGGACATACCAGGTGATAGGGGTCTAGATGGATCAGGTGGTGCCATAGGATCTTGATGTGCTAATTATGGATATGTTCCTTGATGATTTGTATCATGTCTCATGCTTATCATTGATCAGAACTTGATGTATCTCTGTGTTGATGACATATTATATCTTTCTATACTGATTTGATGGATCATTTGATGTTATGAACATTTATATGATGATATATTTCCTTGATTCTCTTGATGTGGTTTATGTGAGATCATCTTTATATGTAGCTATATGATGTTTTATGATGCCTTTACTTTTCAATATGCTATGGATGAAATGTATCTCATGTATGATATAGATAGATGAATGCAATGATTTATGCTATTTTGATATGCTTTTTTGCTTTTCAATGTATGGATGCAAAAATGATTTATGGAAATATGAATGCACCTATGTTTTTGATTTTGAATGTATGCAATTCTATACTTAACTACATGTATGCAAATGATGTATGATGTATGAAATTTTTTCTTCTCTCTCTCTTTTTTTTTTTTGATATATGGATAATGACTAATGATTAATGCTATGAATGAATGCAAAAGATAATCTCACATTATTGATTGGAAACAAGGATGAGACATTTAATTGAACCCCTTTTTTTAATGTTTTGACCAACCAAGATTATAAATGTACCCCCTTGTCCTTGGAAAAATAACTACAAACAAATGCACTTAATCTAATCATGATAATGCAATGCAATACAACTAAGTGTCACTAGCTTTTAGCAAAGAAATTTCATAGAGATATATTTTCATCATTGAGCATTGTGGGACCAAAAAAAAAGTACAACCATCATTGACCACATCATGATGATATGAATACCACTTTATATCACTTTTGGTAATGCCTTTGGAAACTAGTACGGCCCTCACTAGTTGGATGACCAAACTATGGGAGTATGAATATCGGTTTCAATGAATTCAATGTTGCAAGTGGATTTTGGTATTAAGATATGGATGATCTAAATATCCAAGGTATCCATTTGCGTAAACAAGAAAAGGTCAATTCTTCATCCTATGTGATAGTCCTCGATGGTTCTTTGATGACCATGTCGTTAGATGAATTTCACCTAAGTTGATTGATCTTCCTCGAGACAGTCACTTAAAGGAAATAAAATAGCATGTCTCCATCATGGCCAATCTAGTCAAAACATCATCGATTAGCTAAAGAAACATGATAAAAGTCATTTCAATAAAGATCATCAAAAGAAAGATTCAAGTGTTTTGCAATGTATCAAGATTTTCAAAAGAATTTCCAAACATTCTAATCTTTTAAGTGTTGTTAATTTTTTAAACCCGAATAATAAAGTCAATGAAGACTCAAGGATCAAGTTGTAGGATCAAAATACTTGGTTGTGAACAATGATATCCATCAAAGGTTCACCAAAAATATCTCTCTTCTAAAGCTCTAATAAGTCTCTCTCTGATTGTGACCAAATGTAGCAGTATTGAATCCGTTTGTACCAAAATTCCAATCCTTTCCTGCCCCCAAGTGATAAATATGATCATGTGACAAACTTAGGGCAGTAGGAAATGCAACAATGTGACTGACAGGCTTTATTATGACTATGCACAAATGATGGATGCAATGAAGGTTTACAAGTGAAATGATGGAAATGCAATATGTACACATGTAACTAGGAAAAGACTTAAGGGAACAAAAGGCACTTGATTCCCAAGTTTTCACCTTTTGGGTCTTTTTCTCTTTTTCTCTTTTTCTTTTTTTTTTTTGCTACCAAGGCGCCTATTGCTAGGTTTTCATCGAGGCACTTTTTTTCTTTTTCTTTTTCAATATTTTTTTTCTTTTGGTATTTTCAAGATCTCTTTTGACTATGTACAATAAATATGATGCTTCTTATCTGATACTCTTTATACTCTTTCATCTACCTCATGTATAGAACATATTTAGATGTATGCTATTGATAGGTTCTTGTAGCTCTTCTCCATCACAATTTTCTAATTTATAA
The DNA here is from genome assembly GCA_027943335.1 of Chamaecyparis obtusa. Lineage (NCBI taxonomy): Eukaryota > Viridiplantae > Streptophyta > Pinopsida > Cupressales > Cupressaceae > Chamaecyparis > Chamaecyparis obtusa. The sequence continues at coordinate 1,506,157 of BSBK01000594.1, forward strand.
GTTCCCATTCCAAATGAAGAAAAAATGATGAATGTACTAAGCCAATTAGCCTCCCATTTTCCTTTCTTTTCTCTTTCAGCTTGATTTTTAGGATTTTCTCTTAGCACTAAGTCACCTACTTGAAAGACTCTTGGTTTGATATGCTTATTATAATTCCTTGAGATCCTGTTCTGATATACTTTCAAGTTTTCATAGGCTTCTACTTGATGTTCTTCCAACAATTCCAATTGTTGAAGTCGGGTAACTTTATAATCCTCATCTGTTATTAACCCTTGCAATGATACTCGTAAAGATGGGATTTCAACCTCCAAAGGTAGAACAAATTTGGCTCCATAAAAAAATGAAAATGGTGTAGCTCTCGTAGGTATCTGAATGCTAGTTCTATAGGCCCATAATGTTGGGTTAATTTGCACATGCAAATCTCTTCTTGACTTATTCACCGATCTCTTCAAGATTTCAAGGATGTTCTTATTTGTAGCTTTGGCTTGTCCATTTCCTTGAGGATAATAAATGGATGAAGAGTGATGAGTAATATGGAATGTGTCACAAAGTTCATCCACATCTTTGTTTTTGAATTGTTTTCCATTATTTGTCATTATGGCATGAGGGATACCATATTTGCAAATGATGTGATTGAGAATGAACATGGAAATTTTTTTGCCTGTGGTCGTGATCAAAGGGATGACTTCTACCCACTTAGTGAAATACTTTGTAGCGGTGATGATGTACTTGTTCCCATGGGAAGAAGGTGGATAGATTATGCTAATCAAGTCAAATCCCCATTGATAGAATGGCCATGGTGTAACAAAGGGGTGCAATTCTTGTGCTGGTACATGTATCATGTTGCCATGGTATTGATATTTGCTGCATATCTTGATAAAGTGACAAGCATCTTTCTCTAAGGTTTTCCAAAAATACTCTATGTGAGGGATCTTCTTGGATAGGTTTAAACCACTTGAATGCAACAAGCAAATGCCCTTGTGAACCTCACATAAAGCTACTTTAGACTCTTCTTCCTCTAGACATCTAAGTAACGTCCCGTCGAGACCCTTATGATACAATGTGTCGGAAAGGATTATGTAATGGGCTGATTGTCAGATGAAATTTCATTTTTGGGCTCGGGATTGGTCTAAAGGTAACACTTGGTCTTTGATATATGTGTAGATAGGGCCATACTAAGCTGAGTCATGTCCATTGAGTAGGACAACAATTTGGGTATCGAGAAGGTCAAATGCCAGTTTTGCCAACTCTTCCACCAAGAATTTGTACTTCTCATTCTAATTAGGTTTTTGAAGTAAGGAAGCCAAGGTGGCCATTGCATCAGCTGCTATGTTCTTCTCTCTTGGAATTTGCTCAAAATTTATCAATGTAAAGTAATTTTTCCAAGCATCAATCATAGTCTTATATGGCATTAGTTTTTTATCTTTGGTATTGTATTCATCATTGACTTGATTGATTACTAATTGAGAGTCTCCATACACTTGTAGCTCAGTGATGTTCCATTCTAAAGTCATCTTAATGCCAATGACTAAAGCTTCATATTATTCTATGTTGTTTGTACACGGGAACAAAAGCTTGTATGACTTGGGAATAGTATACCCTTGAGGGGTAATCAATAATATGTTAGCCTCGGAACCTCCTTGTGTATATGAGTCATCGAAGTACAACTACCATGTCTTGGCCTCTATGTTGACAATTGCTGAATCTAGAAACTCCACTTGAATGGTTTGTGTAGAAATCAATGGGTTCTCAGATAAGTGATCTGCTATCACTTGTCCTTTTATGGCCTTCCTATCCACATACTCAATGTCAAACTCACTTAATATCATGACCCATTTTTCTATTCTACCAATTAAGGCATTTTTGCTTATCAAGTACTTTAGAGGATCAATTTTTGCAGTAAGCTTCACCTTGTGCATCAACATGTAATGTCTCAATTTTTGGGATGTAAAGACAACCGCTAGACATGCTCTTTCCATGAATGTGTAGTTGAGTTCATACTTGATCAATGTTCTACTCAAATAGTAGATTGCTTTTTCTTTTCCTTGCTCATCTTCTTGCGCCAAAAGAACTCCTAAAGACCTCTCGATTGTAGATATGTACAACAACAATGGTTTTCCCTTGATAGGAGGCATTAGAATTAGTGGATTTATTAGATAAGTCTTCAACAAAGTGAAGGCTTTGTCACATTCTTCATCCCACATGAAAATGGTGTCTTTGTGTAGCAACCTTGTGAATGAATGACACCTTTCCGCTAATTGAGAAATGAACCTTCGTATTGATTGTAGCTTGCCTTGAAGAGACCTCATTTGGCTTATGTTCTTTGGAATTTCCATATCCATTATTGCGTGGACCTTTTTGGGATCCACCTCAATCCCTTTTGCTAAAACTATGTAGCCTAATAATTTACCAGATTGAACATCGAAGGCACATTTTTTTCGGATTAAGCCTCACTTTGAATTGTTCCAATCGGGTAAATATCTTTTCTACAATTTGTAAGTGATCCTCTCATTTGTGTGATTTTTCCAATATGTCATCCACATAATCTTCTAGAAATATGTGCATCATATTGTATACACCTAAAAATGGTCACCTAGGCTATTAGCCCCTTTTGCTAAATCATCAATTGCTTATTCTTGATCAAATCCTAGCTCTATCATTTATTCGATTATTTTCTATGGGCTAACCATCTTATCCTAAGTCTTTATTTAATTAAAAGGAATATTTCCTCCCCTTTTATTAAATAAAAAGCCCCCACTTTTCCTCTTATCCTAAGTTGCACAAATAAAGCATTATTCTTATTTTATAAAAAGGGAAAAAACACTTTTTGTCTCATATGGACACAAAAGTCAACTCTTATTTTCCTATTGGAGGATACTTGTGCACATGGATTGCTCCTCTTTTAAGCTCCACCGTTGATTAAATCTTTTTCCTCTTAATCTCCATGGTCCATTGCTTCTCATTTCCTTTAAAAGGAGAGCTCTCTTCTTCATTCTAGATCCCCAACTTTTTATGCTAACTTTATGCTGCAGGATTTCTAGGTCACTTTGGAGCTTTTGAAGATTTGGATCATTTTTAGCATCTACATCTCATTCTTGCATTCTACATCTCATTCTTGCATTCTTAGCTTAGCTTCATATTTATGCTTTCTTAGATTAGCTTCATTTCTATGCTCTAGATTAGCTCACATAGATTAATTAGCTTGGGTTGTAACACTTGCATATTTCCTTTCATAGCTTAGCTTGCATTTCCATTTTTAGCATAGCATTGCATTGCATTTTCATTCTTGATTCTTGAGGATAGGCATTCTTTCCCTTGTCTTCATTGAATCTCCCATTGCATGATTTACTAGCAAGGTTATAGGCTAAATAGCTCTAGCTGAGAGCATTCTTAAAAGCCCTTGCACTCCATGCCTAGGGAGCTATGGATCAATTTGTGAGGGCTCATTCTTGAGTTTCTTTGCATGTAATGATCCATAGAAGTGTGACACATTTATAGCACACACATATCATGGAAAATAGTGGTCATTGCCCTTTGGTATGTAGCTTTGACATTTTTGAGGCTGAAGGGCATTACATTCCAACAAAAGGTACCCCAAGGGCATGTAAAGGCTATCTTCTCCTGATCTTCGGGTGCAATCTTAATCTGGTTGTATCTGCTAAAATCATCCATCAATGAATACATGGAGTGACCAGATGTCAAGTCGACTATTGCATCTATGCTTAGAAGTGGGAAGTCATCTTTGGGACATGCAAGATTCAAGTCTCTAAAATCCATGCATACATGAATAGATTTGTCATGCTTGGTGACCAATACAATATTGGATATCCATTCAGCATATGCAATTGCTCTTATAAACCCCACTTTCAAAAATTTCTCCAATTTTGCTTTGACTAGGAGAGCTATATGTGGGTGCATATTTCTCAACTTCTGCTTGACGGGCTTAACCCCTAGTTTAACATTCAAATGGTGCATAATGAAGTCAGGATCCAATCCTGGCATGTTAGCATAGGACCATGCAAAGTTCACTTGTTTTTCTTGGAAAAACTTGATAAAATCATTTCTTTATAAAGGTGTAAGTGAAGCTACTAGATGTATGAATTTAGGATCCAATTATGTTCCAATGTTGACCTTTTCCATTGGCTCTATGAGAATTGGTGACCTTTCTTCTTCATGTTCGGGTAGGGTATCCAACCTCTCTTCCTTTGGTGCCACATTTGGGTTTTCACCATAGGAAACATCCTTTATCTTTACTTTTTTTGGTTCTAGTGCTGCCACATAATGGTTTTCATCACTAGAACTTTTCATTTTTTTAATTTTTTTTCTTTGGATTAAGAGGTTGGACCCCCACTGTTCTCATCATGTTCAGATCAAACTCATTGGTGAAAGAGGGCTCAAACACATTTAAGTATTGGTTCATCACTTGGTCATTTGGGAAATAGAGTAAGTCACTTGGCTCAGTTAGGTCCCAATCAATAAGTTTGGGATGCATCAAGGGTAAGGATTCATTTGGAAAAGTGTCATCGGCTAGATTTATGGACATGACCTCATTGGATGGTTCATACATTATATCATTAAGGTCAATGACGTGAGCTTCCTCCAGATGGTCCATGGAAGAAGGATTGAAATCCCCTTCACTTGAGTCCTTTGAGACTTCTACAGGATATAGCGTGGGAAATACCACAAGTGGATTAAAACTAATGATTGAATCACCCCCCCATGAAGGTAGCCAAGGTTCACCTATCCATGCTTGATTAGTGGGTGCTTGTCCTATGTTGAGTTCTTGTATATTGGGATCTTCATTACCTTGATTTTGTTGCCTAGGAACATTAGCATAAACATGTATTGTGACAATCTCCTTATCATGGCATGATTCTTTGGATAGAGTGTCCCACTCAGTCTTGAGAATCATCACTATCAACATCAGATTCTACTGTGTTCACTTGTGGATAGGAATCATGCAAGGGGCTGGAACTTTCTCCTTTGTGCTGGTAGCCTACCCCTAATCTTTATTCTTTTGACCTCCAAGAAGGTTCAATAGGCTCTAGAAAACCTCTATTTCTTTTGCCTAAGGGTCCTCTTCCCTTGTACCCCATTTTTTGCATTATTTCAAATCCTTTCCCATATTGGTCAGTTTGAATGTTAATGTGTTGAATTCTTTCTATAGGAGTATTTGAGGTATCATTTTCATCTTGATAAAGCCATTGGAGAACTTCATCTTCTTCTTTGTCAAATGCTGCCCTGTCACTTTCTCTTACAAAATAAGAGTTATATTTATGAGGAAGATGTTCCTTAGATGGTTTCCCATGTGTTCTTGGAGATGTGGGTAAATTGAATAGGGAAATAGAATATTCCCCTACTCCCTTGGAATTGATTTTACATTGTTTTTCAAATGTGTGCATCATCTCAATCATATACTTGTAATGATCCTCTTTAGCTTTTTCTTTCTCCTCTTTGGTGGGTTTGAAAAGTTCTACTTCTGGTGTAGATGCTTTATCTAAACTTTCATTTGAAGTTGGACCCTCATAACTCACTTTATCCTTTCCTTTAGTTGATGTAGTTGAGTTAGTTCGAGGAGGGTTTGAAGTAAAAGTAGCACTTAATGTTAACTTAGATCATCCACTTTAATGTCTTCAATGGTAGCCCTTGGAATAATCCCTTCTCTGTTATGAGGAATAAATACTTTGTGAAGAGGCTTTAGTGCATTGTAATATTGGAAAGGATTTGAATCCCCCCCAATTGTGATTTCCTCACCTATGTATGGAAATTTTATGCATTGATGATATGTGGACAGAACCGCTTGCATCTCATGTATCCACGACCTCCCTAATAAGACATTATAAGTTAATTTCATATCTAAGACTTGGAATTTTGTGTCCTTCTTGATAGGTCCAACTTGAATGGGAAATATAATCATGCCTTTCGAAGTCCTCTCCACCTCATCATAACCTTGTATAGTAATTCTCTTTGTAGGATCAATACATGACTCGGATAATCCTAAAGACTTGACAAGGCTCAAAGTACAAATATTAAGCCCAGCTCCCCCCTCTATGAGAGCTCTCTTGACCCTATGTCTTTCAATCAAGACTTCTATATGCAGCAGTAGATTTTGGGGATGGGTAATGGACATGTCATCATGGTCTAAAAATGAAAGGCAATGGGGTGTAATGAGATTTCCTACCATATTCTGAAACTTCTCCTCTTCCAAGTTGATAGGAACATTAGTTTCCACTAAAGATTTTTCCAAAATCTCCTTATGATTTGGAGATAGTTTTAATAACTCCAAGATAGAAATTTGTGCTGGAGTCTTTTGTAGTTGATCCACCAAACTATATGGATTTGTTGTTGTAGATAATTGTTTAGCCAAAATGTTGGATTGCGGAGGACCAATAGGTTTATGATCAATCCCTTGTAGGGTAATCCTCAAGATCTGCCCCCTAGTGATAACATTAGATGTTTCCTTTTGGGGCTGTTCCTTGATCACAATAGTATTTACAACATGATCACCCTTGGATAAAGTATTGATAATGTTATCATAATGAGGCACAAAATTGATATTATTGCTACTTTGCTTATTCCCATAGGACAATTCACCTTTCTCATGGTTATAAAAAGGTTGTTTAAATGCTATGTGATATTCATTACTTTGAGGCCATTCAATAGTGATTATACCATTATCAATGAGGTCTTGCACCATGTTCTTCAGTTGTAAGCAATCATTTGTCTTATGCCCTCTAATTCTGTGATATTCGCAGTGACTATTCTCACTCCACCAGCTGGGCTTGTTTTGTGGCTCATAAGGTTGAATGCTAGGTAAATTAATGATCTTATTAGAAATGAGAGTCCTAAATGATTTCTTGAGAGGTTCACCCAAAGGTGTGAAGGTCCTCTTTGGATTTGGTGCCAAGAATTGCTTAAACTTGTTACCTCCTTGATTGTTCCCAAAGTTGCCACTATTGGTATTGCTATTGAAAGGAACTTTGGGAGCCTGATTTGCATTTTTCACCTGATTAGGTGTTCTTGTGAGAGAAAAGGGAGTCACTTTTAAATTATTACAATCAATAACACCATCATTAACCATTCCTTTATTGTTGTTCTTCAACCCAAACCAATTATAGCTGTTAGAAAAGTTCTTATTCTGGTCATTATGGTTGTTGTTAGAGTTATTGTTATTGTAATTCTTATTGTCCTTGTAGAGTTTTAACTCTCCACTCTTAACTAATACCTCTTCCGTAGTCACCCCATTTTGGATAAGATCTTGGAAGGTTTTAGGACATTGCATTCTCAACTGATAATTCATCTCACTACTCAAGCTATTGATAAAGATATCCATCTTCTCTTTTTCTGGTACACTCTAAGGATATCTAGCAAATACCATCCTCCATCTTTGTAGAAAAATTAGGAATCATTCTCCTTCTTTTTTCTTGGTATTACATAAGGTGATCATTGTGAATTCATGTTTGATATTGTATGAATAGTGTGACACAAATTTAGAAGCCAGCTCTTCAAAAGTTTTAAACCATTCCATGGCCATACCTCCCAAAATTCTAGGAAATAACCTCATTAAATAAGTGGTATCATGCATGAATTCCAAGCTCAATGCACAAAATTTATGTAGATGATCTTGAGGATCCGATGTTCCTTCGTATTTGTCATACTTAGGAAATACTACATTGATAGGGAATGGTACCATGACTAGACTTTTGTCAAATGGAAAAGGACATAATGCTTCTATAGAAAAGGGTTTAGGAGCCCCGCTTTGTTTTATTGTGTCCAATTGCATTTGAAATAACTTAAATTGTTTATTCATGATATCGATCGGGCTCTCTTCAACTTTTGGTTGCTTAAGTTGATTCACATCATAATCACGAGGAAGTTTAAGACCTGCTCGGGCTAGGTCTAGAAAATATTTTTCCTTATCTCTCTCCAATGCCTTCTCCATAAGTTTCAAGAAATATAGGCTTTGTATAGCTTCACTAACCTTCTCATCAGTTGCATCTTCGTTAGTTGGTTCACCATTACCCCTATTGTTAGTGTTATCAATTCCTTGAGTGTTTTGGTCTATTCCTCCATTATTGGTATTACCCTAATTGTTTGGGTCAATACCTTCATTGTTTTTATTACCCAAGCCACCAGAATATATCATGTTGGTTTCCACTTCTTGAATGGGTTCTTGTGGTTTTCTTGGAGTGGTAAAAGTATCACTTAGGAAAGGAAGCTCTTGTCTTAGATAAGTTTCATCTTCTTGTAAGGTTTTCTTCACGTAATATGATCAAGTAAAAGCAAGGATGAGCATACAAAGCTCTTGAAAATGGGTTTGATCTTTCTTGCTTTTGTCCAAATCCTTATAAAATTTTCAAAATTATGCAAAATAAGGATTTCTGACTAGACAGGATACTGGAATGAATAAAACAACCAAAAGGGTATTTGAATGTGAAATAATTCTTTTTTGAAACCCTCGAGAAATGCTCACTATTTGCCATTTTTTTAATTCTGGCCGTCACTTACCTGAGTGTAGGCATGACTTTAACTTTAGTACGCGGTGATTGGAATATTCTTAGGCAGCACTTTGTAGATGAGTAAGTGGCTTTTGCCTATTGGTAGCATGATTTAAATTTTTCCAAGTGTCACTTAAACTATTACAGGCATAACTTTATTGTTTCCAGGCGTCTCTTTACAAATCATAGGCATAACTTCACTGTGCATAGGTGGTTTTTCTCTATGTGTAGGTGACACTTTACAGACCAGGTTGTAAATTTCAAATTTTAAAAATTTTAAGATCAGGTCTGCAAAATTTTCTTGCTTGAAAATGAAGTACTAATGCAACACACACATCAAATTTGCACCATGTCCCTAAAACCATAGTAAAAGTGTATGTTCTTGGTCATTTTTCACAAGTATTGAACAAGAAAGTCTTCCAAGCAATCTACCTATAGTCAAATTTGGCTTTTAACATGTTTGGCTCTATAAGGTAGCTTACTACTTATCAAGATTTAATGAATATTTCCATTCTAAATCATGTCAAGCTCTTTTTCCCACTTGCGGGCTTCCCACACGCACAAAAGCATGATTTGGCGCAATCCAAAAGGACTACTAGAGGAAGTAAAGAAACTTGCACATAACCTAGTCACTCCCCTATTAAGGAAAAGTGTATTTTTTTTATAGTGGGTTGGATAGTACCACGGCTAAGGTGATTGTCTCCCACTTGGGTTGTTCCCTCTCACCGTCCTCATAAGGAAAATCTCAGGAGGTAGGCCCTCTATTGCTCTATTTTAACTAACATGTATAGAAAACAAGAAATTAAACTTAGTCCAACAAGTTTGGGAATTTGGTTCACTTAGAAAGTGAAGAGCATATCCCTATTGTTGTCCTTCATTCCAAACACTTTAAGCAATAATTGTTCTTTTTCAATCTCTTGACAAAGAGATTCTTATAATTGAAGTGTTTGGTTAATTCCTTATTTCTATTAAGCTAGATCCAATGAAAGCCACAATTTAAGCAAATGCAAGCTTGATTTGATGAATACCTCTCTTTTGTAGCTAGCAAAGGCTAGATGCTTTTATGAGGTTTTTGACTTTTTAAAAAAAAATTTCTCACTCACCTAGTGGCGATCATTCCCGCTCCCTCCTCCAACAAGTTAGTCAACAAAGCCAAGAAAAGTGAGGGAAACCAAAAGAAATAATTTGAAGTACAATTAAGTGTTCTCACAATATTTTTCAATGAAAGTTTCAACAACTTAATGTAATCAACTCAATTCAAAGTAGGAAATTTAAGCTCGTAAGCTTCTAACACCTTAATGTAGTGAGCATACAACTTTTCTTCTAATCCTAAACTTTCTAGAATTAGAGCACTATGCAATTATTTTTCACGTTTAACTTGGATTTTTACCTCTTTGCTTGGTTGTGTGACTTTGCTCTCTGGTTTTTGAACTTTCTTGTGTTTTCTCATCTGCAAGAAAAACACAGACAAAGAGTAAGAAAGAAAAATTTATGAATTTGACAACAAATTGAAGCAGAAAGTACTAGGCATCATTAGTTAGCTAATACACATGATTTAAAGAATAGCAGGCATAACTTTAAAAATAGCAGGCGTCACTTTCCATTGACTCAAGCGATATTTAAAGATTAGCAGGTGTAATACTTTAAATATCAGGCATTAGCAGTATAGAAAATTGCTTAAGATAAGCTATTCAAAGTGGCAATTAACAACTACTAAGCATCAGTTAACAAACACTAGGTGTGATAGATTATGTAAATTGTGCAATAAGAATTGTCACAGGCGGCAATGTTCAGCTAATAGGCATCAGTTCTCGAATCACGGGCGTTGCTTTACGCTTGCAGGCGTAACACTTTATCTCACAAGCATCAGAAAGAATGAAAGACATAATAGAAGGAATCACACAGGCGTTAGTTAACTGCTTGTAAGCATCGTCATAATAGCTGTAGGCATCATTAAATCCTTCATAGGCATCATTTCTCCTATTTTTTGCAAAATTCATTGAAAAGTGAAGACAAAAACACATAAAATTTGATAAAAATGTTAGAAATGAGGCTCAAGACCCCACGGTGGGCACCATTTGTGTGTGTATGTTTAACACCTTCATGAAATTAGGATAATCAACTACAATTCTAATAAAATACAATACAAATTTAAGCTAAGAATTTAAATTAACATCCATGACATCTCATGGTTCTCTATCTAAGCTTGGTAAGTAGAGCTCTCAGCTTAATCTCTACTAGTGACACTCCTAGAATGAGAAAATATGATAGTACTATGTTTAATATAGCTCACAATTCTCCATTATGAAAAGATAAATTCAAATGCTATTGCTAAATGCTCTCAATTGCTCTCAATTGCTCATAAAATGCCTATAATAACGATGCTTTGCTCTTGAATTCTCTTCTATATTATTGCTCTCAATATGACTCTTATTTATAGTAAATTCCCAAGGGTAGGGGGTAGAGTGAAGTAACCATGATTTAGCCTTGGTTGAGTCAAAAACTTTGCAATGTTTTTAAATGGGTGGACAATTTAAAAGTTTGTCTCAAAGCTTTGGACAAAAAGACAAAATTGAGTGGTTGAGATGTAAAGTTGAAATGTGTGATTGAGATTCAACCATTTTGGAATGATTTATGTCTCTTTGTTCTCAATTCTCATTGGTTGCTCAATTTTTGTTGAAATATATTAGGATTAATTAAATTTCATTAATTAATTAAATTAGTCATGTAAGGGAATAGGTTCAATTTGATTTTTGATTTAACAACTATACAATTAATTGATTAAAATCAATTATATAATGTTTTTCACCCCTTTAAGCTTTGATTTGATTTTTAATGTCATCATTTGATTTTTCCTTTGATTTTATTGATTTTGTCCAATTTGATTTAATAAATGTCTATTTTATTTGATTTGATCCTTTTTTATGAGAATTAGTGCATTTTGATTAAGATTTTGCAATTTTAATGATTTTAAAGCACTTGCCCAGTTTTTTATGTCTCCAAAAATATATGGACCAATATGCACAAATCAAAAGAAGATATTATGGGATGAGGTTAGTCACCAAATACAAAGTATTAGCCCTTTCCTACTGATTTTAATGTAATAAAGGTTCTCTCCTGTAAACATAGAAGATGTGGTAGATTAGGACTCATTCAAATGGACTTTCAAACTTTTAGTTTTAATAACAACATGGAGGAGATTTGTCTGAGGTCTGGAATCTTCATCTAGACAAATAGAAGATAAGGTTTTTCTAATATTATTGAAAAATTGGATCCTTTCCTTGTGGCAAAAAGCTAGAGGTCATGTCCTTCATTTTTTAATTGCACATCCTCCCCTATTCGGGTTCTAATCACTAGTTGGTGGTCTTTCAATTTCAAGATGATGCTACACCTATAGTGATGAAGGGCCACACCACCCTTACCAACTCATAACCAAAGACATAACAACATGGAGACAAAGAGAAGACAAAATACTTCACAAAGCATACATTAATACTTGAAAATCATTACAACCGGAGATCTTACAACATGAGAGCTTCATCCAAATATGAGATCTACAACATGAGAGATCTTACATCCTCTGAGATTACAACCCAAGATCTTACAATATGAGAGCTTGCAATGTGAGAGCTTGCTTATGAATGCTCATATGCATTCCTTATAAAGGCATCTACCACCCAAGATATTACAAACACAACCAATGTGGGATAAAAGATAGATCTAACTACCTTGATACAAATATTAAATATCCACCCAATTAATATTAAGCACCACCATGTGGGCCAATTAGAAAATTACATTGCCTTTGTGGCCAATAAGAAAATAGAAATGTGTAACTACCTAGCTACAAATATTAAATGCATGAACTTTTTACAAACTTCTAAAATGCGACCTACACACCTCGATAAACGAAATAATTTTTAGTATTTTTATTTTTATTTTTATTTTTTTTATTTTATTTTTTCCACCTATGCACCTTGGTAAACAAAATAACCTTTTTCTCCTCTAATTTTCGTCACTTTCTCTTTTTATTTTTTTTAAAAAAATTTATATATATATATATATATATATATATATATATATATATTTTTATCATGCCCCCCTTTTTTTTATGCAAGATGCTCTTGCATCAAACACCCAAGGTAGGAAAAATTTTGCGAATATGGATTCACAAAATGAAGTAGCCACTACTGATATTTTTTCTTTCTTCTCTTCCAACACCTTGCTGGAACAAGTATCTGCTGCTAATATATTTCCTTTTTTTCTTCTTTTCCAACACCTAGTTGGAACAAGTATCCATTGCTGACAATACTCTTCTGAAATCAACTTCATCCAACTGTAACTCTCATTCTCCTCCAAACTTGTAGGATTTAATGCATCTGTAATAAACTTTGTAGTACCATACAAATCTTCTTTTGCATACCAAACATCACTTGCAAGGTCCTCATATAAACCATCATCATTATCTTTCAAATCCATCTCAAAGTTAGCATCCCATGATTCGTAAAAATTTACCTCTTTCACATCTTCATCTTTGTTTTCTTCTTTCATGTCTTCAACAAGGCATGGAATGGCTTCTTTCCTTTCACCTCCAACCAAAGAATTCCACTCTTCCTCAACTGCTACAATCTTCATTAATAAATCATCTTCATCAATTTTAGGTTCATAAATCTTTTCATCTTCACGCTCTCCCTCTTCTTTTGTACCGCTTGCATGATACTCCACTTTATCTTCTTTATTTTCTACATCCAAAGAATTTTCATCATCTCTTTCAATCGCTCTTTTCTTTTTCAGCTCTGCTTCTAATTCAGCCACTTGCTTTTTCAAATCCAATATTGCAACTCTTGTCTCTTCTTGATATCTCTCTCTAATTTTTTCAAGTCTAGGAATTCTAAGAATCCATCCAATCACAAAAGTCATCTTCTTCTTTCTCTTCTCCATACTCACATCCTCTTAAAGAAAACTTCACCCAACCCAAGGTCCTGGTTTAAACTGCCTCACACTCGGCAATCTGTCTACACACTCAGGAACTTACGCTCTAATACCACTGATGAAGGGCCACACCACCCTTACCAACTCATAACCAAAGACATAACAACATGGAGACAAAGAGAAGACAAAATGCTTTACAAAGCATACATTAATACTTGAAAATCATTACAACTTGAGAGATCTTGCAACATGAGAGCTTCCTCCAAATATGAGATCTACAACATGAGAGATTTTACATCCTCTAATATTACAACCCAAGAGCTTACAATCTGAGAGCTTCAATGACTTGAGAGCTTGCAATGTGAGAGCTTGCTTATGTATTCTCATATGCATTCCTTATATAGGCATCTACCACCCAAGATATTACAAACAAAACCAATGTGGGATAAAAAATAGATCTAACTACCTTGATACAGATATTGAATACCCACCCAATTAATATCAAGCACCACCATGTGGGCTAATTAGAAAATTTCATTGCCTTTGTGGCCAATAAGAAAATAGAAAGGTGTAACTACCTAGCTACAAATATTAAATGCATGAACTTTATACAAACTTCTAAAATGCCACCTACATACCTCGATAAATGAAATAATTTTTATTATTTTTACTTTTATTTTATTTTTTATTCCACCTATGTACCATGGTAAACAAAATAACCTTTTTCTCCTCTAATTTTTGTCACTTTCTCTCTCCTCTAATTTTTTTTTATTTTTATTTTTATCATGCCCCCCCCCTTTTTTTTTTATGCAAGATGCTCCTACATCATATACAGTCCCCTTTCAAATTTAAATTCATGTGGTTCAAAGATTTGAAACTGCTGGAACTATATTGTATTCCCTTAGGGACCTTTATGTTAGGAATGGGAACACTAAGAGGGGGGGAGTGAATCAGTGCCCTATACTTTATTACTTTTTCTGATATCTTGAAACTTAACTTTAATTGCTTAGTTACTAAATTGAATATCAATGAAAGTAAGATGAACACTCATAACACATAACACCAAATATGATTATGGGGAAACCCAATTAGGTAAAAACCCTGGTGGGAATTGATACCCACTAAGAACTGCACTATTGTATTATGATCCCTGTTAGAAGATCTTGCAACCCTGTTAGGAGTTGTTCTTTACAATGCTTTTAGTACAGTGACCTAGTCAAGGGTTGGACTCTGTTAGGAGTCTTTTACAATTAACCCTGTTAGGGGTGAGGACACATTGTCCCAGAGCTCACTACTCAAGTGGAGAAGGCTACAACCTTCTGGATCTCAGATAAACATTATATCTACAAGGTGAACTATTGTTGTGACACTTCTTTTTTTATCAGTTCCTTTTGTGTGTTGATGCTTTAGCCTCTTGTAAAGATCTACCACATTCTATCTTATCTTCGCATACTTCTGCTCTGCTTATCTGATCTCTTTATTTCATACCATACTAAATTACAAGGGTGCATGTCTTATTTATATGCGCATACAAAACTCTTCATCAAGTCCGCCTATAACTAATTACATACAATGCTTCCAATTGAATTAGCTCAAGCGTGTTTACATATGATAATATTAACCTATCTATGACCTAAATACAATAGGCACATAGTATTTACAAAACAATATTACAAGCGCTAATCAAAATAACAGCAGTCGGCTCCATGCTCTATTCTACTCTGTCACTCACTGTCTGTGTCACTTTATCTGACTATAACTTCCTCATACTGACTCATATAATCATGCACTCTTAGAATTAGCATGAATACATACTTAGAAGCTTATCTTCAAGGGAGCATGTCATAACTCTATCATACGCATGTGCATTGATGCTCTGTTCACCTGGTGCTCTGCTAACTGTCCATTCTTCCTTACTTAGCCATATTTCTAATCTTTTACATTATGCGCTTACTCCAAAACTTCATATGACTTTGTTTTCATAATGACAACACTAAATATAGTCTTATACTTTAGTATAGTCAAATTTCAAACAATCTCCCCCTTTGTCATTAATGGCAACAAAGGAATATGACAAAGTTACTAACTGTATCCTTATAAAAAAATTTCTAATGCATACTCTAACTTATATCTCCCCTTTCACTATGTACTATACTCCCCTTTACATCATATACAAAACTCCATATTCTCCATACACTATACTCCCCCTTTGACATTAATGACAAAGGTGCTAAAAAATGTATCTACAAGTACTTACATAGTTAATACATCCGTGTAGGCTATCTGAAGGTTTGCCATCTCATTCTACCAAAACTTCTTCAATGAGTCTATTGTCTAGAGATGGGCACACAAAGCATATGTCAAATTTTCCATCTTCTCCAAATCTGTACTCAGGCCTTGATCATATGTCACCATAGTGGCATCGATCTCCTTGATGTTTTGGTTCAATACATCTAATGAAGGTGCAAGAGCATTTCTTAATTGTGTTTGCCTTGCCCTTATCTTGGACATTTCTTTCTCTTCCTTCTCTATTTTGTCCACTTGTCCCTGGTATACATTGTTACACATATTTATATCTATGGAGGGATCTTCCACTAATTTCCTTACATTATCTATCATAGCTTCTGGTTCCTGAATTTTCTTGTAGAGGTCCCCAGTCAGCTTGTCTTGGTTCATGCGGTTTGCTATGATTTTCCTTCCTTTAACTGCAATTTCTTTCAATGAAGCTTGACCAACCTTTAAGGAGCTAAGGTCAAGTGCAAAGTTTGTAGTTAGCTCATTCAATCTCTTCTTGACATACTTGCCTTCTACTACTTTAGCTGTTGATTCTTCTAGGCAAGATAAGTTTTCCTTGAAGCTTGTCAGGATGTTACTAACATCATCTACTGAGTGTATGCTTGGCACTTTCTTGTCTACAGGTAATAGGCTGTTCAAAATGTTGATTGATTCAATAAACAAAGGATTTCTCATCACTTGTTTCTCCTTTGCCTTCTCCATTGCAAGTACACTAATTTTTATCAGGTCTTCTTCTCCCCATGAGTCTAAACTAGTAGTGTCAGGAGTCAAACTTGACAACAATGATGTTGATAGCATGGAAGTGATAGGTGTGTTGTCCATCACTTCTATCTTTGTCTTTGCATGTATTTCAATAGACGGTTCATCTATTGGTTCCTTTTCTTCCTCCTCTTCTACTTCTTTCTCCTTTTCCTTTTATTTCTCCTCTTCTTCTTCTTGTCCTGTTATGTCCTCAATCAACACATCTTCTTGTTGCTAAGGTGAATTGTCACTGCATAGTATTTTTACCTCTTGTGTACTCACAAAGGCTTCTTCAAATTTGTCTAAGTCTTTGTCAGTGGCCGCCATTGATATCTCCATATTATCAATCATTATTGTGTTATCTTCTTGAGTTGTGGGCATGGGCGCAAACTTTATTTTAACTGTAGGCACTATCACTGTGGGTATTGAATCCTGTGGACCTGTTGCAGGTGTATTTGTGACCTCAGCTACATTAGCTTTCTCAGTAGGTACTTTGGTGATGGGTACAGATGTAGGCTCCATGCGTTGTTCAAGGAATACCTTTTCAAAGGCTTTTTTAGTCTCCTTGGCTATTAGCTCATAATCCTTGTTCATTATATGCAATGTTCTCATCTTTGTCCTTAGGTACAGCTTCACCAAGTCCATTAACAAGGCCTTTTCTTCCACTGAACACACTGGAAAATTGTCATCTAGTGTCTTTTCTCTTGTGGGTATGTGCAAGATCATGAGGAGCCAAAAAGTGGCGATGTAAAAAAATCCACTTTTCAGTCATCCAAAAGTGCAATAAAATGTATGTTGACTTTCTAGTACATCTGGGTGTCAGTACACCTGGGTAAACCTAACACCAAAGCACAAGCCTAATCAAGTACCCGATTTTGCCGAGTATGAAAAAATGGCGGGAGTATATGAAAAATTTGAACTTTTTGAAATCGGGGAAATTGGGTACCCGATTTTGCCAAGTATGAAAAAACAGCGGGAGTATATGAAAAAATTGAACTTTTGTATATAATGTTTAAATATGTATTATATATATATAATTATATATTAATTTATATATTTTATATTATAATATCTTAGGGGTTTTAAATTGTATGTCATATATATTTTATATTATATAAATATATGTACAAATTATATATATATTATATATATAACATTTAAGGGGTGTTAAGGGGTATTATGTAAATTTTTTAATATATATTATATATATAATTATATATTAATATATATTTTATATTATAATATTTTATATTAATATGTATTGTATATAAATAAATTTAACAAACTTATATTATATTTATATGTACACATTGGAATGCTTCGGACACACTCGAGCATTCCAATGTGTCCAAAGGGGTCATGGGGACTTCCTAGGGGTCTGAACATGTGTTTGAAGGGGTCACTTCAGACACACTCAAGAATTCTAATGTGTCAAAAGGGATCATGGGGACTTCCTAGGGGTCCTAATGTGTGATAAGGCATACTAGGACCACTAGAAAGTCCCCATGACCCGTTTTGACACATATGAACCCTCCAGTGTGTTTGAAGGAGTTGTAGGACCCCTTCAGACACACTTGAGGGTTCAGATGTGTCAAAAGGGGTCATGGGGACTTCGTAGGGGTCCTAGTACATCTTCTCAGACGTTAGGACCCCTAGGAACTCCCAATGACCCCTTTTGACACATTGGAATGCTCAAGTGTGTCTTAAGGGGTCGTAGGACTAATTAAGACACACTTGAGCATTCCAATGTGTCAGAAGGGGTCATGGGGACTACCTAGGGGTCCTAGTACACCTTATCACACGTTAGGACCCCTAGGGAGTCCCCATGACCCCTTTTGACAAATTGGAATGCTCAAATGTTTCTTAAGGGGTCCTAACACCCCTTAATACACACTTGAGCATTCCAATGTGTCAAAAGGAGTTATGGGGACTCTCTATGGGTCCTAGTATGCCTTATCACGTGTTAGGACCCCTAGGGAGTCCCAATGACACTTTTTGAAACATTGGAATGCCCAAATGTGTCTTAAGCAATCCTAGGACCCCTTCAGACACACTTGAGCATTCCAATGTGTCAAAAGGTGTCATGGGGACTCCTAGGGGTCCTAGTATGCCTTATCACATGTTAGGACACCTAGGAAGTCCCAATGACCCTTTTTAACACATTAGAATGCTCAAGTGTGTCTTAAGGGGTTTGATGACCCCTTAAGACACACTTGAGTGTTCCAATGTGTCAAAAGGGGTCATGGGGACTCCCTAGGGATCCTAGTATGCCTAATCACGCGTTAGGACCCCTAGGGAGTCCCCATGACCCCTTTTGACACATTGGAATGCTCAAGTGTGTTTTAAGGGGTCATAGGACCCCTTAAGAGCTACTTGAGCATTACAATGTGTCAAAAGGGGTCATGGGGACTCCTTAGGGGTCCTAGTATAGCTTATCATGTGTTAGGACCCCTAGGAAGTCCCCATGACCCCTTTTGACACATTAGAAAGCTCAAGTGTGTCTTAAGGGGTCGTAGGACCCCTTAAGACACACTTGAGCATTCCAATGTGTCAAAAAGGGTCACGGGGACTCCCTAGGGGTCCTAGTACGCCTTATCATGTGTTAGGACACCTAGGGAGTCCACATGACCCCTTTTGACAAATTAGAATGCTCAACTATTACTTAAGGGGTCCTAAGACCCCTTAAGACACATTTGTGCATTCCAATGTGTCAAAAGGTGTCATGTGCACTCCCTAGGGGTCCTACTATGCCTTATCATGTGTTAGGACCCCTAGGTAGTCCCAATGACCCCTTTTGACACATTAGATTGCTTAATTGTATCTTAAGGGGTCCTAGGACCCCTTCGGACAAACTCTAGCATTTCAATGTGTCAAAAGAGTTTATGGGGACTTCGTAGGGGTCCTAATTCACCTTCTCATGTGTTAGGACCCCTAGGAAGTCCCCATGACCACTTTTGACACATTGGAATGCTCAAGTGTCTCTTAAGGGGTCCTAGGACCCCTTAAGACACACTCTAGCATTCTAATGTGTCAAAAGGGGTCATGGGGACTCCCTAGGGGTCCTAGTATGCCTTATCATGCATTCAGACCCCTAGGAAGTCCCCATGACCCCTTTTGACACATTGGAATGCTCAAGTGTATCTTAAGGGGTCATAGGACCCCTTAAGAAACACTTGAGCATTCCAATGTGTCAAAAGGGGTCATGGGGACTCCCTAAGTGTCCTAGTATGCCTTATCATGCGTTAGGACCTGTAGTGAGTACCCATGACCCCTTTTGACACATTGGAACACTCATGTTTGTCTAAAGGGGTCCTAAGACCCCTTAAGACACACTTGAGTGTTCCAATGTGTCAAAAGTGGTCATGGGGACTCCCTAGGGGTCCTAGTATGCCTTATCACACGTTAGGACCCCTAGAGAGTCCCAATGACCCCTTTTGACACATTGGAATACTAAAGTGTGTCTTAAGGGGTCCAAGGACCCCTTCGGACACACTTGAGCATTCCAATGTGTCAAAAGGGGTCATGGGGACTCCCTAGGGGTCCTAGTACACCTTATAATGCATTAGGACCCCTCGAAAGTCCCAATGACCCCTTTTGACACATTGGAATGCTCAAGTGTGTCTTAAGGGGTCTGAGGACCCCTTAAAACACACTTGAACATTCCAATGTGTCAAAAGGGGTCATGGTCACTCCCTAGGGGTCCTAAAATGCCTTATCACGTGTTAGGACCCCTAGGGAGTCCCCATGACCCTTTTTGACACATTGGAACACTCAAGTGTGTCTTAAGGGGTTGTAGGACCCCTTAAGACACACTTGAGCATTACAATGTGTCAAAAGGGGTCATGGGGACTCACTAGGGGTCCTAGTACACCTTATCATGTGTTAGGACCCCTAGGGAGTCCCGATGACCTCTTTTGACACATTAGAATGCTCAAGTGTGTCTTAAGGGGTTGGACCCCTTAAGACACACTTGAGCATTCCAATTTGTCGAAAGGGGTCATTGGTGTTAGGATTAACAAGGCAGAAATAACAATTATGTGCAAATATAACTAATATCAGAAAATAATAAACCACACAGAATAGAACACAAGACACACAGATTTAACGTGGTTCACCCAATCCCTGGGCTACGTCCACCAACAGCGAGTCCAATATTATTATTATCCAGTGATTACAACCTGATTACAATCCGTAATCCCTTACAGCCCAATTCTGCCGCAAGTACTAAAATCATACATAATGAAAAATCCCTAACCCTAAGCCATATTATACAATATTTTTCCCGCTTTAGGGTTAGAATGAGTTATAAGTAGTCGGCCCAAAAAACTAAAAAAAGTAGTCGGCCTCAAAAAAAAATTCCTCGGGGGCTGCGCCCCCGAACCCCGGCGAGGTCGGGAGGAAAAGTGTACAGAACTTTCCTGGATAGTACTTTCCTAATTAGTCACCACAAGCTAACAATCTCCCACTTGGTGACTGATCAGTATCCACACTATACAAAAAAAACCTCCCACTTGGAGACTGATCCTGTAGCAATACCGCTACCCACATGAGGCTCCCACTGGATTGAACCACCTTGGACTCAGTTGTTCCTTTATTTTGTTCAGTCTAGAAGACCAACTGAAGCTGAACATGAGTTCAACTTCTCCCTTGTTACTACCTTTGTAAACATATCTGCTAGATTATCATCGGTATGAATCTTTTCCAGCCTTAACTGTCCATCATCCAAAACTGATCGAATGAAATGGTACTGCAACTGTATGTGTTTTGTCTTTGAGTGCAAAGCAGAATTCTTTGCAAGATGAATGGCACTTTGGCTATCTGTATGTAGAAAATTATCCTTTTGTGGATGTCCCAATTCTTCCATGAAGAATTGAAGCCATATCATCTCCTTGGCTGCCTCTGTAGCAGCAACATACTCTGCCTCTGTAGTGGATAAAGCAACCACCTTTTGTAGTCGAGAAATCCAACTCACTGCTGTCCCACCAACAGTAAATATATAACCTGTAGTACTCCACCTGCTATCTATATCTCCTACCAAATCTAAGTCAACATAGCCTTGTACAGTAGTAGTAGAACCCCCAAAGTGTAAACACTTACTGGAGGTGCCTCTCAAATATCTGAGAATCCATTTGACTGCATTCCAATGCTCAATACTAGGGTTACTCATATAACGGCTAACGACTCCCACTGCATGTGCAATATCTGGCCTAGTACATACCATAGCATACATTAAGCTCCTTACAGCTGAAGCATAAGGTACCTTAGACATTTTAGTCTCTTCTTCTGGTGTCTTGGGACACATATCCTTAGTCAATTTCAAATGACCAGGCAAAGGTGTGCTGACAGCTTTGGCATTTTCCATAGAGAAACGTTGCAACACCTTCTCAATATAATCAGCCTGAGATAGAGACAATTTCCTATTTTTCCTATCTCTACAAATTTTCATACCAAGGATTTGTTTTGCTGCCCCCAAATCCTTCATAGCAAAAGATTTTGCTAACTGTTGTTTCAACCCCTTAATGTGATCCATGTGAGACCCAGCTACAAGCATATCATCAACATATAAATATAAAATAATGTAGCTATCATCATCCAACCTCTTAAAATAAACACAATGGTCAAAATGACACCGACTATATCCATGCCCATTCATAAAAGTGTCAAATTTAATATACCATTGCTGAGGTGCTTGCTTCAAGCCATATAAACTTTTCTGCAATCTGCACACCAAATTCTCCTTACCCTTGACCTCAAATCCTTGTGGCTGAACCATATATATTTCTTCATCCAAATCACCATGAAGAAAGGTTGTTTTAACATCAAGCTGCTCTAAATGCAAATCTTCAGTAGCCACAATACTTAAAACAGTACGAATAGAAGTCATTTTAACAACTGGAGAAAATATCTCATCAAAATCAATACCATGTTTTTGTGCAAATCCTTTTACGACTAATCTGGCTTTAAATCTTTTCGTACCTCCATCCTCTTCTTTGATCCTATAAACCTATTTATTCTGTAAAGCCCTTTTACCTGCAGGTAACTTACATAAATCCCATGTCTGATTTTTCAGCAAAGAGTCCATTTCATCTGTCATTGCAGACTCCCACTGAAGCTTTGTATCCACCTGCACAGCTTCATTATAACA
The DNA here is from genome assembly GCA_027943335.1 of Chamaecyparis obtusa. Lineage (NCBI taxonomy): Eukaryota > Viridiplantae > Streptophyta > Pinopsida > Cupressales > Cupressaceae > Chamaecyparis > Chamaecyparis obtusa. The sequence continues at coordinate 1,528,768 of BSBK01000594.1, forward strand.
TTCAGGTTCACCAGCATTTGTTAACATAATAGAATACAAAGATGGAGAAAATCTTTCTAGAGGTCTACTTAGCCTTGTTGACCGTCTAACACTCACTGGCGTGTGTGGTATTTGTTGTTGCTGTTGTTGCGGAGCATAAGGAACTACTGGAACATGAACTTGGGGAGTATCATCCAGTACTACATAGTCATTTTCTTTCTTCTCATGCTGCAGCAACAGATCTTTGTACAATACTTTCTCATTGAATATGACATCCCTGCTTCTTACAATTTTATGATTTTCAAAATCCCAAAGCCTATAACCAAATTCATCAATGCCATACCCAAAAAATACACATTTTTTTGACTTAGCTTCCAGCTTGGTTCTATTTTCAGAATCTATAAGTGCAAAAGCTTCACAACCAAAGGTTTTGAGAAAAGAATAACTCACCTTCTTACCACTCCATGCTTCCTCTGGAATACCACAGTCCAAAGGAGTAGAGGGGCCTCTATTGATTAAATAAATAGCAGTGTTCACTGCCTCTGCCCACATATTTTTGGGCAGCCTAGCATGCAACCTCATACTCCTTGCATGCTCTATTATTGTCCTGTTCATGCGTTCAGCCACTCCATTTTCTTGTGGAGTCCTTGGTACAGTTTTTTGCCTACGAATACCATTAGAGGAACAATATTCTTCAAATTCTGTGCTGCAATACTCACCACCATTATCAGATCTGAGACATTTTAACTTTTTACCAGTCTCATTCTCAACCAAGCATTTCCATTTCTTAAAAGTTTGAAATACATCAGATTTATGTCTAAGGAAATAAATCCATACTTTTCTTGTTGTATCATCTATAAATGTAACATAATACAGAGAGCCACCAAGGGAAGATACCTGAGCTGGTCCCCATACATCTGTATGCACAAGCTCTAATCTCTCATTTTTTTTTTCCTTCCCACTCTTCACAAAACTAACTCTCTTTTGTTTTCCATAAACACCACTTTCACAGAAATCCATATTGACACATTTCAGACCAGGTAAAACTTTCTTTGAATGAAGTAATTTCATACCTTTTTCACTCATGTGCCCGAGTCTGTTGTGCCACAGTGCTGTGTCAGAATCTATAACAACAGTTTGATGTTCTTCCTGCTCAACTGCAGCCACTGTTCCTGAACATTCATTATCTTCTGAAACAATTAAAGTAGAAGGAACAGTATGACCTGTACAAAGATATAAGGTGCCTACTTTCACACCTTTTGCTACTACTAAGGAACCTTTTGAAACCTTCCAATTTTTATCATTAAAAGTAACTGTGCAACCCTCATCACCCAGTTGCCCTGCTGAAATTAAATTCCTACTCAGCCTTGGAACATGTCTTACCTCTTGTAGTAGCCAATGATTCCCATTCTGCAACTTAATCTTAATTTTTCCCTTTCCAACAATCTGACAGGGTTCATTATCTCCCAAATAAACTAGCCCAAAATCCCCTTGGACATAATCAACAAAATAACTTCTATGGGGTGTAGCATGAAATGAAGCCCCAGAATCTAAAACCCATGAATCATCAATACTTTCTAAGGACAAGAGCAAAGCATCCTCCTCGGATTTGTTACTTACCACATTTGCCTCCTTGTTTCCATCATTTTTGTCTCCTTGATCTTTCTTTCGAGACCAACAATCTTTCTTCTTGTGACCTGGTTTTCCACAATACCAGCAATCATTTGGCCCTTTAGATTCGGACCTCTTTCCCTTTGATTTTCCTCTTGATTTCCCATGATTTCCAAAGTTGTTTCCTCTATCTCTTGTTTTGCCTCTACTTTTTGTGTTCAATACACTACCCAATGTGGATGCCCCTGAGCTTTTCCTACGAATTTTCTCACTCAATATAACACCAATAACATCATCATACTTTAGGGTATTAGAACCAGAAATGAATTACTAACAGCCATTACCAAGCCATTCCAGCTTTCTGGCAAAGAACACAAAATCAAGAGAGCCCTAACCTCTTCATCGAAAGTAATTTTAACAGAGGTTAATTGACTTGTAACTGTATTAAACTCATTCAAATGATCAGTAACTGATCCACCTTCTACCATTTTCATATTACTTTCCTGGATAGTACTTTCCTGATTAGTCACCACAAGCTAACAATCGGGACTCCCTAGGGGTCCTAGTACACCATATCACGCGTTAGGACACCTAGGTAGTACACATGACCCCTTTTGACACATTGGAATGCTCAAATATGTCAAAAGGGGTCATGTCAACTCCCTAGGGCTCCTACTATGCCTTATCATGCGTTAGGACCCCTAGGGAGTCCCAATGAACCCTTTTGACACATTGGAATGCTCAATTGTGTCTTAAGGGGTCCTAGGACCCCTCCGGACACACTTCAGCATTCTAATGTGTCAAAAGGGGTCATGGGGACTCCCTAGGGGTACTAATACACCTTATCACATTTTATGACCCTTAGGGAGTCCCCATGACCCTTTTTGACACATTGGAATGCTACAGTGTGTCTTAAGGGGTCCTAGGACCCCTTAAGACACACTCTAGCATTACAATGTGTCAAAAGGGTCATGGAGATTCACTAGGGGTCCTAGTATGCCTTATCACGTATTAGAACCCTTAGAAAGTCCCTATGACCCTTTTTGACACAATGGAATGCTCAAGTGTGTCTTAAGGGGTTGTAGGACCCCTTAAGAAACACTTGAGCATTCCAATGTGCCAAAAGGGGTCATGGGGACTCCCTAAGTGTCCTTGAGTGCTTTATCATCTGTTAGGAACCTTAGGGAGTACCCATGACCCCTTTTGACACATTTGAACACTCAAATGTTTCTTAAGGGGTCGTAAGACCCCTTAAGACAGACTTGAGCATTCCAATGTGTCAAAAGTGGTCATGGGGACTCCCTAGGGGTCCTAGTATGCCTTATCACACGTTAGGACTCCTAGCGAGTCCCAATGAACCCTTTTGACACATTGAAATGCTCAAGTGTGTCTTAAGGGTTCGTTGGACCCCTTCGGACACACTTGAGCATTCCAATGTGTCAAAAAGGGTCATGGGGACTCCCTAGGCATCCTAGTATTCCTTATCACGTATTAGAACCCCTAGAAAATCCCCATGACCCCTTTTAACACATTGAAAGGCTCAAGTGTGTCTTAAGGGGTCGTAGGACCCCTTAAGAAACACTTGAGCATTCCAATGTGTCAAAAGTGGTCATAGGGACTCCCTAGGGGTCCTAGTACACCTTATCACACGTTAGGACCCATAGAGAGTCCACATGACCCCTTTTGACACATGGCCCCTTTTGACACATTAGGACCCCTTAAGACACATTTGAGAGTTCCAATGTGTCAAAAGGGGTCATGTGGACTCCCTATGGGTCCTACTATGCGTTATCACATGTTAGGACCCCTAGGGAGTCCCAATAACCCCTTTTAACACATTAGAATGCTCAATTATATCTTAAGGGGTCCTAGGACCCCTTCGGACACACTTCAACATTCTAATGTATTAAAAGGGGTCATGGGGACTCTTTAGGGGTCCTAATACACCTTATCACGTGTTAGAACTCCTAGGAAGTCCCCATGACCCCTTTTGACACATTGGAATGCTCAAGTGTGTCTTAAGGGGTCCTAGGACCCCTTAAGACACACTCTAGCAATCCAATGTGTCAAAAGGGGTCATGGGGACTCCGTAGGGCTCCTAGTATGCGTTGTCATGCATTAGGACCCCTAAGAAGTCCCCATGACCCCTTTTGACACATTGGAAAGCTCAAGTGTGTCTTAAGGGGTCCTACGACCCCTTAAGACACACTTGTGCATTCCAATTTGTCAAAAGGGCTCATGGGGACTCCCTCGGTGTCTTAGTATGCCTTATCATGTGTTAGGACCCTTAGGGAGTACCCATGACCCCTTTTGACAAATTGGAATGCTCAAATGTGTCTTAAGAGGTCCTAAGACCCCTTAAGACACACTTGAGCGTTCCAATGTGTCAAAAGTGGTCATGGGGACTCCTTAGGGATCCTAGTATGCCTTATCACATGTTAGTACCCCTAGGGAGTCCCAATTACCCCTTTTGACACATTGGAATGCTCAAGTGTGTCTTCAGGGGTCCTTGGACCCCTTCAGCCAAGGACCCCTTAAGACACACTTAAGCATTCCAATTTGTCAAAACTGGTCATGGGGACTCCCTAGGGATCCTAGTACACTTTATTACACGTAAGGACCCCTAAGAAGTCCCAATGACCCATTTTGACACATTGGAATGCTCAAGTGTGCCTTAAGGGGTTCGTGGACCCGTTAAAGCACACTTGAGTATTCCAATGTGTCAAAAGGGGTCATGGTGACTCCCTAGGGTTCCTATTATGCCTTATCATGCGTTAGGACCCCTAGGGACTCCCCATGACCCCTTTTGACACATTGGAACACTCAAGTGTGTTTTAAGGCATCGTATGACCCCTTAAGATACACTTGAGTGTTATAATGTGTCAAAAGGGATCATGGGGACTCCCTAAGGGTTGTAGTATGTCTTATCATGTGTTAGGACCCCTAAGAAGTCCCCATGACCCCTTTTGACACATTGGAACACTCAAGTGTGTCTTAAGGGGTCCTTGGACCCCTTAAGACACACTTGAGCATTCCAATGTGTCGAAAGGGGTCATGGGGAGTCCCTAGGGGTCCTAGTATGCCATATCATGTGTTAGGACCCCTAGGGAGTGCACATGACCCCTTTTGACACATTCGAATGGTCAAATGTGTCGTAAGGGGTCTTAGGACCCCTTAAGACACACTTGAACATTTCACTGTGTCAAAAGGGGTCATGGTGACTCCCTAGTGGTCCTAGTACATCTTATCATTTGTTAGGACCCCTAGGGAGTCCCCATGACCCCATTTGACACATTAGAATGCTCAAGTGTGTCTTAAGGGGTTGTAGGATCCTTTAAGACACACTTGAGCATTCTAATGTGTCAAATAGGGTCATGGGGACTCCCTAGGGGTCCTAGTATGCCTTATCATGTGTTTGGACCCCTAGGAAGTCCCCATGACCCCTTTTAACACATTGGAATGCTCAAGTGTGTCTTAAGAGGTCGTAGGACCCCTTAAGACACACTTGAGCATTCCAATGTGTCGAAAGTGGTCATTGGGACTCCCTAGGGGTCCTAGTACACCTTATCATGTGGTAGGACCCCTAGGGAGTCCACATGACCCCTTTTGACACATTGGAACTCTTAAATGTGTCTTAAGGGGTCCTAGGACCCCTTAAGACACATTTGGGCATTCCAATGTGTTAGAAGGGGTCATGTGGACTCCCTAGGGGTCCTACTATGCCTTATCATGTGTTAGGACCCCTAAGGAGTCCCAATGACCCCTTTTGACACTTTGGAATGCTCAATTGTGTCTTACGAGGTCCTAGTCCCAATGACCCATTTTGACACATTGGAATGCTCAATTGTGTCTTAAGGGGTCCTATGACCCCTTTGGACACACTTCAGCAGTCCATTGTGTCAAAAGGGGTCATGGGGACTCCCTAGGGGTCTTAATACACCTTATCACATGTTAGGACCCCTAGGAAGTCCCCATGACCCCTTTTGACACATTGGAATGCTCAAGTGTGTATTAAGGGGTCCTAAGACCCCTTAAGACATACTCTAGCATTCCAATGTGTCAAAAGGGGTCATGGGGACTCCCTAGGGGTCCTAGGATGCCTTATCATGCATTAGGACCCCTAGGAAGTCCCCATGACCCCTTTTGACACATTGGAATGCTCAAGTGTGTCTTAAGGGTTCCTACGACCTCTTAAGACACACTTGAACATTCTAATGTGTCAAAAAGGGTCATGGGGACTCCCTCGGTGTATTAGTATGCCTTATCATGCGTTTAGGACCTCTAGGGAGTCCCCATGACCACTTTTGACACATTGGAATGCTCAAGTGTGTCTTAAAGGGTCTTAGGACCCCTTAAGACACACTTGAGCATTCCGATGTGTCAAAAGTGGTCATGGGGACTCCCTAGGGGTCCTAGTATGCCTTATCACATGTTAGGACCCCTAGAGAGTCCCAATGACCCCTTTTGACACATTGGAATGCTCAAGTGTGTCTTAAGGGTTCCTTGGACCCCTTCAGCCAAGGACCCCTTAAGACACACTTGAGTATTCCAATGTGTCAAAAGGGGTCATGGGGACTCCCTAGGGATCCTAGTATGCCTTATCACACGTTAGGACCCCTAGGAATTCCCAATGACCCCTGTTGACACATTGGAATGCTCAAGTGTGCCTTAAGGGGTCTGTGGACTCGTTAAGACACACTTGAGCATTCTAATGTGTCAAAAGGGGTCAATGTGACTCCCTAGGGGTCCTAGTACGCCTTATCATGCATTAGGACCCATAGGGACTCCCCATGACCCCTTTTGACACATTGGAATGCTCAAGTGTGTCTTAAGGCATCGTAGGACCCCTTAAGACACACTTGAGTGTTATAATGTGTTAAAAGGGGTCATGGGGACTCCCTAGGGGTCCTAGTATTCCTTATCATGTGTTAGGACCCCTAAGAAGTCCCGATGACCCATTTTGACACATTGGAATGCTCAAGTGCATCTTAAAGAGTCGTAGGACCCCTTGAGACACACTTGAGCATTCCAATGTGTCGAAAGGGGTCATGGGGACTCCCTAGGGGTCCTAGTATGCGTTATCATGCATTAAGACCCCTAGGGAGTCCACATGACCCCTTTTGACACATTCGAATGCTCAAATATGTTGTAAGGGGTCTTAAGACCCCTTAAGAAACATTTGAGCACTTCAATGTGTCAAAAGGGGTCATGTGGAGTCCCTAAGGGTCCTACTATGCCTTATCATGTGTTAGGACCCCTAGGGAGTCCCTATGATACCTTATGACACATTGGAATGCTCAATTGTGTCTTAAGGGGTCCTAGGACCCCTTCGAACACACTTCTTCGTTCTAATGTGTCAAAAGGTGTTATGGCGACTCCTTAGGGGTCCTAATACACCTTATGACGTGTTTGGACCCCTAGGAAGTCCCCATGACCCCTTTTGACACATTAGAATGCTAGAGTGTGTCTTAAGGGGTCCTAGGACCCCTTACGACACACTCTAGCATTCCAATGTGTGAAAAGGGGTCATGGGGACTCCCTAGGGGTCCTAGTATGCCTTATCACGCATTAGGACCCTTAGGAAGTCCCCATGACCCCTTTTGACACATTGGAATGCTCAAGTGTGTCTTAAGGGGTCGTAGGACCCCTTATGAAATGCTTGAGCATTTCAATGTGTCAAAAGGGGTCATGGGGACTTCCTAGGTGTCCTGGTATGCCTTATCACCCGTTAGGACCCCTAGGGAGTACCCATGACTCCTTTTGACATATTGGAATGCTCAAATGTGTCTTAAGGGGTCCTAAGACCCCTTAAGACACACTTGAGCGTTCCAATGTGTCAAAAGTGGTCATGGGGACTACTTAGGGGTCTTAGTATGTCTTATCGCATGTTAGGACCCCTAGAGAGTCCAAATGACCCCTTTTGACACATTGAAATTCTCAAGTGTGTCTTAAGGGGTCCTAGGACCCTCGAAGACACACTTGAGAATTCTAATGTGTCAAAAGGGGTCATTCGGACTCCCTAGGGGTCCTACTATGCCTTATCACATGTTAGGACCCCTAGGAAGTCTCTTAAGACACACTTGAGCATTCCAATGTGTCAAAAGGGGTCATGGGGACTCCCTACGGGTCCTAACATGTGATAAGGCATACTAGGACCCCTAGGGAGTCCTCATGACCCCTTTTGACACCTTGGAACACTCAAGTGTATCTTAAGGGGTCCTACAACCCCTTAAGACACACTTGAGCATTCCAGTGTGTCAAAATGGGTCATGGGGACTTGCTAGGGGTCCTAAGACGTGATAAGGCCTACTAGGACCCCTGGGGAGTCCCCATGACCCCTTTTGACACATTGGAACACTCAAGTGTGCCGTAAGGGGTCCTACAACCCCTTAAGACACACTTGAGCATTCCACTATGTCAAAAGGGGTAATGGGGAATTCCTAGGGGTCCTAACGTGTGATAATGCATACTAGGACCCCTAGGGAGTCCCCATGACCCCTTTTGACACATTGGAATGCTCAAGTGTGTCCTAAGCAGTCCTAGGACCTCTTAGGACACACTTGAGTATGCTAATGTCTCAAAAGGGGTCATGGGGACTCCCTAGGTGTCCTAACGCATGATAAGGTGTATTAGGACCCCTAGGGAGTCCCCATGACCCCTTTTGACACATTGGAATGCTCAAGTGTGTTCGAAGGGGTCCTAGGACCCCTTAAGACACACTTGGGCATTCCAATGTGTCAAAAGAGGTCATTGGGACTCCCTAGGGGTCCTAACATGTGATAAGGCATACTAGGACCCCTAGGGAGTCCCCATGGTCCCTTTTGACACATTGGAATGCTCAAGTGTGTCTTAAGGGGTCCTACGACCCTTTAAGATGCACTTGAGCATTCCAATGTGTCAAAATGGGTCATCGGGACTTCTTAGGGGTCCTAACACATGATAAGGCATACTAGGACCCCTAGGGAGTTCCCATGACCCCTTTTGATACATTATAACACTCAAGTGTGTCTTAAGGGGTCCTATGATGCCTTAAGACACACTTGAGCATTCCAATGTGTCAAAAGGGGTCATGGGGAGTCCCTATGGGTCTTAATGCGTGATAAGGCATACTAGGACCCCTAGGGAGTCACATTGACCCCTTTTGACACATTGGAATGCTAGAGTGTGTGTTAAAGTGTCCTAGGACTCCTTAAGACACACTTGAGCATTCCAATGTGTCAAAAGGTGTCATGGGAACTTCCTAGGGGTCCTAGCTCATGATAAGGCATATTAAGACCCCTAGGGAGTCCCCATGACCACTTTTGACACATTGGAATGCTCAAGTATGTCTAAAGGGGTCCTATAACCCATTAAGACACACTTGAGTGTTCCAATGTGTCAAAAGGGGTCATGGGGACTCCCTAGGGGTGCTAACGTGTGATAAGGCATACTAGGACCCCTAGGGAATCCCTAGGACCCCTTTTGATGCATTGGAATGCTCAAGTGTGTCTTAAGGTTTCGTAGGACCCCTTAAGACACACTTGAGTATTGCAATGTGTCAAAATGGGTCATGGGGACTCCCTAGGGGTCCTAACGCGTGATAAGACATACTAGGACCCCTACAAAGTCTCCATGACCCCTTTTGACACATCTGAACCCTCAAGTGTGTCTGAGGGGGTCCTATGACTCCTTCAGACACACTGGAGGGTTTATATGTGTCAAAACGGGTCATGGGTACTTTCTAGTTGTCCTAGTACAGCTTATCATTTATTAGGACCCCTAGGAAGTCCCCATGATCCCTTTTGACACATTGGAATTCTCGAGTGTGTCCGTAGCGACCCCTTCAGATACACGTTAGGACCCCTAGGAAGTCTCCATGACCCCTTTTGACACATTAGAATGCTTGAGTGTGTCCGATGCGACCCCTTCAGACACACTCAAGCATTCCAATGTGTCAAAAGGGGTCATGGGGACTTCCTAGGGGTCCTAACGTGTGATAAGGCATACTAGGACCCCTAGTAAGTCTCAGTAAACCCTTTCAACATACAATTTAAATATTATGATCTATAAAGTTTATATATATATATATATATATATAAGATATTATTATATAAAATATATATTAATATATAATTATATATATAATACATATTAAAAAATATATAAAATATTTACATAATACCCCTTAAATGTTATATATATATATATATATATATATATATATATATATATATATATATATATATATATATATATATATATATATATATATAATATATATATATATATATATATATATATATATATATAGACACACACACACACACATATATATATATAAATTTTACATATAAATATAATATAAGTTCATTAAATATATTTATATACAATACATATTAATATAAAATATTATAATATAAAATATATATGACATACAATTTAAACATTCTAAGATATTATAATATAAAATATTTTAATATAGAATATATTTTAATATATAATTATATATATAATATATATTAAAAAATTTACATAATACCCCTTAATACCCCTTAAACATTATATATATATATATATATATATATATAATATATATATATATAATTTGTACATATATTTATAAAATATAAAATATATATGACATACAATTTAAAACCCCTAAGATATTATCATATAAAATATATAAATTAATATTTAATTATATATATAATACATATTTAAACATTATATACAAAAGTTCAATTTTTCCATATACTCCCGCCATTTTTTCATACTTGGCAAAATCAGGTACCCGATTTCCCCGATTTCAAAAAGTTCAAATTTTTATATACTCCCGCCATTTTTTGACACTCAGCAAAGTCGGGTACCCGATTAGGCTCGGTATTGCTTTGTGCACCAAACCTACCTGGTCAACTCTTCAAATGTCACAAAAACATGTTTTTCCCCTTTTTCTCTAAGTTCCAGACTTCGACCATGTAGTTGACAATTTTTTTTTCACCTAAATTTGATGAAATGAAAAGGGTATTTTAAGGAGATTATCAGCTTTGTATCGATATAATTGCTGTCAAATTTTGAATTTGATAAGTAATTATTAGTTATTTTCTAATTGAGTTACCTCTAAAGTGTTGATTTATATACTGATTGAAAAATGGCTATAACTTTCAAATGGTATAACATTTTTGAAATCCAAAAAATGTGTCACATTCTACACTTCACCTACTATAAGGAAAATAAAAATAAAATTGACTTTTGTAAAGTTTTGAATGAGTTAAGGTGGTCAGACACGAGAGTTTTTTTATTTTGAAAACGTTGTAGCAAAAAAAATCATAATTAATTTTTTTTTGGAATAAAATTACAAAAAAATGTGTCACATCTAGGAATGAGTCTACTACTTATATATAAAATCTTATAAAAAAATATTATCATTTGATCATGATTAAGGTGGTCAGACATACACCTACTTCTTATTTTTTTCCTGAAATTTTTGTACTGCTGTATTGAAATCTATACTTTTCACCAATTATATTAATTTTTTTTTAGAAAAGGCCTAGTAGTTTAGAAACTACATTCAATTTCCTACAGATTCTATTCTTACAACTTTTTGGTATTAGGTTGATAGCTAGTTCAAATTTTCACGTCAAGTTGACAAACCCTGATTTGCTGATTTTTCATTGCCACTTAAGGGCATAGTTTGGCCCCTCATGATCTTGCACATACCCTTATTCTGATGTCTTCTTCAGTAGCTTGTCTTTTCAAAGTATCCAAAATGTCCCATACTTTGTCTGGAATTACTGTCTTCAGTTCTAGAACTATTTTCTTAAACTTGATCATGTGTTTGATCAACATCTCATGGATCTCAGACTTGTCAATCTCATGATATCTATCATAAAACTTATATATCTGATCAAGTTTGCCTTCATCAACCACTCTTGATCTCAATACTTGAAGACTTGGTAGGAATCCTACCTCAAGGGGTGGTTGCACATTTTTGCCTCTGCTTCTCGTGGCTCTTGCTGATGGATGACTTGTAACTAGTTACTTTTTCCTCTTAGACATGTTAGGAGATGTTTCAATAGACTAAAAGTCAATTGTGCCTGTGGGCGCAGGATTGATATCATCTATCTTACTCTCCTTTACCTTTGGATCATCAGTTTTCTCAATTTTTACTTTCTTCAACTTAGGAACATCAGTCTTTTCTATCTTGGCTTCCACATTGGATGCGTTCTCTATTTGCATAGCTATCTTTGCTTCTCTATCTTTATCTAGGTCTTCTTGGTTCACACCGTGGATTTTCAAAATCTCAGAGGTGATTTTGGTGGCTTTCCTCTTAGTTGCAACACTATTTAGGACTGCATCAACCTGTCTAGTCTTTTCCTCATATGTTCCCCATCTTGGCTCATTGGAATCTTTGGGCGCCAATAGTAGGACTTGTACATAGGCTTCCAAAACTTGTTCCTCCACTTCATAGCCAAGTGGATGAATCCACTTAGTTCTAGGCTCAACAACCTCCATACAAGTAATGTCTATTTCCACCATAAAACAAATACTATCTTTGTATTTCTCAACAATGCTTCCAGGTATTCTATACCTCATCTGCATCTTTATCCTAAATGTTTTTAACTTTAACTCAATATAGTCTCTCAATGTACTCTTAATTGATGCTTTAAGAGATATTTGAGGCATTGTAGGTAAACTTTTGTCAAGGTATAAGTCTAATACTTTCCCAACTATATGAAAGTACATATAGATTATCAAAGACCCAAACCTAAATATCTTGGTCTTGTCATGTTTGATTGGCCTTATGTTGTCCATCAACTATGCGCACAAGATCTCACACAAGTTGAATTCTCCATTCTCCTTCACTATCCTGATGGCTGCAAGAATAGTGGCTGCAGACACACTATTGATCCTATTTGTATGTTGAAATCTGTACCCAAGTATCATAGACATCAATTTGATGTCCTTCTCCTCAGTTGGCTCAATTGTCATCCCGCTCTTATCACTCTAGGATTTGTAGGCTTGCTCAACCAATTTCCTAACATCCTTACCAATGGGAAGAATGGTGCTTGGCTTTGATTCTAACTGGAACTTCACCTATCCAAAATAGGTCATCATGTATCCTGCTCAACAAGATCTTAATCCAGTCAGATTCATAGAATTCATGTGTTGCAGCATACTCAATGATTGGGTGATTCTCAAGGTGTGCAAACTCTTCACTGAATATTTTATCTAGATTCATCATGGTTTCTAAGTGTGACCTAATCTTGTCCAAACCAACTAGTTCTTTCTTATAATACAGATATGCGCATATATCTTCTACATGCATAACACCCATTGGGGTTCTAGAAAATGCTCCTTCTAGGTCATCTAGGGTGGATTTGAATGGATGCTTCTTAAACATATATCTTTTCCTTTTTGCAACATCAAATATAACTGGTGTAGCCATGACTTACTTGATTTATCACTTCACAGAGGTTTTCTAGGGTTTCTGGATCGTTGCGTCTGAATTAGGGCTTTGCAATAATCAATCTTTCTTCTTCACTAATAAATTCAATTGCAACGCTTCATAACTCAACTGCTTGATCTTTTGTGCTCTGCAAATGCTTAACTTAGAATGAAATGTGTGAATAATGAATCTTCGATGGCTATAAAGCAAATTTTCTACCATTAATGCTTGCCGCGTAAACACAAAATGCAATTGTAAATTTCATTCTTTGTTTCTGCTAACAATCAGGAAGTGCGCTCTTGCATACTACATCACATAGCCTCCAAATAGTTGTAGTCCAAGGCGCATACTCTGAGAGTGAGTATACCAGCCGCGTAGGGGTCTAGAGCTAATCTAGCTCCCCCTATGACCATGAAGGTCATTTAACCATAAATAGGAGGTGCATCCATTGTGGATGCATCCTCAACTATTTCATCAACATTATCCTTCTTTTCTTCCTTCCAAATCAAGCTCGCATATTCTAAAGCTTGCACAAACTTGACTCCTCCTGCTTCTTCTAATATTGAACCTTTTGAATTTTTATGGCTTTCCTGTCTTTGCGCTCTTGTTCTACATAACCTAGAAATGTGTCCATCCTTGTTACATGAGTGACAAATGACTGGAGGCCTGATATTCCTCAACGCATTCGTGTGGGTTACCATACTGCACTATTTGGTTGTGTGACCAACATAATTACATATCTGACATGTAATGTTCTGAGAGTTTCTTACATTCTGTTGTGGATGACTTCTCTGACTTTGCTGATTCTGATTTCTTTGATTTGATCTACAATTCATAGCTCTATGACCAAATTTATTGCATGAATAACAGTAACCATTGAAAGATCTTACCTCTTTACAATTTTTTGCTATGTGACCATGTTTGTTACAAGCATAACAAGTCTTGTTTACTGGCTTGTGCTCATCCTTAGATGGTTTAGCTTCAACTACTATATGATTTCCTACTTTATTAGCTTCTGTAGATTCTCCAGATGCATTCTTTCTTGCTCGCATGTCATTGATCTGATTTTGTGCTTCATTGAAATCAATACCGCTGGTGTCTCCTTTAATCTTCTGTGCATACAATTGTGACTCTATAAGATCCTTGCTTGTGTGCAATTTGTCAACATGGTTCTTTGCCTCAATCAATTTAGATTTCATCTATTTCTTGATGTTCTCTAGCTCCAAGATCTTCATGTTTTCTTGCCTTAGTTCTTCATCTAGCTTCTTCTTTGCTTTGACCTGTTCTTCATAGGCTTCTTGATTGTTAAATAACTTTTTATCCAACTCTTCAATCTGATCTTTTAGAGATGTGTTTTCCTCATTTAGCTTTTTAACTATTTTTCTTAAATCACTTGTGGAATATTCTTTCAAGTCTTTTCTCAGTTTTTTGATGACTGCTTGAGAGTCACTAACCTTTTCTTTCAGTTCTTCAATTTCCTTTTCAGATATGTCAAGGTCTTCAAGAGCTGCTTCAAGATTCTTTTTGAGATGTTTCATTTCTCCCTTATCCATGATCTCCTCAAGTGGTTAAACTTATCTTGAGAGGACCAGGGCTCTAATACCAATTGTTAGGAATGGGAACACTGAGAGGGTGGGGGTGAATTAGTTTCTATACTTTATTACTTTTTCTGATATCTTGAAACTTAACTTTAATTGCTTAGTTATTGAATTGAATATCAATGTAAGTAAGATAAACACTCATAAAACATAACACAAAATATGATTATGGGGAAATTCAATTAGGTAAAAACCCCGGTGGGAATTGATACCCACTAAGAACTACACTAGTGTATTATGATCCCTATTAGAAGATCTTGCAACCCTGTTATGAGTTGTTCTTTACAATGCTTTGAGTATAGTGACTTGGTCAAGGGTCAGACCCTGTTAGGATTCTTTTACAATTAACCCTGTTAGGGGTGAGGACACACTATCCTAGAGCTCACTGCTCAAGTGGAGAAGGCTACAACCTTCTGGATCTCAGATACACACTATATCTGCAAGGTGAACTATTGCTGTGACACTGCTTGCCTAATCAGTTCCTTTTGTGCGCTGATGCTTTAGCCTCTTGTAAAGCTCTACCACATTCTATCTTCTCTTCGCATACTTCTGCTTTGTTTATCCAATCTCTTTATTTCATACCATACTAAATTACAAGGGCACATGTCTTATTTATATGTGCATACAAAACTCTTCATCAAGTCCGCCTATAACTAATTACATATAATGCTTCCAATTGAATTGGCTCAAGCATGTTTACATATGATCATATTAACATGTCTATGACATAAATACAATATGTGCATAACCTTTACAAAACAATATTACAAGCGCTAATCAAAATAACAATAGTCTTCTCCATGCTCTATTCTACTCTGCTGCTCACTGTCTGTGTCACTTTATCTGACTGTAACTTCCTCATACTGACTCATATCATCATGTGCTCTTAGACTTAGCATGAATATATACTTAGAAGCTTATCTTCAAGGGCACATGTCATAACTCTGTCATACGCACGTGTGTTGATGCTCTGTTCACCTGGTGCTCTGCTAACTGTCCATTCTTCCATACTTAGCCATATTTTTTATCTTCTACATTATGCGCTTACTCCAAAACTTCATATGACTTTGTTGCCATAATGAAAACACTAAATATAGTCATATACTTTAGTATATTCAACTTGCCAATACTTTGGCTTTTAGTTTTTTTTAAAGACTGCAAACTATTAAAGAAAGAATCAAAGATTGGAATGTTAGGCACTTTAAAAACATTTTTGTGGAGAAAGGAAAACTTGAAAAGGAACTGGAACAATTGAGCAATAAGGTGATATGTCAAGGATTGATGACTTTGAGTTTACCAAAAAATTTCACTCATCTGTGAAGGCCATGTTATATAAGAATTAGATATCTAAAATTAAAGACTCGAATGGAACTATACTAAAAGAAAAAAAATGATATCAAACATGAGGCAATTGAGTATTTTTCAAATTTGTTACAAGGTGGTTCTAACAATTATTTTTTAGATGAAAATATTTCAGTGGTTATCCCCAACCTTATTTCCAAAAGGGAAAATGATTTCCTTATTGAATCAGTGATTGGGGAAGAGGTCAAAATCACCCTTTTTTATATGGGAAGTGACAAGGTCCCAAGGCTAGATGGATTTCCAGTAGGTTTCTTTTAGAAAATTTTGGAGATTATCACGCTTGACCTTATTTTTGTTGTAGAGGAATTGATATCCAGATCTTATATGTGTAGGGACATTAACAACACTTTCATTTCCCTCATTCCCAAGAAAGAGGTCTTGGATCCTTTTGATGACTTCTGACCAATTTCATTATGTAATGTCACATATAAAGTGACCACCAAGGTCATAGAAAACCACTTGAAGTCACTCGTACCTCATATTATTTTTGAAGAGAAAATGGGTTTACTCTAGGGAGATCCATTGAGGAGGGCATCATCATTGCACATGAGGCTATTCATTCAGTGAGAAGTGCCAAGACAGATAGAATTTTAGGCAAACTGAATATAAAAAAGGCCTATGATAATGTAAATTAGTGCTTTTTGTTATAAATTTTGAAGTGTTTTGGGTTTGATGAGCATTAAATCACTTGGATTAGGAGTTGCATTTGCACACCAAGATTCTCAGTCCTTATCAATGAAAGTCTATAGGATCTTTTTGAATCCATTAGAGGCATTAGACAGGGTGACCCATTATCTTTGACATTTTTCATTATTATGGCTGAATTTATTGAGAGACTCATTAAAAAAAGGTGTTTGGGAGGTAGATGGAAAGGCATTCTAGTGGCATACGGAATGGAGGTAGTCACACAATAATAATTTATTGATGACACTCTTTGCATGGGGGAATCTACACTCCAATAAGTAAATTATATGAAGGCTATATTTGATAGGTATTGTGTTGTTTCAGGGGAATTGGTAAATTGACATAAATCTTAGATTATATTCTTTAATACATGTGTGACCAAAAAAATAGACATATGCAAGATATTAAGAGTCTAGAGTGGACCATTTCTAGGTAAATTTCTAAGCCTCCCACATTTTGCGGGAGCAAATAGAACAAATTTATGGTCCAAGATGGTTGACTATTGCTTGGGTAAATTAGATAGTTGGAAAAGTAGATGTTTATCCTTTGTAGGTTGATATTTTATGCTCAAGTATGATATATCGGCTATTATGATACACTCAATGATGTGTATGAAGATCCTGGCCAATATCATTAGAGTTGTGGAGAAAAAGATGAGATTTTTTTTTTTGGAATTGTACTCAAGGCAAGGACAGAATACCGATGGTGGAATGGGATAAAGTATGTTTACCGAGAACTCCAAGTGGTTTAGGTCTCATAAAATAGAATGGCATGAATGAGGCGATGGGAGCCAAGCTCATTTGGATGATGTATAGATGGATGAAACACAAGTGGGCAAGAATACTTAGCCATAAATATTTGGATGAGCAATCTAGTAGTGAAAGGATTTTAATAGTATTGGATCCTCCAAGAGGTTCATCTATCTGGAATTTCATGATGGATTGTAGGCACATTATAACAGAGCATCTTATCTAGAAAGTTGGTAATGAAATAAAGGAAAACTTTTGGGGTGACTCGATGGAAGGACAACCAACCTTCATTAATGGACCCTAAAATGAAGAAGTGCATAGAGTCACTAAACTAAAATGGGGCACAAAATTGGCTGATTTTTTATGGTGAAAGATTTGGTCGATGGTTTATTGTAGTGACGCTAGAAGGATTCTAAAGAATTGGGACTAACTTAGACAAACACACAGGAATTGGAGGAAGTTATAAAAAAAATGCACTTTCTATTATCAGAGGATGTAGATGAATTGATTTTGTGCGGCTCTAAGAGTGGAGAATATTTAGTAAGAATTGGGTACAAATTAATTGAGGCTTCTATAATTGATGAGGAGTGGCCACGATATTTATGTTGAAATGTAATGCCCCGCCCGGGAAGAAAAGGGTTAAAACATGCACTAAACTTTTTTTTTGTAAACATAACATAAGGTAGCATGAGTATTATGTAAAAAAGTGTATCAAGTAAACCATCTCATAGATAATAATCCATAACTCAAGATAACATCATGAACATGATAGGTTGGTGCACACGCAAAAGTATTAACAAGCACTTCCAAAGGTTTCCAAGCAATCCAACACATACTTAGAATGGAAACATATGTTCTCGAGATTGCCCCCACAAGGATCCAAACAATGTCCATAAATCACAAGAGTCTAAGGCATAAAAAATCCATGGCTACAAGGAAGGGAGACCAATTTCTATAGTTAATACTTATTTTAAGCCCAAAGTAAATGTTCCCAACATGGTTAAATATACATGTTAATTAGCATCAAGGTGGAGTGTTATTACTTGGCTCTCAATGACTCAAGTAGCATCAAGTTTCAAGTCAACGCCATCAAATAGACGTACACTAGAATGGATCTCAAGTCAACGCCTGCATATGAACATATACTCATCTACCTTAGGTTAATGCTCGTAGACAAACACATAGGCATAAAGCTCAATTTATCTTTATTAAGTGTTTTACGCTAATTTATTGATATTAAACTATCACTTATTAAGAACGCCCCTTCTAGTGAACAGTCTTGGTCACTTGTGGATTGAGGTCCACATAAGGATCCACTCCACTCCACTACCCAAACACTAGGATCGTCTCATTCTACAAAGAGGCACAAGAAAAATACAAGACAAAAAAGTCACACAATGATAAAATCCATAAAAGACTCAATTTGTCTCAACCAAGAGTGTGGGTCTCGCAAGATCCCATCATAGCACACTTAATGTGCTCATGATGCAGCCTCAAACTCCTCCACCACATACTCAAGATGTGATCTAAAATAAAGCATTGAGTCAATTCCACACAATGAAAAAATAAGCCAAATGAAGACACATAGAAAACTCAATTGAGCACTTATTGGGAGTATCAATTCAATCAAGAACCCAACATAAAAGACACACATCTAAATTAGTCAGTACACTAAGAGCTCATATTCCAATGGAATTCTCCATACATCTCGTTAAAACACAAGGAAGACTCCCAGTCAAAATAATAAAAACCCCAAATTTTTTGGCAATTTCTGGCAAGAGTGAAATCAACAAAAACAATTCAACAAGGCTATTCAGATTACGGTATAAATCAATTGGAACACCCTATGACCATTCCGTATTCACACTAATGAAGAAAATATGAAAAGACTATAAAAAAATCTCACTCATTTGTGCCTATCAATTTTTGTATGAAATCTAAGTTGCACACAAACAAGGAAAATGTAGAAACACCCAATAATCAAACTTTATAGAAAACAAAAAAATTAAAGCCCATTTCATATTTCATGCCCAAACCTCCAAAAATATAATAAAATAGAAAATTCAGGCACATGTGAAAAATATGGTAGCATAAAAGGGTGAAAGCTTGAAATCCCAACATACAATTCACAAAAATACTCATTCCCATCCAATCAGGTAAAGAAAACATACAAGATTGTGGGGGAATGCTAATTCTCAATCCATAGATGTAATACAATTTACTCTACTCAAAAGGACTGAATAAAATAAAAGAACAAGAGAGCCCTACCTCTCACCAAATGAGCAACAACCGGAAATAGAAGAAGAATTTGAGGACTTTACTGATCAGGCTGAAATCTTTGACAAAGTGGAGGAATGGTGGCATGAATCCAATGGTTCACTTCTCGCAATGATCACTCACCCAAGTCAAATACAATGAGAAATACCAATTTTCTCCAAGAGTTTATTGGAGAAAATCACAATTCTCATAAAAAACCAAGTGAGAAGTGAAGTGAAAACTCACTTTTTGCCCCTATAAGCACTTTTTACCAAAGTGATTATTAAATTTATTCAAATACTTAAATAATCAACTAGACCTCAACCCAAATAAAATAAATTGATACTAGACATTTGGAATCCAACTACAAAAAATTAGATGATAATTTAAAACTAGATAATAAAAATCCCCAAACGCATTAAAATCAATATTTTAAATAACAACCTTCTGCAACAACAATAGAGCTCTAAATACATAGACACACTCATGGGTCAAATCACATACGCATTATGAAATCCAAATTAACCAACATGTACCAGAGGGATAACATTATAATACAGATATGTTGTCCATATAGGGACGATATTGGCTTAGTATGCAAGGCCAATGTCACTATCTCTTGGTGTCACTGCTAAGGACATAGGCACACACTCAAATCCTAGAATCTCAGGATGAATGTGCTTGGTAAATATTCACTAAAATATGCAAACATCAAATGCGGATGCTCAATATATAAATAGTCAAAGCACATATAACACAAGACAATTACAGTGAAGGAGAATGGGACATCATGTGGATCTCACAAATGAGTAAATATGACTCCATCTCACTTCGTACCAACACCAAGGAAAAAATACATAGTAGTAGTGCGGTAAGACAATACATATCATCTAATCACATTAATATTGCATCTAAATTGAAAGCATTTAAATAAATTATTTCATGGCTATTATAAGCATATATCAACTGAAAGTAAACAACTGATATCCGCAACATAAGGGCACAAGAATCATGAGTCCAATAATCATCATCCTAATGTATAATTTATCATCCATTTTCAGAGTACAAAGTAAACCAGATATCAACATAAAGCATCATGTCACATCCAATAGCATCATCACGTAGATATTATGAAACTAAAACAACAACATAGTCTAGAAAATCTAACATCTATGATAATGGCAATTAAAATAATAAATAATCCATTGGAGATTTAATGCATATATGTGTTGGCATTAATATTTTTTCATTGATTTCAACATATTTCTTTATTCCTAATAGTCTCTTGTTTTTTTTAGTAGAATTTTTGGTTCGTCATGAACGGTGTCCCTAGGTTTAATGCTAAACCTTTATCCTAACCCTAACCCTAATACTAACCATGATGGAAACATTAACCCTAGGGTAAAAACACAAAGCTATGTCACGTTTTAAGCTAACTTATCAACACAACTGAATTTTATCCTACCCCTAACCCTAATACTAACCATGATGTAAACACTAACTAGGTAATGATAATCCTAATCCTAAGCCCTAATCTCACTAGCAATTAAAATCCTATCCCTAACCATAATACTAACCATGATGTAAACCCTAACCCTGACGATAATCTTAATCCTAAGTCCTAATCCCAACCCCAATCAAAATACCAACCCTAATCATAATACCAACCATGATGTAAACCCTAACCCTGATGATAATCCTAATCCTAAGCTCTAATCTCAACCATAATAGTATCTACAATGTATGTCCTTACCCTAACCATAATCCTAACCTTAAATCCTATATCCTAATCCTATTCCTAACCCTAAACCTTGATCATAATCGTAACTGTAACCATAAACCTAACTCTAACATTCAACATTCAATCTTTGGCAATCTGTCATGCTATTTAGAATTTTATAGGTAATGAAATTCTCTATCATCATAGGAATAGATGTCTATTCTCATCTCAATTGCTTTCCCCATTTCTTTCAAATACCATGGATTTGCTGCAATCTTATGCTCTGTTGGACATTGTCTTTCATAAAGTCGTGAACATGAGGTTTTTAGGTGAAATCAAATTAATTAAGAGGGCAGTTAAAAGGTTATGTCCTCTGGGATGGATATACTCTCCTAGGGGGTTTGTTTCCAAGGTTGTACATTCTCACAAGTCACACCTATGTATGCTGCTATACGATGACATTAAAAGGACTTTTGTCAACCATAATGTCAAACACAGTTAGACTGCCCTCAACATTCATGGTAGTGCGATTAGTGGAGAAGTTGCTCATCACATGTTTGTGAAGGTCGAAACATTTCTTGACATCCTGGAGAAACACAATGTGGTGCCATGGACTGTAGCCATTCCTGTGCCCGTCACTGGTTATCATGGTGTGCGAGCCTTCTTTGTTGCAGATTCCTTCACTCGGCCCCCATCTTCTATTTTTGACTCCTTAGATGAGCGTGTGGTTCAATATTCCAGTGGTGTGCATAATAGGGATATGGGTGCTCCATTAGTTGCTGGTCAGTTTTATTTGCAGGGCCCTAATTCAAGTTGGGAAGATTTCCAAGGCCCAATCTTGAACTCACAGTTGTCGCTTGGCTGGGTTAGGGAGATCTCTGCATAGTACAAACTTGAGCTTGGTGAAATTCTGCTAGAAGATATGGAAGAATAATAACATAGTGTTTTTTCTCACATTGTTTTGCTTGTACAAACGTTCCAATTGGTTGAAATAGTATGTAAATATCTACTGCTGCCACATAGCTAGGTTGTTTTAATTCTATGTATTGATATGATATTATCATTTACACTTGTATTTTCCAGCCAATATAAAATGTTGGACTTAGTCTTTTAGGGATACATCTTATCATATCTTTTTTACATGGGCAAGGAATCAAAGTTTTCTTTCTAGTTCTTTCTTTGATGAGTCTCTTGAACTAGTTTTGATATATAATAAAATATAAGTGCTCAGTCACTTTTTAATTTAAAAAAAACAATAATCATAACCCTAACCTTGACCATAATCCAAAGCCTAACCCTAATCCTAAGTCTAACCATAATTCTAACCCTAAACAAAATTCTAACCCTACCATAAACCTAACCCTAACATTAAACCTTAACATCGAATCCTAAATGTAACTATCATCGAAACCATAAGCCTAAACCCTAACCCTAACCATAATCAAACTCATTAAATACTAAACCCTAATCATAAATGCTAAAATATAATTGTAAATGGTAACTATAATCCTAACAGTAATTCTAATCTTATCCTTAATCCTAATCTTCACCCTAACACTAACCCAAACCATAAACCTAAACCAAATCTTAACCGTAATTCTAATCTTAACCTTAATCCTAATCTTGACCCTAACACTAACCCAAACCATAGCCCTAGGTTTAATATTGACCCTAATACTAACCCAAACCACATCCCTAGGTTTAACACTAACCCTATTTATATTGATGAACCTAATTGTTACCATAACACTAACCTTTACCATAACCCTACCACTAACCTTAACCATAATATTAGAACTAACCATAACAGGAACACTAACGATAATAGTAACCCTTACGCCATCTATTTAAAAAATAAAAATAATAAAATATCTTTCATGTTGCGCCATGACTGCTAAGAGCTTATATATATATATATATATATATATATATATATATATATATATATATATATATATAATACACAGAGAGTAATCCTTCTCGAGGCGACTATTTTCATCAACCCTTCACAAACTTTATAATTTGATGAAAATAAACGCCTAGAAAAAAATTAGTCTCAACGTATTATATATATAAAAGTATATATAAACTAGTTTAACCTATACCACTTATAAATACTTGGGAGACTCTTCGTTTTGAGAAATACAAATTGGAATTCAAATTGTATTCAGAAAGGAAGTGAAGAGGATTTGGCACGTATAAAGAGTACTTCAGGGCAAATTTCTCTCAATTTAAGGAAGGTTCGAAAAATTTACAAACTACAGATAATTTACCTGGACTTTAAATTGTTTCTTAGGCGGGATTGAGATTGATAACGATAGGCTTTATTGCGCTGTAAACAATTCTTAATTCGCCATTGATGGTGAAGGCGTAATAAATCCTACCAGATCCTTTGATATGGTCTGTTACACAATTTTTAGGTCACCATTGAGAACAATTTTTAGCTGATATTGGAATGAATTTTGATATTCTAAAGATACGATTTGTTTTCAGTGGTGACCTAAAATTGTTTTCAGGCATAATAATTGGAAGGATTGCCGTTGATGTCGCCGTGTGACAGACTAACGGATCTCAGACGCACGCAGGTTGGGGTATTCTGGAATATGACCGTTCAACTGTGTCTTGCCATTTCGCATTGTTATATTGTTGCTCTGCTTTTTGTGTCCGTGCATTGTTGCTCTGTTTATGCATTGTTGCTGTGTTTGCATTGTTGCTCTGTTTTTTTCTCTGTGTGCGTTCTTGCTTGTTTGCATTGTTGTCCAACTGTGAAGAATGGCCAAGGAGAGCTTCTCGACACCCACTTTAAAGGAGAAGGATACATTGACCACGTTGGAAGCTCTGTCTTCGGAGGAGTTGCAGAGGAGATTAGATAAAATAATAAACATGTTATCTCTGGACAATAATAAAGATGTTTCTGATTTTGAAAGTTTGGAAGGAGACCAAGACCTCCCACCTTATGACCCACTCGACAAATCTACGTATACGTCCCGAAGGCCACAATTTTTGCGCTATCGGCCAGGCAGAAAGTACGATGATGAAGACCTTGGGGGAGAAATACGAAGGAATGGAGCGAAGTCAGAGATCGACTTGTTCCAAAATTAAGATTCTGATATTAGTGGCGGCGCTCTTTGTGTTTATTTTTTGTATATCTGCATGGTCTTCAAGCAAGTTTTATGCCAATCTTAATTTACAAGCTTTCAATGAATATGCAGATGGATTCGGCCTGCAATGAGTGAAATATTAGAGGAATTGGAGCTGTCAATCAATGAATATGCAGATGAATTGGGTCTTTTCATTAACGAAGATTTAGTGATATCTGGCCTGCAAATCAGTCAAAATATAGAGAAATTCAGCGTGGTAATTCATGGAGATGAAGCCCATAGTCTTGAAGTGCTTAAGCAATTTGGCACGCTGGAATTTGAGAGCACATACAATTTTGCAGCCCATAGTACCATTTTAATTGGCCAGTCTGGAACACTAGCGTTGGAGAGCTCCAATCACATGGAAGCTATGATGTTAGAGGAAAAAAAGGCAAGGATTGGGTATTGAATGTTCTTGTTTCCCAGAATTCCATAAATTTGGGGATGTTGGATGTTCTTGTTTCAGAAGATTCCAACATTTGGGGGGTCCTCGATGTTCTTGCTGCAGAAGAATGTAAACATTTGGGAGCAGTGCCTTCTAGTGCTTCAGTTAAATCTCTAAAGAGTCCCCTGCTTTATGGAGTTACGGGTGCATTTTTTTGTGCAGCTGCAATGGTGCTTAATTGGTACAAGAAAAGGGCAACATATGCTTGTCCTAATACTTCCGTAGAATCTGTTAAAGAAATTCGGACAAAAATGCAGACTAAGTGTGTGCCTAGTGTGCAACTTCTAAGTGAGTATTCTCTAGCGCAGGTGGTCAGCTCTTCCGGCAAAAACAAAGATATCATGTGGAATGATTCAAGTATTGGAAGAAATTCATTTTACATTCCCAACCTGGAAGTTAGGAGAAAGGGCAATTCGGGTTCTACCACAAACCAAGAAAACATGACAAAGGCAATTCAGCTTCTACCACAAACCAAGAAAACATGACAACTGGAGAAGTATA
This sequence comes from Chamaecyparis obtusa, assembly GCA_027943335.1. Classification (NCBI taxonomy): domain Eukaryota; kingdom Viridiplantae; phylum Streptophyta; class Pinopsida; order Cupressales; family Cupressaceae; genus Chamaecyparis; species Chamaecyparis obtusa. The sequence goes on from BSBK01000594.1 coordinate 1,554,238, forward strand.
TATGGAAAATTCTTTTATGGAAGTCTCACAATGATGGCAAAGAAGGTGATTTTACATTAATATTGTTTCCCTTGTTAATGCTCTATTTTCGTATTCTTATCTTTATTGCTCTTGGTAATGAAACATTCCAATGTTTTTGAAGGATTTTCTCTTAAGAGTTCTTCCTCCATTGATTTTGCATATGGAATGATATACGCTCTAGTTTATTATTTTTATATTTTACCATTGCTAAAGGTATCATATACATCTCCATTGTGTTTGTTATCTATCTCAAACATCATATTGTTGTCATCTCAAACATGACTTTTTATAATTAAGAATCCTGTAGCTGATGTTGTATTTTCTTTCCGTGTTTAATGGGCTATACTTGACATCATTACAGCACTACATGCAAGTGTCATGCAAATAGGTAACCTTTCAATGAGCTTGCTTTGGTCTTTTGGTTATGGACGCATACCCATGAATAAGTGATGCAAGCCTGGCTTAAAACTAGATCTTTTTTCAATGGTGAGTCAATGGAAGAGATCTACTAGATCTGCTCAGTTCTTTCCAGAGAGTTAATTTTATTGTCTAGAATGTTAGCCCCATTTAATTAGAAGCCAGTGCTGTTAGAGAGCAAGTTCTGTTTATTAAGAGAAAGTTCAATCGGGATACAAGATGATTAGCCCTAGCAAAAAGGAGAGTTGGAATTCATTATTTTGGGGATAAAAAGGAGTCATGAGAGTTATTAATGAAATCTATCCACAAGGAATTTCACAGCCTGTTTCTGTCGTTCACTTTTTTACTATGAAGAGAGCTCTACATCATTTCTAGTTTGTTGTGTAAGGGTTTTTTTAACAGTAGTCCCATTCCTTTCAGAAGGGATAGAATTTTGTTGTCTAGCTGATTGTGCTTTATATAAACTAGTATGTCATGTCATGTCAGCCTTCTTGCACAGTGGGCCTTCATGTATTCCTCTTTTTAGGGAAAAATGCTACTGATCTTGCAGGGGAGCATTCCATGATGAACATAATCTTCTCTAACCACCCAGGATCCTTGTCCTTCCTACAGTAGTTTTCTGTATACCCAATCTAGCTATTTTTATGTAATTTATTTTCCTAAAAGAACATTTCTAAAAATAGTTTGTGTTTGTGTAATGCAGGATAAAGATAAAGAGCAGCAAAAAGTAATACCTGTGAGAAGATCAGATCGGGTTTGCAACCCAACAAAATCTGATTGTTCTCTGTATAAGAATGTATGTCATGTCACATCAATCTTCCTGCACAATGGGCATGCATGTGTTCCCTTTTTTAGTGGAAGTGCTCGTGTACTTTCAGTAAAGCATTCCATGATGAAAATGATCTTCTCTAACCACCCGGGGATCTTTGCCCTTACTACAATGTTTTCTTGTATACTCAGTCTTGCTATTTTTATTTTCTACTTGGTTTTATTCACAAGGGACATTTCTAACAATAGTTTGTGTTTGCATAATGCAGTATGTAGATAAAAAGCAGCTAAAAGAAATGCCTGCGAGAAGATTAGATCGGATAGAGAACCCAAAAGTATCTGATTGTGCTCTCTATAAAGTATGTCGTGTTATATCAATCTTACTGCACAATAAGCATGCATGTATTCCCTTTTTTAAGTGGAAAGTGCTACCGATCTTGTAGGGGAGCATTCCATGTGAACAAGATCATCTCTAACCACCCAGGATCCTTGCCCTTTGCTACTCTGTTTTGTTGTATATTAGTCTTGCTATTTTTATTTTGCAGTTTATTTCTTCAAAGGACGTTCAGTAAGAATAGTTTGTATTTGTATAATGCAGGATGTAGATAAAAAACAGCAAAAAGAAATACCTTTGAGAAGATCAGAGCGAATCAGGAATTCAACAAAATCTGATTATGCTCGTAGACAACATGCATGAACTGTTTCATAGAATGCCTCAAAGGGTGTCATTTCAGTGAGGCAGCTATAACATTATTTTTTATTTCCTCTCTCTTCCCCTTCATAGTTTTTTGTGTGCCTCCCCTTTCCCTCTTTTATCTCTTGAAACAGGCTTAGGTCTGCTACTTTTCTTACAATTCTTGCACTCTCTTTTGTTCCTGATGATAGATCACAGAGTGTGATCCAAAACGTTGATCTAAAAACTATACACAATCTAATCAGAAACACTTTCATAATAAAAATGGATTGTGGAAATCTGATATTATTAAACTATAACATTTGTAGATTATGTACAGAATTGATTTGTTGAATAGCCTTAAACCTTAAAGCAAATGTACCTGGCAGATGATACAAATAATCTATATGGGTTGTACCAGCATCATACCCATGAAGTCCCTTACTTAACCAACATTTCTTTATATGCCTGCCTGTAAATGGCAACTCGAAAAGAAATTCAAGCCACCAACGAAGTATAAGGAATGGTGTAATTTTATCATATTCATAGTTGCTGATGCACTAGTACTCATGTATGAAAAGTTTGGAAACTTAGATAGCATGTGAACTGTTTGAATGCTTGCAAGAGATGCCATCTCATCATACATCAAGAATTTAGAAAGTTTTGATTTTCCTATCGAATTGGTCTTCAAGTTGTTTATAAAGGTACACCTGTGTATCAACAGTTCTATGAATTATTGCAATTATAAAAAAAACAGTTCTATGAATTGGATCGAGGAATTGATATAATGTATACAACTCATGAACGTCCTAGAGATACTTTTGAAAGGGGTAGATAATCATTATCCGTGGTACAATTCTTATTTTATATTGAACAAAGCAATTAAATAATTATTCATAATATAAGCATTTCTTTACAAAATCAAACCACATAAGCTATATATGCAGATATAAAAATGCACTCATAACTACCATAACTAACCGCATCCCTTAAGACTGTTATGATAGTTAATTAACTAAATAAAACAAGCATGAAAAATTGTCATCATAGAAATTTAGGGCCAATCGGTGTCGCAGTTGACACATGTACAAGAATGTCATTACAAAATTTAGGACCAGGTCATAATTCGAGTTGGGTGCTAGCTTTCAAAGTAGCCAATCTCGGTTTACTTTGTAGAACTCATCTGGGAGCCATCATAGATGAGAGATTTATCCTCACTCATTGTCATTATAGCATATCTTATTTTGACCTTGATAAGATTCTTTTCAGTTTCAAGGCATCTGCCTTTCCTGACTCTAGTTCAAACACCAGGTTTGCTCTTCACAATCTAATCTCTGAATAGTGCTTGATGGTCGGAAGCTCATTCCAGTCCTGGCTAGAAGTGCCTTCTTCACTGGTGACGTCCTCACCAATTTGGGATTTTTTGTGTTGTGAGCTTTTGGCCTAAGATTTTCTGGCTACAATGATTCTGCCCTCATTTATAAGGACCTTGTAGTTTATGTACAGCTGGTATGTATGAAAGTTCCATAGCTTCGTCAAACCATTTATGCAGTTATTCAAATTCAACAGTGTATTTTCCTTTTTCATGTCATTTTTTATTTTCTTATGTTTAACCATCTTGCACAATAGTTTCAACCAAAAAATAAAACATCTAGATAACACTCCCAAACCAAGTAAAATGCATATACAAGATATTCTCATTTGCACAATCTGGGACATGATCTTTAAGATGTGGTGAGGGTAATAGTCAAGCATTCAAGACATAACCTTGGGCTTTGAAGAGTTCTAGGAGAACATTTCAAAATCCTAGAGGGGACATTTGTGACATCTACCCACATTTGCTCCCTGAGAACATCGACCATGTTGATTTCTATAGCAGATGCCCAAGCATAGCTCTGAGTAAAAACTCGCCTTAGAATCAAAATCTTTATCTACCACCATTCTCATCATATTCAGATTTTTGAGTGAGACTAAAAATTCGTTGCCATCATCATGTCACAGAGTTATGTTTAACTTCATTATTAACCCATGTGTTAAGTTACAACTCGATGAATTTCTTGGCAGGGCTTTGAACTAAAAAATCAAAGAAATTGAACTCTTTTTCAGGACATCGTCTTCCTTTTCAAGCGAAGTTGCTGGTCTTGGTATGGTTATCAGGTACAACTCCTCACCAATTTGTTTACATTGGTTCAGTATGTCTGCACTAAAATATGTTAAATACGAAAAATATAAGATACTAAATACTAAAAATATAATACTTCTTGCCAATAAATATGTTTAACATAATGTGCATAGAATAAACAAAAACAACCACAAAACACTACTGATAAATTGATAATTCGATGGTTTTATCATTAAGTTAAAGTTTTGCTTTTTTGTTTGTTTTGTCTGCTTTTAATTATTTTTATTGAATTTTATTTATTTTTGTTTTTGGCCATTTAGGGATCTGGATTCACATCAAGCCTTGCCCACGTTTGAACAAGACATGGGGTGTTCCACCTGGGTATACCTCAGACAAATCTGGTATGTCTCAAGGGTGGGGCATTGAAAATCAGGGGACTGCTAGAGAAGATGGCAATCCCCTAGCTGAGCAGGGAAGAGACTGTAAGATGTGGTGAACAAATTGGTCGAGTGAGTTGTGACCATTAATTTTTTATTGCAAAAATTAGTTGTCATAATTTTCAATGGGCATGTCCAGTTTTATGCAACTTCAGATTAAAAAATCCTTTTTCTCAATCATGAGATCTGAGTAGTGTCACATTTGAAGCATATCACAGGTTCTGATTAGTAGATTACAATTCAGATTACAGAATTCCTTCAAGGAATGCTACAAGGTACTACTCAGACTATGAAGTTCGAACAAAACTTTGGAGTTGGGCCTTCCTTTTTCCATCCTCTACACTAAGCCTTCGGGTTATTCCTCTTGAAAGTATGAAGGGAACACTATTTCTTCTTGTTGCCAAGGGTTAAATTTCTGATAGATTTGAATTGAGAAAATTGGTTGAACTGTGGCATGTAAGAAACAAAACATACATTTTGAAAAGAATTAATGGCATGCAATAAGTGCTTCACACAATATATTTCTTCTTTTACATTTACGTTTTCTACTTGTATTCCATCCATGTTTTCCTAATATATTCTCCCCATTCATTGATGTTTTACGTCCACATCTCCTCCTTGCAATGCATTTGTTTTACGAGGACCGGGTTATAAAAGAAAATCATACACAATAAAGAGAATTATAGCACTCTGGCTAAGCCTTCCAATTAGAAACAACATAGCAACTAATCACAAGATTACTTAGCCAATATATATTATCAAGGTCCCCTCACATGGGAGCCACCACAAGAATACATGTATAGACCAAAATGAAAACAACAAAAAATAAAGTTTGCTCCTGAACAATGGGAGTATCACAATTGACCATCATTTTGAAGAACATAACCTATTTCTCACTATGGATGCGCTTGGAGAGCAGAGATTTTCCATTTAATTAAACTTTTGTTGTTCCTTGAGCTTCTTATCGACATCTTAAACCTAACAAATAGATTCATAGATGTGTACCAGTTTCTTGGTAATATTCTTTGATCGTTGTCTAGTTTTTTTTTATTTACTATTGTAGTTGAGTCATATACTGCCCTAGTCCAGTATATTAAATTAAGAGTCTTGTAAGAACTGGATAGGTTAGACATTAAAAACACGCCAGATTAAGCTTTTGAATGACTATTCCAGGGTTACAAAACTTTAGTAAAAGCAGAAATACAATGTGATTTCCATGTGTTAATAATCAACTGGCAAAAAGTTCAGGAACAACTCAACTTTGTAAAATTTGTGTAAAGTAAGGACAACTTTACAAATTTGTGATATGTTTGTAATTTATGTAGTTTCTACCTTCTGGCTGAGCATTTTGCTTTTGGTTTTCTCATTTGTGCACATGGAATATTTGGAATCACTATGGTTCCAATATCAATGAATGCATTGTGTAGACATGCTTATTTGAAATTTCTGTAAGAAGATTCAAAATCTTGATTATGATCTCTCAAAATTGGTTTTCACTTTTAGGCTTGTGTTATGCAGCTGATCATTTGGTCTGTCATGTGCAGAGTATTGATCATTTGGTCTGTCATGTGCAGAATATTTATGACATTGTCTCTGTTCTCAAATGGAATCTGCTTATTGTTCTTTTTGGTTTCTCCGCTTTCCTAAGTCCTCATGCTCAATTTTTTAATTTACCCTATTTAATCCGGTTTATTCATGTTTTCCCTCTTTTTATGGACATCTCTGATCTTGCATGGTGATGGGCTATGTCTGATTGTGAGCACTTTATTACAAGCACAACTTTCAAGCACAATCACTTTCAAGTGGGAAAAAAAAGAAAAAAGTTCATTTCCTTGGCTCTCTTGCATTCTGATGATGAATCATGTAGTGTTATCCGAAACATTGATGCTAAACAATTGTTACACAATCCAATCCAGAAGAAAGAATATAAAGCTATTCTTGTCCAATATTGCAGCACAGATAACTAGGAGTCTAATAGCATCACTAAAACTTCATGCTTGTAAAATGTTTGTTTTAATACTTGTAGCATCAATAAAGCCTCATCTTTGTAAAATGTTTGTTTTGATGCAAGTTACACAATATCTCAAGTTGGTTGATTGGATTAAATCCTTGCATTTGGCAGTAACTCCTGCTACATTGGGTGATTATTTTTTGATGGTGCAGTTTTATGATTGTATCATGTTATATTACGTAACTACAATATTTTAATAGAATGTAATGTCCCTTCTCAAAAATTAAATTTAATAATAAATAAAAATAATAAAATTAAGATGAATAAATACATAAATAATAACAATAAACTACAATATAATATACTCTCGATACAAAGGATGACAACAATTTATCTTGTGAGGAATCAAAGTATTATTGCCAACCATGTTTATATGTCCTTAATCAAGAAGCACAAAATACACCCTTAATCAAGGAGTACAAATAATCCATAAGATAGGGGTAAACAAATAAGACTCTCGACAAGACAATGATATAGGCATCAATATTCTTATCCATGAATATTATTGACAAATATAAGACAAACAAAGGTTAAGCTAAGCATCATTATTAATTAGAGGCATCGATTACACCAAACAAGACATGAAGAGACACGATGCATATATCAAATCAAATAATTACATATATTGACCGAACTCGGTTATGACCGCAAGGATCGGTATTGAAGTGATGTGATTTGTTACGAAAGTGATTATGGAAAGACACAAGACATGTCTTTGGCATCATGGCTTGTCATTCCAAAACCAAGGTATAAAAAATGGCATTCACAATCATACCAAAGGTCATTGATTTGGATCACAGGGGAAAACATATTTGGTACTCATCATGTGACAACATTTTGATATGTTGTAACTTATTTGTCAATCAATACTGATCTAAGGTTATTTTAGCATAATTATATTAGAAACAAGGACACAAAGCGTCAAAGTTCCGCCTAAGTTAAATGTAATTTGTTGAAAGTTAATTAGTAAAAATGGTTAAAATCTAAGGTAAACATACACAAATTTTTAAATTAGAAGAAAATGGTTATGTTATTGTACATAGGTTAATTATATGTCTAAGTTGCTTTCTAATATGGATATATAAAGTTTGAACTTTTCACGGACATGCATGATGGTAATAAGGTTAAGCTTAATTTAAACCCAAGATAATTGAAAATTAAGTATGATCAATCAATTAAGAGTGAATTGAGATTATAATCAGCCATATATTAGGACAAAACAAGGTGAAATTAGTGTTAACTTGACTTTTAGCATGATGAGAACTTTGTTAATTTCATATTGTAATGGAAACATGAAAACAATAATCTAGTATCAAATATAAAGTTAGAAAATATAAACAACTAAAATTTGAAAAACAATCATAGAAGACAAATAGTGGTTGGGCTCAGAATGACACTGCGACAATACGGGGCTTTTTATTCTTTGTAAAAACTAAAAATTCTCAATTGTAGATCAATAATATATGAGAAAGGGAGATCACAATGTTGAGAATAGGTTGCCGAGGATGTTAAGAATGCTAAAAGGCCAAAGAATTCAATGACAACACCACAGACTAAAAGACAAAGTGAGAATCAAACCTCTAAGTGGCAAAACGTATCCAATGCCACAATGAGGATACGAGTACAAGCCCAACAATAGCATGCAGGAGATGTAAAAGTATGCAGTTATAGATCAGACATACTTGTTCCTATTTAAAACAACAAGATGCCATACTAATAGCAACACTTAGATGCTCTAAATATCTTCAAAACAAATCTACAAATACAAAAGAAAAAATAATTTTCAATAACAAATTTTTTAGAATAAAATATTT